>CM072930.1:68164343-68871843 GCA_036971965.1 Nyctalus aviator | reverse complement strand
GTTCCAATGGACACACCGAGTTCCCAGGGAGCTGCCAGAGTCTTGTCTGGGAGTTGAGCCCGCAGGTCCGTCTGGTCAGAGACTCGGCCGTGCGCCTCCTCCACAGCGAGCTGCTCCTTCCCACGCTGGGGTCTGCTGCCGAGCCCTGCTCCCCTCCAGGGTCATGTCACCGGTCTCAGCGGGTGAGCCCGCCCTTCCCCGGCAGCTCGGTGCTGAGGCCGGGCTGGCGGAGGTCACAGTTCCCACCTCCCAGCACGAGGGCCTGAGTGCAGAGCAGCTGGGCGCTTCCCAGGGAGGCTGCGGGGGGACCCGGGCTTTGCATCTGCCTCTGGGCTCCTGTTCCCAGAGGGTTTGACAGGCACACTCGCTCTGAGGGTCAAATTGCCAAAGTTTGCTGTCGCGGAATGCCATTTGCTCCTTACCACTCAGGGCAATGAGCAGCTTTTAAAATCCCCTGAAAGGGTCTGTGCAGGTGACTAGCCCTCCGCAGCTTCAGATTTCAGCTCAGAACTGGCCTCTGGGGGTTGGCAACCAGCCTTTGCAATCACATGGTGCTCCCTGTCACCGCAGCCAGGACCTGCCGGCCCAGAGCCAGGGCGGTGCGCGGTGCAGGCGCGCCCTCTGGTGTCCGCCGCTGGCACCGCGGCCTGCAAGCAGGGCGAAGGGTTGACTGAACCAGGGACGGAACCACGTGGGAGCCTCCGCACAGGGCCCTCCCTGGAAACCCAAGGAGTCAGGTAGGCAGGGGAGAGAGGGAGGCCTGGCACCGGAGATGTCCATCTCAGCTCTGGCGCTTTCCTGCCTCCCTTCCACGTCCCGTCACCCAACAGCTTTTACATCCTCCCTCTGGGGGCGGGCAACTGGGGATCAGAGGTGAGGAGACACACTGAGGTCCACACAGTTAATAAATGAGGCCCAGGATGTAAATCCTGGCCTCCACCCCTCAGCTCAGGCTCTAAACGCCTCTGGAACTAGTGGTGGAGGAGGGCAGGCGTGAGTGGTGGGAGGGCAGAGCGCTCACTGATGACGGCAGCAGCACGCCTCCTGCTGAGCTCTGAGCTCAGTACATGACCTGCCCGTATTTCCTTTTTTTTTTTTTTTTAACATGTTTAATTGATTTTGAAAGACAGGGAGAGTGAAACATCAATGTGAGAAACACCGACTGTTGGCCTGCATCACACAGCCCATGGCGCGTGCCCGCCCGGGCCCAGCGTTGTGGAGGCTGCAGCCTCTGGGTGACAGGATGCCGCTCCCACCGAGCCCACGGCCGGGCGCCTGTGCGTGTTTCCATCGTCACTCCTGGAGCAGGGTGTGGGCATGCCCGTGAGCTCCAGACTGCGCTGGCTTCCGGCTCACAGGTCTCAGCCGCTGCTGTCCCACCTCCTCCTGTCCGCCTTCCCCAGGGGCTCCCAGCAGGTGCGTGGCCGGAAATGCTAAGCCAAGCCCTAGCCGGTGCTCAGTGGTTAGTGCATCGGCCTGCAGACTGAAGAACACGTTACAGAATCCAAGGCTGCCACCAATTAGAGTGGCAGGGAGCACTGGGTAAGCACAGATCGCCCACCTCCTCCACGTTCTGGTCCTCTTCACCAGATGCACATGCCCGCCTCTCCAGTTAGCCCCTGAGACATCGCTCACCGAATCCGGGTAATGAGGTCCTTGTAGACACCCACAGGTGTCCTGTCCGGGCTGACCCGCTGGGACCGTCACCAAGCACCTCCGTCTGCTCAGCTCTGTCCCGTGAACGCACAACAGACGCTTAAAGTCTCATCTGCTCCTTCAAGTCTCCCCCGACCGCTGCAGCTCACACTCCGGTGACACTGACCCTCGGGCCCCGGACCTGCACTTTGCTTTGAGTTGAGAGCAAGTCCTGTCTCTGCATCGGAATTCAAATGTTTACAACAGCGGCCGGGTCTCCCCATCACTCGGGTCAGAAAGTGCTCCGCCGTTAGACAGACACAATCAGGTGGACAGTCGCGTCTCAGCACTGGCTTGCAGGCCCAGCACACTGACATAGTAGCCTAGGGTTCTCCGGCGCCCGGGGTGATGGCCAAAGCTCTCCCTGAGTAGATGAAGCTCTCTCATCTGGCCGCCTGCTCCCATGTCCTCGGGGGAAAGATGGCGCTCTCTCTCTGCTGTCCACCCTCCAAACACTGAGGGCTCCGGTGAGTGTCTGCACGTGGGGCCATCCTAACTGTAAAACTTAGCACTTGGACCTGTTAGACCTTCAACCAGAAGTGGGTGTGTTTCCTGCCAGTGTGGCTCAGTGGTTGCTGAGTGTCGGCTCACGCACCAAGAGGTCACCGTTCCATACCTGGTCAGGGCACAGGCCCAGTAGGGGGCCTGTTTCTCCTCCTCCATGCTTCTCTACTCCTCTCCCTTCCTCTCTAAAATCAAGTATAACATTGTTTAAAAAGTAGGTCGTGTTGTATATCTTAAATGTATACAATGCTATTTGTCAATCATATCTCAACGAAGCTGGGGTCAGGAACAAAGAAGGCAGTGAAACTGGGGTGTCCATTTGTGAGAAGTGCGGGGCACCGCCCGGCGTCCTCTCCGCCTCATTCGACTCCCTGGCCCTCTCCTGGCCCCTCCTGGGCACCCTGTCCCCTCACCCTCCTCTGTCAATCTCCCCACCCCGAATGCAACTCTGCCACAGGGGGCCGCCAGCACCCTCAGCCTCTGCACCCGGGAGGGGCCACCGGGTCCAGGGGGAGCACACGGCTCTGTCCCTGACGAGCCCTCGGCTCAGCCTTCTCCCAGCGGGCTGTGGGAGAACTTCTCAGCCAGACCGCCAGCCTCTGGGAGAGCCAGGCCCGGCCATCGCAGGGGTTAGCAGAGCACGGTGTCCTGGCCGGCTGCTCGGTGGGGTGGGTGTCGTCCTGGGCAGGGCACATACCCAGGTTGCAGGTTTGATCCCTGTTAGGGGTGCATGTGGGAGGCAACCGATCAATGTGTTTCTGTGTTTTTTTCCCACATGGATGTTTCTCCCCCACCCCCTTCCAATCTCTCTAAAATTAATTAACATATCCCAGATGAGGATTCAAAAAAAAACCAACTTCAGCCAAGAAGGATCAATCACACGAACCCAGAGGGAAGGTCTCCATGAGCCCAGAGCCCTCACCTGACAGCCTCCTCTGTCACCCCCACCGCTCATCTGCCCCCCAAACTCGTATGTGGGGTCCTGTGGCCACCGACTCCCCTGGCTCCTGTGGCCTCATCCCACCAGGTGGAGAGAAGGAAAGGAGACGAAGAGACAGAGCCAGCAAAGGCAGTGACGTCCCTGCTCCACCCCACACCCCGCTTCACGGCGATGAGCCAAAGGCACAAAGTGAGCCTCACGGAAACCGTCATCGCCCGGTCACCACCGCCAATCACAGCGGGAAGCAGGGGGAGGTCACTCAAGCCCAGAGGTGATGGAACTATCCAGAATGTATCTGCGGTGATACACGCAGCCAGCAGGCGACCAGACCAACGGTGACTGCCGATCTATCTGAACAGTTAATATTGAGAAGATAGCCAACACCATGTTGTTTAAATTTCCTCATTGATCCTTAAGTTTACCATATTAATTTTTAACAGTAATTTAAAGCTATCAAATCAATTACTAATCCTCTTTAACCAATAAAAAATTTTTATTAGTAGCGAACACTATTTCTTTAAATATGTTCATATTGTTCTTTTCAGAGAGAGAAGTGAGAGGGAGAGAAACATTGATCGGATGCCTCCTGTATGCCTCCTGCTGGGGATAGAGCCTGCAACCCAGGCATGTGCCCTGACTGAGAATCCGACTGGTGAACCCTCGGTGCATGGGACGTTGCCCAACCAACTGAACCACCCTGGCCAGGCTAGCCGATCCCAGCAGCACACATCCAGCACACACAGCGGAAGCAATCCGAGCACCCCAAGCTGGAAGCAAATGCAAACTGAGACTCCAGCCTGCGGAATACACCTCTTGCTTTGAGACACACTGCAGGATAGAAAGAACTAGTATTTTTTTATTCCTTTTTTTATTGCTTTCAGAGAGGAAGAGAGAGGGAGAGAGAAACATCAATGGTGAAAGAGAATCATTGATCGGCTGCCTCCTGCACGCCCCCTTCTGGGGAGCAAACCCACAACCTGGACATGTGCCCTTGACCGGAATCGAACCTGGGACTCTTCAGTCTGCAGGCCGACGCTCTATCCACTGAGCCAAACCAGTGAGAACAAGAACGAGTATTTTAACACGAGAACAATCGCTCCGTGACCAGCATCAGCTATCGTTTCTTTCCTCTCTTTAAAAATGCATCTCCATCTGACCAAGTGAAATCGATGTGATTGCCAATGAAGGCCCATGCCATTATTTTGCCAACCTGTTTCTATTCAACAAGCCTGACAGCTCCTTTTAAAGGAAACATTATGAAATATTCTTCAGCTGAGCGGAGACTGTTTCCCCAGTAAGTCCCACGGGCTCTCCTGCGGGGTCAGATACGCCGTGCACGCGATCCATCTCCCGAGCCTGTCTGGCACGACCGTGCTTTTTCCGGTGAGACAGGGAGGGGCTTGGAGAGGGACGTCGTCACGAAGGCTCGGTGCTTCCTCGCTCCTCTCGGGAGGCTCTGGGTTCTGTGGGCGTTTCCGCTGCCGCCGTGCTGTGACCACAGACAGGCACCGTGTGGAGGGCCCGCACGCAGTGGGCTGTGGCTCACGCACCCCCTGCAGGCGGACGGGAAGCCCGTTAGCTCATGGACCTGAAGTTCTTTCCCCACAAAAACTGTGTTTAAGGCAGTTTTCATGAGTGGGGCTCTCGGGACACAGCTGCTTTTGAACAGAATGGGTGAACTTACTGCACGCTTGCTGTGCCCTGTGGCTCCCGGGCTCAGATTAATGACTCTTCACTTCCTTATCACATACGATGCAGTCAATCACAGGGCACACACATGTTGGCAAAACACCTTGAATAAAAATAATTCCACATAAAAACATCGGCAGCAGCTCCCTACAAGACATTACATGCCAGAGATGTGGGTCGGGGAGGGCCTTCCCCAGCTCCGCCTCCGCCATTCCCAACTGTCAGGGCGTCACTCACTCCCGCCTCAGGCGTGCCCACCGCCCGCCCGCCACTCCGGGCTGCCATCCACCTGCTTCTCCAGCCTGGGGACGAGCACGCGGAGACCAAACAGTGCCTCACCCCTCACCCTGTGCCCGAGTGTCTCCCTGGACATGAGGGTCACAGCAGCACCCTGTCCCAGGGAGCTAAGCTCACACAAGGCCACGGGGAGCTCCTAACAGGTGATGCTCAGGGCTGGCCGCGGGCTGTGCTGTGACCACAGTTCTGCTCTCATCGCCAAGGCCCCTCCACCCAGATGGTGCGCGCCCCCAACTGGACCATCTGCCCAATGCCCTGAATTCTCCAGTTTCCAGCGAATTCCACCTCTGTCGGGTGCCCACCTTGGTGACGCTGTGATCGCTGAGAAGGATTGTCTCTGTGACTAGTCTCCCGAACTTGAGGCTTGAACCTCCAGTCCTCAGACCCTCCACTCCCAGCCTCTCACTCTCTGTCCTCCCCACCCTCCTGGCTTCACCCAGAAAACCCAGCACCCGCCCCACCCACAGAGAAACCGGCACCCAACCCCCACCCACAGAGAACCCGGCACCCACCCCCCCACCCACAGAGAAACCGGCACCCAACCCCCACCCACAGAGAACCCGGCACCCCACCCCCACCCACAGAAAACCTGGCACCCGCCCACCGACCCACAGAGAACCCGGCACCCGCCCACCGACCCACAGAGAACCCGGCACCCCACCCCCACCCACAGAGAACCCGGCACCCCCACCCCCACCCCCACCCCCAGAGAACCCGGCACCTGCCCCACCCACAGAGAACCCGGCACCCGCCCACCGACCCACAGAGAACCCGGCACTCCCACCCCCACCCACAGAGAACCTGGCACCCCCACCCCCACCCACAGAGAACCCGGCACCCCCCCAACCCACAGAGAACTCGGCACCCAACCCCCACCCACAGAGAACCCGGCACCCGCCCTGCCCCCACACTTGCTGGCAAACCTCAGCCCCAAGGTCAACTCCCCGCTCGTCCCCTCCCCTCTGGAAACTGGACAGGAGAGCCCACCTCCTTGGTGTGTCCCAGTGAGCACCCAGAGCCTCAGAGCCCCCTGTGCCGGGTGGGTCACCACACACCTCCTTAAAGACCCGGACAGAGGGGGTAACTACCCCTTCAGTAGCCTCCATCTCCCCACGTGCAGTTGTCCCGGATGCCTCACACATGTAAGAGCAAAATCCTGGGCCTCGTGTTCTTCCGTGTGGTCTTGAGTAGAAACTTAACAAAGGCAGACGCTGATGCCCCTGGGACCGATGCCTGGGACCCCAGCGTAGCAAGGTTCTCCGTGGTGGGGTGGGGGGGCAGCGACCAGGGGGCAGGGAAGGCGTCCCTGTGACAGGTTCTTGGCAGAGGGCTGAGTTTACATCTACATGGTTAAGTAGCGCCAAGCAACTTTCTACACCGTTAGACAGCGTAATGGTTCTGAAAACCATTGGCTGACAATTTTAGAATGTTAAAGTGTGCATTTGTTGAGTTATTTTCATGGAAAACTGTTCACGGAGACATTTTATAATAGAAAGTGGATTTTACCTACTGACATCGTCACACTATAATCTAATTCAATCTGGAGAAAAAGCATGTGCGATTTCCTTAAAATCACCAACACAACTGGCATTCTTCCCTCTTTCTGAGTGACGACCCCAGCTCCTTCGACAGACTGTACTTGGCAGGTCTGTTTAAAGAAGCAAAACATTAGCCCTGCCGGGTAACTCGGTGGCTACAGCATCCTCCCGATACACCAAGGCTGGGGTTCGACCCCCAGTCAGGGCGCATGCAAGCAGCAGCCAAGGAATGCACCAATAAACAGCAACAAATCCATGTTTCTCCCTCTCCTTTTTGCTCGCTCTCTCAGATCAATAAATTCTTTGCCCGGCCAGCATAGCTCAGGGGTTGGGTGTTGACCTATGAACCAGTAGGTCATGATTTGATTCCCAGTCAGTGCACAAGCCCAGGTTACGGACTCCAACCCCAGTGTGGGCCGAGCAGGAGGCAGCTGATCCATGATTCTCTCTCATCATAGTTGTGTATCTCCCCCTCCCCCCAATCCTCTCCCGCCTTATCTGACTCGCCTGGTGCCGGGGACCAGCCAGGGCGGCATGTCTAGAACCAAGTGCCCTGCTCAGGGTCTGTAAGCTGGGCAAACGTGAGGACCACCTCAGAGAAACCTTGCCCCCAAGGGGACAGGGAAGCCTAGCAGTCCTGTGGCCGGAGAATGCGCGCACCGGGTTCTAACGCAGCCACTGCTGAGGCCCGGCCCGACGGGAGGGAGGCGATGCTCGAGGCCCGTGGCCAGCTGCCACCCACCCCATCAGCCAGGGGTCACGCGAGGACGTGAGCGGTTCCCTCTCTCAGCGCTCCGGGCACTCATCAGCAGGCCAGCTCCGAGCACACGCGCTGCTTCCCTCGGCGTGCTTCCGCCCACGCCAGGATGTGCCTCGGGGACTCGGATGGCCACACTCCGGGCACCAGCACCCGCCCAGGCCCGGGTCCCGGCGCCACCCACACAGGGACCAGCCACTTGTACCAGATAAATAGAGTGCAAAATGATAGAAAATACAAACTTCGATTTGTATTTCAAGTTTATAACATTTTATTTACAAAAACTAGAAGCCTGTTGCACAAAATTCGTGCACGGATGGGGGTCCCTCAACCCGGCCCCCACACTGCCAGTGTCCCGCACCCCGTCTCTGGCCAGAGGCCCCTCCCCTCCTTCCGCACAGCTGGGGCGCAGATGCTGGGCTCGCGCTGCGGGGTGGTATCTCCAAGCATCCCGCCCCAGCCGCAATGGGTGCTGCCATCTTTGTCACAGAATGAAGGTTAATTTGTACAATGCTCTTTAGTTAGACAGGACAGGCTGGGGCAGGGTTGATGCCCTTGAGGAGGGGGCTGCCTGCCCACATTCTGGCTGTTTTCTAATGCGAGTACAGCGCCTGTTAGGCTCCTCCTGGCATCCCAGAAGCCAGCTGGAGCGGGTCTGGGGAGGCGGGAGGGCACGCGGTATGGGGGCTCCACCTGCACTGCTGCCTCGTACCCCCAACACCGGCATCACTGCTGACTCCTCGCAGGGTCTGAAGGACAGCTGGCTCACAAGGCGACCACAGGCCCAGGGCCAGGCTGGCCCTAGGACAGGACTCCGAAGACGGGGCTGTGGCGGCAGATGCTGGGGCCGCGCTCCTCGTAGTCCCTCTTGGTGTGGCAGGCCTGCAGGAACCCGGGCTGCACAGCCCCAAAACGTGAGTGTCCAGAAGTACAGATGCAGCTCGCCAGCACCCCTCTCCTCGCCACCCTCCCTCCCACCCCAGACAGGCCTGCCCTCTCCTCTCCTCACCTCCCTCCCTCCCCCACAACAGGCCTGCCCTCTTCTCTCCTCACCTCCCTCCCTCCCGCCTCAGACAAGCCTTCCCTCCACTTCTCACCATCTTCCCCCTCCCCCTCCACAAGCCTGCCCTCTCCTCTCCTCACCTCCCTCCCTCCTGCCCGCCCTTCCCTCCCACCCCTGCCCAGACAGGCCTGCCCCTCTCCACCTCTCCCGGCCTGAGCAGCCACACAGGTCCTTGGTTAAAACCCCTCGGCCTCTGTCTGGGAAACTATGTGCTGGTTTAGCGGTTGGTGACTGTTCCGTGCTGAGGAGGAAAGGCACTAAGCCTGGAACATCAGGCATCGAGGATTAATGCAGAGCATTGAGGTCACATGTGGGTTTACTGACCACACGGCCCGTCACCCCGAACCCCAGAGGCCGGAGAGGACCGTGCGTGTCTGCCTCACAGGATCGGGTGGCGACTGTCCAGCAGGCACACGTCTGACCCTCAGGACGCGGAGCGGCAGAGCTGGCGGCCCGGGAGGGACTTACGGTGGAGGCGAGCATGGAGCCGCCGAACCACACGGCGAAGCGCTGCATGTGGTGCGTGATCACCTGCACCTCCACCGGCCTGGGCTGCGGGGAGGAGACAGGTCACCAGGGCACAGCCTCTCTGGCCTTTCTGAGACACAGCTGCCTCCTGCTGCACACCCCTCCCCCCCTCTGCCTCCCAGGCACTGCCCCCCACACTCTGCCCAGCCCAGCAACCAGCCCAGGTGGTACGGGGAAACAGCAGGCAAGTCTCTCAGAGCCCTAAGGGCATTTAAAAAGTAAGGCATCGCCGAAACCCATTTGGCTCAATGGATAAAGTGTCAGCCTGTGGACTGAAAGGTCAAGGCCATGTACCTTGGTTGCAGGCACATCCCCAGCAGGGGGTGTGCAAGAGGCTGCTGATGGATGATTCTCTCTCATGGATGTTTCTAACTCTCTATCCCTCTCTCTTTCTCTCTGTAAAAAATCAATAAAATGTATTTTTAAAAATAAAAATAAATAAATAAAAATAAGGCATCAGCCCTGGCCGGTATGGTTCAGCAGCTGGAGCATCAGGCCACCAACCAAAAGGTTTTGAGTTCAAATTCTGGTCAAGGGCACGCAAGTACTGTGTTGCAGGTCAGATAGGTGTGCGAGGCAACCAGTCAGTATGTCTCTCACACTGATATGTCTCCCCCTCTAAAAAGCAGTAGAAAGATATCCTCCGGTGAGGATTAAAAAAAGGCAAAAATCCAAGCAACAAACACAGTTCAATTTATTTACTGAACAAATTGGCTGTTTTATTTTGTAGGAATAATTCCAGGTAACACTGAGTCCCCAAAATGCTCTGAGAATGACGCCTGCCAACACTGACTCCGCAGGTGACACCCGTTTGCTCCCATTCGCCCCCCGCCCTCGCCCGCATGACCCCGTGGCCCGCTGCGGGCTGTGCTGTCGGGGCGAAGGCGTGGAGCGCGGCACTAAGTCCCAGCTAACGGCCCGCTTCAGGGCACCGGGGCCTCGGTGCAGGGCCCGGCTCCCAGACACGGCCCCGCGTGGCCTCGGCCTGTCCGTGTGCCACACTGGGAGTGAGCTCAGCATCCACCTCTGCCCTAACCCCCAGCGGGCTCAGGGGCCCCGACACCCTTCCCTCCGCTCCCCAGACCCTTCGGCCCGGCCCGGCGGGGGCGGCCCCACCTTTACTCGGCCACCGCTGAGCTCTCCGCTGAGCCGCAGTCTGGCATCCACCACCCTTTTCAAGTCTCGCTGCAGCCGCCGCCCAAAGTCTCTGAACATCATGGAGCCTCCCGACAGCACGACGTTCTAGAAGGCAAAGCAGAGGTTTCCTGGGTGAGCCGCCGCCCACAAAGACTGCCAGGGAACAAACGATGACAAGACACTGCTGGGCATTGGGTAATTCTGTGGGATTATTACCAATACTTTCAGGTGCGATCATGATACTGCGCTTATGTTTTTCTTACAGCGTCCTGATCTGTTAGAGACACCTTCTGAAATACTTATGAATGGAACACATGTCTGGGATGAGCTCAGCAATAACCCGCGAAGGAGTGAGGGTGACAGGTACTCGCACTCACTGCAGACACCACGCCCACCCTGACCAGGGACCAACACTGCCCGGGAAGACGGCTTGCCGGCGCGCCTGGCAGCGGCCTGTGCGGTGCTGTGAAAGGCTCTCTCTTCAGGGACAGGCTTTCCCGCTCTCCAGCTGAACCCGAAGCCCGGCTCTCAGCAAAGCCGAGCAGCGCTGCTTCTGGGACGTGGTGCCGAGCCCTAGGGGCGGGGAGGCTCGGCTGCGGGGCCAGACTGTCTGCACGGCTCCTCTCCCGCCGGCTGGACCCGGCTCTGCCACCTCCCCTCACAGGCCGCTCACCTCCTCCCCCGACAGCCACGGCCAGGTCTCTCCTCCCCTGGTGACCTCAGCATCACCAGGTGGGGCTGCCAACAACCTTCCCCTGGCTTCTGGAGTTCTCTCTCTTCCTTCTCCTGTGATGGTTCATTTCACACGCCGGCGTGGCCTGCCTATGGCACCAATCTGACACTGAGCCAGGCGGGGGGCTCCTGTCCATGTGGTGAGCGGGAGTGTCCCTCCACACGTCCGTGGGCCTCAGACTGCAGTCCGCTCCTGCCCAGTCCCGGCAGCCGCCTGCCCTGGTTCAGGACTGACCAGGCGGACGCAGGCCAGGGCGTACTAACCCTGACACAGACATGGAGGCCGCGGAGGGAGGAGATGGAGGCGGTGCAACCACCTCTGCCGCTGTGTCTCTGGAGGGCCCACTGACAGCTTCTCCTCTGCCCGTCCGTACAACAGGGCCTTCCCTTCTTCCTGTCCCTGTGACAGCACCGCAGCCCTCCTGCGGCACGAGGAGGACCCGGACCTTCCTCCTACCCCTCGCCATAACCAGACCTAGCACCGCCCCTCCATGGCTCCTTCTCCAAACGGCCCAGTTAGTGACACCCTCCGAGGTGAGCATGTGCGAACCCTGGATTTCCATCAACCCATCACACACTGCCGGCCTCTCCACGTCTTCCTGCAAGTCCGCGCCTCCCCCGTGGGCATCGTGCCGGGCCGCACACCGCACTTGCTCCTGCCCCTCAGGCTCCCACCCACTCCTGGGGCGCCGCTCATGCTGTCCCAGCCGTAGGTGGGATAGGTCACCTCCCTGCAAAACCCAATGCCCTCCGCGTGGTAAAACCCACCTCCACGCAAGGCCTCCCGGTGCACCCACTGAGTACACGCAGCGCCAGCACCCCTGCGCACACAGCCCAGGCCCCACCCGCCATGCCCACGGTAAAGGCCTGCGGAGGCCATACTCCTCCAGACCCACATGCTCTCCTCTCCGCCACCCAGGCGTGGACACAGAGCATCCCCTTTGGCCAGGAAGCGCCGCGGCCGCCAGGGCTCAGTGGGTCTGAGCTGTCCCCGGAGCCAGTGGCCACACGTGGCCACTTGGCTCAGGTGTAAACAGCCCTGGCCAGGCAGCTCAGTTGGTTGGAGCATCACCTCCAGGCGCCACGTTTGCAAGTTCGATCAACCAGTACCCTGGCCGTGTGGCTCAGTGACTAGAGGGTCAGCCTGCATGCCGAAGGGTCGGGTTTGAGTCCCAGTGAAGCGCAAGTACCTGGGTTACAGGTTCAATCCTGGGCCTAGTCGCAGCGTGTGCAGGAGGCAACCAATCACTGTGCCTCTCTCCCATTCATGTTTCTCTCTCTTTCTCTCTCTCTCTATCCTCTACTCTCTCTAAAAATCAATGGAAAAAATATCCTCAGATGAGAGTTAACAAAAAAAACAAAAAAAAGAACCAATGAATGCATAAATAAGCAAAACAACAAATTGATGTTTCTCTGTTTCTCTATCTCTAAAAATCAATCTAAATGATTTTTAAATACAAAAAATGTTTTTAAGTTTTTTTAAATAAAATTTAGAAAATAAATTTAAACAAAATTTCACAAGCTGTCCCGAGTCACCCTGGCCCCGTTCTGAGGGCTCCATGCACGTGTGATCATGACGACGCAGTGACCGCACAAACGCTGCATCACTACCAGCACAGGTCGACGGCCAGCCCCAGCCGAGGAGGCGCCACCTGCAGTGCCCGGCGCCTGCCCCACCCGGAGGAGGCCTGGCAGGTGCTCAGGAACATTTACGCAGCGTGGTCAATGCAACGCCACCACTCCCTACAATGACCTTCTCCACGCGGCACGTCACCATCTTCCTCCCCGGAAACACAGTCCTGCTGGGCGTGGGGCTCCGCAGGAAGCACCGAGGGATGCTGGGCACAGGAGGCGGCGGCTGGTGCACACACCGGCTCTTCTGTCCTCCACCCACCCGGCGCAGCATCTCTAATGTTCCCCCATCAGTCTTCAGTCAGGCCTTCACCAAATAAAAGGCCTATTTTGAAAAGAGTTGAAAACCCCCAATGATATCTTAAAATATGTATTTTTCTCTCTGAAATATTAAAGATATTTGAACTCGTTCAACGTGAAGAATAAAAAGTAATATATATAACTCCTTTACTTTGCCACTTGATTCTCTGGTTTAAAAGGCCTGAGCATAATTATATATCCAATTCAAGCAATTTTGTTATAGAAAAGTCATCCCTTAAGCTATTTCAAAGTATAATTACATAATAAAATAAAATTTTAAAAAATAAAATAACCCACAGAAAGCTTTAAAAAATGTATTTACATGTGCTTGACAAACATCACGGAAAAGAATTTTAAACAGCTCCTGGCCCGCCTCCCAGTGGTTTCCATACCTTCCATGCCTGGCTCCAGCAGAACAGACTTCTGAAACCTCCGCCTGCTCACCTGCTCTGTCTGGGTTAAGGCCCCGCCCCCTGGCCCAACCCCTCCCCGCTCTGCAGGCCAAGCCCTCAAGACTCAGCTCAGTCTGCCCCTTCTCTCGATTACCACACTCTGCATGGCTCATTTGAGTGACATGTGGCCTGCGGTGTTTCCCATTAGAATTATTTCAGTACCAGAGGCCTGATGCACAAAGATTCATGCAAGAATGGCCCTTCCTTCCCTGGCTTCCGAGACCACCTTTGCTCCAGCCAGAAGCTGCCTTTCTGCCTTTGCTTAGGCCCAGAGCTGCCTTTCCACCTTCCCACGCTGCCCAGATGCCCAGAGCAGCTGCGTCAGTGCAGAATGCCTACACTGTCGCCATGGCAACGACTGCGCCTGTGTATGCAAATTAACCTGCCATCTTTGTGGGGTTAACTTGCATACTCACTCCTGATTGGCTGGTGGGTGTCATGAAGGTACAGTCAATTTGCATATTTCTCTGTTATTAGTGTAGATTATTTTTAGCTTTTTTTTTAAGGTCTAGAGGGCAAGAACCCTCTCTCCTACACACTTAAGTCCCCTGCTTTGACTATGATCGTGTTATGGTCTGTCCAGAGCTTGGATATCTGAGGACCAGAACTCAGGAATGAAGACATGAAGTTTCATAACAAAGCAACTCAAAACCAGCCCTGCCCACAACTACAGACAAAAGCGACTGAACATGGAGACGAAGCCAGCTGCTACGGCGCTGCAGGTTTAGCTGCACATCACAGTCACCTAGACGCTCCAACACCCAGCCCAGGCCGAGCCCGACCACAACAGCTTCTCTGGGGGTGGGACCAGGCATGTGTCTACTCTGACAGTCCTGAGGGTGATGCCCACGGCAGCCAGGGATCAAGCAGCACCTGCTCCTGGCAATGTCTTGGCCTTTGAGGACATCACAGGCCTCTCACACGTGAGCCCCTGAGGCCCCAACCTCCCTACAAAGAGGCTGTAGACAGCCTTCTTATCCACAGGCCAGACTGAAATAAAAATTAGGGTATGACTACTTTCTTCTCAAAAACAAACTTCTGCTTTTCTCAAGATTCTGAAGTTTCAAGGCCACTTTTTATTCTCACCCCTCCCACCATCAGCCTGAGCAAGGTGCTAATTCACATCGAGACACCAGCTGCCACCACGGGGCCCACATGAGCCTCCTCTGACTTCCCCCCAGTGAGGTCTCCCAAACAACAGGCCCTCAGGCACCAAGGCGCTGGTTCAGAACGCCCTCCTGCTTGGTTTCTGGGGTCCCACTACAGCCAATTCAGACATCACAGCTGCCAGAGGCTGTGGGGACCACCGGGCAGCGCGGGTGACAGGGGCCGGAACCAGCGCCTGCTCTCCTGAAGGGTGCCTCACCTGTCTGGTCAAAGCTCAGCAGGGCTCAGCCCCCTTGACTCTCATAAGTTCCTTTGGGTCTGGACCATGCTTCCTACTTCCTCCCCGGTTCACTGAGTGCTTTGTCTTTGTTTTGTTTTGATGCTTTTTTATTGATTTCAGAGAGGAAGGGGGGAGAAAAAGACAGAAACATCAATGATGAAGAAGAATCCTTGACTTGCTGCCTCCTGCACAAACACACACACACACACACACACACACACACACGCTCCACTGGGGGTAGAGCCAGCAACCTGGGCATGTGCCTTGATCGAGAATCGAGCCATGACCTCCTGGTTCATAGGTCGATGCTCAACCACTGAGCCATACCAGCCAGACCACTGAGCGTTTGTAAGCCCGGGCAGGTAGCTGTGCCACAGACGAGAGTGGGCCTGGCAGGAAGGACAACATCAGTAGCAGGAAAGGAATGACAGTTCCAGAGTGACAAGAGGAAGGGCAGGCCTAGGACAGAGCAGAGGGCAGCGTCTTTGCAGGAAGGTGCCTCTCACCAGAAGAGGGTTCCAAACCAAAAACCCCCCGACCCGTACCCTGTGCCCGTCACTGAAGTTCAGGCGGAGGTTCTTCCCGTGACAAGCTCACACCCACTGGCAGGAGGAAGCCCATCCACCTGCCTGTCCCAGGAGAAACCCTCACCCCATAGGAGCAGCTAGTAGCCACTGACAGAAGTCCACGTCCAGTAGGACGGAGGGAAGACCCCGGATTGCACCTGCTCCTCGCTCTCATGGACAAGAAGACCCAGAGGCCACCTGTTCCTCGCTCTCACGGACCAAAGGCTCAGCTAAAGCTGAGATTTAAGAAGTGGGAATTGTTTCACTGAATCTCAATATCCAGTCTGTCTTCAGTTTGCCCTTCTTGTGGATTTTATTGGACATTCAATGATATGTAATAAATAAAAAGAGAATTATAATTATTTTCACCCATAAAGTTATCTATATAGAAAAAAATTTCCAGTAATAAAAATAACACTTTTTAACTATAAAACTTCAAACTATTTTAGAAGGCAAAAAGTAAAAGTTATCCATCTACCACCCCCAAAGACGTTTTAGTTAAGAGGCTGGCATGTGAAGAATCTGGTCAAGATGGTGGCATAGGTAAAGGTGGTACTCACATCCTCCCACAACTACCTCAAAATTGCAACTAAACTTCAGAACAACCATCACTGAGAACCGCCTGAAATCTAGCTGAACAGAAGTCCTATAACTAAGAATATAAAAAAGAAGCCACATCGAGACTGGGGATCCACGGTGGACAGATGAACCAGAGGATCAAATCAGGGGTTTGGAAGATAAGGAAGCAGGAAACACTCAATCAGAACAGAAAAAAAAAAAAAAAGAAAAAAGAATTCAAAAAAATTAGGTTAGTACAAAAAGCTTCTGGGATAACTTCAAGCAACCAACATTCCCATCAAAGGGGTGCAAGAAGAAGAGCATGTAACTAAAACCCTATGTGAAAAAAATAATGAGAAAAACTCCCCCAACCTGGTAAAAGAAAGACTTACAAGCCCAGGAAGCACAGAGTCCCAAACAACAAGATGAACGCATGGAGGCCCACACCAAGACATCCTAATTAAAATGCCAAAGGTTAAAGACAAAGAAATAAACTTAAAAGCAGCAAGAGAAAAGCAGTTAGTTACATACAAGGGAGTGCCCATATGACTGTCAGCTGATTTCCCAACAGAAACTTTGCAGCCCAGAAAGAATTGGCAAGAAATATTCAAAGTTATGAACACCAAAACCACTCTACCCAGCAATGCTATCATTGAAAATTGAAGGACAGATAAAGAGCTTCCCAGACAAAAAAATAAAAAAACTAAATGAGTTTCTCAACACAGAACCAGTATGACAAGAAATGTTAACAGGTCTTCTTTAAGAATAAGAAAAAAACACCAAACATATGAATAATAAAATGACAACAAATTCATGTCTATCAACAATTACTTTAAAAGCAAATGGATTAAGTGCTCCAATCAAACGATATATGGAGGCTGACTGGATAAGAAAACAAGCCGAAACCGGTTTGGCTCAGTGCCGAAACCGGTTTGGCTCAGTGGATAGAGCGTCGTCAGCCTGTGGACTGAAAGGTCCCGGGTTCGATTCCGGTTAAGGGCATGTACCATGGTTGCGGGCACATACCCAGTGGGGGGTGTGCAGGAGGCAGCTGGTCGATGATTCTCTCTCATTGATGTTTCTAACTCTCTGTCCCTCTCTCTTCCTCTCTGTAAGAAATCAATAAAATACATTTAAAAAAAACAAAAACATACATATGATGTCTATAAGAGATTCATTTCAGATTGAAAGACACACACAACTAAAAGTAAAGGGATGGAAAAATTATTTCAAGAAAATGGAAACAAACAAAAGCTGGATAGCAATACTTAAGCCAGACAAAATAGACTAAAACAAAGGCTATATAACAAGAGACAAAGAAGAAGGACTCAGTAATTCTACTTCTGGGAATTTATCCAAAGAAACCCAAAACACTAAATCCAAAAACATGTGTTCATATGTTCAATGTAGCATTATTTACAATAACCACAAAGATATGGGAGAAACCTAAGTGTCCATCAATAAATGAAAGAATAAAGAAGTAGTGCATATATACATTAAGATGTGACTCGGCCATAAAAAAGAACAAAATGTTACCATCTGCGGTGACAGTGATGGAGCTAGAGGGTATGATGCTAAGTGACATAGTCAGACAGAGGAAGACAAAGGCCATATGATTTCACTTATATGTGGAATCTAAAAAAAATAAAACAAATACAGCAGAAAAGAAACAAACTCATAGATACAGAGAATACTTTAACAGTTGCCGGGTGGGAGGGGCTGCAGGGATGGATGAAAAGGAAAAGGATTAAAAAAATCAAAGAACCAATATAATCAAAAAAAGTTTAGCATACATCATTCAGAACCTTTCCCTCTATAGAATGCAAACTATATTTCTATAAAGTGAAATACTATGTGCAAATTTTACAACCTGCTTTTCTAGCTATCAGTATATTCTCACATCTTTCATTTGCATTTACACTGATTTACCTATTTACACTGATTTGCCTATTTCTTTTTAAAGGCTGTATTCCATCTTATAGATCAGGGTGGGGAACGTCCAGCCCGCAGGCCACATAAGACCAGCAAAATCGGTTGGTCTGGTCCTATCAAGCATTAGGGGTGAGTTAATTAAATGTTTGACCAAATATAATAGGCTGAGTTTTAAGTTGATAATTTTATACGACTCTTGAATGATGTTATAAATATCCAAATGGCCTGGGCAGAAAAAAGGTTCCCCTCCCATTGCAGATGAGAAGATGTGCCAGGTCCTCTTTCTGTAAAACGCGGCTGCCTCAATCTGAGAAAGGGAGGACGCAGTCCTGAGGTGGGACAGCATGACCCCCTCGTGCAGAAGTCAATCGAAGGTTAACCAAGGCTAACTGACCATCCCTTTCTGCTCTCAATATTTGGCGGTCAGCAATATTTCCTTTTATCCTGTAACTACATGGATTAGCATTTTCTCAAGTTCAAAAGTCCCTCCAGAGAATTTGGAAAAAAAATATTACACGAGCATTTTTTAGTTGGTTGTTTCATTTCAGGCTCTGTCTTCTTCTGGCAACACCCCATTGGCACTGAACCTAAACACACATCAAACAAAACCAGTAGAATTCATGGAAATCAGAGAGGAAGTATCGCTTTTCTCTTTCAATCAATACATATAGTTAAAAGGGGCCAATTTAAAATAGCATAGCTTGCCAGATGAGAATAAAAGACACTAGAACAGTTAAAGTAATACTTCCGGTTTACTGGGTCATTCTTCCAAACAACTAAGCCCTCCCCACTCCAAGAAAAAAATCTGCCATTACACTGGCCTTTAACAAGTCCCGTGAGGCAGGAGGTGGAACAGGAAAGCCTGCTGTGACGTTAATGACTGTCCTGAGGACGCGGGCCTGCGCTGTGGAGTGAGCTCAGAGCCCTCACCCAGCAGCTCCTACCTTGTAGAGCGGACGACGCACATCGATGGGACAGTTCTGTATCACCTCGTCAACAACATCCGAGATGGACTCCGTAAAATCCGGGTTCGCAAACTACGTTTTATATAAATGCAGAAGAAACATTACACATTTCTCTCAATAGGACAAAACAAGAACACTTTTTAAAAAGTAACTTGAACAAATACAGAATTCACTATACCTTTAAGCACTTCACATGGGAATAAACAACACGTCAAGTGAATCTCATGTGACTGTGTGCACAGACTGATGACGACATACATCCTCTCAAGAGATGAAATGTGGGGTTTAATGAAGGAAAAATATGAAACGGTAACAAAAGCAGACCAGCCCTGCATCACAAATACAGTGAAACGTGTGATAAGACACTATAAAAAGCATGTCCATGATGTATGTGAAATAATGAAACACTATGAATATGTAATGAGTACATCACTTATGAATACTAATTTACGAAAAAATTATCCAAGGTACAGAAAATAAAAAAACATAGTCAATGAAAGGTCACTGTATGGTGGCTTCAAAATGTAACGACTGCCCTGGCCAGTTGGTTGGCATGTCCTCCCATGCACCAAAGGGTCATCAGTTCAATTCCCGGTCAGGGCACAAGCCAAGTTGTAGTTTTGATCCCCAGTCAGGACACGTACAGGAAGCAACCAATCAATGTTTCTCTCTCACATTGATGTCTCTCTCTCTCTCTCTCTCTCTCTCCCTTTCCTTCCTCCCTCCCTCTCCTTTCCTCTCTCTCTCTAGTCAATAAAAAACAAATCCTTGGGTGAGGATATATTTTTTTTAATGTGACAATGCCCTGGCCGGTGTGTTGGCCTGCAGACTGAAAGGTCCCAGGTTAAATTCCAGCCAAGGGCACATATCTCGTTTGCAGGCCCAATACCCCGCCCTGGGTCCATGCAGGAGGCAACCGGTCAATGTGTCTCTCTCACATCAATGTTTCTCTCTCTGTGTCTCGACCCTCCTTTCCACCCTCTAAAACATCAATGGGAAAATATCCGTGGCTGAGTATTAATCAACATTTTTTTATCTTATTTACCTTAGGGGATTTAATCTGAGAAAGAGCACGGACATTCCGTTTAAACATGTTTTAAGTCAAAGGAAAGCCTCAATGTGCATAGTGCTGGGAGGAGGTCGCATCAGCTGCTCCCCGCTGCTCCCTGGGCATGGCGGCTTCATGTCCATTCCCATCGCTGATATCGAGGGCAGGAGAGGAGGAGTGTGGTGTTATTAGATTACAATACTGGACACGTTTTGTGCCATGTCCCAGTACAAAACACTTTTATGCACATCTGAAAAACAAGTAGCAGTTTGCAATCTACCTATTAAACACAAACTGAATCAGGCAGGAAAATATACCAAAATATTTTAAGTGCATTTTATTTAAACTTTAAAATGCTGCCCCTTGCCGAAACCGGTTTGGCTCAGTGGTAGAGCGTCAGTGTGCGGACTGAAAAGTCCCAGGCTCGATTCCGGTCAGGGGCATGTACGTTGGTTGCGGGCACATCCCCAGTAGGGGGGTGTGCAAGGGCAGCTGGTCAATGTTTCTCTCTCATTGACATTTCTAGCTCTCTCTCTCTCCCTTCCTCTCTGTAAAAAATCAATAAAATATATATTTTTTAAAGAAAAAAAAGAGGGGGGAAAACTTGTAAAAGAATAAATAAAAAATAAAAAATAAATAAAATGCTGCCCCTTAATTACTGCTTCCAAAAAAGTCGTCATTTGTGACTCCCAGCTACAATGACGACAGCTGTGATTCTGACAGACAGCTCTCAGGCACAAGCCTGGGCTAAGCGTCAGCAGGGAACGGCAGGCAGGTGTCCTGGTTAGAAAGGGAATTCGGATGGAAAGGGAATGGTACATCATCCCCTCTGATACAGAGGCAACTCATTTTCATAGCAGTGAGCGATTCATTTCAATTCCATTACCCCTACTGCTCTTCAAATTTCCTCCTAACCACTCATGGTGTAATCAATGGCTCCTATTGCAGATAATCAAGCCTGTGGAGAGCAAGGGGCGCAGTCGGTCACGCAGACAGAGGCCCGGGGGCTGCACCCGGCACAGGGCCTGTGCTCACGGCTGTCAGCCCGCTCAGTGACAGCACCAGCTTTACACACGAGGTGGCAGCATTGCTCCACACACGGTGTGCTTCACCACAGGAGGCCAGCTCCTCACCTCGGGGTGGAAGAAAATCTCGGGGCCCAGGAACCGCTCGTAGCCCACATCCACCAGGAACTCCTTCTGGTTGATGGCGTTGATGGCTGTGTACTGCTTCATCCACTTCCCGGGATCCAGGTCGTACTTGGCAAATTCCTTGACGATGTCAGGACAGATGTAACAGTACTTCTCCTGCGTGCACACACACAAAGACGTCACAGGCATTAACAACCAGCCCAGAGCCTCCGGCAAACACCCAGCCACCCACGCATTGAACACACCCCTGAACTGAGTCTTGCCACACACCTAGCCAATGTGGACATGCTAAGCCTCACACATCATCCTTCACACAAGACATGGCTACGCTTTGATGCTGGACCTGTGAAGCTGCTTGTTTCAGGTGTCTACTAAGTATGTTGTCTCCATCACCTCTTTCTTTGTTCCTCTAAGGCACCCACATGGCACCTGCCCCGGGTACCCATCACCATGATCCTGGACCAGCTGGCCTGCCCTGCAGCCCCGCCCACTGAACATGGCAGACAGCCTGATGGCGCGCGGCTACCACCAGCTGTTACCCTGCTGTGCAGCCACAGCACAGCGCAGCCATCAGCTGCCCGGTGAAGACGGAGAGTCCTCACGGCTGA
The DNA here is from genome assembly GCA_036971965.1 of Nyctalus aviator. Lineage (NCBI taxonomy): Eukaryota > Metazoa > Chordata > Mammalia > Chiroptera > Vespertilionidae > Nyctalus > Nyctalus aviator. The sequence continues at coordinate 68,850,364 of CM072930.1, read as the reverse complement.
GGCGCGGGCTGCAGGAGGGAACAGACACACAGATCCTGGCCGGGGGCAAGCGCTCCGGCTGAGAGTCCCTAACAAGCAGGGACACGGCAGGTTATAGGCGGGAGGGCCTCAGAGAAGGAGAGGCACACTCAGGCAGGACTGGCCTATGCTGCCGCTGCTGCTGCAAAACGTGCCGGTGGCTTTCACCTAGAACCACCAGCCTAGACATGCAATGTCTCCTCTGAACCTGGCGATGCTCCACTGGGCTCTTTGGGAGGGCACCTGTCCTCAGAGCTAACCTCTGTCAGCTGCAGGTGGCACATGAGTACCAGCTTCTGAAAGTCAGCTTCCTGTGGGCAGGCAGCAGAGGGGGGCACCTTGTACACAAGGAGCGAGACTGGCAGAGCAGCTACAGATCACCATGGGGACACTCACGCCATGCCCACTCAGGAATATGTAGGCACCCAGAATGGCTTCAGTGTCTTCCTGTGATCTGCGCCCGCTGGTCCGTCCTACTCCCTGCATAGACGGTGCCCCACCCCACGGTGGGAAGGCAGCGCCTGGCCCTCTTACACCTTTTGGAAGGACCTCTGAAGGTGTTTCTGCTATGAAGTTTGAAGTTTGCTGGACTCTCCAAACCATATTTCCATTTCAAGTTCAACATAACTGTAAGACCGGGGGCGGAGTTTGTTTGTGCAAACTGTGTTCCTGACAAGGGTGAGCCATTCGACACAGCTCCGTCCGCCAGGCGGAGACAGAGCATGGAGCTGTCCTCAGAGGCCCGGTCCCCGTCCTCAGCACAGAGCCTTCACGGGAAGGGGGGTGGAGTGTGCAGCACTGCACTGCGTTCTGGACTCACTCTATGAGAACCCTGTGCCACGATCCACATGGCCTCAGCCTGCTCACGCCCACGGCCGCGGCCACGCAGTAACACGGGGCAGGCACTTCTGCCCCACGCGCTCTGGGGTCCCCTCCTTCACCCAGAGTGAGGCGGGAACCAACAGCAGGGCCACAGCCACCCAGAGGCCAGGGCAGCTCATCGAGAGCTTTGCCTAAGGAGTCTTTCCTCCTGAGCTCTGCGGCCTCAACAGCCAGCGCTGAATTCAGCGTCAGGAGAGGACCCAGAGAGCCAGTGAGGAAAGCCATCCCACTGTGAGGACCGGAAAGCAACCTCATGCGCCATGCCACTCAGGACTCTTGACTGAGAAAGGGAACACTCACGCTCCCAGCTCGACCCTGAGTGTCAGAAACAAGGGGCTCCATTCTGATTGACATTTGTCAAGGATATGGGGTGGCAAGAGAGCTTGGGTCAGATATCCTTTTTTTTTTTTTTCACTAAAAAAAGGCAAGGAAAGGACGAGGGGAGTTCTTGGGAAGCATTTTAGTCTAAAAAGAAAGTCTATGATACTTGGCTCACCTCCCCAGCTGGAAAGGGCTAAGTCTCCGGTCTGCCCGGCTATGCTGTCTGGCTAAGCGAGCCCATCCCGGGAAACCGTGGCCCAGGCAGCAGGGCAGCTGGCCACCTGGCTTGCCGGAGCCCTGATCTACACCAGTGATCCCCGCCCTGAAACTACCTCTGTTGTTACCCAGAATGCCGTGCAAATGTGGGCCGTCTCTGATGCTGCCTGTCCTTCAGCCGGCAGGTTCCCGGGGGGCTAAGCCGAGGAACACAGTTGGGGAGCGCCCCCCTCCCACTGCAGCTCAAAGTGACAGGAGACGCTCAAGCTCACGGCACACCCACACGAAATTCTTCTTCAAAAACACATTAAATCCTCTCTCTTCATCTACATAGTAGTTATCCTTGCCTTCTTGAGAATCTCTTGTATTTTTACTAGAAATGTAATCGTCTGTCCTGCTTTTGCAACTTGAAAAGTTCCCTTAAAAGGGTGTGTCAGCTGAAATGGACATGGTAACAGACTAAACTGGTCCATGAGCATTTAAACATGTCCTGACAAGCCATGCTCCTTCTTACCGAACTGATTTCCTTTTAAAACTTCCTCTACCTTTTTAGCATAGTAACTAGGGTCCAGTAAATATAAGTGGACTGTTTCATGATTCTAGAGCCGGGAATGGATTGTCCTGAACGGCGTTAAGGGGGTGCAAACCACACAACAGGGATGGGAACGCGTTTGACATTGGCCGATACCCGGGACCCTGGCGTCACTGCTGCTGCCAGTGCCAGCCGCGGAGGGAGCGGAAGATTCGGTGCCTGGAGGCTGTAATCAGGCTCCGGGAGTGAGGCTGCATCCGCACGCAGGCTCTGTCTGGCCATCAAGCGGTTCTCATCTACGCTGGGGCCTGAGCTGTCCGTGTCAGCCCTTAATGAACTCCAGCAGCAAATGGATCAGGACCCACATTCCGGAGAGGGAGCGGGAGAGGAAGGCGGGTGGGAGCAGGGTGGTGGGAGCAGGGTGGCGGCAGCAGGGAGGGGTGCAGCCCATTTCTCTTTCACCCCAAACCAGCCCATTCCCCATCTGTTTTTACCTTAATGGCTTTTGCGGTCTCCAGTGACTGCTCAGGAGGGATTCCCACCTCCCGCTCCCTTAGCAGCTGTTGAATGAAATACGTAATATCTCTACCTGCAATCGGGATGTGTTTGATGCAGCTTCCGATTACATAACCTTCCGCCTGGGGAAGAGAGGAGGCAGAAGACTGTGAGCAAGCCCGCGGCCACCGGCTCCCAAGGCCCCTGCCCTCGTGGCTCTGACACACATTTATAGATCCCCGCGTGGCTCCGCGGCGAGGACTGCATTCCCAATCCCGTTACCGTGACCTGCCCCCTCCCCACCATAAGCAGCCAGAACGGTGCTTTCCTCAGAAACATGCTCGGAAAACCACATTCCAAAACCGGATGCTGCATATCAGAACCAAAAATCCAACCTAACTACTTCTTAACAGAAAGAGTTTTACCTGTAAACTGTTAAGCCAACTATAAGTCTACTTTTATTTAAGGACCTGTTAACAGGCTTCAAGCCCGGACCTCTGTCCAGTGTGGGGCAAATGCCCCCCTGGGGTTACCATAGTCAGTGCGGCCCGGCAGGCCCAGCACCAGCACCGAGGGCATCACTAAGCACCAGTGAACAGCCCCGGGTGTGGGGCAGGAGTGACTCTGCAGTTCCCCTAACACTGTGTCCGAGACCAGCCTTGGGTAGTCAGACCCGCGCCGTGGGGCCTTCCTGGACTGTGGGGGGCACTGTCTGCGGGGCCCAGCACCAGCCCCTCCCAGCCTTCCTGAGGGGAGACTGTCCCGGGAAGCCTCAGGCCGGGGCACACCCAGCTCCCCGACGGGCCGATGGTCAGGTGGATCCTCCTACCACAGTGTCACAGAAAAGGACGTGGCACTCGTCCCCAGGACAGCATGCTTCCGTGCCCACGCCCCGGGCCACGGAGGGCCCAACAGGGACCACGGACTGCGCTCTGTGGCGACACCACCAGGCAGAGCCACGGGAGGGCGCCAGGACAAGCTGCTGAGCCGTCGGGTTTCTTTCTGACGTGCCTACCGTCTGGAAGTAAGAAGATGTGGCTTCCCACAGTCTGTTATTTATAAAATATTTTAAGAAAGGGGGAAAAAGAGGGAGATAAAAGATACGTCCAAATTATTAAAATAGTGAAGATCAACTTAAAGTCTTAAGAATATCAGCTAACAAACCATTCACAATTATCACACTCCATGCCTCACACTTTCTAAAAGTAACCCAGCCGGTGTTTGACAACATGAGCTTCGTCTTCGACTCAAAACACTCTACACCCCCGTCCTACACCTCCATCCAACGACAGGCAGACGGTGAATTAGGCTGGACTCCCAGGATGGGCTGTTAAGCAGCTACCAAGTATTTTCACAGAATATTCAGCCATAAGCAGCACTATTAGGGATAAGTCAGCACGCAAGCTATAATGTTAGGGTTATACTATACAATCAGGACACAGGACCGAAACACGATGTTCCCATTTCGCTGAAAACGAACACGCGTTGTGTCTAGGAAACAAGCTTAGAAGGCTCTGCAACCAAAGCCCAGTGCCCTATGGATAAGTTCACAGGTATTCTACTTCCTCCTTCACGTTTCTCCATTTCACTCCAATTTTGTACATGTAATTTTTTGGGAAAACACTGAATTATGACACAGACAAAAATGTTAAAGCCACTTTCTCTGTGGACCTCGACACCGAGTGAGACAGTTTTCCTTTCTCCTCAATCGGATCCCGGGAGAGAGGGCAGCAGGGCCAGCGGGTCCGTCCGCACTGGCCTCTGAGGGAGGACCTGAGAAGGGGCAGACGCCGGCTCCTCGGTCAGCACTGCTCTCAGGGCAGCGGCACGGACAGGCCTCAGCGACTCCTGCAGGCGTGAGGGGTGAGACCAGCTGCGGGGCGCCCAGCAGAGAGCACTGGGCGGCGCTGCAGTCCTGCCCGTCCCTCCAGATCCTGCTGCAGAGCGCACCCCAACTGAGGGCACGTCCACCATCTACCTGTTCCCGTTCTGACCCAGAAGGAATGAAAGCACATGAGCACATCCTCGCTGCGACCTCCTGAAACCTGAGGTCGTAAATGAGTTGTTTTTTAAAAAGCCTTAGTTTGCCTTTTCCGCAGGCCTCATACATACACACACCTGCACGTGCAGACCGCGTATTGTAATAAACGTGATACCCAGTAAGCGGTGCATCTGGGAGGAGGGCCTGGAGGGGAGATCGGGAATGCGAGCCGGTGACTCTCCCTGGACACCCTCTCCAGAGAGTGTCAATTTCTTTCCAAAGAACAACTTCAAACAAGTCATTTAAATAGTTTGGGGGAGGGGGGGGAGGAGAAGTCTCCTAGAGCCCCAATTAGGAGTCACTTCTCTGACATTCTGGAATGTAAAACCAGAAAGTGGCCCGCAGAGAGCACTCTGCAAGTCTGAAGGTGCCATCCCTCCCCTCAGCTCTTAGACACATTCTCCACCAGCAGGACTTGTCCAGAGAGAACTGATGAAAGCCACCACGTCTTGTCCCGAACAGAGAGTCGGGTGGCCAGGCGCCATGCTTACAAACCGATTCCCAGATGCTGTCTGCCCCAGGCTCAGAAGGTGAGCAGGAAAAGCCCCCCGGGGGCCGTGACCCCGTGACCCCAGGGGCAAGGCAGAGTTCTGTTGACACCACCCAATGGCTGCCGTTCGACAGAAGCTAGCTGCCCCTGCACATTTAAAAATGAGAAGGCCACAGATTTTTTTCTCCTCTCATTCCCTGGTCTAAGTACAGCTATGACTTTAAAAGTGGCATTTTAAGCAGGAAAGCTTTTTTTCCCTTTAACTGTTCCCTTACCTCTCTTCCGGTGAGTCCTACAAAGAGAAGCACTGACCGTCTGCTTACCACTGGGATGGCGTGGGTGACCCCGTCCCCGCTGTCGATGATGATGCCGGTCAGCGTGCGCTCGCCGACCTGCCGAGACGTCCACGACGCCGCCAAGGCCAGCACTGCCTGGAAGGACACGAGCAGTCAGCCGGGCGCCCTCAGTCCTCTGCACGCTCATCCTCCAGTCAGGCAATCAGTCCTTCTCACTGAGCGGGTCTAACTCCCCCTCTTCATCTTCACCTGCCCCCCACAACTCAAATCAAACCGGACAAGGACCATGTATACTTAAACTGGAGGACTCAAATTTTCAATAAAATAAATCAATTTTTACCCAAAAAAAAGCCAGTGAGATGGGGATTCTACTATGGAATCAGAGGATGGTGTTTCTCACCCGCCGTTCCCAGTGCAGGTCCACGGACGGACAGCTGCAGTTCACTGGCCTCACCAGGGGAACTGATGCTGTGAAGAGGCCTGATGCTGTGTCTGTCACACTTGGGGAGACCAGGCTGATGCTCTTTCTAGGGGTCCAGGCAAGAGGTTGCTAACACAGAGAACTGCCCATCCCACCCTGAGGCTGGAAACCCTGGACAGAGATGAGTGCGGAGTAGGGTGTGTGTAAGTATGAGTGTCTGTCTTCTGTGTGTGTGTCTGTGTGTCTGTGGATGTGTGGGTCTGTCCTGTGTCTGTCTGTGTGTCTGTGAATATATGTGTCTGTCCTGTGTTTTCTGTGTGTCTGTGAATATATGTGTCTATCCTGTGTGTCTGTGAATGTGTGTGTCTGTGTCTCCGTGTGTTGTGTGTGTGTTGAGGGAAAGGAGAAAGGAAGAACACACAGCCCTATCTCCTAACAGCCTGTGGAATCACCATGCCGTCCTGTAGATATTAGACAGTGAAGGTCCTTTGGAAACCATAAAAATAACTTTGCTTTTACCTGAACTGCAATGTAGAGTCCTGGCACATTAAAAGATTCAAACATAATTTCTGCAAGATATTCTCTATTTTCTGGTGTGTTCAGCGGAGGTTCTGTCTGTAGGAAAACAGTCACTGTGGTCAGTATCTGCCAGATTTCATATACTTGCATCAGAACTTAAGAGCATGATCATCAGGATGCTGTAGAGCACCCTCCCTTTGCAGATGGAATAAACAACATAGTTCCTTAGACCTGGCCTGGGCAGCCTGGCTCAGTGGTTGAGCTTCGACCTAGGAACATGCCCGGGTTGCAGGCCCAATCCCCAGTAGGGGTGGCAGAAGGTGGTAGATCCGTGATTTTCCCTCATCATGGACCTTTCTGTCTCTCCTTCTCCCTTCCTCTCTGAAACCAATTAAAAAAAGAAAAGAAAAGAAAAGAAACCTGACTGTGGGCTCAGAACCCGGAAGTAAAGCCCTCTCTGAACAGTGCTGCTCCTGTGACCACCAGACCAAGAACGAGTGATGGAGAAGAGAGCTTGGTCTTTGATAGCATCACACCTGAACAGCCTGACACTGAACAGTCCTGCCACGGGCAAGAAACACCCAACTGGCCCGGGAGGGCACGCTGGGGACACCAGGGCGTCAGGTCTAGGAGAAGGGCAGAGTTCTCCGGAGCACAGGCAGGCAGCCCTGCTTCGAGAAAGAGCCAACTGTGCGGGACAGCGGCAGACGCTGCCAAACCCCTGCCACCAGAGCCCAGAGCAAGCTCAGACAAACGCCTTAGCCGCCAGCTGCGAGGCAGAACTCCGAGAAAAGGGGCTTCACCCTCACTGTGCCCCTTCCCCCACCCCAGCCAAAACCACACACACAGCTAATCCAGCAAAAATTCTCCTCATGCAGAGCAAGGCGGAGAAACCAAGATGCGGCATAGGTAAACACCTGAACCTGCTGCCGCGCACAACCACTTCAAAACTACAACTAAAGCTCTGACCAGTTGGGCTTGGTGGACAGAGCGTCGGCCTGCAGACTCAAGCATCCCAGGTTCGATTCCGGTCAAGGGCCTGTGCCTCGGTTGCAGGCACATCCCCAGTGGGGGGGTATGCAGGAGGCAGCTGATTGATGTTCCTCTCTCATCAATGTTTCTAACTCTCTATCCCTCTCCCTTCCTCTCTATAAAAAATCAATAAAATATATTTTTAAAATAATATCTTAAAAAAAAAAAAAAACTACAAAAAAACACATCATCATCCAGAACCACAGGAAGGCTGGCTCAGTGGAAATTCTACAACTAGCAGGGAAGAGAAAAGCACACTGGGACTCAGAGGAAGTGCGGAAGGCAGAGGTACAGAGGTGTGCGCACAGAGAGGGCTGGCAACTGAGTACGTGGCTGACTTTTTCAATCTGCAGGGAGAGACAAGCTCCCAACTGCTCTGAACTCCAGTTCTGGGTGAGACTCTGGGGATACAGACTCATACAGGGAGAAACTGGACTGTCTGGCAGTGGGCAGAACTTGAGGGTGGCTTTCTCTCAAGAGGTGCTTGCAGTGACTACCAAGGGACACTGAGACCCAGGGGCCTCTTAGGGCAGGGCTGATGGGAAGCCATTGTTGTTTGCTCCTCCCTGAGACTCAGCCCCATCCAAGCTGAGTGCATAGAGGCTTTTGCATATGAATGGCCTGGTCCTTTGACTTTTATACTTACCTATCAAACTGCATCTGAGTCAGTGAGACCCAGAACATCCAAAAGAAAGCCTAAGGCCCTACAGCAGCTTGCATTGCTTCACAGCTGGGCCTCATCTGGGCACCTCCAAAACCCAAACAAAGAAGATGAATCTGTATATCCCTCCATAGCTCCTGCTTGTTGGCCTCAGGCAGAATCTAAATTAGCACCTCCTTGGAGATCCAAGAGCCAGTGTACCCAGGGGTCAGAATAGAACCATCCAGATTACAATTCCTCAGATCCATAAGGGACATACTCAGGGGGCAGACTCAGTGAGCACCAAAGCCCCACTGAAACAAGTCTTGCCTCATAAAGGTGTCTCCAGCACAGAAGCTCTCCCATCACAGACACAGATGGTCCTTGCAACCAATTGGCCTGGAAATCAATTCCTCCCAGTGATGCCAACAGCAATCAAGGCTTAACTACAACAAGACTGCACACAGCTCACAAAAGGGTGCCCCAAGAGTGTCTACCTCAGGTAACTGGGGAGGCTGAGCAACTGAGCCCTATAAGACACCTAGTACACAAAGCCATTCTATCAACTCAGGGAAGCAGCCAAAATGTGGAGACAAAGAAACAGGTCACAAATGGAAGAAATGGAGGAAAGCAAACTACTGGATATAGAGTTCAAAACCATCGTTATAAAATTTTTCAAGAATTTCCTAGAAAAGGCCAATAAATTTAGTGAGACCCTCAAGGATATGAAAAAGAATCAACTAGAAATTAAGCATACACTGACTGAAATAAAGAATAATATACAGAGATCCAACAGCAGATTAGAGGATTGCAAGAATCAAGTCAAAGATTTGAAATACAAAGAAGCAAAAAACACCCAACCGGAAAAGCAAAAGGAAAAAAGAATCCAAAAATATAAAGATAGTATAAGGAGCCTCTGGGACAACTTCAAGCATTACCAACATCAGAATTATGGGTAAAATAGCCCTGGCTGTTTGGCTCAGTGGATAGATTGTCAGCCTACAGACTGAAGGGTCCCAGGTTCAATTCCGATCAAAGGCACATGCTCGGGTTTCGGGTCTATCCCCAGAAGGGGCATGCAAGAGGCAGCCAATCAATGATTCTCTCACATCATGTTTCTAACTCCCTCTCCCTTCTTCTCTGAAATCAATAAAAATACATTTTCTTAAAAAAAAAAAATGGTAAAATGTCATCTGGTATTGATTCCAAATGAGTAATTAGTCACTGTCATAAAAACCAATACCTAGTTCTGGATTAAGCCAGCAAACTGTACACATGGATCTAATACTGCCCCTCCCCAATCTCCTCTGTAACTGCAGCAACGAAACCTTTTTTAAAACTACAGGCCTGGGGAGGGCGAATTAGAGGGGATCAATGGGGGAAAAGAAGGACACATGTAATACTTTCAGCAATAAAGAATTTTTTAAAAAGGGGAAATGCTTTGTAATTGGGAAAGCTTTATGAATATAAAGCTTTTCTGCCCCGCGTGGTAGAAAAAAACACAATTATAATCTGACTGGTTTGGCTCAGTAGATAGAACGTCGACCTGCAGACAGACTGAAGGGTCCTGGGTTCAATTCTGGACAAGGGCATGTACCTTGGTTGCGGGCACATCCCCAGTAGGGGTTGTGTAGGAGGCAGCTGATCGATATTTCTCTTCATCCATGTTTCTAACTCTCTATCCCTCTCCCTTATTCTCTGTAAAAAATCAGTAAAATATATATTTTTAAAAACAACTATACATCCCTGCCTGCCCGGCGTGGCTCGGTGGTTGAGTTGCTGCCCATGAACCAGGAGGTCACGGTTTGATTCCCGGTCAGAGCACATACCCGGGTTGCAGGCTTGATTCCCAGTGTGGGATGTGCAGGAGGCAGCCGCCCAATGATTCTTTCTCATCACTGATGTTTCTCTCTGTCCCTCTCCCTCTCTGAAATCAATAAAAATGCATATTTTTTAAAAACTATAAATCCTCAAGGAAGGGAGGAAGGGAGGACAGGGAGGAGATGACAACACACTGGAGGCTGGAAAGCATGTGGGCCACTAGGAACTGAGCAAACCCGAGAAACAGCCTTGGCTCAGCTGGCGGCACCTAGACCGAGCAGGGCTGCACCCTCGGGAAGCAGGGAGGGGACCGTCCCTACACAGGGCACACCGCATGGAAGGTCCACTGTGCTGTGCCCCTGGCCGGGCACAGGATGTGCCACCTAACTAGCAGTCTGGGGTGCTGTGGGAGAGGCGAGCATTCAGCAAACCGAGTGAGGGCCGTCCCCTCACGTGGGCGGCATCACCCCACAACTACCAAGGACCGAATGGAACAAAAAGATCGTAGAAGGCTGATATTCCCTCTTTTTCCTCTTTCTTGCTCAACTCATAGTCAAAGTTTCCAAATCTTTTCTGAAGTTAAATCTCAATTTCTAGATGGGGGGAACTAGGAGGTGGGAGGGGAGCGAGTTGGAGGGATTGAGCAAAACAAAGGAAAGAGAGAGAAGACATAGACAACAGTGTGGTGATGGAGGGGTGGGGGGAGTGGGCATAGAGGGGATAAATGGTGATGGAAAAAATAAAGAAAAATAAACCTCAATTTCTGCTCCCCAGGCCCGCAGTTCTCTGAAACCCATACTCTGGTTTGGACACGGGGCAGTCCCAGGGCAGAGTGGCTCCCGTTGGCTCTGCTCAGGCCTCACAGCCAGTGAGAGCCAGACCTCGGGAACCTGAGGAGCACCCTCTGCCCCGATGCCTGAGGAGCACCCCCTGCCCCGATGCCTGAGGAGCACCCCCTTCCCGATGCCTGAGGAGCACCCTCTGCGCCGATGTCTGAGGAGCACCCTCTGCCCCGATGCCTGAGGAGCACCCCCTGCCCCGATGTCTGAGGAGCACCCCCTTCCCGATGCCTGAGGAGCACCCTCTGCGCCGATGTCTGAGGAGCACCCCCTGCCCCGATGTCTGAGGAGCACCCACTTCCTCGATGTCTGAGGAGCACCCTCTGCCCCGATGTCTGAGGAGCACCCCCTGCCCGATGCCTGAGGAGCACCACCTGCCCCGATGCCTGAGGAGCACCCTCTGCTCCGATGCCCGAGGAGCACCCTCTGCCCCGATGTCTGAGGAGCACCCTCTGCCCCAATATCTGAGGAGCACCCTCTGCCCCGATGTCTGAGGAGCACCCCCTGCCCCGATGCCTGAGGAGCACCCTCTGCCCCGATGTCTGAGGAGCACCCTCTGCCCCGATGCCTGAGGAGCACCCTCTGCCCCGATGTCTGAGGAGCCCCTCTGCGCCAATGTCTGAGGAGCACCCTCTGCGCCGATGTCTGAGGAGCACCCTCTGCCCCGATGCCTGAGGAACACCCTCTGCCCCGATGTCTGAGGAGCACCCTCTGCCCCGATGCCTGAGGAGCACCCTCTGCCCCGATGTCTGAGGAGCACCCTCTGCCCCGATGCCTGAGGAGCACCCTCTGCCCCGATGCCTGAGGAGCACCCTCTGCCCCGATGCCTGAGGAGCACCCTCTGCCCCAATGTCTGAGGAGCACCCTCTGCCCCGATGTCTGAGGAGCACCCTCTGCCCCGATGTCTGAGGAGCACCCTCTGCGCCGATGTCTGAGGAACACCCTCTGCCCCGATGTCTGAGGAGCACCCTCTGCCCCGATGTCTGAGGAGCACCCTCTGCCCCGATGTCTGAGGAGCACCCTCTGCCCCGATGTCTGAGGAGCACCCTCTGCCCCGATGTCTGAGGAGCACCCTCTGCGCCGATGTCTGAGGAGCACCCTCTGCCCCGATGTCTGAGGAGCACCCTCTGCCCCGATGTCTGAGGAGCACCCTCTGCCCCGATGTCTGAGGAACACCCTCTGCCCCGATGTCTGAGGAGCACCCTCTGCCCCGATGTCTGAGGAGCACCCTCTGCGCCGATGTCTGAGGAACACCCTCTGCCCCGATGTCTGAGGAGCACCCTCTGCCCCGATGTCTGAGGAGCACCCTCTGCCCCGATGTCTGAGGAGCACCCTCTGCCCCGATGTCTGAGGAGCACCCTCTGCCCCGATGTCTGAGGAGCACCCTCTGCGCCGATGTCTGAGGAGCACCCTCTGCCCCGATGTCTGAGGAGCACCCTCTGCCCCGATGTCTGAGGAGCACCCTCTGCCCCGATGTCTGAGGAACACCCTCTGCCCCGATGTCTGAGGAGCACCCTCTGCCCCGATGCCTGTCAGCGGTCAGAAAGGACCCTGCGGCTGCTGAAGGACACAGAAGTTAGAGCCTCACGGAGAAGCCCTCATCTGATGGAGCCGTTCAGTAAATGTCTTCAATGAGTGTCGGTGGCTCGGCTGTAAACATGTACACCGCTGTACCCGGTCACTGCTGCAGTGACTGATGGTGCGGGCAGACGCCTGAGGGAAGGCACATCTCCACTCCCTCAGGCACACCACGCACTGAACCAACCTGTGGCATCCAAAACACAACGTATATAGCACAGTGTTTCCTTATCTTTAATAAACTTGATTATTTTTTAACCTTCTCCACAGATGTTCATTTTTGGCAAATGGGCTTTAGCATTTCCACATTCACACCAAACACTTCCAATTCTTTCCTGGCGAGTGATTTTAGCTTACTGGCCTACATATGCCAGCTAAATCCGAAAAAATAAAATAGAAATAGGAGACATTGCCTGTGGGCTGTCCTGGCATCTGCTCCACAGGCCTCGGGAAGATGCCCCTCAGGTGGAGTCGGAGGGACAATGCTGGCACAGTGAGCCGAGCAGGCAGAAGGAAGCAGCTGGGCACAGTGCCCGCTCCTAAAATCCTGTCCAACAGGTAGCCATGCGGTGCACTAGAGAAGGAAAAGTGCCAAACCTGACAGGTGGGAGTCTGTGATTTGTTTTGGCTACAAAGACAAAGCCACTCAGAACTGTCACTTCCTGGCTCCGTTTACTTCACAGGAACCACTGGAGGGACACGGGAGGGCCCATGGCAGCCTGGAAAGCACAGTGCTCAGCCTGGACAGCTAAATTATGTAGGTTTTAACAGGCAGTTTACATGCAATTGCTCTCTATGGCACATGAGTTTTGTACATGTAATTAATTCTAACTTGAAAAGAATATTTCATGGAAGAAAACCCATAATATTGAGTATAACAATTAGAACAGAATCCATAATCAAGACATAATTCTTCTCATTTCTCTGTAATTATTTATTTTGTTTGAATAAGATCAAGTGACATAATCAGGGTCCATAACCCCACTCAATTTTATTTTGCAGTAAGACTTAAACCACGGCAAAATAACATCTTGCCTCGGTTTCCTCTGTTGTAAGAAGCAAAAAATCACAGCCAGCCAGTTACTTCATGGAGCTATCTAAGTACACAGCTGTTCCTACCCAACCAATCCCTCCCTCCACCTCCCTGGCTGTTGGAGGCCTGTTTAGGTCCCTACCCTCCCGGGCCAGATGATCAGGGAGGGTCCCCTCCCAGCCGCAGGGAGAGAATGGTGGGCCAATCTGCTAGAAAGGTTTCTGGGAATCTACAAGGTGAGCCTCTTTCTGAAAGCACAGATACCAAGGCATGGAAACCTAGCAGGCGGGGCCTGAGGGGACCACACAGGAGGCCCAGCTGGCACACTGGGCCAGCCCTCGCTTCTGTCCCTGAGTGGCTAAGGTGGCCTGCCCTGGAACCACTCAACTAGAGGCTGCCTGTTGAGTGAGATAATGAGCCCTTCCTGGCATCAGACATTTTTGCTGACGATTCCATTATTTGCCAAAAAAAGCATACTGATTAATATAAGTTGCTTTAGCAGAAATAAAGATTCCCCAGGGAATGCTATCTTGAGTTTAACCATTTGTACGCCATAAGCGTCTATAGACACAAGCAGCGGACCTTTTTTAATTAAATTCAAAATATCATGGCGTGTGAGGATGGTTTTGGACACACGGTGGTTAACTGGTTAAATGCAAGCACTTGGGAATTTACACAGCTATAACCCTCTTAGTCCCAATTACTCACCATTAAGAAGTAATGATCCTCAGGTTCAGCTCGAAGATATTTAAAAATCACATGTTCCATGAACCTTTCCATAAGATCCCAGTCTTCGATTATTCCGTGTCTTATTGGCCACTAACCCAAGAGAAACCAAGTATGTCAAGCTCGGTTCACATCAGTGAAAGCAACTCTAACGACAAGAGGGGAAACTGAACAACTACAGAATCAGGTCCTCTTTGCATGACCTGAATGTTAGTCCCATAGAGAAAAGACAGACACTTTAACAGAAAGATTGTTATGTAATCGTTTATTCTCTAACTCCACCCAGTTCTAAGAACAAAGAACGTCTGAACAGTGGAGTGGCAAGTGCAACTGCAGCTAATCCACCATACCATTGGCTGGGAGGTTTTGTTTTTTAGGGTTTGTGTTTTTTTTAAGAACAAACATCTACTTAAATAATTTTAATTTTAGTGCTTCTCTTTAATTAATCAATCTGCAACTTTCCATATCTGACAGGTCCTTTAGTCAACCTGTGATTTTCCATCTCAGCAGGACCTACCTTCACATGCCAGCCTGAGTCCAGATTGTGTACCAACTCTGAAAATCCACTCCCTTCCCCACATCCAAACAACAAAACCTCTTTACAAACATAAGGATAAAAACACATTTAACTCACAGCACACTTTCTAGATAATCTGCCATTCTCAGCTCATCCTGGCTCACTGAAGCCATTCCCGTCTGGGCTCACCTTGGTGGCGTATGTGGGTTTATCGATGGCTTCATCCCCAATGAAAAAGTCCAGATCATCCACGCCCCTCAACACCTTCCTTTGTGCTTGGTCAACTACCTTTGCCGACTCTCTGATAGCAATACCTTAAAAAATAAAAAAAATAAAAAAAATAAAAATAAAAAAGGAAAAATATTTCCATCACTATCCACATTTATTTCAATAATTTAAAAAGGGGTTCCAAATTTAGGGGGAGAACCAAGATGGTGGGGTAGGTAAACATTGGTACTTGTTGCCTCCCTCAATCAAAATTACAACTAAAATACAGAACCACCATCATTCAGAACCACCTGAAATCTGGCTGAATGGAAGTCCCACAACTAGAGAAGTAAAGAAGAGAGCACATTGAGACTGTTAGGAGGGGTGGAGGTTCAGAACCGGCCTGATCCGACGCCCCATTTTGTGTGTGTGTGTTTTTTTTTTAATTGGGAGAGGTATCGTGGCTGCAGAGGCCTCCCATGAGGAGCAAGAGGTCCAGGCCCCATACAGACTCCCCAGTCCAGGGTTCCAGAGCTGGGAAGAAAAATCTCCGTAACCTCAGGCTGTGAAAACCAGTGGGGATTATGGCTAAGGAGACACAGGTATTCCTCTTAAAGGCACACAGACTTACACAGTCCACTCTCTCTGAGCTCTGGGGCAGTAGCATTGGGGGAGCCAGGGAAATATGGAAGGTACTAGACTCTCTGGCACTGGGGCAGGAACTCAGGGGGTGGCTTTCTCCCAGACAGGGTGCTTGCAGGGGTCATGGTCATTGTTCCTGTGCTGGTACCTCCCCCTGTCACAGAACTAACTGGCAACCATATCTGAGTTTCCATCAGTTTGGCTCATGCTGTTCACCAGGCCCTGGCGATTCCCTGAGACCCCACCCCATCCAATTTACAGCCCTACCCATGATGCTTGCAGCAGCTTGTCAATATGAATGGGCTCTCCTGGCTCAGGCTTCAGACTCTCCTAAAATCTCTAAAACAAGCAGGAGCTGGTATTAGCATGCCCCATACTACCAAAAAGAGACCCAAGATGTCACACTAGCACCAGCCTGCCTTGCCTCACACCTGGGCCTCACCTGGTCACTTCCAAACCCAATACAAGTGGCAACCATCTGCAGATTGTTCTGTAGCTCCTGCCTAGTGGCTCCAGGCAGTCACTAACTTTGCACCTCCCAGAGGCAGTGCACCCAGCTTCAGATCACACCAGATTACAACTCTACACATCTACAAACAACACATTCAATGGGCCGACTCAGTGAGCACCAAAGTCCCACTGAAGCAAGTCCTGCTCCATAGGGGTATCTCCTGCACAGCAGCTCTCTCACTGTCGTTGCAGCTGGTCCTCACAACGAACTGGCCTTGAGTTCAATTCCTCCCAATGACACCAATAGCAATGAAGGGTCAACTACAATAAGCCTGTGCACACAGTCCACACAGGGGCGCACCTAGAGTGCCCAGCTCAGATGACTTTGGAGGCTGAGCCACTGGGCCCTACAGGACACCTACTAAACAAATCCACTCTACCAATTCCAGGAGACATAGCAGCTCTACACAATACATAGAAATAAACACAGGGAAGCAGCCAAAATGCAGAGAAAAAGAAACATGTCACAAATGAAAAAACAAGAAATCTCAAAAAAGAACTAAATGAAATGGAAGCAAGCAAACTAATAGATACAGAGTTTAAAACCATGGTTATAAGGTTACTCAAGAATCTTAATGAAGGCTTCAAGGGACTTAGTGAGACTTTCAAGAACCTTAGTAAGAACATTAAAGACATGAAAAGGGAGCAGTAAGAAATTAAGCATACACTACTTAAAATAAGAAATAATTTATAGGGCAATAGAACAGAGAATTCCAAAAATCAAATGAACGATTTGGAATATGAGGAAGCAAAAAACACCCAATCAGAAGAGCAAAAATAAAAAAAAATAAAAAAATCTGAAGAAAGTGTAAAGAATTTCTGAGATAACTTCAAGCAGACCAACATTTGCATTATAGGGTACCTGAGGGAGAAGAGGGAGAGCTAGATATTGAAAACCTATTTAAATAAATAATGACAGACAACTTCCTATGTCTGGTGAAAGAAATAGACCTACAAGCCCAGGAAGCACAGAGAACCCCAAACAAGAGGAACCCAAAGAGGCCCACACCAAGACACAACATAATTAAAATGCCAAGGGTTAAGGATAAAGAGATAATCCTAAAAGCAACAAAATAAAAATAGTAGTTACCTACAAAGGAGCATCCATCCAGTCAGCTGATTTCTCAACAGAAATTTTGCAGGCCAAAAGGGAGTGACAAGAAATATTCAAAGTGATGAACAGCAAGGACCTACAACCAAAATTACTCTACCCAGCAAAGCTATCATTCAGAATTGAAGGTCAGATAAACAGCTTCACAGACAAGAAAAAGCTAAAGGAGTTCATCATCATAAACCTTTTAACATTACATGAAATGTTAAAGGGTAGTCTTTAAGAAGAGGAAGTGAAGGAGGATGGGGAGAAAGAGGAGGAAGAAGAAGAGGAGGCAGAAGAAGAAGAGGAGGAGGAAGAAGAGCAGGAAGAAAAAGAAAAGGAGGAGGAAGAGAAGGAGAAGAAGGAGGAAGAAAAAGAAAAGGAGGAGGAAGAGAAGGAGAAGAAGGAGGAAGAAAACGAGGAGGAGGAGGAAGAGAAGGAGAAGGAGGAGATGAGAAAGAAGAAAAAAATGCGTACAATAAAATGGCAATAAATACGTATCTATCAACAACTGAACTTAAAAATCAAAATAAGTGAACAAGGAATCTAATGAACAAAATCAACTGATGAATAAATAGAACCAGAGGTATGGAAACATGGAACAGACTGATGAATCTCAGAGGGAAGGGGGCAGAAGATTAAAGATTTTATATTCATACTAGAGGCCTGATGCATGAAATTCAAGAGCCAGCTGGTGTTACTGAGCTTCGACCTATGAACCAGGAGGTCAGGGTTTGATTCCCGCTCAGAGCACATGACTGGGTTGCAGGCTCAATCCCCAGTGTGGGGGCATGCAGAAGGCAGCTGAATGATGATTCTCTTTCATCATTGATGTTTCTACTTCTCTCTCCCTCTCCCTTCCTCTCTGAAATAAACACAAATATATTTTTAAAGGTGTGGCTAAGTTGGTTGGTGTGTCAACCCACACTGTAAAGTCACAGATACAATTCCCAGTCAGGGTTCACACCCAGGTGCTGCTTCGATCCCCAGTCAGGGTAATCAATGTTCACTCTCACATCAATTCTCTCTCTCTCTCCCTAGCCCTCTTTCTCTCTCTAACTGCAATAAAAGCATGTCCTAAGTGCTGGCAAGGATGTGGCAAGAAGGGAACCTTAGTGCACTGCTGGTGGGAATGCACCTGGTGCCGCCACTATGGAAAACAGTATGGAGTTTCCTCAAAAAATTAAATATGGAACTGCCATTTGACCCAGTGATCCCACTTCTAAGAATATATCCTAAGAAAACTCAAAACACCAATCAGAAAGGATGTTTGCACCCCTATGTTCACAGCACCTCAATTTACAATAACTAAGATCTGGAAACAGCCCCAGTGCCCATCAGTAGATGAGTGGATAAAAAGGCTATGGTACATTCACACCATGGAACACTATGCAGCAGTAAAAAAGAAGAATTCTTACCCTATGACTCAGCATGGAGGGACCCAGAGAGTATTATGCTGAATGAATAAGCCAGTCAGAGAAAGACAATGATCACCTGATCACATTCACATGTGGAATCTAATGAATAAAATGCACTGATGAATGGAGTGGACCCAGAGGCATGGAAGCATGGAACAGAGTGAGGAATCTCGGAGGGAATGTGGGGGGGTGAGGGGGTGGGAGGCGATCAAACAAAGAACTTGTATGCACATATGAATAACCCATGGACCCAGACAATAGGGTGCTGAAGGCCTGGGGTGGGGTGGAAGGGCAGGCTGGAGGGGAGAAAAAGGGACATATGTAACATTTCCAACAATAAAGATTTAAATAAATATTAAAAAATAATGTTTAAAAATAAAAGCATATCCTCAGATAAGTATTTAAAAAAGAAGAAAAAATTAAAAAGAAAGAAAGAAAGAAAGAGACACCAGAGCTGTCGGCATGGAGAGAGAAAAGGTCACGCAAGAACACAATGAGAAACCATCCCTGATGGCACCTGGCCTTGGAGACCCCATTCTGGGATACAAACTATACACCAAATTATGGGTTTAAAATGCGGGCGCAGCAGACCAATCACGCCCGTTGTTGAGGGCATGCCGCCATGGAATGGGTGCTTTCTAGTGATGTGAAGGCCCGTGCCCACCAGAACGTCTCTGGTCTTCCCTGAGTAACACTCGGCCCGCTCCTTCTCCCGCTCCCAGCCGTCCATGCCCCGCAAGGCTCAGGAGAGCCCGCCATCACCAGTCACCGTCCAGAGCCACATCTAGGAGGCAGGGTTTCAGTTAACCGATACACCTCACTCTTTTTTTTAACCTATTTTTATTTATTTCAGAGAGTGCTGGGGAGCATAAGACATTTGGGGGGCTAGCAATCTAAATTAGCCCCAGTAACCTGCTTTCTACTGCACTCTCTTGCTAGCTGATAATTAATCCATTGGTGAAAGAATGAGGAGGCTAGCAGGGACTCTGTACCTAAATTAATCTATGTCCCTAAGGCATATTCCTGTAAGCCTATAGTCTAGTCACTGCCCCTTCCTTAATTTCTGGTCCGGCAAGAGCTATTTACCTAAATACTTCCAATCTACAAGGGGCCTAAACCAAGGCTGTAACAGCTTAACTAGAGGCAGGTCACTGGCGCCATGCAGGATGGACATTGGATGCAGTCTAAGGTAACCATTCTACCTGATTCTCGAGGGCAGAGGGGGGCTGTGAGAGTCCACCAGAGAAGAAACAAAGGAAGTCAGGGACAGAGAGAGAGGAAATCTCACAGTCCGGGTTGTTCAGGATCTGGATCTTATGCTCTCCGAACCAGCAGCGCAGCTTTGAATAAAGGCTTTCCTGAACCTCAAGAGTGTCCCACGGTCTCTTCCACGCCAATTCCATAAATTCCATATTCCATAACAAGAGGAAGGTGAAGAAGAGAGGTAGGAACATCAAAGATGAGAGAGAGACATGGATCGGTCGCCTCCTGCACACCCCACACTGGGGATGGAAGCCGAAGCCCAGGCATGTGCCCTGACCGGGAATCGAACCATGACCTCCTGGTTCATAGGTCAGCACTCAACCACTGAGCATACCAGCTAGGCTACACTGCACTCTTCGGTAAATTATCTCCAAAACTTAAATCGTTTTGGAGACTAATTCTACCCTCTCAACAACCACCCTAACCTGGAGTCTCCCCTGGGAAACAGAGCGGGTGGAGCACTGCTACCAAACTGAGCGCGCATGCCTCTTCAGGCTCCCGCTCTCTGCGGACTGGAACGGAGGCAAGAGAAGAGCACTTCTGAGCACAGTCAAAGTCATCAGGCCTCTCATTTCAAAAAAAAAAAGTCTTTCAATAGAGTGAACAGTGGCTAAGTGAATAAAACTGCACTGACTTAAAAATTACAAATTAGTCTTAAAGAGACACATACACTTCCAAATAATTCAGACATTTAGAATTGCACGGAGCCTAGCTGAAACTTCAATGACAGCGACAAAGAACTGTCAGAAAGCTGGGGTGAGGGAGGGAAGTGGGGCGTTAGCTCACAGCTGCAGCCAACAGCAATATTCAGGAACGAGGTGTCACAATGAATGACCCTCCCCGGGGCCAGGACAAACTTCTACATGGAGATGGCGGGTACGCCTTGAAGAACAGGGTTGGAATGCTCAGAACAATTCTGAGGAACAATCCGCCGTAAACGCGAGGGAGGGGCTGTACTCACATGAAGGAACAATGAACTGGGGCTCAGTGTTGCCTGCGTAGCCGAGCTTGGTGTACCTAAAAGCACAAAGGCACGGACACGTGAGAACGATACTCTCCGCTACACCATTTACTATAAGCCTCCACGGCCTAGAAGCGAGCCTCAAAATGTTCCCTTGAAATTAAAAAAAAAAAAAAATTATAATGACTGAGAATCACTGATTTCGGATAAGCAAGCAGTTACAAAAACGTAAAATACTATGCTTGTTTCTGTTGGAAAGATTCTGTATGATATATGAACAAATAAATCACATTTGTGTGTCCCTAACAACTTTAATCTGCTTTTCCCCTTTCAGTCTTTACAAAGAACCCTGTAAAGTAAATATTATCACTATTTTGCAGATAGAAACTGAGGCACTCATGAGCTCATTAAGCTGCCCACAGCCTGCAGCCAGTTTGCAGGAAAAAAGCGAAATCTCAGTGTGCGGCCTCCGCTCCCAGGGTTGCCCTGGGCGAGGAGTACTTCCTCCCCAATTGCACGAACTTCCGGGGCTGGAGAGGGGCTGCGTGACGCTCTTCAAATGCCCCGAATATGTCAGCAGCTGCTCCCACCACTGCTGAGGATATGGGACGGAGCATCTTATCACCCGTTCCAGAATGAGCCCGTTTTCTGCCAAGGCACGTGTGAGATCCCAAAAGACTTCTCGGAGCTGAATGCCAAAACACTACTGCCTGTTCCAAAAGCACTGGCTAGTCTCCTCCGATACTGTTTTAAAGGTGGGGCACGGGGGACCACCACGCAGAGCCACCTGCTAGAAAGGAAAAGCTGAAAGGATGCACTGGCTCTCCCGTCCTGACCGGGCTCTGTACGGAGTCAGGTCTGGACAGTGACCCCATCCCCGTCCTGATCGGGCAGCAGTATGAACATGAGGGCTGGGCAGTGACCCCATTCTGTAGTGACGTGTATAATGAGTAAAACACTTGAGGGCAGTGCTGAAAGTGAATTTATTAATCCATTCTATTTACAAATTCTTTCAAGATGCTTGATACTAATTTTTGATGTAGTAATACATTTCAAATTCTAATAAATTTAATGATTTTTAAATATATTTTTAACATCTGCTATGTGGTCAAAAGGGGCCACATGCTAACCCGACAAGCTCAGGGAAGGCCTGCAGGTGGTCTTGCAAACTCAGAGACCTTAACAAAGGATGGTCTGAAATTAAACTTTAACTAAAAGTTGTTATGGTGGGTAGTTACTTCCTAGGCCAGTATCCTCACTGCCAAGATAAACCTTTACCTTACCTGAGCCTATCTGTCTTTTGGGATCTAGAATAACACTGGAGGCCCGATGCACGAAAATTCGTCAAGAGGAGGCCTTCCTTCCCCCGCTGCCCGCCCGGCACAGGCTTCCCTCCGGCCCGGGACCAGGGCTTCTCTCCTCCGGCCACAGGCAGGCACCCGCACCCGGGCTGGCTTCCCGCTGGCCCGGCTTCCTCAGAAGGATGTCCGGAATGAACCCACCAGCTCCTCAAACCACAGGGTGGGTTCAAAGCCAACCCAGAGCCGAGGACTTTCCAGAAGGAAGTCAACATGTAATGAACTGAAACAATTTTAGACCACCCCTAATTCAGCCATCTCGCCGGAGTTTATGCAGACAATAAATATAAATTAACTACATTACTGACCCAGGAAGCCTACAGGATCTAACAAGCTGGACAGCAAACACTAAAATCAGCACTTCCACGTCTGTGTTTTGAACAACCCCTGGCACTAAAGTAAGCCCACATCCCCATGCGGTTAAGATTCTGACTTGCATCATGACCAAAAAGGGGTTTCGTCTTGACTGTGTCCACCCTGCACAGAGCCTGGCCTGTGGCAGATACTCCAAAATGCCTGCTGCTGAGCACTTGGCAGACAGAAGGAAAGGTAATCATGTCAAACTGCCGAGGGAGGGCCGGTGTTGGCAAGGGCAATGCCGAAAAGCAATGTGATGGGTCCAGGAAGACCAAGGACAGTGTCTAATCCAATCCCTCAATGACGAGAAAACACTTGTCTTTTTGCAATGGGGTTTTTTAACTGAAACAAATACAATAAAATGATAGCATTTGTTAAAATTAGGTGCTAAATATCATCCATGTATATGATAATACTTTTTGTATTTCTGAAAGGCAACAGAGTGTATTGTATTAATTAAGACCATGCATGCACTCTGGCACCAAACTGCCTGGGTTCAAATTCCAGCTGTGATTTGCCAAAAACTTTAGGCAAGTTACTTTACCTATCTATATCTCAGTTTCTTCATCTGTAAAAATAAGGATAATACAATCTATCCGCTGGAATTAGTGAGTTATATATAAAAATACATAGAGGGAGAGAAAGAGCACTTGAAAAGTGCTATCTCTATGTTGTTGTCATTTTTACTATTATTTTTCTGTATGTTTGAAATATTCCATTTAAATTTGGGGGGAGAGGAGTCACTTTAAATGTGTTCTGTGTCCCGAGTCACATACCACTCTGCAAACCACTACACCACAGACACGCCAATGTGTGTAGTGGCCGAAATTCAATGGACAATGGTGTGACGCCAATGTCCTTCCATGACTGGTCTCAGCTCCATCCCAAAGCTTTGTGCCCTGAAACCACCAGCAAAGGGTCAAACTGCAGCAGCGGGCCAGAGCAAGTTTAGGCTCACAACTCTCAAATTCACCGAATCCTGCCATGCCATCAGCAGCGCTTTGCTAGAAGGTACAATACAACCGTCAGAGGCGGCTTTCTCTCAGTCACACAGGCACCTTGGCAGCAAAAACGTAAGCACACAATGATGTTCCTGCTGAGGCAATTTAACATGAAAATGTTAATATTCTTACTTATTAGCAACGTCCTATGATCCCTGCCATCCTGATGAAACTGAGGTCATTAAATGCTGGAGGCTAATTCCAGCATGTCATAAATGCAAGAAGTTTCATCAAAAGGTTGATGGAACCTTGAGCCTTCAGTAAGGGTTGAAGATACATATTATTGCCCATTGGAATGGCCGAAGGCATTTCCCCACACCTGAATTTATATAATTGATTGCTTGTTGCCAGACAGTTGAGGGCACTTCAATGTACATATTATTGCCTCCTGCAGGCCAAACACCTGAACAGCCAAAGGTAGTTTCCCCAAAACTGACAATGCCTACTGTATACTAAAACTTACCTTTGATATATATATATACACACACACACACACACACACACACACACACATATATATATACACTTTGCTATAGGGCAAAATGTGGGAATAAAAAGAACCCTGGTTTGGGTTGGGAGGTAGAGAACTTAGCTATTACAACTAAACTTCCTCTGGCTCCCCCATGGATTACAAATTTATATTTCTTCTCTAGCCTCTTTATTAATTTACACGCAGCGCCTTCTCCAGATTCCTGCACCCTTCTAGATGCTGGATATCACCCCGGCATTAATTAAAAACATTGGCAGAGCAAACTCTTCAGATGACTCTATGGTAATTCCATCTTAACATTTTCCTGTGCTATTCCTTATATGGCATCAAATACTTGACATTTTGTTACTTTGAATAATCACAGCATAATGAACAGTTACTAAGATTTCTTAAAGAGACATTCAAATTTAAAATTTTAATAAAATCTTCATCAGCACAGGCTCATCTCAAACTTCGATGAGAAGCTATTAACTAGAACACTGCAAACTTAAGCTGACAAGGGTGCGTTCTAATAACGCTCCTAGGAGGGCAGCCCAGTGAGAGCCTGGCACACCCAGCAGAGATGACCTGACAACAAGGCGGCTCAGCTATATACAGAACAGGATGCAAAATGATAAGAAAAACACAACTCAGACACGAGTGTGTTCAAGACACCATTTATGGAAACAAGACACCATTTATTGCAACCATTAGTAGTAAAAAAAATTTAAAATTAACATACTCAAATCGTAGTGAAAAAATAGAGTCATCCCTATTAAAGTCAGAATTAAGCCAAGGAGACCCACTATCATTGCTGTCATTTTAACACTGTTTTGGGAGAAGTAGATAATACAAATCAGAAACTAAATAAATAATATTGGGAAGGAGACGAAAGTTATTTGTAAGTCATAATTATAGACCTGGAATATATAAGGAAATTAAAAGAAAAAACTAAAAACAAAAGGAACTCAGTAAGATGACCAGGTACTTAATGAAGGGACAAAAGTCCACAGCTTTCCTACCTAAGCAACAGATGGAGACTACACACTGGCCTACACCATACACCAAATAAACTCCAAATGGATAAAGGGCTTAAACATAAGACAGGAAACCATAAAAATACTGGAGGAATCCACAGACAGCAAAATCTCAGACATATATGCCGAAGCAATTTCTTCACTAATTCTGCTCCTAGGACAATGGAAATTAAAGAGAAAATAAACAAATGGGACTACATCAAAATAAAAAGCTTTTGCACAGCAAAAGAAACCATCAACACAACAAGAAAGTTGACTGCATGGGAGAACATATTTACCAATGTTATCACTGATAAAAGTTTAATCTCCAACATCTACAGGGAACTCATACAACTTAACAGAAGGAAGATAAGCAACCCAATCAAAAAATGGCTGAAACCAGTTTGGCTCAGTGGATAGAACGTCAGCCTGAAGGGTCCCAGGTTCGATTCCGGTCGTACCTTGGTTGCAGGCACATCTCCAGTAGGGGGTGTGCAAGAGGCAGCTGATCAATGATTCTCTCTCATCGATGTTTCTAACTCTCTATCCCTCCTCTTCTCTGTAAAAAAATCAATAAAATGTGGGGTTTTTTTTTAAATGGGCAACGGACCTAATATACTTTTCAAATGAAAACAGAAGGAAGGCCAAGAGATGCATGAAAACATGCTCGAAGTCACTAATCAGCAGAGAGATGCAAATCAAAATGGCAATGTGGTGCCATCTTAGACCTGTCAGAATGGCTATCATCAACAAACAACAAGTGTTGGCGAGGATGCCGAGAAAAAGGAACCCTCGTGCACTGCTGGTGGGAATGCAGACTGTGCAGCCACTGTGGAACACAGAATGGAGTTTCCTCAAAAAACTAAAAATGGAACTTCCATTTGACCCAGTGATCCCACTTCTAGGATTATGTCCTAAGAAACTAGAACCACCAAACAGAAAGGACATATGCGCCCCTACGTTCATAGCAGCACAATTCACCATAGCTAAGATTTGGAAACAGCCTAGGTGCCCGTCAACAGATGAGTGGATTAGAAAACTGTGGTCCATCTACACGATGGAATACTATGCTGCGGTAAAAAGGAAGAGTTCTTACCATTTGCACAGCATGGGAGGAAGTGGAGAGCATTATGCTAAGTGAAATAAGCCAGTCAGAGAAAGATAAATATCACATGATCTCACTCGTTTGTGGAATATAATGAACAACATAAGCTGGTTAATAAAACCAGATCCAGAGACAGAGAAATATCTATCAGACCATCAAACCTCAGAGGGTGGGAATAAGGGAGAGAGATCAATTAAAGGACTGTATGCATGCATATAAGCCTAACCAATGGACACGGACACCAGGGGAGTGAGGGCATGAGTGGGGGGGATGGAAGGGATAATGGGGGGATAAGAACACATATGTAACACCTTAATCAATAAAGAAATTTAAAAAAAAATACAGAGTCAAAATCCCATTCACTATGGAAACACAGAATAACACTACCCTTACAAATAAACTGTATAGTGTGTGTGAAGAATTCACCACATACATGAAGGGAAATAAGTGGAGACATATCTTAAATAGGAAGAGTCAATAGTTTTCTTTTTTTTTTTAACTGTTTTTTTCATATATTTTTATTATTGATCATAGAGAGGGATGGAGAGGAAGAGATAGAAACACCTATATCTAGAAAGGCTAAGTTGACTCACACATGCGCAATATATATAAAGCTCTCACTGGTGTCAATCGCACACACGTGTTTCAATCTGTCACTGTTGATCATGAATTTGGTTGACACTTCTATTATAAAGGGCGAATAGCAATATTAAAATATTTCTTCTAATTAATTTCCTTTCAATGTGCACAAATCCGTGCACTGGGACACTAGTCAATGATAAGAGAGAATCACTGGTTGGCTGGCTGCTTCCCGCACACCCCACACTGGAGATTGAGCACACAACCTGAACATGTCTATAAAGAACTAGAAACAGGTTGAATGGGTCTCTTGTTGGTCAAATCTGAAACAATTTTTTAAAATATATTTTACTGATTTTTTACAGAGAGGAAGAGAGAGGGAGAGTTAGAAACATCAACGAGAGAGACATCGATCAGCTGCCTCTTGCACACCCACCACTGGGGATGTGCCCGCAACCAAGTTACATGCCCTTGACCGGAATCGAACCTGGGACCTTTCAGTCCACAGGCCGACACTCTATCCACTGAGCCAAATTAGATTCGGCCAAATCTGAAACAATTTGAGCATCAAAAAATAATGGCAACAACAGATAATAATCCATTGAATATAGTAAGAATTGCATAATGGTTTGGGATGGGAATCGGAGGATAAGGACAACTATGTGAGACCATAACCAATAAAATAAATTAATTAATTTAAAAAAAGATAACTTTGACATATCTACTCTAATTATGGTCCAATTCTGAGATAATTTTAATTAACATGTAAGTCTGAATTCATGTATTTTCTTGGTTTCTAAAGTGGGTAACATTGAGTATTTTGATTCTGGATGATTGTGTAGTTACTGCAAGGAAAACAGCTACTTCCTGGATAGCTGAAAACTGACTCCTGGGAAAGAATATTTGTAACTTGTATCACTGATGAACAGCTAATTTCCTTAACATATAGAGTTTCTACAAATCAATATAAACACCACATGCCAACTTTCAAAAATGAATGAAGGATATAAACAGAAAATGAAGCATCTATAGTTCTAAATAATATTTAAAAATGTTTATCCTCTTTGAAAAACAAACATTAAAATTACAAAATACCTTTTATCATCTGTAAAACATCTGAACTGTTTGATAAAACTGTATTGGCAAATGTGAAAAAAACATATGCAAATATATTTGCATATTTGCTGGTGAGAGAATAAAATGAAACCACCTTTTATGAAAGCAATCTGGTTAAAAAAAAAAAAGAATTGCATAATGGATTATACCCCTATAAATAAAATAATAAGCCATGCGGACGATAAATTAATAAAGGGGGTGCCCAGATGGTATGGCTCAGCCGTTGACATTGACCCGGGAACCAAGACACATGCTCAGATTGTGGACTGGATCCCCAGTAAGGGTGCGTACCGGAGGCAGCTGATCAATGATCCTGTTTCATTGATATTTCTATCTTTCTATCCCTCTCCCTTCCTCTAATAATCAATAAAATCATATTTTTAAAAATAATAAGAAATGGGCCTATAAAGTGCTTCCTTATAGTAAAATGTTAACTAATAAATGTAGGTAATACTAGAGTTTGTGTGTGTGTGTTTTTGTAATCACAGTTTTGCAACCATCACTGTAATAATCACTTAGGGCAAGAATCACCAATGGATATTAAAACCAGTGGATGAAAGTTTAAGAACCAACGTATCTCTCCACGAATGACATTAATAACAAAGGGGAAAACAGTAACCAGACAGTGAAGAAATCCGGTGGACATCACCATATCCAAATAATCTAAGTGAACCGGCGACTTCACCACCATGTGCGTGTTCCGGGCTGGCAGCTGAGGGAACACACAGGCCGCTCACACCAAGGCGGGTAAGTCACAGGCGCCCCACAGCTTGTCAGCGGCTCCAGCCTCGGCAGCAGCAGCAGTGACAGCAGCAGCAGCAGTGACAGCGGCAGCAGTGACAGCAGCAGCAGTGACAGCAGCGGGGCAGTGACAGCAGCAGCAGTGACAGCAGCGGCAGCAGTGACAGCAGCGGCAGCAGTGACAGCAGCGGGGCAGCGCTGCCACCCATGTGAGTGGTCCCGAGCAGGCAGCACGTTCCATCAGCGGCCGGCCTGGCGCATGCACATGGAGGTGAATTCGCCGGCGCCCGCTTTCCCACAGGCCTGAGCCCCAAGAAGCCGAGGATGAGCTGGTGATCCCAATGGCCTCACAGCCCAGCGGAGGCAGCGTTCACCTGTGGACTGGCCACCGGGCAGAGGATGGCCTGATCGCAGGAGGCTAGGCCCTAGGGACCCTACCTGCACGATTTCGTGTGCTGGGCCTCTAGTAAAATAATATCCTGAAGTTATAGCTCCAAAAGGCCAAGTTCCACTAATGACTTACCTCAGGTCAACACAGAACACACATTTCAGGTATTTCAAGCAAGAATGATGAGCAGAGGAGAGATCCAAGATGGCTGCTCGGGTAGACACCTAACCGCAGCAGCACACAACAATTTCAATGGAATACAACTAAAATGTAGAGTGGACATTGCCCAGAGCTACAGGTAGTCGACTGACTGAAAATGCTACAACAAGAAGGAAAGAGAAAACCAGAAGGAAAATCAGAGGAGCTGAAAAAAAAGCCTAAGGTACGGAGACATGCTGCGCGCCCGCATGCGCGCGCGGAGAGGTCGCAGCCAGAGAGGAGGAGAAGGCTGGGGGCCTGCCTGGCGTTCCCTAGCAGAAAGGAATTAAAACCCCCGGCCTGGGATGAACCCCCAAACCAGCAGCGCTGAGCCCCAGTTATGGGCCAGACCCTGGGGACCCAAGCTCGGGCAGGGGGAAACGGGGCTGTGAGGCGGAATCCCGGGGGAGCTGCGAAAAGCAGGGCCCCCGGAATCGCGCGCACCCTGCGCGCAGAGGACTGAATGTTGACTCTGATCCTGGATTGCCCTAGGGGGAAGAAACAAAGCCTCCGGCGGCGGCGGCGGCGGCGGCGGCGGCAGCGGCGCTAAGCCCCAGTCCGGACTTTCACCATTCTAGGCCAATCCCTGGGGACCCAGGTTTAAGCAGAGGGAGATGGGGCTGTGAGGTGGAGTCCTGGGGGAGCGGCGAAAAGCAAGGCCCCCGGAGTCGCGCGCGCACACAAACAAAGCCTCCGGCGCTGAACCCCAGTCCGGACTTTCGCCATTCTAGGCCAATCCCTGGGGACCCAGGCTTAAGCAGAGGGAGATGGGGCTGTGAGGTGGAGTCCTGGGGGAGCGGCGAAAAGCAAGGCCCCCGGAATCGCGCGCACACTGCCCGCAGAGGACTGAATGTTGACTCTGATGCTGGATTGCCCTAGCGGGAAGAAACAAAGCTTCCGGCGGCGCTAAGCCCCAGTCCGGACTTTCACCATTCTAGACCAATCCCTAAGGACCCAGGTTTAAGCAGAGGGAGATGGGGCTGTGAGGTGGAGTCCTGGGGGAGCAGCGAAAAGCAAGGCCCCAGGAGTCGCGCGCACTGTGTGCGCAGAGGACTGAATGTTGACTCTGATGCTGGACGCCCCTAGCGGGAAGGAGAAAGAAGGCTCTAGACTGGGGGAATGCGATGAGGAGCAGGAGCCCCTGCCGGACACCGGCCAGCCGGGCACCAGCAAGGAGCTGGGCGACGGGGCACCCAGGGGGGGGGGTGCCCCTGAGCCTTTGACCGCTGAGCGCGGGCAATGGAGCCGAGGCTGGGGGCTGCTTCCTGGGCGGCGCCGACCCCGGCAACAGGCCGAAGCAGCGCAGGAACCCGCGGAGAACAAAGGGGTGCCACAGGCCAACCTGCTGAGCTTCCAGGACAAGGAGGAAGAAACCAAAGAAGTTCTCAATGTGAAGAAATCAAGTGAGAGCAAAAGATAGTAAAATTACTTAAGAAAGAATACAAAGAAGATCTTGAAAAAAATCAAAGACTAAGTCAGAACTCAACTCACCAGCCAACATTGCAACATAAATGCGTTGTTGTTGTTGTTTTTTTGTTTGTTTGTTTGTTTTTAAAAAAAGAAGGAAAGAATGTTAGAACAGCGGCAGCCAGGCCTAGAGTGGCCAGGCACAAGGCGGTGGCAGCCGGGCCTGGAGCAGCAACAGTCAGGCCCGAGAGCAGCAGCAGCCAGAACCAGAGCAGCAACAGCCAGCAATGGAGCAGCCAGACCTGGGGCAGTGTCAGCCATGCCTGAGGTGGAGGCGACCAAGCCCAGGGTGGCCAGTCCAGGAACACCAAGACCCGGAGTGGCTGGGCCCAGAGAGGCTGGGCCCAGAGCAGCCGGGTCAGGAGCAGCCAGGCCCAGAACGGCAGTGGCCAAGATAGGAGCATCCAGGCTGGAAGCAGCCAGGCTCAGAGCGGCCTGGCCCGGAGCAACTAGGCCCAGAGCAGACGGGTCTGGTGCGGCCAGGCCCGGAGCAGCGGCTGCCAGGCTGGGAGCGGCCAGGCCCGGAGCAGCAGGGTCGGGTGCGGCCAGGCCCAGAGCAGCGGCTGCCAGGCTGGGAGCGGCCAGGCCCGGAGCAGCAGGGTCGGGTGCGGCCAGGCCCGGAGCAGCGGCTGCCAGGCTGGGAGCGGCCAGGCCCGGAGCAGCAGGGTCGGGTGCGGCCAGGCCCGGAGCAGCGGCTGCCAGGCTGGGAGCGGCCAGGCCCGGAGCAGCAGGGTCGGGTGCGGCCAGGCCCGGAGCAGCGGCTGCCAGGCTGGGAGCGGCCAGGCCCGGAGCATCAGGGTCGGGTGCGGCCAGGCCCGGAGCAGCGGCTGCCAGGCTGGGAGCGGCCAGGCCCGGATCATCAGGGTCGGGTGCGGCCAGGCCCGGAGCAGCGGCTGCCAGGCTGGGAGCGGCCAGGCCCTGAGCAGCAGGGTCGGGTGCGGCCAGGCCCGGAGCAGCGGCTGCCAGGCTGGGAGCGGCCAGGCCCGGATCATCAGGGTCGGGTGCGAACAGGCCCGGAGCAGCGGCTGCCAGGCTGGGAGCGGCCAGGCCCTGAGCAGCAGGGTCGGGTGCGGCCAGGCCCGGAGCAGCGGCTGCCAGGCTGGGAGCGGCCAGGCCCGGATCATCAGGGTCGGGTGCGAACAGGCCCGGAGCAGCGGCTGCCAGGCTGGGAGCGGCCAGGCCCGGAGCAGCAGGGTCGGGTGCGGCCAGGCCCGGAGCAGCGGCTGCCAGGCTGGGAGCGGCCAGGCACGGAGCAGCAGGGTCGGGTGCGGCCAGGCCCGGAGCAGCGGCTGCCAGGCTGGGAGCGGCCAGGCCCTGAGCAGCAGGGTCGGGTGCGGCCAGGCCAGGAGCAGCGGCTGCCATGCTGGGAGCGGCCAGGCCCGGAGCAGCAGGGTCGGGTGCGGCCAGGCCCGGAGCAGGGGCTGCCAGGCTGGGAGCGGCCAGGCCCGGAGCATCAGGGTCGGGTGCGGCCAGGCCCGGAGCAGCGGCTGCCAGGCTGGGAGCGGCCAGGCCCGGAGCAGCAGGGTCGGGTGCGGCCAGGCCCGGAGCAGCGGCTGCCAGGCTGGGAGCGGCCAGGCCCTGAGCAGCAGGGTCGGGTGCGGCCAGGCCCGGAGCAGCGGCTGCCAGGCTGGGAGCGGCCAGGCACGGAGCAGCAGGGTCGGGTGCGGCCAGGCCCGGAGCAGCGGCTGCGAGGCTGGGAGCGGCCAGGCCCGGAGCAGCAGGGTCGGGTGCGGCCAGGCCAGGAGCAGCGGCTGCCAGGCTGGGAGCGGCCAGGCCCGGAGCAGCAGGGTCGGGTGCGGCCAGGCCCGGAGCAGCGGCTGCCAGGCTGGGAGCGGCCAGGCCCGGAGCATCAGGGTCGGGTGCGGCCAGGCCCGGAGCAGCGGCTGCCAGGCTGGGAGCGGCCAGGCCCGGAGCAGCAGGGTCGGGTGCGGCCAGGCCCGGAGCAGCGGCTGCCAGGCTGGGAGCGGCCAGGCCCTGAGCAGCAGGGTCGGGTGCGGCCAGGCCCGGAGCAGCGGCTGCCAGGCTGGGAGCGGCCAGGCCCGGAGCAGCAGGGTCGGGTGCGGCCAGGCCCGGAGCAGCGGCTGCCAGGCTGGGAGCGGCCAGGCCCGGAGCAGCAGGGTCGGGTGCGGCCAGGCCCGGAGCAGCGGCTGCCAGGCTGGGAGCGGCCAGGCCCGGAGCATCAGGGTCGGGTGCGGCCAGGCCCGGAGCAGCGGCTGCCAGGCTGGGAGCGGCCAGGCCCGGATCATCAGGGTCGGGTGCGGCCAGGCCCGGAGCAGCGGCTGCCAGGCTGGGAGCGGCCAGGCCCTGAGCAGCAGGGTCGGGTGCGGCCAGGCCCGGAGCAGCGGCTGCCAGGCTGGGAGCGGCCAGGCCCTGAGCAGCAGGGTCGGGTGCGGCCAGGCCAGGAGCAGCGGCTGCCAGGCTGGGAGCGGCCAGGCCCGGAGCAGCAGGGTCGGGTGCGGCCAGGCCCGGAGCAGCGGCTGCCAGGCTGGGAGCGGCCAGGCCCGGAGCATCAGGGTCGGGTGCGGCCAGGCCCGGAGCAGCGGCTGCCAGGCTGGGAGCGGCCAGGCACGGAGCAGCAGGGTCGGGTGCGGCCAGGCCCGGAGCAGCGGCTGCCAGGCTGGGAGCGGCCAGGCCCTGAGCAGCAGGGTCGGGTGCGGCCAGGCCCGGAGCAGCGGCTGCCAGGCTGGGAGCGGCCAGGCCCGGATCAGCAGGGTCGGGTGCGGCCAGGCCCGGAGCAGCGGCTGCCAGGCTGGGAGCGGCCAGGCCCTGAGCAGCAGGGTCGGGTGCGGCCAGGCCCGGAGCAGCGGCTGCCAGGCTGGGAGCGGCCAGGCCCGGAGCAGCAGGGTCGGGTGCGGCCAGGCCCGGAGCAGCGGCTGCCAGGCTGGGAGCGGCCAGGCACGGAGCAGCAGGGTCGGGTGCGGCCAGGCCCGGAGCAGCGGCTGCCAGGCTGGGAGCGGCCAGGCACGGAGCAGCAGGGTCGGGTGCGGCCAGGCCCGGAGCAGCGGCTGCCAGGCTGGGAGCGGCCAGGCCCGGAGCATCAGGGTCGGGTGCGGCCAGGCCCGGAGCAGCGGCTGCCAGGCTGGGAGCGGCCAGGCCCGGAGCAGCAGGGTCGGGTGCGGCCAGGCCCGGAGCAGCAGCAGCCAAGTCCAGAGCAACTAGGTCGGGAGCGGCAGTGGCCAGACCCGGAGCAGCTGGTTGTGGTATGAACGAGAGCAACAGAGGCCAGGCCCGGTGCAGCCAGGCCCGAAACAGCTCGCTCCTCGCCTGCCCCTGCCCCAAGGCTGCCTCTCAGACACGGCTGGAGACTTTGGCGGGAACTTGAGGGTCTGCTGAATCAAGTGATGAAGGCTTAGATCTGGATGTGTTGAGTTAGTATAGCGCTGGGGTGTTGATCTGTAAGCGCCTTGGGTGGGGCCTGGATGAGGTTGGTTGAACTATTTGGAAATGTCTGTTGTCTGAAGTATATCATTGGGCATGTGGAGGTATTATTATGTCTGTTGTCTGAAGTATATCATTGGGCATGTGGAGGTATTATTGATATGAGAAAACGCTAAGTAACTGATTTACTATCTGAAAAGGGATTTACTATCGAGGAAAGGGAGGGAGGAAGAGACTAAACATATACTGTGCACCTATGGATGAGGACAGTGGGGGATGGGGAGGGGGTGGAGGGTGGGGTGGGAAACTGGTGGAGGGAGGAGGAAATGAGGAACCTTTGTAATACTATGAACAATAAAGATTGATTTAAAAAAATAAAAAAAATAAAAATAAAAATAAAAAATAAAAAAAAAAAAAGAATGATGAGCAGTCCCGTTTACTAATAGGAAAGGTGACAAGCCCCGTAAGCATTATTTGTATTGCCAAGAAATGCTCTGGATTTCAATAGTTTAACAAGACCAAAAATGCAAAAGCAAAAACCTCACATGCAAATGTGGGAATGAAAACTATTTCTACCGGCTGCCTTCCCTCCTGACATCACCGGACCTCAGGTAGGCATGAGTGAGCACTGGGTGGTGGGAGGCGGGGATGCTTGTGAGAGGAGCAGATGCCTCAGTGAGTGACAGTCGAGGGGGTACTAATACCAATATTGACTTTGGCCTGTGTTTGGGGCAGCAAAATGACCTCTAAAATAAAGGGCCATAACACTTCTGGTACAATGTATATTTCAAAAAGAATCAGTACAGCCCTCGCTGGTTTTGGTCATTGGCCTTCAGATTGAAAGGTCACAGGTTCGATTCTGGTCAAGGACACATGCCTGGGTCTCCCATGGATCCCCAGAAAAGGGTGAGTGGCAGGCAGCCAATCAATGATTCTCTCTCATCACTGGTGTTTCTATCTCTCTCTCCCTCTCCCTTCCTCTCTGAAATCAACAAAGACACATTTTTTTTTTTAGAAAAAAAATTAGTACAGGCAAAAAGGCAGTTGTTTTTTTGTTTTGTTTTTCAGACAGCTGGTGCTTTTAGCAGCAGAAGGGGGGGGGGAGAGATCAGTAGATGGACTGCAGCAAACTAAAGACACCCCCACAAGGTTGTCATGGAAACTAAATTTGTACAGAAAAGTGCATTTTTCTACAGAAAAGAAATCAAGGGGAACATGCCATGGGCTATTTCATGACAAAAAAATTACTGAAATCCTGTAAGAGACTACATTTCCTCCCAGGTCATTTTAATAAGTACTTCATCGATAAAGCAAGCAGGCAACCTTGAATTTCTCAGCCACCAGCTGGCCGTGTTCACTAGCACCTTCTTAACATCAGGAAGCTTGGGCCACGGAGGAGCTCAGGAAATTTCGCGAAGACTCTTTTAAATATCTTAACATCAAAAGAAGCAATCCCACCCAAAAGTAAAGGAGGAAAAAAAGAAGACCAATAACCGGGTTTCCCAAATCCAGACTTTCTATCTTTCAAAATGTAGCCTTTTTCTTTTCATTTTTTAAGCGAAAAGGCAAACTAAGGCAGAAGCTTTTTAGCCTGAGCGAGCCAGTGGATAGTGGACGAGGGGGGGAGAGCAAAACAGGCGCCCGGTGGACGGATGGATGTAACCACCTCCAGGGGGAGAGGCAAAGGTCCTGAAAGCCGCAATGGCTCGCACGGGCCCCGCGGGGTCGGGGCCGGACGAAAGGGGTCAGGCACCGGTCGGTGGGCAGAAAGCCGGGGTCGCCGCGGTCCGCAGCCGCCCGCCGGAAGCCGGCGTTCCGGGAGGCTGGGAGCCGGGCACAGCGGGCAGGGGCGAGCCGGGCGCTCCAGCCGCAGCCCTCCCGGCCCGGGGGCGGGCTCCGCGGGGCCTCCCGGCCGGGAGCGGCGAGCCGCCGCCGCCTGCCCGGTGGGCGGGCCGGGACCGGGCCGGGCGGCGAGAGCGGGCGGACGCGGGGCGGCGCCGGCGCTCTTACCCGGTGCCGCAGTCCACCACGCAGGGAGGCAGGCAGCCCGCCATGCTCGGCAGCGCACTGCTCGGCCGGCGCGGGAGGCCCCGCAGGACCCGCACCCTCCTCGTCCTGCGCCTCCTCCCCGGAGCCTCCGCAGCGCCGCCGCGGGAGCCCGGAGGCTCGGCGCCGCCGCATGCCGCCGCCCCGGCCAGCCAATCACGGCGCGGGCACGCCCCTCCGCGCCAAGCCACGCCCACCCGCCATATCTGGTGCTGGCGGCGAGGCCCCCTGCCCACACCTGCGGCTTCCGGCTCTGGAGAGGGGGTTATTTTAGCTAATTTAACAGGAATGTGACCTGATTCCCTGGCCTGGCTGCAGCTCAGCCTGTAAGCCTGGGCTCCAATGGCACCTTCTCAAAGAACTTGTCCACCTCACTCTCTACCTCTATGATCTATTGCTTTCATCCACAACACCTGGGACAAGTTTTCATATATATTTATTTGTAGTCTGTTCCCCCCACTCAGATAGGGATCCTGTTTTACCCTTTATTGCATGAGTGAGCACAGAACTTGCTACACCCATGATAGGACCCAAATGTCTGCTGGGTGAATGAATAACCTTCACCATAAAGAATATATATGTATATGTAGACATATGATACCTAACACTGCACAATTTCTTCTCTAGAAGAAAAATATGCAAAACAAACACATAGCCAGGCTTATGGAGCAAATGACCTTTGATTGAGTTAACACCACACCCAGATTATTACAGGAAAATGTTTTAAGTATCAAAGATGGAATCATCCAAAAGTTCTCACAGAAACCAGGGACCCAACAGGCAAGATCCTATCACATCTTACCTAATAATCTTACGTAATCTTATCTAATAATAGAGATTGACCGTATGTCTGCTATGCCCACAGCCAAAGTGAGTATGCAAATTAATCCAACAAAGATCGAAGTTAATTTGCATACATACCTGGGACCCAGGAACGTCCTCAGTACCCAGGTCACTCCCAGCCAGCCATCCTGCGATTGGACGTGTGGGCCGAGCCTGCAACCAAATGCAGACCATTGTCTGAGTCTCAGTCACCTGTCTTCCCAGGTGGCTGAGACCCAGAAAGTGAATCAGGGTCTGATCTACAGCCTCAGTGGAAGCTGTTGATCAGTGTGCTTACCTTTCTCTTTTCCTCCCTCTTTCTTTCTGATCTTTGCCAGCAAGCAGGCTTTTCTTTCTCTCCCAGCCTCCACAGGGGCTGCTGTTAAGTCCCACCTCTTTGATCAGGCCCAGAAATAGGCATGGGGATGCTCACTGGCATAGAAACGACCAATCAGAACCAAAG
The DNA here is from genome assembly GCA_036971965.1 of Nyctalus aviator. NCBI lineage: Eukaryota > Metazoa > Chordata > Mammalia > Chiroptera > Vespertilionidae > Nyctalus > Nyctalus aviator. The sequence continues at coordinate 68,813,349 of CM072930.1, read as the reverse complement.
GTGGGTGCTGAGGAGAACCAATAGCTGCCTAGGAGGCAGACCTTCTGACACTGACTGGCATAGGAACTGACCAATGAGAACCAAATCTGGGTGCTGTGGGGAGCCAATGGATGCCTAGGAGGTGGAGCTTTTGATGCTGACTGGCATAGGAACCAGCCAATCAGAACCAAAGGTGATTGCTATGGGGAGCCAATGGCTGCCTAGGAAGCTAAGCTTTTGACGCTGGCATGGGAACCAACCAATCAGAACCAAATTAGCCAGCAGAAGAGGGCATTTTGGGGCAACATCAGGCCTGCAGAGAGGGCAGTTAGGGGGTGATTAGCTGACAGGCAGAGGCAGTTAGGGGCAATCAGATAGGCAGGCTAATGAGCAGTTAGGAGCTAGTGGTCCCAGCTTGTGAGAGGGTTGTCTGACTGCCAGTTTATTGGGCCTAAAATGGCAGTTGGACATCCTGCAAAGGGTCCCCGATTGGAGAGGGTGCAGACTGAGTTGAAGGAACCCCCCTCCCCCCATGCACGAATTTCGTGCACGGGGCCTGTAGTTTCATTATAAAGGTACTGAAGGTCCCACTGGATTTCTGCTTCCTGCCCTGTTACAAACCCTTGACATTAATTTTTGTGAGCTACATGGAGACATAGTTCCATGTAGCTTAGCTATTATTTAAAGCATTGTGTTTTCCCCTAGAGAAATAATAGATTAGTTGGTCATTCTAGGTAACCCATAAGCATTACCTTTTTTTTTTATTTGCCTGTTATGGTCAAATAAGGCTCAGAGCTAGAAAACCCATTCCCAGAAGTCCCTAGCTGCTTTCCCTCAATTTCATTAACCAGCTCCATTAGTGTCCTGGGCCTGCCATAACAAAGCAAAAATACAGACATTTATTGTCTCACAGTTCCGGAGGTCAGAGGCAGAAATCAAGGTCTGCAGGGCCCAGGGCAGGAACTGTCCCGGGCCTTTTTCCCAGCTCCTAGTGTTGCCATCAGCCCTGATGTCCCTTGGCTTGTAGGTGTATCACTCCCTTCTCTGCCTACACTGCCATAGGGTGTTCTCCGTGTGTGTCTGCATTTCACATGCGTTCCTTCTCTTTTGTAATGTTTTTATTGATTGATTTTTTGAGAGAGAGAGAGAAAGATCAATTTGTGGTTCCACTTATATACACATTCATTGTTTGCTTCTTGTATGTGCCCTCACTGGGGCCAAAACCTGAAACCTTGGCGTATCAGGCTGCGTGGCATTCTCTTCTCATAAGGATACTAGTCAGTCTGGATTAAGGTCCACCTTAATGACCTCATCTTAACTTGAACACTGCAAAGGCCTTGTTTCCAGAGAATATCACACTCCCTGTACCAGGAGTTAGGACTTCAACGTGTCTTTTTAGGGGACACGGCCTGTGCGAAGCAGCCACCCATGAGGGAAGTAATATACAGTGACTAGCTTAGACCAGGGTGGAACGTGAAATAAGGCCCTCAAAATCATTGGGTCTGGCCCTGCCAAGGCATTAGGAGTGAGTTAATTAAATGTTTGACCAAATACAGCAGGTTAATTTTTAAGTTGATAATTTTGCCTGGCCCTCAAATGTTATTATAAACGTCCAAATGGCCCTTCGCAGTAAAAAGGTTCCCTACCCCTGGCTTAGACTGTTAAGGATGACTCGCTTGGGCTGGAGAGGGGCCTTGTGTCCTCAGAAACAGCTGCCAATACCTGACCGGAGTTGGGTTTGATCAGCAAGAAGGAGAGTGACAACAAATAGTTTCTGCCTCACTGGTAATTTTCCTCATTAAACTGTTTTTTCTCACTCATTGTACGCCCTTTCACTCCTCTAGCCCTGCTTGAAACGCTCAGTAGGTTGGAGCGTTCCCCCATGCACCAAAACGTTGGGAGTTTGATTCCCTGTCAGGGCACATATCCATCCCCAGTTGGGGCATATACGGGAAGCACACACATACCCCTCCCCCTCAACCAATATGCAGAAACATGGAAACCGGAACACTTCCTGTATAGAATTCTGCCTCTCCACGATGGATAATGTGACTGTTTCAGAACTACTATCCTGACTGGACTGTTGCACAACCCAGCACCACCCTCAGATGAACTTTTAATAAACACCTTTTGATGCATTTTTATGCCAATGAAGACAACTTTAAAATATAACCAGTGATTAGAGGTTTGATTAGAGGTTGTCAATCTAATGGGATTTGGTCAGTGAGCCCTGGGACAATGTGATCTTAATTTCCTGCATTTAACTAGTCATTCTGGGCCAAGAAGGAAAAAGAACACAAAACCTAGAGGCTGTCTTCAGAAACGACCACCCAGCAGCTCTGCGGATCTTCAGTGGCAGAGCTGTAAGCAGGAGCACTCTGTGTGTTCTCTGTTGCCATGAGGATGCAAATAGAGAAAGGAGGACCAAAAATTTAGTGCCCTGTTCCTTTGAAAGTAGCTGGCATTCTCCTTTAAGAGGAAGGGCCTGTCATCGCACTCAATGGACCTCCCAGAGGTCTTGGCAACTGTGAAGGAGAATGGTCCAAGTTGGATTTGATGGGCCTGAGTGTGTTGGCTCTGCCAGAGTTGATAACAGACCCAAAAACACAAGACTGCTGAGGAAGGACTGGCTAGGCGATCTGACTTTATTCTGATCAACTCCATGTTTCTGCCCCCTCCTATGGCGATTACTGGTTCTGGACTCCCCCTCCCTCCACTACCTTGCAGCTGCCAAATCCTGTTCATTCAATCCCACCACTAATGTCCCTTGTGTCTGCAGCCTAGCTTTTTATCTCACTGTCACTCTTGCTGACCTGCTCAATAACTTCCCAATAGACCCTGTCTCCATTGTCTGCCTTTCCAAGACTTCTGTTGGGCAAATAATAATGCTCTGAGGGGCATCGTGCCAAAATGCAGAACATTTGTACATCATGTCATCCTTCCTTCCCCCAAACCTTCGGCGATTCCCTATTCTATGGAATTTTATCCAAACCCTTACTATGACATCAAGGTCCTCTATGAGCTGCCCTCGGGTTATCTTTCAAATCTCATTTCACATTATGCCCCTTGACACATCTGGGCACAGAGGCTTAACCCCCTGTGTTGTCAGATCTTCATGCAGGCCCTCAATCTAGAGCAGGGACCTCAGAGACCACCAGTTAGACCACTGATTCTAGAACACTCTTCTTCACCTACACTGTCCTCTTCATCAAAGCTCATTCATCCTTCTAATTTCAATTCAAATTCACTTCATTTATTCCTTCAACAAAACAGAGCAAGGAATTATTTATGCTTCTAATCAAAATCAATCACTAACTCTTTGTATGAGTCAGGATCTATAGATTTGAGAGAGAAACATTGATTTGTTGTTCCACTTATTTATGCATTCATTGATTGATTCCTGTATGTATCCTAACAGTGATTGAACCTGAAACAATGGTGAGTCAGGACAACACTAACCAACTGAGCTACCTGGCCAAGGCTTTTTCTTTTTTTCTTTTTTTTTAAATATATTTTATTGATTTTTTTTTTTTTTTTTTTTTTTTTTTTTTTTTTTTTTTTTTTTTTTTTTACAGAGAGGAAGGGAGAGAGAGAGCTAGAAATGTCGATGAGAGAGAAACATTGACCAGCTGCCTCCTGCACACCTCCTGCCGGGGATGTGCCCGCAACCAATCAATGTACATGCCCTTGACCGGAATCGAACCTGGAACCCTTCAGTCTGCAGACCATTGCTTTAACACTGAGCCAAACCGGTTTCGGCTGGCCAAGGCTTTTTATTATTATTATTGAAAAGATGTGCATTTTAAAAAGGTCTTCAGTTCTACCAAATGGAATTGTGATTTTCTTATAGAGAACTGGGTTACAATATCTTAGTTTACAAAGCATTTCAGTACATCATCACATTTAATCTTCATAGAAAACCCATAGGTAAATATCGTAAATACCTCTCTTTATCAAATAAGAAAACTGAGGCTCACACTTTTCAAACTGGGGGCACCTTAAAATTTAATTTAAAATTTTATTAAAATTTATATTTAAATTATATTAAAATTTAATTTTGCTGGGGGCACCTTCTTTAGGGCCTATGGAGGAAACAGGAAAACATTGATGTGCTGCAAACCCAGCACCTGGTAAGCAGAAGTTTGATGGACGTTGGAGCCAGAAAGAGTCTCAGGAATCTATTGTCCTTCCGAATAACCCGGCTCTTTGATCATTTCAGATGCCCTTGGAAAATTTTGAGCTCTTCACCTTGAATGGTTTCTATTTCCAGTAACCAATACCCATAAGCTCCCATCAGGCAGTCACTGTATGTTCTAGAGACTGAGCAGTAGCCAATAAAAATCTAATTATTTTGCCAACGGGCATGAAACTGCTGAGTATTATAATTGGACGCCAAGCAATCTGGACAGAACGTACTGCCAAGAGCGAAGCCCAAATGTTTCTTGCCATTGTGAAATCTCACAAGCAACAGGTTTTGAAGGAGTTGGCTTCCCAGGAGCCTCTCTGTTCCTTACTGACGTTCATTCTAGAACATTTTTCAGAAGTGCCCAGCAGGAACTCTTATATAATTATAGTAGAACGAATGAATCAAGGCCATGCCATTTCAAACTATCTTCCCAGATACTGACTTGGTCCTTTTGGATGTGAAAAATTGGGCAGAGAAACTCAAACAGGTCAAAGGGAACAGTGATGTTGGGGGGGAACCCCTGCCTGCTTAATTTGTCTTTTCATCCAAATGGAACTTTGGTTGCAAGAATGTGTATCTGAAAATAGACACAGAATTGCAATGCTCCCATGTCTTATCTCACCATATCTTGTGCTTGCTTGCTTATCTAGGTACAAGATGATTGTAAGCAGGAATAGTTTTCAGAAAAACAAAGAGTCCTTGTGTTCCACATCATTGTAATGACAATAAATAGCTGTCAGTTAAGGCAAAAAATATGTTGTCTTCTTAATCCAAACATTTGTCTTTGTATCAGTTTATACCAATAGAAAATGCGAGTGGATCGAGTGGGGTGTGGTGGGGCTGGGTGGAGAGAGGCAAGGAATGGATAATGGGGGACGTCTCTAATACTGTCAGTAATAGTTTTAAAAATAAGTAAGTAAAAAGTTAATTTGCCCTAGCTCATTAGGCTCAGTGGATAGAGCATCGGCCTGCAGGTCGCAGGTTTGATTCCAGCCAAGGGCACATGCCCAGGTTGCAGGCTTGATCCCCAGTAGGAGGCATGCAGGAGGCAGCCAATCAATGATTCTCTCTCATCATTGATGTTTCTATCTCTCTCCCTCTCTCTTACTCTCTGAAATAAAAAAATATATATTTTTAAGTTAATTTTACTTATTGATTAGAGTATGGAGAAAGCTCAATTTTTTCAGCCTTTCAGAACTGTGTTGAAATCCCACCTCAAAAACTTGAATATGTTTATGCATGAGTTATTTAATCTCTGAGTTTTACTTTCCTTATGTAAGGGAGAATTTTCCCAAGGGTTTTTTTTTTCCTCCTAAACTTGGCTTTAATCTCTTGATATAAGGATTTTTATTTTTTTAATCTGCACTCAAGGACATGCTTAAAGAGAGCAAGAGAGAGAGAGAAACATCAATGTGAGAGAGAAACCTGTATTGGTTGCCTTCCATATATTATTCTCTGATTGCAGATCAAACCGAAACCCAGGTATGTGCCCTGACTAAGAATCAAACCTGCAAATCAACCAACTGAGCCGCCCCGCTGGGCCCTTCCTCTCTCTCTACAATCAATAAACATACCTTTGGTGAGGGTTTTAAAAGGAGGAGGAGGAGGAAGCAGAGGGGGGGGGGCTGGAAAAGAGGAGGAGGAGGAGGAGTTGGAGTTGGGAATGTTGGTTGGAGCTGAGCCAAGGGCACGGAGCTCCTTCTCTGCTCAGTTTGAGGAGGTGGGAGCCCTGGGTCTTTGTCTTGGCTTCTGTCTGTGACCAGGGGATAGAGATGTCAGCCCTTCTCCCGTGGCCTCTGGGGCAGGCGCCCTGCCCGGCTCTCACTGCCAGCCTTTGGCCCGCATCCAGGCCGGGTATTCGGTCCCATTGTCCCGGGAGTGTATTGTGCTTTTCTGTATCCTGATTTTTGGCTTGGACCACACAAGGCCTTAGTCATCAGGTACCATAACCCACACCTCTGCCCCGGCTCGTACTTCTGTGTCCCACAAACACATCGACAGACAGTCTCTGGCTTGGTCTCTGCACTAGCACTTACCCCATCAAGGGTCCCACTTTTTACTTGGGAAAAATCCAGGGGCTCTCGAGGAACTGGTTTAAGAAACGGAAGAAGGAAAGAGGTGATGAAGAAAACGGGACCAGCATAAGGGGACCAGGTGGCTTCCAGGGGTGGCTGCTCTGCCGCAGGGTGCCCTCAGCTGCGCCCCACCCTCCAAACAGCGCTGACCGCCCCAGGGCCCAGGCCCAGGCCGCCCAGACTCCCGTCTGGAGCCACGCCAGCAGCTCTGCAAGGGGAAGGTCGGACCTGACGTGTCATCCCAATGAGCGGCGCCTGGGGGCGCTGCTGGGCGAAGGGATGGGATCGGTGCCGGGCTCAGAGGGAGAGGGAGGTGGGAGGAGGGGTGGTTTTAAGGTTGGACAATGCCAGCGGCACTGAATATTTCCTTACTGCTGGGAAAGGGGTAGCACTGAATCCAAAGCTCAGGACCCGCGCGAAGGGCAGCCTGCGGGCTCTTGGGCTGTGCACCCCAAGGAGAGCAGCCCGGGTGCAGGGGGTGTATCCATTCCCCCCCCCCCCCCATCCCGCCGCGCCCCGGTCCAGGATGCCAGCCCAGGCCCCGCCCTGCCCCCGGGAGGAAGGGACTCCCCTCATTTGGGGATGTTCTTTTTTCCTCAGTACCTCGGGTTGGGCTGGACCAACTAAAAGGCTCCAGACAGGCAGTCGGTAGGTGGCGACTTGCAGTAACAACTCACGGATATGGTCATTATCGGCTTCCAAACAGGGGACCCTGGGCAAAGCACACGGTCCCCCCAGATCTCAGCACCGCGTTTATAAGGTGGAGGGGTTAGAGCAGGTGACTCCTCTTAAAAAATCCTTCCTTCCACCAATTAAAAAGGTGGACAATGGGCCCTCTCTTGGAGGGAAGAGCAGGTGGGGCGGGGGGGGGGGGGGGGGGGGAGGGGCGGGGAGTGCTAGGAGACCTTTTTCCAAGTTCCCAGTCCCACTGACTGGCCTGCAGGTCTGTCCTGGCACCGGGTCTGGAAAGCAGAGTAGGAGCTGCCAGGGGAGTGAGGATAAGACCTGCTGATCTAGTGTTAGTCAGGGAGCGCTGCCTAACCGAAAGGAGGCGTGATGCTTCCAGAAAACCTCAAGGAAAGTATTGCAAGTGACAGCAGTAGCTGTTGGAGAGGGTGGGAGATTCAGCCAGGAGCTGCAAAGTTGGGGATAAAAGTTCTCCTTCAGAATGTGGAGGCGCCAAAGCAGTTTTAGGTGACAAGGACCATTTCTTTTTTCTTTTTTTCTTTTTTCTTTTTTTAAAAAATATATTTTATTGCTTTTTTTTACAGAGAGAAAGGGAGAGAGATAGAGAACTAGAAACGTCGATGAGAGAGAAACATCAACCAGCTGCCTCCTGCACACCCCCTACCGGGGATGTGCCCGCAACCAATGTACATGCCCTTGACCAGAATCGAACCCGGGACCTTTCAGTCTGCAGACCGACACTCTACCACTGAGCCAAACCGGTTTTCGTGACAAGGACCATTTCTTATTTAGAGATGGTGACATCCTTGGGAAGTAGGCAGACTGAAATAAACCATATTAAAATGGCATCGCAGCCGGTTGCTAAGTGGTTAGAGCCCTGGCCCTGGTCGGGCGGCACACATCAGGCAACCAGTTGATGTGTGTCTCTCACAGTGATGTTCCTCTCTCTCTCTGTCTCTCTCTCTTTCCTGTTTCTCCCTCCCTCCCTTTCACATTCTCTAAAAATCAATGGGAAAAATCTCAGGTGAGGATTAACAAACAATAAATAAAAAGGTCTCTACTACCGGAGTGTGTCCACACGTGTGCAGTTCACTTTCATTATCAACATGAGATGAGGGAGGAACATGAATTTGACCATTTGTGACAACCACCTGTTCTCAGAAGCATTCCAAAGCCGCTAGATGAACGAGGTGGACTTTCAGTTACTTTTGCTGTGTTCTCCTCAGCTCACCTTCAAGTAGAAGCTCTAGTGATTCCAATCTCTCACCCCCTGGCTCTCCAGAAGAAAATAAATGAGAAATCCAAGTCAGCCCCAAAATCAAGATGTGCCACTATCAAGGGACCATTAACCACCTCCCTTGCTTTATGACATCATGACATCTAGAACAAAGATATGTACCCAGAGGCGTTTAATTTCTTTTTAATTTGTACCTGCTGTGTGGCTCAGGACTGAGGTTGATCCATGCACCAGGAGGGGGCCTGTTTGAGTCCCAGTCAGAGCACATGCCAGGTTTCGGTCAGGATCCCCGGTGGGGGTGGGGAGTGTAGGAAGCAACTGATCAATGTTTTTCTGTCATGAATGTTTCTATCTTCCTCTCCTTTCCTTTCTCTCTGTAAAATCAATGAAAACATAAATAGTTTTTTAAAACTATTTAAAATTTATACCTGCTGCTATTATTCAAAATATGAAAAGTATATGCTTCTTGAAAATCAAAATACTGTCTGTCTTTTACTCCACTGTTTCTAGCAATCAAAACAGTCACTCCACAGGAGAAAAAAATTCAAAGGGATGACAAGCCTGTTCTCATTAACTGTGCTTGATAATTAATTGATTGATTGCTGTCAGCCACTGGTAGCACTATGCTGTCCATCAATGTCTTAGATCAATGAAAAATTAGAAGATTTGATTAGTTAATATGACCACTTGCAAGGATGTAAGTAAGATTCAACTGAAATAGTACAATATTGTATTCATCACAAGGAGCACCCTTAGTTTATAACAGCTTTTTGAGGGGAGAAAAACTGCTTTAAATAAAGTTTAGAAAATGCAATGAGTGAGGAAGATGAGACCTTCTCACTGGAGAAACACTGAAGTGCATATTCCTGTAAAGCTCTGAATGTTTATCATAGCGCCGTGCACTCAGTACAATCACTGATGAAGAGATGGGCACAGTCCCCTGGCCAGCCCCAGCTGCCTACCTTTTGACCCTATCCCCAAGTCTGGGATAGATGTTTAAATAGCCTCCCACTGTGAACACACAGAATATCTGAGGATTGTTTTGCTGACAAGCAGAGGCTGGTCTCCTTATGTTTGGTCTGATTATTATAGAGTTGCAGCAAGAGTGTTATCTTAATTTGTCAAGTGCAACTCTCAGGATATCTTTGGGTTTGAAGTAATTAATTGCTCAGCTGCTTCATTTGATTTAAAAATTACTTGGAAGTCATTCGCTCTCAGCATATGAAGCATGAGCAGCACTCCAGTTTTCAGATGGAAAAATTTGCAAATAGCAGTTTTGCCCTGTGCGCGCGCGCGCGCATGTGTGTGTGTGTGTGTGTGTGTATGTGTGTGTGTGTGTGTGTGTGTGTATGTGTGTGTGTGTGTGTGTGTGTGCGCGCGCGCGCGCGCGCGCGCGCCACATACCTGCAGAGAGCACTTGAACACCTCTGCTACATTTCCTCACTCCCTAAGCTCTTTCCTATCTCCATGAGGAAGTCCAGCACACCTTTGCCTCTGGATCTCCCAAGGGCACTTCAAGTTCAAGCACAGAAAAAGAAGTAAATTAATATCTTTGCCAACATATTAGATCTGTCTATGGGAAGTCATCATTCCCTGTATTGTCACTAAAGCCAGATACTCGGTCATGCATACACGCTACTAAAGTGTAAGTTTGAAGGTGATGAAGTCATGATTCTTGTGTAAACTAACATGAACACTTGTCAAACATTTTATTCCACTTGATAATGCGGGAAATGGTCAAGTGTGAAGACTGGTTTGAAGACCAAAAGAGAAGGCAGGTACTTAAAATCAAGTTAAGAAGAACTATCAGAGTAAGATTAATGGTTTGGATTTAAAAAACTGGTGAATATACTATAAGGCAATGGGATGTGACCTTGGGGTTATTCCTCCCCCCACCCCGCCCCATCCCACTGGAAAGAAATTCTTTGCGTCTCTACTAGTCAAAAATCTACACGTTAGCGTGCAACTTCTCTAAGTGTGGGGACTTTAGCCCCTGAATAACCATAAATTGAATAATCCTTGGGTGGATGTTTGGCCTTGAACAACATCATTGAAGAGCCGTGCGCCTACCTTTTTACCTTACTCCAAGTTTGGGGTAATTTTTGTCAACATCTCCTTACTCTCCCCAGCCCCCATATCCAATTCCTATTAGCTTTCCCTCCGTGGTATGCCTTGTATATATTCTCTCTATCCATAATGCTAGCCTTAGTTTGTACTCTCGGTGTCTTGACTTGGTTTTTGTAATTGTTCTTCCTAAATAACCTCCCCAATTCCTTACTGTTGGCAGGGGAAACTCAAGTCTGATCCTGTTAATTACACATGTGCCACTTAAAAGACTTCCCATCACCTATACAGCTAAGTACTGGGCCCTCCTGATCTGCTAGCATCTCTAGCCTCACCTCTTACAATCTGGAACCTCCTTACAATCCCCACCACTTTCATTTCTTATCTCTGCTCACCCATCTTGAAGTTCTCTCCTTGCTAACATCACCCCGCCTCTGGCCCACACAATTCCCTGCCTTAATCCAAAACTCACCTACCTATTTGCCTACTTATTTCAAAACTCAACTCATGGATCATGTACTGCCTCTTTATCTTGCCCTAGGTGGGTAGACCAGGCCACAACCCACTTTGTAACTCCTTCATGCATCTTTTTTTAAAGTATGTTTTTATTGGTTTCAGAAAGGAAGGGAAAGGGAGAGGGAGAGGGAAACATCAGTGATGAGAGAGGATAACTGACAGGTTTCCACCTGCACGCCCCACACTAGGGATCAAGTCTGCAACCGGCATGTGCCCTGACCGAGAATCGAACCATGACCTCCTGGTTCATAGGTAGATGCTCAACCACTGAGCCACCAAAGCTGGACTGTTATGCATCTTTATACATTCATAGCACCGCCTGGACCCCTCTTTTTGCACTTATTTGCTAACCTTTCTGTCTAAAAATAAGGACCCAGAGGCGAGTAGTCTATGTTGGAAGAGTAGGAAACACCTGTAGGGGGTGCAAAGCAAAGCAGGCTAGGAAGAGCTGCCATTAGCAGATGCCTCACCAAACCAGCGCCTCTATGTGCGGTGGGACTTATTCTACTGGGAAATTCAAGTTGTCCCACTTGAGGGGCAGTGAGCTGGGAAACGTGGTGCTTGGTGCCAGGTCTTCATTTGTCCTTTTGTCCCCCATCAACCCTCTCCAGTCCACCCCTGCCCTCCACCCCAGGCCCTCACCATCCCATGTCTATCTCCACGGGCCATGCATATGTGCAGCAAGGTTTTTGGTTGATTACCTCCCATCCACCCACCCTCCCTCACCTTCCCTCTGAGATTCAACACTCTGTTCCATGTTTCCATGTCTCTGGGTCTATTTTGTTCATCAGTTAATTTTGTTCATTAAATTCTACATGTGAGTGAGATCATGTGATACTTGTCTCTCTGACTTATTTCACTTAGCATGATGCTCTCCAGGTCCCTCCATGAGTCTCAAAGGGTAAGAGTTCTTTCTTTGTTACTGCTGCAGAGTATCCCATGGTGTAAATGTATCACATTTTTATCCGCTTGTCTACTGGTGGGCACTGGGGCTGTTTCCAGATCTTAGCTATTGTAGAGTGTGCTGCTACGACCATAGGGGTGCATACGTTCTTTCTGGTTGGTGTTTCAAGTTTCTTAGGATATATTCCTAGAAGTGGGATGGTTAGAAATGCTCTCAATGATGTCACAGAAATGAGACGAACACTCGAAGCTGGATCGGCAAAGCGGATTTATTCCTGTGCAGAAGGGTATCTCTGCCCGCTGAAAACCATGGGCAAAAGCACACCGAACGAAAAGTCTGTTTCCTGACCTGGATCTGCCCTGCCCCTCACTCTGACCTCTGACTGGGTTAGGGCTCAGAGCTCAGGTTCCCATTATTTTATTATTATTATTATTTTTAAATATATATATATATTTTATTGATTTTTTACAGAGAGGAAGAGAGAGGAATAGAGAGTTAGAAACATCGATGAGAGAGAATCATCTATCAGCTGCCTCTTGCACACTCCCTACAGGGGATGTGCCCGCAACCCAGGTACATGCCCTTGACGGGAATCGAACCTGGGACCTTTCAGTCCACAGACCGACGCTCTACCACTGAGCCAAACCAGTTTCGGCTCAGGTTCCCATTATTGGCGATGGGCTAATTCAGAGGAAGGGGAGGGGTAAGATGGAGCCTAAGATGGCGGTCCCCCGAGAATCTGAAGGTCATATCAAAATGGCAGAACCTAAGATGGCAGCCAACTCCTTTCTTTGACAGAAAGATCGCTGTTTCACTCTCACAATGGCAGCTCCATATTTAATTTTTGAGGAAACTCCATACTGTTTTCCAGAGTGGCTGCCCCAGAATACATTCCCACCAGCAGTGCATGAGGGTTCCTTTTTCTCCACATCCTCGCCAGCACTTGTCGTTTGTTGATGTGTTGATGGTAGACATTCTGACAGGTGTGAGGTGGTAACTCATTGTCATTTTAATTTGCATCTCTCTGATGGTCAGTGACTTTGAGCATTTTTTCATATGTCTCTTGGCCATCTGTATGTCCACTTTGGAGAAGTGTCTATTTAGGTCCTTTGAGGACTGGCTAGTTTAAATAACTCTGATGAGTTTTTGGGGTCATAGGGGCTGTCCCTAGTTGTTTGGTACCTTCTCAGGGTTTGGCAAAAGGACTTAGTCAACCTAGAGAGGCCCCCAGTGGCCAAAGGTGGGACAATTTGAGTTTCAATAAAAATAAGAATTATAATGCATTTTATGCTCAAATCCATGAGTTCATAATAATATCTAAGTAACAAATTAGTTACCTTCTGAAAATGACAGGAAACCAATTCATTATCTGAAAATTTAGTAAATAAAAAGGAACTAGCGCCGAAACTGTTTTGGCTCAGTGGTGGAGCATCGGTCTGCAGACTGAAGGGTCCCGGGTTCGATTCCGGTCAGGGGCATGTGCATTGGTTGCGGGCACATCCCTTTGGGGGGGTGTGCAGGAGGCTGTTGGTCGATGTTTCTTTCTCGTTAACATTTCTAGCTTTCTGTCCCTCTCTCCTTCTCTCTGTGAAAAATCAATAAAATATATTTAAAAAAAAAAAAAAGGGGGAACTAGCCCTGGCCCGTGTGGCTCAGTTGGTTGAGTGTTGTCTCATGCTGGCTGGATTCCTGGTCAGGGCACATGCCCAGGTTGTGGGCTTGATTCCCCGGTAGGGAGCATGCAGGAGGCCCTCACATCAATGTTTCTCTTTCTCCCTCTCATTTCCTCTCTCTCTGAAGAAAAAAATTATATAAACGTTTAAAAAAAAAGGAAATATAGTAATCCAGCATTTATCTCAACTTTCTTGTCTAAGAGAGTAGTTGAGGGAGTAGCTTTTTCTTATAAAATTATTTCAGCTTATAACTTAAAATCAAAGCTAGAATTAGAAAATCACAATTTTGAACCACCAATGAAATAACGACTCTAGGCATTGCATACCAATGGCTGTTCACGTGAAAAAAGAGTGAAACTGTCCTGATGAATGAATACATCACCTCTACAGGAGCTTTAGGCCAAGCCCCTGCATGCAGAGCCTGCAGCTGTGGGACAACTAGGAGTCTCATGTGTTGCTGGTACGGTGTAAACTGGTACAGCCACTTATAAAACTGTCTAACCACCTGGTGAAGTTTAACATGTGTTCTCCTATGACCCAATAAGTCCGTTGCCAAGTATATACCCAAGATTAGTAGTGCCCACAACCTCTAAAAGACATGCACAATCATGCTCAGGGTGGCTTTGTTATAACAACCAAGAATTCTGTGTCCCCTGTGGGCCTGACAGGATTATTGGGACGTCAAATGAGATAATAAATGTAAAAGTGCTCTGAGGAAGAGTCTACAAGTGTCAGGTGTTATCAGTTATAACTCATGAAGGAAACGCTGTCTAATATTCTCCAAGGAGGGTAAATTGGCACTTGAATTGAGATTTTCTAAATTCTATCAAGTTGTACTAAAAGATGACTTACTAAAAACTGAAAATGTTTTTTAGATGTAAGACACTAAAAATTAAAGACGTCATATGTCAACAGAGACAATGAACTCGAGGCAACATTCAAAACAAATTAAAAGGCTTTTAAAAAATCTCCTCTGGAGAAGCCTTTGGGAAGGTGCTGATTGCTGTGGGGAGTCCTAGGCCCTTAGCAGGATCTGATGACATCAGTCTGAGTCATGCTAGCATGTAAAGCTACCATGAGGTCATTATAAGCTAATCAAATGGGTGGCGGGAGAAAGGTGCCACTCACTCTTTATTACCTCAACCAGCAACAAAAGGCTGGAGTCACTTCATGGAAGCCCAGGGCTTGATGAATCAGGCTAAATGATGAGAGCGGTGATAATTGTGTCATTAGGGCCCTAAACTGGGCGTCTGTCTACTTCTACTGGCCCTAAGCCAACCTTCACAAAGGTGACTATGCTCATTAAAAACACTCTCTGCCTTCCCCAGCGGAGCTGTTCTTATTGAGTCACTGAAACGTTTTCTGGGTGACTGGGAGTTTGTTCTGGGTCACTGGGGATGTTCATTATCGGTCTACAGAAATGCTGGTAACAACCATCAATTTCTCTTCCAGTGGCAGATGACTGACCAGCCCATTGATGTGGCTATATTAAAAAACAAACTAAATACACCACACACACACACACACACACACACACACACACACTAGACCTGATTTTATTGATTGGTTTCTGGAAGCCGGTCTCATTTGTTTCCTCTGTTATCACATCAGACAAGCACAAACATTATTATAATTCAGGAAAGGTGCCATAAAGGAAGTAGAGCTGTGGGAGAGGAGCAGACCAAAGAAGTGACATTTTTTTTCTTATTTTGAAATTTTATTTATTAGAGAGAAAGGAAGGGCGAGGGGGAGAGAGAAACATTGATCTGTTGCATTTGGCATACCCTCCCACCAGGGATCTAGCCAGCAACCTGGGCATGAGTCCTGACTGGGAATAGACACAGCAACCTTTTGAAACAATGGGTCCAAACTGTCTGTCACTACTTGAGTCAATTCAGCAGAGACCAGGCTGAATTACAGATGAGCATTTATTTCAAAACTGCTGGCTGTATGAGAGAGTTGCATAAAAATCTGCTCTGCACACCTTCATAAACCAGCTGCTAGTATAGGGTAGGACAAAGATTATGTGGGGAAGTAGGGATTACAGGCATGGGGAAGTAGGCCATGAGGGCTGAGGTGGGACTCCATTGTTTGACAACAAGGTTGTTAATCTTTCCTTGATAGTAGGCAGTTCTTGAATGAGAATGGACCCCATTCCAAGGTTGACTCCTGGCCCAAGGTTGACCCCCAGCCAGATTAGAATGTCCTTTCTTTTCTTAAAAATATATTTTATAGATTTTTTTTACGGAGAGGAAGGGAGAAGGATAGAGAGTTAGAAACATCGATGAGGAAGAAACATCGATCAGCTGCCTCCTGCACATCTCCCACTGGGGATGTGTCAGCAACCAAGATACATGCCCTTGGCCAGAATTGAACCTGGGACGCTTCAGTACATAGGCCAACGCTCTATCCACTGAGCCAAACCGGTTAGGGCAGAATGTCCTTCCTTTAACCAGAACAAGGCAATCACAGTTAACAACATGATTAATATTTCCCATAACCATAGCTAGTCCCCAATATTCTCTTTTTGCCCCTAATAGGTTCAGCAATCTCAGTACTTGGGCTCTGACAAGGAAAGAATTCAGAGCCAAGACCCAAACTGTAAGAGAACATTTATTTGGTAAAACACAGAGGTAGAAGTAATTCCTATAATAAATGGGCTTAGGAAATGAGTTATGGAGGTAAAGGAAAGGCCCTCAGAGAGTGAGTGCACCAGGTACTCCATCCTAAGGGTTTTATCTGTGTGTGTTTTTTGTGTTTTTTTTTTAATCCTCACCCCATTGATTTTTAGAGAGTGGAAGAGACAGGGAAAGACAGAGAGAAATATCAATGTGAGAAAAACACATCAACTAGTTGCCTCCTACACACAACAACCTGACCAGGGCCGGGGCTGGGGAGGAGCCTGCAATCGAGGTATGACTGGAATCAAACCCTTCAGTTCGCAGGCTGATGCTCTATCCACTGAGCCAAACTGGCTAGGGCCATCCTAAGTGTTTTAAGGATGGAGATTTTAGGGGTGGTTCCAGGGAAATACCTTTTTAAAAATTTGAATTCATTGTAAGCCGAAACCGGTTTGGCTCAATGGATAGAGCGTCGGCTTGGGGACTGAAAGGTCCCGGGTTCGATTCCAGTCAAGGGCATGTACCTTGGTTGCGGGCATATCCCCAGTAGGGGGTGTGCAAGAGGCAGCTGATCGATGACTCTTTCTCATCGATGTTTCTAACTCTCTATCTCTCTCCCTTCCTCTCTGTACAAAATCAATAAAATATATATTTTTAAAAAATTTGAATTCATTGTTTAGTCTCCTTTCCCCCTCATTGACCTCTCCCCTGCCACTCCCACCCCAGCACAGGCCCTCACCCCTACTGTTTTCCAGGTGTGTCTTTTCAGAGTTGTGGTCTCCACTGTTGATTGGCCAAGATAAATACTTGCCTGAGAGGCGTACTCTTCCTAGGCCCCTCGCCCCTCCCCTCCTCACCCCTCCCCACCCCTGCCTTATGTGAGATTAACATATGTCCATTGACCTAAATCGTTGATAGCCATCTGAACTGCTATGGTTACGAACAAGCTTTAAACATGGACCCCGGCCAGCTAACTCTCGCCTGTCAAGACAGCTACAAAGGCCCGTCCCTTTGTCGGTCTGACAAGTGACATTGCTCCAAGCTCCTCTCCCTGCCAGAGGACAAATGGCTAACAAACCCCATCAAGATGGCTCGGGAGCTCTCTGGTGAGGAATGCCGACCCCCTGCACCGGGACCAGACCAGCCCAGCTGCCGGACCCAGAGGACAGCACACGGGGATCCCTAACCAAGCTTGTTCCCCCAGCTCAGGAACTTGTGTGAATAATAAAAAGCTGTGTGATTTGCAACTGCATATGTTTCATTTGGTGTAATTCCTCCGCAGTTAATTGAATTATTTTGCATATACTTAAAATTTAAATTAAAGCTTCTGGTCCTAAGCCTGCCACTTCTTCCTGCTCGCATAGAGTAGTCTCTTCAAGTAGCAATTACTTGAATGTCCCTCCCCTGCATGGTTAAAGTTTATCTCAAGGGACTCCTTACATCAGTGGTCAGCAAACTGAGGCTCGAGAACCACATGCAGCTCTTTGGTCCTTTGAGTGTTCTAACACCACTTCTTCAAAATAGACTGGCTCAGCCAAAACCGGTTTGGCTCAGTGGATAGAGCTCGGCTTGCGGATTGAAAGGTCCCGGGTTTGATTCCAGTCAAGGGCATGTACCTTGGTTGTGGACACATCCCCAGAAGGGGGTGTGCAAGAGGCAGCTGATTGATGATTTTCTCTCATCAATGTTTCTAACTCTCTATCCCTCTCTCTTCCTCTCTGTAAAAAAATCAATAAAATATATTAAAAAAAAGAAAAAGAAAAAAAAGAAAAGAAATGGAGGACAAAAAGCAACTGGATATAGAGTTCAAAACCACACTTATAAGGTTTATCAAGAATTTCCTAGAAAAGGCCGATAAAATAAACAAGACCTATGAGGATATGAAAAGGGATCAACTAGAAATAATAAAGGATCAACTAGAAATAAAGAATATACATTGTCTGAGATTAAAAAAAAATATTATACAGAGTTCTAAAAACAGAATGGAAGATCGCAAGAAACAAGTCAAAGATTTGAAACATAAAGAGCCAGAAGACACTCCTCCGCAGAAGCAAGAAGACAAGAGAATCCAGAAAGTTAAAGATAGTGTAAGAAACCTCTAGGTCAATTTCAAGCAAACCAACATCAGAATTATGGGGGTCCCAGAAGAAGAGCTCTGCAAGATACCAAAAACATACTGAAAGAAATAGTGACAGAAAACTTCCCCCAACTGGTGAAAGAATTAGACTTACAAGTCCAAGAAGCGTACAGAACCCCAAACAAAAGGAATCCAAGGAGGACCACAAAGTCACATCATAATTAAAATTCTAAAAGCAAAAGACAAAGAGAGAATATTAAAAGCAGCAAGAGAAAAGCAGGTAGTTACCTATAAAGGAGCACCCATACGATTGTCAATAGAAACCACGCAGGCCAGATGGGAATGGCAAGAAATATTCAAGGTGATGAACAGCAAGAACCTATAGCCAAAAATACTCTACCCTGCAAAGCTATCACTCAGAATCGAAGGCCAGATAAAGAGCTTCACAAATAAAAAAAAGCTAAAGGAGTTCATCACCGCCAAACCAGAATTATATGAATTGCTGAAGGGGGTTCTTTAGGAAGAGGAAGAAAACAAAGATAAAATTATGAACAACAAATATGTAACTATCAACAAGTGAAACTAAAAGCCAAGGGAATTAAAAAATCTGATGAACAATATTAACTGTTGAATATAATAGAATCAGAGGTATGGAAGGGGAGTAAACTGATGATTCTCGGGGAAAAGGGGAGTGGGGGGAGTGGAAAGAGACTGAACATAAACTGTGCACCTATGGATGAGGACAATGGGGGGTGGGGAAAGGGCAGAGGGTAGGGAGAGAACCTGGTGGAGGGGAGCAATGGAGTGTGGGGGGGGAATGGGGAACATTTGTAATAATATGAACAATAAAGATTTATAAAAAAAAAAAAAAAAAGAAAGAAGAAAAGCAAAAGCAACAAACAATAAGACAGACAGAATTCTCAAAAGAAAGAAAGAAAGAAAGAAAGAAAGAAAGAAAGAAAGGAAGGAAGGAAGGAAGGAAGGAAGGAAGGAAGGAAGGAAGGAAGGAAGGAAGAAAGAAAAGCAAAAGCAAAAGCAACAAACAATAAGACAGACAGCAGAATTCTCAATCAAGCCCTGGCTGGCTTGGCTCAGCAGATAAAGCGTCGGCCTGTGGACTGAGGGATCCGGGGTTTGATTACGGCCAAGGTCACATGCCTGGGTTGCGGGCTCGATCCCCAGTGGGGGGTATGCAGGAGGCAGCCGGTCAATGATTCTTTCTCATCATTGTTGTTTCTCTCTCTCTCTCCTTCTCCCTTTCTCTCTGAAATCAATAAATATGTATTTTTTTTTAAAAATTCTCAATCAAGATAATGAAATCCATGTTATTTGCAGATTCTTAATATTTCCTACAACTGTTGTAACATTATACTGTTACTACAATTATTATATTTAAAATCTTTTCCCTGAAATATCAGTGTTGGTTTTTTTAAAATTTATTTTATTGATTTTGTACAGAGAGGAAGGGAGAGAGATACAGAGCTAGAAACGTCGATGAGAGAGTCATCAATCAGCTGTCTCTTGCACACCCCCTACTAGGGATGTGCCCGCAACCAAGGTACATGCCCTTGACCGGAATCGAACCTGGGACCTTTCAGTCCCCAAGCCGACGCTCTATCCATTGAGCCAAACCGGTTTCGGCTGAAATATCAGTGTTAAGTGAATGTAAATAATTGATTATTTTGTATCTACATGTAATATTATATTTAAAATAATTTTTCTTGAAAATTGTTTATTGCATGTAAATGGCTAATTATATTGTACATACAATCTGGTAATAGATTCTTTTTGTATCTTGTAAAATAAATAAATATTTTTAATATATATATTTTATTGATTTTTTACAGAGAGGAAAGGACAGGGATAGTTAGAAACATCGATAAGAGAGGGATAGAGACTGAACAGCTGCCTCCTGCACATCCCCCACTGGGGATGTGCCTGCAACCAAGGTACATGCCTTTGACCAAAATAAAACCTGGAAGGAACCCTTCAGTCCGCAGGCCCATGCTCTATCCACTGAGCCAAACCGGTTAGGGCAAAATAAATATTTTTTTAAAAGAAGAAAAAAAAAGATAATGGAATCCCGAAGATATATTGAAGTGTCCAAAAGAATGAAGTGTCTAAAAGAATCATTTTTACATGATAAAAATCAACCTTTACTGCCATGGCCAGTTAGCTTAGTTGATTAGAGCATCTTCCTGATAAACCAAGGTGGTAGGTTCAATTAGGGCACATACCAGAATCAACCAATGAATATACAAATAAGTGGAACAATAAATTGATGCCTCTCTCTCTCCTTTCTTCTCTCTCTAGAAATCAATAAAATAAGCCCTGGCTGGTGTGGCTCAGTTGGTTGGAGCATCGTTTGTTTCATGCACTGAAAGGTGATAGGTTCAATTCCCGGGAAGGGCACATACCCAGGTTGTAGGTTTGATCCATGGTTGGGGTGCCTGGAAGAGGCAATGAATCGATGTTCCTCTCTTTAAAAAAATCAATAAAAAATAAAACATATCCTTGGGTAAGGATTTTAAAAAATAAAATCAATAAAATCAAAACTCCTCCCTCCCCCGCCCACTAACACAAATTATGCAGTCAGGTTTCCCACATTTGGGGAAATCGCAGGGGTCAGCACATCCGGAGTGCAATGGATAAGTCTCGCCCTGGGAAAACCACCTTCATGATCATGGTATCTCCCCTGCTAGGTAAGTATTCAATAAAATAAAATTTAAATGAAAAAAAAAAAACCACAAAATCCTTTATAATCCATTTAACCAGTAGGTATTGTGCACCTGTTATGTGCCAGGCACCCTGCTAGACCAGAGGCATAGAATAATGAAAATCAAGTGTTTACTTCAAGCTCA
This sequence comes from Nyctalus aviator, assembly GCA_036971965.1. Classification (NCBI taxonomy): domain Eukaryota; kingdom Metazoa; phylum Chordata; class Mammalia; order Chiroptera; family Vespertilionidae; genus Nyctalus; species Nyctalus aviator. The sequence goes on along the minus strand of CM072930.1, from coordinate 68,792,469 downwards.
AAATGGCACTCAACCTTTTATTCAAAAGCTCTACATTTGAGTTAAAAAACATGCTTCCATCATTAACAGCGGTTTCCTTAGGGTGCTTCCCAAAGAAGGTGGGAGCAGAGGGCACACAACACGATGTAAAAGTGTGTGTAGTTTGAAAAGTGTCTCCCGAATTACATGATCCTCTCTCACCCCCTGCAGACGTAAGAATTACTGGTGTATTGGGAGAGAAGATGCAAACATTTGATATACAACCCTGGTGGACCCCAGAAATGCCTTGGGGAGTTGGAATGAAAGAGGCTGTTACTTCATGAGCAAATAGGAATAGAGGCTCATCCCACTTAAGGTATTCATTATTTGTTATACCGAGTTGGGACCTGGAACCTTTGGCACGGAGTTGAAAAAATTTTATAAATTATGTTTTTGCTTTTAAGTCATGTATTTTATATATTTATCCCTTATCTCATATATGGCTTGCAAATATTTCCATTCTATAAGCTGGCATTTCATTTTATTATCTGCTGTGCAGAAGTCTTTGTTTAATGTAGTCCCACTTATCTATTTTCCTCTTTTGTTGTCTGTGCTTTTAGTGTCATATCCAAGAATCATTGTCAAGACCAATGTGATAAAGCTTTAACAAATTGGCTAAAGACTTGGACATCCCCAAAGAGGACCTACAAATGACCAACAGGTACATGAAAAGATGCTCCACTTCATGAATCATCAAGGAAAGGCACATCAAAACCACATCACCTCACACCGGTTAAAATGGCTACCATTAAAAAGAAAAGGCAGGTTTTAATGAGGATGTGGCAGTTCTTGTATAGTTTTCTTAGAAATGTAAAATGGTGTATCTATTATGGAAAACAATATGGAGATTCCTCCAAAAATTAAAAATAGAACCATCTGATCCAGCAATCCTACTTCTATTTATCAAAAATAATTAAAATCACGATCTCAAACAGGTATTAGGACTCCAGTGTTCATTGTAGCATTATTTACAACAACCCAAAAGTGGGAATAACATCAATGTACACCAATGAAAAAGTGGAGAAAGAAAATGTGGTATATACATGCAGTGAAATACCAGCCTTTAAAATAGGGGAATTCTGGCCGAACCAGTTTGGCTCAGTGGTAGAACATCGGTCTGTGGACTGAAAGGTCCCGAGTTCGATTCCGGTCAAGGACATGTACACTGTTTCCCTGAAAATAAGACAGTGTCTTACGTTAACTTTTGCACCCAAAGATGTGCTAGGTCTTATTTTCAGGGGATGTCTTATTTTTCCATGAAGAATACGGTACACATTGTTAAATGAAAATAAAGGAAATTTATTACCTGTAATACGGTACTGTAGTACGGTAGTTGTCAACACAAACCAGACAAACTGTGAATTCTACAGTATCAGAATTTACTCATTTATTCAATGACAATCATGTCATCATCTTCTGGAACATCATCATAACAATCCAATTCCTGAATTTCCTGGTGAATTTCTTGTGACTCCATTTCTTTCAGAATCAGTGGACCAAATCTCTCATGTTTAGCCTGGGGGGGCGGGGGGCGCTTCTTTCTTGGGGGGGGGGGATGCATATATTTCACTCAGAAGGAAACCTGCAAGTAGGTCTTATTTTCAGAGGATGTGTTATTTTCGGGGAAACACAGTACCTTGGTTGCGTGCACATCCCCAGTAGGGGGTGTGCAAGAGGCAGCTGATTGATGATTCTCTCATGGATGTTTCTCCCTATTCCTCTGTAAAAAAATCAACAAAATATATTAAAAAAGGGAAATTCTCAATAAGGACAAATATTGCATGTTTCCACTTATATGAGTAACCTAAAATAGTCGATTCATAAAACCAAAAGGAGTGGTGGTGGCCAGAGGCTGTGGGGACTGCTGCTTTATTTTTTGTTCCACAACTCTAATCCATGTTGCCCCACTTCCCAATGCCAACTGACATGTTTTACATGTACATTTTGGGTTGGCACCTACGGACATTTATAGTAAATAGTACTGAGCCTAAGCTATTCAGCTATCCCCCAAATTCCTGCGTTCATCAATTATTTATACCTTACAAATGCTAAGAACAAAGATGAAACTTTAGATATTTCAGCTTCATAGGCGGCTTGGGGAAACTACCAGGAACAAAATAATTTTGAGTCTCAAATGGGAAAAAAATGGGCTTCCCAATTCAGTTATATTTTATTTAAACAAGGCAAAGAATATTCTTTTGCCCCTTAGTAGTTGAAAACATATAAACTATGATGAACTAATTTATATAGGATATTTTAGTCTTTTAATATGTTATTGGATTTTTTAGAAATAAAACTATATATATATTGAGGTATTTGCCACACTTCACCCTTCATTTTAAATATAAAAAGTGGTAAAATACACTAATTTATCAGTTTAAATAGCATTTTTAAAATTAATGATCATCCTTGCACACATGAATTTTTTAATAGGCTTTATTTTTTAAAGTAATTTTACATTTACAGAGAATTTAAGATAGTACAGAGCTGTCATGTACCTGGCATCAGTTTCACCAATTACTACCATCCTACAGTGGTATGGTGTATTTGTTACATTTAACAAACCAATATTAATAAATTGTAATTAACTAAAATCTGTATTTGCATTTCAATTATAATTACATAAAGTCAAAACAAAACTCCTTATTTTGCTAGAAATCTACAAATTCAAATATATGTTGAAAATACCGTACATCAGAGTAATTGCCTATGCAACTATGAGATAGAAAGTAAGAAATGTGACTAAAAGGGAATAAACAAATTTTGTGAGAGTTTTTCAGGAGCAGATAGCTGGTTATAAACTGTATAGTACAGCAAACTAACTTAGGTATAGAAAAAAGGAAGAGGTTGAAGTAAGAATGACTTTGGGTAAAGGACTGCCATACTATTTTAGCTGTTAAGTCCCACAGGAAAAGAGAATGTAATTTAAGTTATGAATTATTAGTATATTAGTGGGCATGTTCATTTCCCCTATCCCCCCACCCCCTCCCCCATGCTGCATTATCTTTAAGTGAAAGATTCTTCTGTCACGTCAGCTCATTTCACCAACTGCTTGGCCGCCAACCTCTTATCTCTCTCTTCAGCAATGGTGAGGCGAATACCCTTTCCACGGGGAAGGGAAATCCACGGTTTGTTGCCTTTGCCGATGACAAAAATGTTGGAGAGCCGGGTGGCAAAGCTATTGCCAGTGGTATCTTTGACATGAACTACATCAAAAGAACCAGGGTGCTTCTCTCTGTTGGTGATCACACCAATTCTTCCCAGGTTGGCACCTCCGGTGATCATGCACAGGTTACCGGTGTCAAACTTGATGAAATCGGTGATTTTGCCAGATTCCAGATCAATCTGAATGGTGTCGTTCACCTTGATGAGGGGATCAGGGTAGCGGATGGTACGAGCATCATGGGTCACCAGATGAGGGATTCCCTTGGTGCCCACAAAGATCTTCCTCACTTTGCACAGCTTGTACTTGGCCTCCTCAGGTGTGATACGATGAACGGCAAAGCGGCCCTTGGTGTCATAGACCAGACGGAAATTCTCTCCCGTCTTGTCAATGCTGATGACATCCATAAAACCAGCAGGGTAGGTCACGTCGGTTCGGACCTTGCCATCGATCTTAATGAACCGCTGCATGCAGATCTTCTTTACTTCATCTCCTGTTAGGGCATACTTAAGTCTGTTTCTCAGGAAAATGATGAGAGGGAGACACTCTCTCAGCTTGTGGGGACCGGTAGATGGACGAGGAGCAAATACACCGGTCAGTTTATCCAGCATCCAGTGCTTTGGAGCTGCTACACGCTTCAGATGCTTCTTGGGACCACGAGCCATGGCTGCAGTAGGCACCGAGAGAGGACTCTCTTCTTGCTTAAAAGTAAAAAAAAAAAGGGGGGTCAAATATATAACAGAAGGAGACTTTGGGGGGTAAGCACACAACAGAATATACAGATGATGGATTATAAAATTGTGCACCTAAAATATATGTTATTAACCTATGTTATCCCAATACATTTAATTTTTTAAAAAGAGAAAGAATCACAGAATATAGAATTGTAAAAGGCATTAGATCTTTGCATCTTCTGGAAGCAAGTTAATGTGTTAGGAAGACTGAAGAATTTACAGTCAGGTAGACCTGGGTACTTACTAGCTAGAAGACTGCATTATCACTAAACCTCTCAGGTCCTCAAAGTACTCACCTATAAGAGGTGGGTACATACCTTGTAGGGAAAGTTGGAAATCATATACATAGAATAATAACGATAGTGTCTGGAATATATTTGATTATCAATAAGCAGAAGCCATTATATATTCCATTTTCCTCACTTCACAGAGAAAGAAATGGAGGCTACTATCTCATGGAAGTTAGAGGCATATCCAGAAACATATTAAAAACCCACTTAAATGGATTTCAAATGCATATACCTAAGAGTGGAATTGGAGGCATGACTTTAGGATTAATTCCTAGAAGTAGGACTGATGTGTCAAAATGTTAATAAATGTAGTTTTGTTAGAGATCGACACATTTCCCCTCCAAAATGACTGAACATGTTTGTATTTCTACCAGCAATTCACGAGTGTCTCATACATTCTTTTAAAAGAGAAGTGATGTCTCTAGAACATTAAAACTTTAAATACCATGCTGAGCAAGATGGCCCATGAAAACAGGTGTGACTAAGGACTGGACTAGTTCCACCAGCACATAATCTTCATTAGGAATAGGGTGAGGACCAAGAAACACACTTAGTACCCAGCAGCTATTCAATCGTAAAGCCTTCTTCCTAAGAGATTGATTTCTTTATAAGTGAGGAAAGACTTACTTTGTATGAAGTTCATGGCACGGAAGAGGAGGGTGACCTGGATATGTGGCATTGCATATATGGATCCTCATTGTGGAGGGTATAATGAAGTAGAGGCTGCCTCCCCAGCATCTACCCCACTTCCCCCAACTACTCTTCTTTTGTTGTTCTCACTGTCATTTATTGTTATCCACTTCTTTCCACAAAGCCTATAACCTTTGAAAAAAACATACATCTAACCCTGGGCCTACGGCTGTGAATGTGGCTCAGGCTTCAGCTAACCAGCCCAGTTATTCCGATTGTTTATGGACACATAGTCCCACGAGGGCAAGGTAAAAAATAAGAAGCTGTCTAGAGAAAAAAAGGAAAACTAGGCACTTGTGTAATTGATCCTCTCAATTAAACTAACCTTTAAACTGTCTCACCTCTGAACTTCCCAGCTGTCTGACCCAATAAATTCGATTTATTATTTGAATCAATAAGAGCTGAGTGTTTTGTGACTTGCAACCAAAAATACTCTAATTTGTATAATGAGCAACATTAGCATGACCCACAAGACATATTTCATAAGCTCATTCTATTCCCTAGGCTTTTAAAAGAATAGGTGGGTGAAAATTAGTTATCTCTACATAAAACTTTTTCATTACAGAAAACAGTTCTGCTAGTAATGGCCAATGCTACTAGTTTAAATTCTTACCTTTTAGAAACCCAGAAGGACATTATTGTTACGAGGTTTAAATTTCTAGTTCAAATAAAAAATTTAGATACAAATCTTTATCAAGAAATTTTAACAAGACATAGAAGTTTTTAGGTCAGAATGAGAGGCATGTACAACTATTTTGCCACAATTTTAAAATATAGTCTTCCTATAGTCTCAATTATAGTTAGGTCTATGCTTCTCTGAGCTTCTACTTTGTTCACTCAAAATGTTTAATTTACCCTGCTACAGACTGTTTAGTGTGGGTATCAAGAACTGTGAAGAGACTACACATGGACAAGTTAGCCTTACTCACAGCAACAGCAACATCTAGAACATCAGTATTTCCTTTGGGAAAAGGGGAAGGGAACACTTGCAGGTGAAGTGGGTGGCCTTATTGGAGGGGAAACTTCAGCTCAGGAAACCTAAATATTTTTTTAAAATATATTTTATTAATTTTTTACAGAGAGGAAGGGAGAGAGAGAGAGAGCTAGAAACGTCGATGAGAAAGAAACTTCGACCAGCTGCCTCCTGCACATCCCTGCCAGGGATGTGTCTGCAACCAATGTACATGCCCTTGACCAGAATCGAACCCAGGACCTCAGTCCACAGACCGATGCTCTACCACTGAGCCGGTTTCGGTATGGAAACCCAAATATTTTATAATGGGCAGTGGAGGCATGACTTTGCTTTGTTTACTATACAAACCATGTGTTATAAACAAAGACAGACTTCGTTTTTCTAAGACAGGAAATCCAGGACCCTACCGAGTTCTAAAAGGATTTTAGCTTGCTTAAGTCATCACCATCATCAATACCATCAAAATTGGATTAATATTTATGGACTTGCTTAAGGGAGCAAATAATACAATTTGGCACATTTTGAGTATTTCTATATTTTGGTTTTTTTGTTTGTTTTTTGACAGATTCAGAATTCTGCTTCTGTGTGGCAGAGGATCGGGAGAAGGAAGAGGTGAGTATTGATGATGGGATTGTGCCAGCTTGTCCACTCTGCCTTCCACCACAATCCACTTACCTTTCCCCTCTAAGTGCCTTTCCTTCCTAACCATATACAGTATTCTCCTTGGCATTGCAATAAAAAGTTTCCCCCTATTTTTACAATATGTGAGTATGTAGAGAAGTTTTACCTCCTTTATGGTTAGCCACCTGGATAACTACTTGATGGGCTCATCTCTTAATCTGGACCTAGTCACTACCATTAGAGAACAGGAGATACATACCGAGTATATATTGAATCTTTGGCACTATGTTAGTGATGATCTAAGAAATAAACTAAATTAGAAAGGGTATCTGTATTTTGTGCTAGCTGTTTTAAGTACATTATTTCCTTTAGCCCATTACAGCACTTTATGTTAACTAAAGTCCAGGGTGATAAGTAACATGTACCACCATGGTGATAACAGAACCATGTTGAAATTCTAGCTGCATTTGATATCAAAATTCAAGGTGAGTTCAGAAAATTCATCTTGGGATTCAAGAAGACTAACTTAGGGGGGGGAAAAAAAAGTCCTGTACAATGAGAAAAAGAGTGCTTATACTAACTATTAAATGTGATTACAGATAATGAGTGCTGCAGGAAAATAACCGTAATTAAAATAATTACTGCCATACTCTATAGTTTTATAAAACCCACTGCTCCAAGTACAAGAATGGATCAAGAACCATTTTTAGATGGGAACATTAGTAGGTTACTTGACTTTTAAGTCTTGAATTTCTTCCTTGCCTTCTTCAGAGAAAAAAAACATAAGCCCTCAGATTAGAACCTCCTCAACCTTTCTGAGCTGCCTACACCAAAACTTAGCTGCATCTGCACCCATCTTTGAAGCCCACAACCCAGACATGTGCCCCTGACTGGAACTGACTGGAATTGAACCTGGGACCTTCAGTCCGCAGGCAGACACTGTCCACTAAGCCAAACCAGCTAGGGCTGCAGCTATTTAAAAAAAAAAAAAAAAAAAAAAAAAAAAAAAATATATATATATATATATATATATATATTTTACTGATTTTTTTTTTAACAGAGGAAGGAAGAGGGATAGTTATTAACATGGATGAGAGAGAAACATTGATTAGCTGCCTCCTGCACACCCCTACTGGATATGTGCCCGCAACCAAGGTACATGCCCTTGACTGGAATCAAACGTGGGACTCTTCAGTCGGCAGGCGGATGCACTATCCACTGAGCCAAAGCAGTCAGGGCTGCAGCTATTCTTTACTCCTTGTCTGTGCTAGGGGTGGACAAGACACCCTCCCCTATCTAAAGCTGATTTTTATACCTACACCCTCCTTCCTCTTCAGATCCCTACTCCAAGTATCCTGCTCAGATGGTTTGTTTGTTTGTAAATATACTCTTACTGATTTCAGAGAGGAAGGGAAAGGGAGATAGAAATATCAATGTTGAGATTAACTGGCTGCCTCCTGCACGCCCCCTACTGGGGATCAGGCTTGTAACCCAAGTACCCTATGTGCCCTAGACCAGAATGGAACCCGGGACCCTTCAGTCCACAGGCCAATGTTCTACCCACTGAGCCAAACTGGCTCGGGCCAGATGGTGTTTTTAAAAAACCCTTAAGTCTCAATGCCTATCAGCATTTAAACATGCCCCAGGCTTTGCCTTCTTAAAAGACTCTTCCCTCACCCTATATAGAGGTGGGCAAAAATAGGTTTGCAGTTGTTCTAATGGGGAAGACATGCAGGTTAATAGCTTTATTAATAAATAAATAAATAATAGCACAAGAATAAACTGTTTCATGTACTCACAACTATAAACCTCCTTTTGCCAACCCCTGTATTTTTCTAGATCTTATGTTACCTCCTTCCTTCATAACAAAGTTATTTCTTATGTGCTGACCCACTACAATCTGGTAAACAGAGTAATGTGGAACAAAGTTGCGCCTCCATTTCCTCCTTTACCAAACAGTGTTAACGATCAGTACCATTATAAACAATATTTTTTCTAATCCTCACCCGAGGGTATTTTCCATTGATTTTTAGAGCAAGTGGAAGACAGACAGGAATACTGAAGTGAGAGAAACACATGGTCTGCCTCAGGCATGCGCGCCCGGGCCAGGACCGGGCCGGGGAGGAGCCTGCAACCGAGGTACACGCCCTGGACTGGAATCCAAGCCGGGACCTTGCAGTCCGCAGGCCGGCGCTCCGGTGAGCCAAGCCGGCTAGGCCTAACCATTATTTTTTAATTCGCACCGACAAATGTAAGTATAAGACAACAGACACAGCCGTTGTAAAGTAAAAACTGGTTGTAAACTCCGTTCAGGCTCGCCTCTTACTCGGCTGTATCCCCAGAACGTGGCGCAAGGCCTCGCACGCGGTAAAGGCGCCATGTTCGTCTTTCCATGTGTCTACTTAATGTATATCTTAGCGAATAAACATTTGGTAACCAATAGTACTAAAATTCTATCTCCAAAAGAACTGGATAAATGTGCAGGCTCGGTATGTTTTAAAAGTTATTTTAAATTTAGCGTCCTTTTTTCTCAGAATTCATTACCACATACGCAGACAGCTAGAAAAGAGACCAAAAATTGCCTGCTTACTCGGTAAATGATTTGTTAGTAGTAAAAATAATAATTAAAAAAAAGTACATGCAGTTAACTTTACCTAGTAAAGACGAAATGAAGTTTGTGAGAAGAAAGTAGTCACCCGTCGCGCCGCGGTCTCCGACGCAGTGTGGCGTCCCACGCAATGGAGTCTGACGCCCTCTGACCCCACGCTTTTGGCGCACGTACGACCCCGCCTCCTGCGCACGCCCACTTCTGCGCGACCCGCCTTCTGCGCATGCCCACTTCCCGCCGGCCGAGGGCGGGCGCGGCGCGCACGTTTGCGTCCGGGTCAACAGGTCAACGCTCTGACTAGCGAACCCGGCGCCGCCCGCCGTAAATGGCGCTGCTGGCGGGAAAGTTGAGTTCCTGGTTCGCCGAGCGTTCGGGGCGATGTGTAGTGACTTACGTAGGGCGGAGTCTGGGACGGAGGTGAGAGTGGTTTGGGTGGGAGCTAGAGGAAAGTGGACGGGGAGAACTGGCGGGCGAGGGAAGCCGACAGTCGGGGAGGTCGGGAGTGCGGCTCGGGCCGGGGACGCACTGGGCCTAGAGTCCCGCCGTCTGTGTACTAAGGTGATCAGACATCCCCAAAGCGGGACAAATTGTTAAAAGTCGGGACGTCTGCTCACCTTGCTGTGTACCCCCCTCCACCGTTGCACCCGCCCACCTGTGCACCCCCCCTGCGCGCCCGCCCACCTGTGCACCCCACCTGTGCACCCCCCTGCGCGCCCGCCCACCTGTGCACCCCACCTGTGCACCCCCCTGCGCGCCCGCCCACTGTGCACCCGCCCACCTGTGCACCTCACCTGTGCACCCCTCCTGCGCGCCCGCCCGCCTGTGCACCCCACCTGTGCACCCCCCCTGCGCGCCCGCCCACCTGTGCACCTCACCTGTGCACCCCCCCTGCGCGCCCGCCCGCCTGTGCACCCCACCTGTGCACCCCCCTGCGCGCCCGCCCACCTGTGCACCCACCTGTGCACCCCCCTGCGCGCCCGCCCACTGTGCACCCGCCCACCTGTGCACCTCCCCTGCGCGCCCGCCCGCCTGTGCCTGGCCGGTCTGTGCCCCGGAGCCGGCCCGGGACACGGAGTCTTCCAAACCCGCGGTCTGAAGCGCCCGCGCGGAGCCCGTGGAAGTCACTCCGTAGATACGAGGCTTCCCCTGTGCACAGATGGGGGCACAATTAGAGCTCTCTGCTTTCTGGGATCATGGCTCAGATCTGCCACAACTTAACGAGGCGGTTACTGGGTGGGAGAAACTCCGAAAAGGGAGCGGTCGCCAGTGAGAGCCGCTTCTCTAGACCCGCGTTCTCCCTCGCTATCCCAGCTTACATTTCCAGCCTAAGTAACTCCAGAGCCACAGCCGATTTTGTTTAGGAATTGAACCAACACGTGTCAGGCATTTACTATATGTTACCCACTGGTTAAAGAATAGGAGCCAGAAACAACTTGTGCCATTAAAGAACTAGGAAAGAGGTTGACTTAAAAATGACCGTGTGTGTAAGTCTTGCTGTCCAGTAGAGGGAAGACTAGTGGGAGGAGCAGATGCCTGAGCTGCTTTTCGAGGGACCGTTTGGAGTTGGTTTGGCATTCAAAGCAGAGAGCAGCAAGCAACTGTGAGGAACAGAGCCAGTGGTTGGGAACCGTGGGGAGGCGAGCTCTGAGAAAGGGGCAGAGGTGGAGCAGGAAGGGTCTTTTATGTAGGAAAGGGGAGGAAGTGTTACTGTCCTAGAATGCCACGTTCTCCAGTCTCAGTGTCATAGAAATGAGCAGGGAGCTTAGTACACGATCAAGCAGAGTTCATTGAAAAGAGCTTGTGCAGCCCTGGCCGGAGTGATTCAGTGGTTAGAGCTTCAGCTGGTACACTGAAGGGTCTCGGGTTTGATTCCCTGTCAAGGGCACGCACCTGAGTTGCAGGTTCAATTTCCCGCCCTGGTTGGGGCACCTCTCTCCCCCACACCTTCCACACTATAAAAACACCAATGGAAAACATCCTCGGGTGAAGATGAACAAAAGAAAAAAAAAGACCTTGTGCACAAGGGAGTCAACCAGAAGAGGGAAGTCAGCTCTCCAGCGGGTTCTTGTGGTGTCTTGTAGAGGGGCCTTGGGCAGGTGGAGGGCTTGGGAATGAGGATGTGGTTGATGGTTCCACCATCGCCCTCCGGCCATGGTTGATCCCAGGTGGTCACAGGGCCTGTAAAATAATGCTTACATAATTATTCCGTTACCATTAAATGGACAAAACAACTCTGGCAGAACATGTTTCTGGAAAGGATGTCATCATCATACATTCTTTCCTTTAAGAATGTGGTTAAGTTCCTTTAATTATGGAATTTTACTGAAAGCCCGAAGCCATAGTAAAGCCTCTAAGATGGAGTTCTTTTGGCCACGATGGAGTCCAGTATGACCCTATGCTGTTTCAGAAGCAATAGTCTGAGACCAGCTAGCAAGGCTTTGCAGGCCGAGCAGTTTCTGTCACAACTTTTATTTTTTTTTGGCCTGCTGGCCATGGTTGCCAGTCCTTGCTCCTTAAAAGCAGAGCCACTGGTTGATATAAGAACCACTACAGTTACAACCTTACTTGTTTAAATGATCGTTTGACACCAGGTTAAACTGAGATGACTCGAAGTCAGAACAAGCCTAGCTAATCCCGAAAATGGGAGCCCAGCACAGCCAAATCACTGAACAAAGAGTTAGCATCAGATCCTTGCCTGCCTTGCCTGTCTGGAGACCTAAGCCAGATTGCCTTGCTCATGTTACCTTGGAGTGGCGGAGGGGCGAAGGTGCTCCAGTGGCAGCTGGGCAGTGGGTGCTCCTCTGTTCTTTTTCCCTTTTGTTAAAACCAGGTAAGCAGGCTGCCTTCCCCTGAAGTGCTTACTGTTTGGATGGTGTTTTCTTTCTGTGCACATTAGTCTATTTTAGGGATTCTACTTGGAGGCAAAGCCATAAATTATCCCAAGGAACTGAAATAAGCAACTTTAAAATTTTAATCCATTAGAATTACCTTAATAAGTGGCTAACCTTCCCCACATCTTGTGAGTAGTAGGGAAAAGACATGTCATACAGGCTCTTCCAGGAAAACAAAGCTGCAAAGACTGTTTCATTGATCCTAGGGATGCAATTTATGGTAGGCCAGATAGAGAGTAGAAAACCTTATAAAGTAAGCCCTGGATATAAAGAGGACAAGCATTTGAATATGACTTAAAATAATCTATTTTTACCTTGCTTTTTGCCATAGCAGTGGAATTTTTGCATTTATATCCTGAGAGTATAGAGAAGATGCCCAGCTCTGTGTGATGTAGCTCAGTGGACAGAGCCTCAGCTCACAGACCAAAAGGTCACAGGTTTGATTCCAGGTCGAGGGCATATACCTAGGTTGCAGATTCGTTCCTTGGCCCCAGTCAGATTATATGAAGGAGGCAACCAGTTACTGTGTTTTTCACACAGCAGCGTTTCCCTCTCTTTCCCCTTCCGTCCTCCCTCCCTCCCACTTTCTAAAAGAAATCCTCCGGTGAGGATTAACAAACAAACAAAAAAGAAAGGAAAAGATTCACAGCAATTTTGGCCTATTTTGGTATCATCCACCCAATGGCTTCATTTACACACATGTTAATAGTGTTGTACTTTACATTGTCAAGGATGGTAACATACCTTGAGTTTTAAAATGATTGATAATAGCCCTGGCTGGGTGGGTCAGATGGTTGGAGCGGTGTTACACTGAAAGGTTGCTGGTAATCCCTGTCATGGTGCCTATGGGAGGCAACTGATCAACGCTCTTCTCAAAAATCAAGCCTGGTTACAGTTCGATTCCTCATCAGGGCACATGTACAGATTGCGGTTTGATCCCCAGTGTGGGGCATGCAGAAGGCAGCTGATCAATGATTCTTTCATCATTGATACTGAAATCAATAAATATATTTTTTTTAAAATCAATATACATATCATCGGATGAGAATTAAAATAACTGATGATAAAAAGTTGAAGGTATTTTATTTTGGTTGCCACACAATATTTTGTGTTCCTTCTTCTTTAATTAGCTTTATTATAATTGTTTTATTATTATTTAAAACATTTTTATTGATTTCAGAGAGGAGAGAGAGAGAGAGAGAGAAACATCAATGATGAGAGAGAACCATTTATCAGCTTCCTCCTGCATACCTCACACTGGAGATCAAGTCCACAACCTAGGCATGTGCCCTGACTGGGAATTGAAGCATGACCTCCAGGTTCATAGGTCAATGCTTAACCACTGAGCCACACTGGCCAGGCTATATTTATTATTAAAGTAGTACATGTCTATGACAGAAAATTCCAGTTCTGAAGTGGAAAGTAGGAAACTTCTTTACTCCAAGTACCATCTCCCAAGGTGTATTTGTACAGTTGTCCACAAATTTTCTAATGTCCTTATTTTTGAGGCCGAGTGAGATAATGCTGGGCTAGAGAGGTTCAGAGACCTAGGTTCTCATCTTGGCTCTGCCAGTGGACAAGCTTAATGATTTTGGATAAGTTATTTTACCTTGACTGCTACCTTTGTACATTGAGGGAAGTGGGCAATGATTTCTCAGATCCCTTTTAGTTCTGCCTCTGTTGTATCATAAATCAGCGAGCTAGATACAAGATGTTTTAACAAGCCAATTAATTAGGAATCTTGATTACACAAAGGCTCAGAGCAGAATATCTCTGTCAAATTCTCAGCAAACAACATGGAGGAAGCTTGCTTTATTTATATGCTTCCAGTTATTTGTATGGGTTTTTCCGGACCTTCTGTAGACTTTACAAAGAGCTTTGTGTAAGTTATTTTTGTAGACAGCTTATAACCGTGGATACATAATGAATAAACACTTAGCATGAGAATATGGGAATATTATCAGATTAGTCTATTACATTATCTTGCAAGGTCCAACAGTTTATCTTTTTTATTATTTGAGCTAAAAACAGTTATTTTATAGAATAAGAGACTGTCTAAAAATGACAGAGTTTACAGAACAAGGGACTATCTAAAATACCAGAATTTCAAACAGCAGTTTTTATACAAGATAGAGGTTACTATGCTTCACCTCTAGGAAGTGGGTTTTACTATTTTATCCTTTAACAAGGCACATTTTTCTCTGCATAGTAAACACTTGATAAATATTTGTTAATAATAATGACTGGTTGTTGCTATTTTTTTTTTTTTTTTTTTTTTTTTTAGAAAAGGTACAGGGAGGCCTTTTCCCCAGAAGTAAATATTAAAAAGACAAGTATTTAGTATTTATTAAATAATAATATTTTGGTTTTGTGTGATAGAACATCTGTCCCCTAACCCACTTTCCTAACCAAGGTTAAACCCAGCTGTCTGCTTTCACTGTGTTTCTACTACCTCAGTTGAATATTGCTAGAGAAAATCACAACTGGGCCAGCTGATTTCATTGTAAAGTTATAACCATCAACCTCAAATGGACATACAGTCCAACCATATTTCTGTAGTAATTAGTTCACTTTCTCATTTCAAAATATCTGTCAACATATAAAACCTATTCTTGAATTCCAGACACATGTTCTATTTTATTTATATATCCACATGGATGTCTAATGGGTGTCTTAAACTTATAATTGAATCCTGGATCCAGGGAAAATATAGAGAATTAAAGAAGAGTATTGTATGTATCAATGCTAAATTTATCATTGTGATAATTATAATGTTCTTGTGCAGGAGAAAATAACTTTTCTAAGGCGATACAGTGTATTAAAGTATCTGAGGGCAAGTGGTCCAGCATTCCTGTTCTTCCTGCCCTCAGAAACTCACATGGCTCACTCCCTCACTCCTTCAGGCTTCTGCTCACCTTCAGCTGAGAAGCCTTTCCTGAGGGTCCAGGCCAGTGGTCAGCAAACGCATTAGTCAACAGAGCCAAATATCAACAGTATAATAATGATTGGAACTTCTTTTGAGAGCCAATTTTTTAAAACTTAAACTTCTAACGCCACTTCTTCAAAATAGACCCGCCCAGGCCATGGTATTTTGTGCAAGAGCCACACTCAAGGGGCCAAACAGCCGCATGTGGCTTGTGAGCCACAGTTTGCTGACTACGGGTCTAGTCCTTGCTGCTGCTGCTGCTGCTGTTTATTCCCTTCCGTGCTTATTCTTAGCACTTACCGCACCTGATGTTTTATACTGTTTACGTGTCTCCTCCCCTTCTCCCGACCTGCCATTTTGGGTCATGAGAGCAGACTGTTGTCTGGGTTTTCTCCTTTGGTCCTAGTGTCCAAAGTTTGCATATAGTTGCTCAGTAATTGGTTAGTGGTTGGATTTCATGCCTTCCTCCTTTTCCTTCTGCCCTCTCTCTACCTCACCTCATGTGTCATTGAGAAAACAAGAAATTTGACAGGCACATTGTTAGTTTTTCCTGTTGTTTCCATTTCAATCAGAGAACACATTCTTTATGATTTCAGATGTTTTAAATGGGTTGAGATTTGTTTTCTGACCCAGGATGTGATCTGTCCTGATGAATGTTCCATGGGGACTTGAAGCAAATGAACATTCTGCTACTGTTGGGTAAAATATTCTAATGTGTATATGAATTAGATCCTCTTGGTTGTGCTGCTTAAATCTTTTATATCCTTGATTCTTTTCTGTCTAGTAAATCTGAGAGGTGGGTGTTGAATTCCCCACAACAACTGTAGATTTGCCTGTTTCTCCTTTCAGCTGGATTAGTTTTTCCTTACATGTTGCATTTGGAATGATATGTCTTGCTGGTGGATTGATTCTTTTACTAGTATTATTATGTAATGTCCCTTTTTGTCTCTGGTAATTTTCTTTGCCCAGAAGTCTACTTTCTTGGATATTAATAGAGCAATTTTTTTTCATCTAGTCTGTATTGATAATATATGTTGACATTGTATATAACAATATATATCAAAATAATACTCATTTTCTCTGACTTACTTTCTGTAAAATAGAATAAGTATTTTTGCTCCTAAAAAAAGGGCAACTTCTGTTCTAACTGGTTTGGCTCAGTGGATAGAGCATCGGCCTGCGACTCAAGGTCCCAGGTTCCATTCTTGATTGTAGGCACATCCCCAGTAGGAGGTATGCAGGAGGCAGCTGATGGATGTTTCTCTCTCATCAATATTTCTAATTATCCCTCTCCCTTCCTCTCTAAAAAAATCAATTAAAAAATATATTTTTAAAAAGGGTAACTTCTGTACCTGTGATATGGCTTCCATCCATCCTGTAGGACATCACTCCTGCAGATATTTCTACTTCTAGGTCATTTTCCTCTGTCTTCTGCATCTTCAGTCTTCTTTTCCACCAACCATTTCCATCAGTATTATAAAATAAAAACAAAACAAACAAAACACCTGCCTAGATCCTCCTCTGCCGACCTTTGCCACGCACAAATGAAAATGCTATACAAGCCAAAACCGGTTTGGCTCAGTGGATAGTGCGTTGGTCTGCGGACTGAAGGGTCCCAGGTTTGATTCCGGTCAAGGGCATATACATTGGTTGCGGGCACATCCCCGGTGGGAGGTGTGCAGGAGGCAGCTGGTCTATGTTTCTCTCTCATCGATGTTCTTAACTCTCTATCCCTCTCTCTTCCTCTCTGTAAAAAATCAATAAAAATATATTTGAAAAAAATGCTATATAAGAAATATGAATTTAGAAGGCATTGGGAGCCAGGTGGAGCCTCTTTCTTGAATGCACATTTGCTCTTTAGCAATGCATACAGGCATATCAAAGGTAAAGTTTGGTAAATAGTAAAAGGATTATCCGGTTAGGGAATTTGAGCCACTATTATTAGTGTCAGCCCTGCTAATGCCCAAATTCCATTGGCCTTCTGAGTTCCTTGGTGCACTCTGTGATAGTATCAGCAAGGGGTGGCTTCCCCTGCTCCTCCAGCTCCATTCCTGTACTCTTCACATCACAGTGTTATTTGTGCTTTCTGCCTACACTTCCTGTTCTCCCATTCATAGTTTAGTCACTGTAATCTACCTCTGTCTTCACAGTCCCTTAGAAGTGCTCTTGTCAAGATTGTCAAGACCTTCCTGTTCCCAAATACAGTGCGTGGCTTGTTCCAATGTCCTCCTCACAGCAGACCTCTCACAGTTGATGGATAGCATCTTAAAACGTTTGCATCCCTGGGGCATCTAAAAATCTGCCTCTGTCAAACTTTGGGTGGTATCTGCAGGAGAATGCGTATCTGCAGGAGAAATAAGCTGTCAGGAGAGAGGAGCAGGCTGATCAATGCACATCTAGTTCCTGCTCCTAAAGGTACCCGTTAGAAAAACCTCTCCTCTCTTGGGAAGAGAGAATGAGAGGATGGAATCCACCTAAGTGCTTCTCCAGCAGAGCTCCTCCTTTAAGGGCAGAATAAGCCTTCACCAGCAATATACTCTTGCAGTTTGGATTCTGTGCTTCACTGTCCTTTCTTAGGTCTTGCATATAGTGATTTTTCTGTCTAGATGAAATTTTAAAGCACAGTCTGATATAACTTTTTTTTAAAGGTTTTTTTGTTTTATTGATTTTTTACAGAGAGGAAGAGAGGGATAGAGAGTTAGAAGCATCGATGAGAGAGAATCATCGATCAGCTGCCTCTTGCACACCCCCTACTGGAGATGTGCCCGCAACCAAGGTACATGCCTTTGACTGGAATTGAACCTGGGACCCTTCAGTCTGCAGGCCGACGCTTTATCCACTGGGCCAAACCAGTTTCGGCTGATATAACTTCTTTTTAAAAATATTTCTTTGTTGATTAAGGTGTCACATATTTGTCCTCAACCTCCCATTCCAACCCCCTACCCCTCCCCACTCATGTCCCTACCCCTCTATTGTCCTTGAGCACTGGTTAGGCTCATATGTATGCACACAAGTCCTTTGGTTGATCTCTCCCTTTTATCCCCACCCTCCCTTTGAGGTCCAACAGTCTGACCCATGGCTCCTTATTTCTGGGTCTGTTCTTGTTTATCAGTCTATGTTGTTCACCATTTCCACTAGATGAGTGAGATCATGTCCTACTGGAAATATACTTATAAAAATAAAAAATGAGACAAGCAATAATCGTTATGCTGAAAGACATATGAATCAGTCTGAGTTTCTTTCTAGGCCAGCAGTTCTTTTGAGACCCAATTTCAATGTTAAACAGTTCCTTATGTGTACATGTCAGCAATGATATTTCAGTTCTGGATGGTGGACAAATGGTTGCTATAACTTCTTAATGAGATTTTTAAGTATGCACTTAGTGCAGTTACTAATCTGGAATGTCATAAGTTTAAAATTTAGTCCTTAAAATTTCTGCTAAACATAAATGCTGCCTAAGTAGTCAGGTATATAGTAATTTTTGCTTTATTATTTGTCTATTTTCCTTTTCCTTTTATACCATGATTGCTTTAAAAATATTAATAAAAAGCAGCAACCTTTCAGGGAATTTTTTCCCCCAGGGAATATATTTAGAAACAATGGAATTTAACCATATACCAGGTCTACTGGTTAGTAATGCAGATTTTTTTCTTTCTTTTTTTTTTTAAAATATATTTAATTGATTTTTTTACAGAGAGGGATAGAGAGCTAGAAACGTTGATGAGGGAGAAACATCGACCGGCTGCCTCTTGCACATCCCCTACTGGGGATGTGCCTGCAACCAACGTACATGCCCTTTGACCGGAATTGAACCTGGGACCTTTCAGTCCGCAAACCGACGCTCTACCACTGAGCCAAACTGGTTTCGGCTATGCAGATTTTTTTCAATAGATGGAATTACACATATGTTGATATATATGCGATTTGATATGTATGCTGTTTTGTTGTATTGACAACAAGCTTCAAAACTTCATATGTCAATTTTGCTGAAGGTATTAACATAGATATTTTCACACTTAAAAATGTCGAATTTTGTGCCAAAAAAGGGCATTTCCGGAAAATTTTAATTCATTACTTTATTTTGAAGAAACATGCTACTGAATACTCTGGGAAGCTTATGGTGAACATGCTCCATCTCCAGATACTTGATGCTGGTTTAAACACTTTTTTTTATATATATATATAAATCAATCTTTATTGTTCATATTATTACAAAGGTTCCTCATTTCTTCCCCCCTCCACCAGGTTCTCACCCCACCCTCTGCCCCCCTCCCCATCCCCCATTGTCCTCATCCATAGGTGCACAGTTTATGTTCAGTCTCTTCCTCCCTCCCTTTCCCGCCCCCCCCCCCAGAACAGCCAGTCCACTCCCCTCCCATATCACCGACTCTACTACAATGAACAGCTATTATTGTTCATCAGGTTTTTCAATCTCCTTTTTTTTTTTAATTAATAAACTTTTATACTTCTAAGAATAAATTTTAAAATCTAATAATTTTAAACCTTGTTTTTTTTTTCTGCCCTGGGAATTGAGAGCAAACTTGTTTACATGTAAACTTGCCCTTAGGCTATCAAAAGGTGTAGCCATTCAAGTGTAAATGGACACATTGTTTAAACATAGCTGCTGGTTGGAATTGGATTACCTGTTCTGGGTGGGAAGGGTTTGTCATTCCCTTTCTCCATTAAAATTAAGGTGAGCCCAAACCGGTTTGGCTCAATGGAGAGCATCTGCTTGGGGACCCGAAAGGTCCCGGGTTCGATTCCGGTCAGGGGCATGTACATTGGTTGCGGGCACATCCCCAGTAGGGGGTGTGCAAGAGGCAGCTAGTCGATGTTTCTTTCTCATCAACGTTTCTAGCTCTCTATCCCTCTCTCCTCCTCTCTGTAAGAAATCCATAAAATATATATAAAAAATTAAAAAAAAAAAAAAAGAACACAATAAAATTAAGGTGATAGCTTTAAAACCTCTTTTTGGCAAGAGATCTTAAACTTTCGAAACTTTAAATTTTTCAGATAGTAAATCAGTTACTTAGCAATTTCTCATATCAATAATACCTCCACATGCCCAAGGATACATTTCACACAAAAGGCATTTCCTCATCAAGGCACTCACAGATCAACACCCCAGCACTATACTAACTCAACACATCCAGATCTAAGCCTTCATCACTTGATTCAGCAGACCCTCAAGTTCCCGCAAAAGTTTCCAGCCATATCTGAGAGGCAGCCTTGGGGCGGGGGCAGGCGAAGAGCGAGCTGTTCTGGGCCTAGCTGCTCCGGGCCTGGCCTCTGTTGCTCTGGTCCGTTCCACAACCAGCTGCTCCGGGTCTGGCCACTGCCGCTCCAACCTGATTGCTCCGGGCTTGGCTGCTGCTGCTCCGGGCCTGGCTGCACCCGACCGGGCTGCTCCAGGCCCAGCTGCTCTGGGCCCGGCCGCTCCCAGCCTGGCAGCTGCTGCTCCGGGCCTGGCAGCTGCTGCTCCGGGCCTGGATGCACCCGACCCGGCTGCTCCGGGCCTGACCGCTCCGGGCCTGGCCGCTCCCGGCCTGGCAGCTGCTGCTCCAGGCCTGGCCGCACCCGACCCGGCTGCTCCGGGCCCGGCCACTTCGGGCCTGGGTGTTCCTGGACTGGCCACCCTGGGCTTGGCCGCCTCTGCCTCAGGCCTGGCTGCCACTGCCCCAGGCCTGGCTGCCACTGCCCCAGGCCTGGCTGCCACTGCCCCAGGTCTGGCTGCTCCAGGCCTGCTGTTGCTGCTCTGGTTCTGGCTGCTGCTGCTCTTGGGCCTGGCTGTTGCTGCTCCGGGCCCGGCTGCCACTGCCTTGTGCCTGGCCACTCTAGGCCTGGCTCCCGCTGTTCCAACATTCTGTCCTTTTTTTTTTTTTTTTTTTTTTTAAACGCATTTATGTTGTAATGTTGGTTGCTGAGTTGAGTTCTGACTTAGTCTTTGATTTTTCAAGATCTTCTTTGTATTCTTTCTTAAGTAATTTTACTAACTTTTGCTCTCACTTGATTTCTTCACATTGAGAACTTCTTCAGTTTCTTCCTCCTTGTCCTGGAAGCTCAGCAGGTTGGCCTGTGGCACCCCTTTGTTCTCCGAGAGCTCCTGCGCTGCTTCAGCCTGTTACCGGGGTCGGTGCTGCCGCCCAGGAACAGCTCCCGGCCTCGGCTCCATTGCCCCTGCTCAGCGGTCGAAGGCTCAGGGGCACCCTCCCCCTGGGGGCCCCATCACCCAGCTCCTTGCTGGCACCCAGCTGGCCGGTGTCCCGCAGAGGCTCCTGCTCCTCGTCGCATTCCTCCAGTCTGGAGCTTTTTTTCTCCTTCCTGCTAGGGGAATCTAGCATCAGAGTCAACAGACTGTCCTCTGCGTGCAATGTGTGCGACTCCGGGGGCTCCACTTTTCGCCGCTCCCCTGGGATTCTGCCTCAGAGCCCCGTCTCCTTCTGCCTGAGCCTGGGTTCCCAGGGTCTAGCCTAGGACTGGGGTTCAGAGCAATCGAAACTAGGGCTCAACACGGCCGTGGCTCCTGTTTCCTTCCCTCCAGGGCAATCCCGCATCAGAGTCAATATTCCTTCCCTTGCACGCAATGTGCACGACTCCGGGGACTCGGCCTTTCGCCGCTCTCCCAGGACTCCACCTCACAGCCCTGTCTCCCTCTGTTTAAGCCTGGGTCCCCAGGGATTGGCCTAGAACTGGGGTTCAGAGCAGTCCAGACTGGGGCTCAGCACCACCGGAGGTTTTGTTTCTTCCCGCCAGGGCAGTCCAGCATCAGAGTCAACATTCCGTCCTCTGCGCGCAATGTGCACGACTCCTGGGGCTCCACTTTTCGCTGCTCCCCCAGGACTCCACCTCACATCCCCGTCTCCCTCTGCTTGAGCCTGGGTCCCCAGGGATTGGCCTAGAACTGGAGTTCAGGGCAGTCGGGAATAGGGCTCAGCACCGCCGGAGGTTTTGTTTCTTCCCACCAGGGCAATCCAGCATCAGAGTCAACATTCCGTCCTCTGCGCGCAATGTGCACGACTCCGGGGGCTTCGCTTTTCGCCGCTCCCCTGGGATTCCGCCTCACAGCCCCGTCTCCCCCTGCCCGAGCCTGGGTCCCCAGGGTCTGGCCCATAACTGGGGCTCAGCGCTGCCGGTTCGGGGGTTCAGCCCAGGCCGGGGGGTTTTATTTCCTTTCTGCTAGGGAACGCCAGGCAGGCACCCAACCTTCTCCTCTCCGGCTGCGTCCTCTCCACGTGCACGCATGCATGCGCGCAGCATGTCTCCGTACCTTAGGATTTTTTCAGCTCCTCTGATTTTCCTTCTAGTTTTCTCTTTCCTTCTTGTTGTACAATTTTCAGTCAGTCGACTACCTGTAGCTCTGGGCAATGCCCACTCTACATTTTAGTTGTATTCCATTGAAATTGTTGTGTGCTGCTGCGGTTAGGTGTCTACCTGAGCAGCCATCTTGGATCCTCCTCTGGTTTAAACACTTTTAAAGTGATGATTTTGTTGTGAAACACAAAGAACATCCAGGTCAACTGAAAAAGATTGAAGACCAACAATTACAAGCATTATTTGATGAAGATGCGTGTCAAATTCAAAAACAACTTGCAGAAAGATTAAACATTATCAAACAATTTCCGATTGTTTACAAGCCATGGGAAAGATTTTAAAGGAAGGAAAATGGGTGCCTCATCAACTGAACATAAGACAAATGGGAAACTGAAAAGTCATCAGTAAAATGTTGCTTCAATGGCAGGAAAGAAAGTCTTTTTTGCATCAAATTTTGACTGGGGATGAAAAGTGGATTTATTTTGAGAATCCCAAGTGCACAAAATCATTGGTTGATCCAAGTCAACCATCAACATCAACTGCAAGGCCAAATCACTTCCAGGAAAAAAGATAATGCTCTGTGTTTGATAGGATAAAGAAGGTGTGTATTATGAACTTGTAAAACCAGGCGAAACCATTTATATTGATCACTACTGACAACAAATAATCAATTTGAACCATGCTTTGATCATGAAACTACCAGAAGGTTCTAGAAGACACAGCAAAGTAATTTTGCTTCATGATAACACACCATCACACACTTCAAAGCCAGTTAAAGACACATTAGCCCTAACCAGTTTGGCTTAGTGGATAGAGTGTTGGCCTTCGGACTTAAGGGTCCCAGGTTCGATTCCCATCAAGGGCATGTACCTTGGTTGTGGGCACCTATCCAGTAGGGAGTGTGCAGGAGGCAGCTGATCGATGTTTCTCTCTCATTGATGTTTCTGACTCTCTATCCCTCTCCCTTCCTCTCTGTTAAAAAATCAATTAAAAAAAAAATATATATATATATTTTAAAGACACATTAAAAGATCTTGCCTGGGAAGTATTAACCCACCTGCTATATTCATCAGACCTTGCTCCTTCAGATTACCACTTGTTCTGATTGATGGCACACGCACTTTCTGAGCAGCATTTCAAAACATATGAAGAAGTGGAAAATTGGGTCTCTGAATGGTTTGCCTCAAAACAAGAAAAGTTCCATTGGGACGGTATCCACAAATTATCTGTAAAATGGGAGAAATGTGTAGCTATCGATGGACATTACTTTGAATAAAGCACTTTTGATGTTTCTCTTGAAATTACCATGTTTTCTTTGATTACAAAATCCGCATTATTTACTAGTACACCCAGTATATGAGTAATAGTTGTCTTTTACATATAATTGAGACAAACGCATTATTGAAGAGCTAGGCCTAGTACTATGTCTCCCCTCCACCCCCCCCAAATTATTTAATTTTCAAAATGTCAGAAGAGCCTAATTTTACATGTGAAAAAAATGTTGTCCTCTATTTTTTTAATTTATTGATTTGAGAGTGAGAAACATCAATTTTGTTGTTGTTATTGTTTTTTTTATTTATGCATTCATTGGTTGATTCTTGTCTGTGCCCTGACCAGGGATCAAACCTGCAACCTTGGCATATTAGGGTGATGCTCTAACCACCTGAGCTACCCGGCCAGGGCTAGTCCTCTAATTTGAAGGATTACCATGATAAGGGTCAGATTTGCATTGGTCACATACATGTTAACATAGTTGCTGCTTTCCCTTTCTTTCTACGCATTCTAGCTCCTCTTTCCCTCTGTTAAATAGTTCACATTTTCGCTTGACATAGATTTCCTCCTTAAATCATTAGTAAAACTATTCAGAATTGTATTCAATTTGGTGTTTTTTGTGTGTGTTTTATATATTTTTGTTGATTTCAGAGAAGAAGGGAGAAGGAGAGAGAGAGAGAAACATCAATGATGAGAGAGAACCATTGATCAGCTGCCTCCTGCACACCCCACAATGGGGATTAAGCCTGCAACCTGGGCATGGGCCCTGACCTGGAATTGAACCTGGTTCATAGGTCAATGCTCAATTTCTGAGCCATGCAGGCCGAGCAGAATTGCATTAAATTTGTAGGTAGAAGTCCAGTCCTATTGTAGGGTGGACAAGGTTAGGAATATGTGGTTAGAGTGTCTGCTTTTGTAGGGAGCTCTTATACTTGCTGAAGACCTGTTGCTGATAGCTATCTTGCAGACAGTCTGAATCATAAAAGGTCAGGGAAAATGAGCTTTTATCCAAATAAGTCTTAGATACACGTTTGCCTTCATGTCACTAATTTCTGGTTAATTCCATCTTTAAGTACTCCTTCCTGCTTGAGTGTAAGCATTTCCATAACTAACTATGTTTAGAAACATCTATATGATATGTGTTCTGCTTAGCAGGCATTGAAGGTATATAATTGCTTCTAAAATGGACTTTGTTAGTAAGTATGAAGAACTTTGATGATAGCCATAAGAATATTCATGGACTTTCCAGTGGAAATTTGTACAAAGTATCCAAATACTATATGAAAATCTAAGTAGTTCCCCCCCACTTCTACCTACCTGTTTACCTTGGATTTACCAGTTTCTGCATTTTTGGAATTGGTGGCAAGTCAAGGTACAACTCTTCCCTTTTAAGCTCTTACATCTAGATCAGGAAGACAGGCTGGTAATGTGCTCTTAAATATAGTAATAGCTTCATGGAGGGGGTTGGCCTTGAAGAATGCATAGGATTTTTGTTTATTCATTAGTCTAGGCCTTAGGGAATTTAATTGAGAAACCAGGCGTGGGAAGGATGTTCCAGGAAGAAAGAAGGAAAGCATTGTATTATTACTGCTCATTCTGTATGTACCTGAAAGAACTATGTGTTCAATCTTTCATTCAGAATTAAAGGTATCTCTTACATGTTAGAATTGACCAACCCTCTTTGATGCCTTCACACACCCCCATGTGTGCATCTGTTGCAGCACTTACCATACTTTATTGTATTTTTTTTTTAACCTTTTGACTGCATTAAATTCCTTGAGGACAGGAACTCTTGTCTGCTACCTCTCTGTGTCCCAGCACCTCAGTTCCTAGAACACATTTGGCTTCCTGAAGTGTGTGCCAGGGAATTTCTGTGTAATTGAGTATGGTCCCTTTGCAGATGGCATGCTTGCTCAAGTGATGCTGCTTCAGTTGAAAACATTTGAGTCTGCTTGGTGCTAGAGGGAGTACTAAGGGACATGATTGAGAGGCTGAATAATGGCCTTGGTAGGACCTCAGATTGCTTTCAGCTTCAGTCAGTAGGTCCAAGACTATTTGCCCTGTCCTCAGATTTGATCAGACTTGATGATAATTGATTGACTCAGGCTGTGTGGCACCGAAGGAGAACTTTAGACTTTGAGAGCCAAGCGATCTCAGTTAAACCCTGGCTGTGTTGTCTGCTAGTTTCCTCATCTGAAAAACAGAATGATAATAAGTAGAGTGAATGTGACAATTACAAGGGAGAATGTGTGTAAATTAGGTACTGCTGGTTCAACAGTAAGCACAAATAGTGTTTTAGGTAGCTATTATGATAATAAAACCTAGGAGATACCGATTTACAAACCAAATGCCAGACCTATTACTTCACAATATTTATAAAACCGCCAAATAGATGAAGATGATTGTGTCCAGAACAATTTGACCTCAGAAAGGTTGCTTAGAGCAGTGGTCGCCAACCAGTGGTTCTTGACCACTGGTGGTCTGTGAAGTCCAAAAAGTTGGCGACCGCTGGCTTAGAGAATCAAGAGGAATAGTTAAATCTATTAATGGCTACCATCACCAAGCTCTGATTGCCTGAGGTGTTCATCTTCCTAAGAGGATTAACTGTCAAGTCTGGCAGAACTTATTTGGGTTCCCTTTACCTCGATGCTTAACAAACTCCAAATTGACTACTTGCTTCTTTTTACTTATTCCTCAAGTCAGGAAGACATCATTAATTTTAATTTCTATAACAGTCATTCAGGTTTATGTCAGATGTTTAGAATATTTTTCTGTATATATAAGTTGCCCCAAAACATGTATATGCACTTTAACAGCTGATAGCCCAATTGATGTTTCCTTCCTTCCTTCCTTCATTTATTTATTTATATCCAGGCTAAGCTTTGAACAAAGAAAATCCTTCTTAAAATGTTACTGGGAGTTTGAAAATGCAGTTGAAATACAAACACTGCCTTTATAATTATTTAAAATGTGTATACATTTTTTGGAGGACACCCTTTCCCCCAAAAAATATACACACTTTAATAACTTATAACTCACTTATTTTTTACTCCTTTACACATTTAACTGATTTGAAATAATGGGTGAAGCCAGACTAAGTCTTGAACAAAATTAGTCCATTAGACTTTTTAATGGGGATACATAAAAGATAAAGTTTACAGTACAAAACCGGGAACAGTTGAAGAACTGAGGGCGATTCCATTGCTTTGTGTTATCAGCAGTGCCTGGACCAGAATGGTCATCAGTTTGAAAACAGGCATTGACAAAAATTTTATTCATTTGTGTGGATTCTTTTAAATTTTGAAAATGAACTGTATATTCATAAAAACAGACTTAATAGTCATTCAAAGTGTGTAAATTTTGGGAGGGTATACTGTATTTGGAAGACATCTTATATTATCCCTTTTTTGTAAGGTTAAATTTATTTCTAAGTTCTGGGAATTATTTTCATCCCCTCTGTACTCTCTGCTTTTGGCATTGTAAAACATTTTTTTGAAAATAAATTTGCCCTAGCCCATTTGGCTCAGTGGATAGAGTGGCAGCCTACAGACTAAAGGTCCCAGGTTTGATTCTGATTAAGAGTCCATGCCCAGCGAGCTCGATACCCAATAGGGGACGTGCAAGAGACAGCCCATCAATGATTCTCAACATTGATGTTTCTATCTCTCCCTCTCCCTTCATCTCTAAAATGAATAAAAATATATTTAAAAAATAAATTTGATTTTTAAATAACAATGAAAAATCAGATTGCAAATTGGCTAAATCAGACATTTTGGTAAGAGGGGTGGATAATTAATATATTTGTCCAAAAGTTATGCCAATAAAATAATACTTTCTTATTATCTTACTCGGAACTCTCAGACAGTAGGTTTCTAAAATATTTTGAGCATGCCCTGGCCAGTTTGGCTCAGTGGATAGAGCATTGGCCTGCAGACTCAAGGGCCCCAGCTTCGATTCCAGTCAAGGGCATGTACCTTGGTTGTGGGCACATCCCCAATAGGGGGTGTGCAGGAGGCAGCTGATAGATGTTTCTAACTCTCTCTCCCTCTCCCTTCCTCTCTGTAAAAATCAACAAAATATATTTTTAAAAAATAAAATATTTTGAGCAGTTACAGTAAGAGTAAACAATTGGAGGGATTCCCCAAGTTACTCATTCTGATGAGGATTTAGTCATTTGTATACATGCTTTTAAAAACATTTTATAGTTGGTTCTCATCTCTTCTGTATCCAATTACTATATATTGTGTGGTTAAAGTATATTGAAAGTGTCTGGCTTCTCATAGGTATACAGTTGGAAAAAGGAAGAGAATTTTAAGAGCTTTTCAGCTCATTATGGATATTCTTCTCCAACAAGTACGTAGTAGTTTTCCTAAAAAATTAATTGCAATGTAGAACATAAAATTATATTAGTGAATTTTTCAGACATTAAAACCCATTGGTCTGTCTTGAACTTGGAGTGAATCTTTACCCAGGAATGTTGTGGGTTTTTTTAAAATATATTTTTATTGATTTCAGAGAGGAAGGGAGGGAGAAAGAGATAGAATCATCAATGATGATAGAAAATCGTTGATCAGCTGCCTCCTGCATGCCCCCTATTGGGAATGAAGCCTGCATCCAGGTATGTGTCCTTGACTGGAATTGAACCCTGGCCCTTTAGTCCACAAGCCAACAGATTCAGACTGGCTAGGGCATACCCAGGAATGTTTTTAACATGCATTGGTCATTTCAAAATACTGAGTTATGCAGATCTTCCAAGTATTGACACATTTCATTAAGTAATCATTCAGAAAAATCACATTCATTAAACTCACCAGTGAGTTCACCCAAAAGGATCTTAAGTATTGGGAAGCTGTCAAGTTCACAGTGGTGGGTGAAAGTTTTCCAAAGTTCAAGTACTAAAAGAGTATTCCAGGGAAAAAGTATCCAACTCAAATTATCATACAATTGCTTTTCCAAAAGGAAACCATTATATTTGTGTTTGGAGCACAAGTACTTTATCTGTGACATTGGGGAAGTCCCCCAAACTGCCTTCACTGTGTGTGTGTGTGTGTGTGTGTGTATTTATTTATTTATTTATTTATTTATTTACAGAGAGGAAGGGAGAAGGATAGAGAGCTAGAAACATCGATGAGAGAGAAACATCTTTCAGCTGCCTCCTGCACAGCCCCCACCAGGGATGTGCCCGCAACCAAGGTACATGCCCTTGACCGGAATCGAACCCGGGACCTTCCAGTCCGCAGGCTGATGCTCTGTCCACTGAGCCAAACCAGTTTTGGCCTGCCTTCACTTTGGACACCAACTGCAGAAATCAGGGCCCCAAGATTATAGTCACTCTTAACGCTAATTGCAGGTTTAGGAGTCCCCAAGGCCACCTTCATGTTTAAGAATTCATTAGGACTCAAAGGATTGCCTGCTCCCTGTTCATGGCTCTGGTTTATTCCAGTGAAAGGTGTCAGATTGAAATCAGCCAAGGGAAGAGGTGTAATTGGATAAAGTCCAGAAGAATTCCCAATGCAGACCTGCTTGTCTTCTCCCAGTGGAGCCATATACAGTGCTAACTTCTCCCTGCAGCAGTATGTGACAGTATGCCAGCCGGGGAAGACCACCTGAACTTCGATGTCTGGAGTCATATGGGACTCTGTCCTGTGGACATACGTACTCAGCTGCCCAAACAGCTGACCTCTGTCTCCAGCTCCTCAGATACCAGAGCTGAAGCAGAATTTGAGCAGACCAAGACCCCCAGCATTGTTGTGGCTCAAGGGCCCCAGGGTAAATAAAAATACTATCTGACAGGATATTCTAAGAGGCTTAGAGATTATCTCCAGGAGGCTAGGGCAAAGGCCAAATCTCATTTTGGTCTAGGTTAAATTCTTAATTACTACTTTGTTGCCCACCATCACAAAGAATGTTTTTATTTTAAAATATATTTTTATTGATTTCAGATAGGAAGGGAAAGGTAGAGAAGGATAGAAATATCAATGATGAAAGAATCATCAATTGGCTGCCTCCTGCACGCCCCACGCTGGGGATTGAGCCCACAACTCAGGCATAAGCCCTGACCAGGAATTGAACTGTAACCTCCTGGTTCATAGGTTGATGCTCAACCACTGAGCCATGCCGGCTGGATTTTACTGATTTTTTTTTAGAGGAAGTGAGAGGGGAAGAGAGAGAACAACATCATTAATTTGCTTAATTTGCTGCTTTCTTCACTACCCCTTCCAGATATTTAACCAGCCATCTTTAAGTGCACTGGACGATGCCAACCACACCGGTCAGGGCTATTGCTTGATTTTGAGAGAGAGAAACATGGACCTGTTGTCTCACTCATTTATGCATTCATTGGTTGACTCTTGTAAGTGTCCTGACTTGGGATTGAACCTGCAACATTGACATATCGAGGCCCAAATGAGCTACCTGACCAAGGCAGCACTCTTTAAAAAAAATTAAAAATAAATAAATAAAATTAAAAAATATATATATATGTGTGTGTGTGTGTGTGTGTGTGTGTGTGTGATATTTTTTTACAGAGAGGAAGGGGAAGGGATAAATAGTTGGAAACATTGATGAGAGAGAAACATTGATCAGCTGCCTCCTGCACAACCCTCATTGGGGATGTGCCCGCAACCAAGGTACATGCCCTTGACTGGAATCGAACCTGGGACTCTTCAGTCCGCAGTCTGATGCTCTATCCACTGAGCCAAACCAGTCAGGGACCAAGGCAGCACTCTTAACACATTTGATTCTCAACAATTTTGTGAGGGAGATACTCTTTGTTACCCTCACTTTACTGATGAGGTCCTCGGGCCCAGGAAAATGACATAGCGGGTCTGCTTCTGGAGTCCTGACTGTCTACTCTGCATTATCCAGACTGCTTCTCATTGTGTAGCTGAGCACTCCTTGCTCTGTGTACAAGCCAAGGAGCAGGCTCCTGAGCCGGCATCTGAGACCTTATGGGATCTGACCTCTGCTCTTTGGGACTTCATTACCTCCTGTCTGTTTTGTGCTACAAGCTGTAGCAATTCAAATGTGCTCATGGTTGACCTACACACAGTGCTGTTTACAGCCTCTGCGCTTTGGCCCTCTGCCCCACATACCTAACTCACTCAGGCAGGAGCCCCTCAAGGAGGTTCCTCCACCTTCTCCTTGGTCCAGTTCCCACCACAGACAGACAGATACCTGTGTAACAAGTACAGTAAGTATAGTGAAAAGATAATGATAATGCACAAGGAAGGTAAATACTTTGCATTTAGCAGTTTGGTTCTTTATCCCAGACTACACTATCAGCTCCTTTGAGGGCAGGAAATCATACCATTTGTACCGAGTATATAGACAAAAAATGAAACATGATCTGAACAAGTGAACACAACTTTTCTCCTAAATTATATTTCCTACTTCATAATTCTCTCCACATCCTTAAAATTATGAAAAGCCTTATTTATAGTCTTAGAAAATTATATAAATGCAGATCTTCAAGATAATCATATTTTTAGGTAATGATTTTTCTTCTGTTTTTTTCCTTTTGAAGCTCCTTGCCCGGCTTGAAGGTAGACGGTCCTTGAAAGATATAGAGCCCTGTCTGTTTGTCGATGAAGATGAACCTGTGCATGGTAAAAACACAACTTTAAACCAAAATGGCATGTCACAAATTAAACTTTATAAATGAAAGTACTTTTTTTCATATGTAATCATATACTCCTAGCAAGAGATTCTGTAGGTTCAACTGTAAAATTAAAATGATACAGATCCCCGAAACCGGTTTGGCTCAGTGGTAGAGCGTCGGTCTGCGGACTGAAAGGTCCCGGATTCGATTCTGGTCAAGGGCATGTACCTTGATTGCGGGCACATCCCCGGTAGGGGGTGTGCAAGAAGCAGCTGGTTGATGTTTCTCTCTCATCGACGTTTCTAGCTCTCTATCTCTCTCCCTTTCTTTCTGTAAAAAATCAATAAAAATATATTAAAAAATAAAATAAAATGACACATCATGACAGAATTTTAAAAAAAGCTCACTTGAGAATATTTTTTTCATTGCTTTTATTTTCTTTTATTTTTTTTAAGTTTCCGAACTTTTTGAATGTTGTTTATTTTACTTTATTTTTTAACATCTTTATTGTTGAGCCTGGTCAGTGCGGCCCATGAACCAGGAGGTCATGGTTCGATTCCCAGTCAGAACACATGCCTGCATTGTGGGCTCCATCCCCAGTGGGGACTGTGTGAATCTCTCTCATTGATGTTTCCATCTCGTTATCCCTTCCCTTCCTTTTTCTAAAATCAATTAAAAAAAAAAACTTTTTAAAGTCTTTATTGAGAGTATTACAGATAACCCTTTCCTTTATCCCCCAATTTTCCTCCTCCACCCAGATCCCTCCCATCACAGGTCTTCACTGTGTCCATGGGTAATGCATGTATGCATGTAAGGTTTTTGGTTGATCTCTTTCTACCCCCAACCCTCTTCCCTCTGAGATTTGTCAGTCTGTTCCATGTTTCCATGTCTCTGGTTCTATTTTATTTATCAGTTTATTTTGTTCATTCAATTCCTTATTAATTTTTTTATTTTTAGATTCAATTATTGATAGATATGTATCTATCTTGTCATTTTATTCACATTTTTCTTCAATTTAATATTTTTATTTTATTCAGTTTAATATTTTATGTAATACTGGTTTGGTGAAAATAAACTCCTTTAGCTTTTTCTTGTCTGTGAAGCTCTTTTTATTTATTTATTTTTATTATTTTTTTAATATATTTTATTGATTTTGTACAGAGAGGAAGGGAGAGAGATAGATAGAAACATCGATGAGAGAGTCATTGATCAGCTGCCTCTTGCACACCCCCTACTGGGGATATGCCCGCAACCAAGGTACATGCCTTTGACCAGAATCGAACCCGGGACCCTTCAGTCCCCAAGCCGATGCTCTATCCATTGAGCCAAACCGGTCTCGGCTGTGAAGCTCTTTTTTTAAAAAAAAATATATGGTTTGTTTCTTTGTTTTTAATTTCAGAGGAAGGGAGAGGGAGAAATAGAAACATCTATAATGAGAGAGAATTATTGATTGGCTGCCTCCTGCACACCCCCTACTAGGGACTGAGCCTGCAACCTGGACATGTGCCCTGACCAGGATTTGAACCATGACCTCCGGATTCATAAGTCGACATTCACTCACTGAGTGACACCAGCTAGGCTGTGAAGTTCTTTATCTGATCTTCAATTCTAAATGATAGCTTTTCTGGGTAGAATAATCTTGGTTATAGGTCCTTGCTTTTCATCACTTTCAATATTTCTTGCCACTACCTTCTGGCCTGCAAAGTTTCTGTTGGGAAATCAGCTGATAATCCTTTAGGTATTCCCCCGAAGTTAACTTATGGCTTTTCTCTTGCTGCTTTTAAGATTCTCTCTTTGTCTTTAACCTTTGGCATTTTAATTATATGTCTTTTCTTTTTCTTTTTCTTTTTCTTTGTCCTCACCGGAGCATACTTTTTCCTTGAGTTTTAGAGAGAGTAGAAGAAAGAGTGAAGGACAGAGAGAAATACCGATGGGAGAGAAGCACATTGAATGGTTGCCTCTTGCATGTGTCCTAACAACGCCCAGGCTGGGAAGGAGCCTGTAACCAAGGTACGTGTCCTTGACCAGGATTGAATCCAGGACCTTCAGTTCGCACTATTCACTGAGCCAAACTTGCTAGAACTTAATTATGATGTGTCTTGATATGAGTCTCTTTGGGTTCCTCTTGTTTGGGACTCTGCGTTTCCTGGACTTGTATGTCTATTTCTTTCACTAGTTAAGGCAAGTTTTGTCATTATTTTTCAAATAGGTTTTTAATTTCTCTCTTCTCTTTTCAACATCACTATGAAGCAAATGTTGATAAGCTTAAAATTATCCCAGAGGGTAACTGTTCACTATCTTTATACTTTTTGGTTCTTTTTTCTTTTTGCTCTTCTGATTGGGTGTTTTTTGCTTCCTCGTATTCCAGTTTGCTGATTTGATTCTTAGCATCCTCTATTGTTGATTTACTATAAATTATTCTTCATTTCAGTTAGTGAATCCTTCATTTCTGACTGATCCTTTGTTATGTTGTTGATGTTCTCCCTAAGTTCCTTGAAGTTCTCATTAAGTTCTAAGAGCATCCTTATAACCATTGTTTTGAATTCCATCTGGTAGTTTGCTTGCTTCCATTTTATTTGGTTCTTTTTTTCTGGAGATGTCTTCTCTTCATTCATTTCTGACATGTTTATTTGTCTCCACATTTTGGCTGCTTCTCTTTGTTTGTTTCTATGTAGTAGATAGAGCTGTTGTGTCTCCCGGAATTGGGATAGTGGCCTTGTATAGTTGTGTCCTGTAGAGCCCAGTGGCTCAGCCTCCCCAGTCACCTGAGTTGGGCACTCTAGGTGCACCCGTATGTGCACAGTCCTGTTGTATTTGAGCTTTGATTGCTGTTGGCATTGTTGAGAGGAATTGACTCCAGGCCAATTGGCTATGAGACCAGCTGCAACTACAGAGAGGGAGCTGCTGTGGGAGACACACTTACGGAGCAGGACTTACTTCAGTGGGTTTTGGTGCTCACTGAGTCTGCCCCTTGAGTGTTTTGCTACTGGATGTGGTAAGGCTGTAATCTGACATAGTCTGAAGCTGATCTCTAGATGCACTGGCTGTGGGGCTTCTTGGGTGGTATATAGCCAGCTCCAGCTCCTGTCTGGGGCTACCTGGCATGAGTTACAGAGCAATCTTTAGATGGCTGCTACTTGTGTTGGGCTTGGAGACGCCCAGGAGAAGGCAGGCTGCTGCTAGTACAGGACCATGGGGCATGCTGAGGTCAGGTGCTGTGTGTTTGGGAGACTTAAGGAGTCTGAAGCCTGAGCTAGGACATGCTCTTAATATGAAAGAGCCATCGCAAACAGCTTGGGTGCGGCTGCACATTGGATGGGGTGGGGTCTCAGAATCAGCTGCAGGTTGATGGAGATTCGGGTATGGTGACTGCTGGTTGGCTTTGTGGCAGGGAGGTCTCAGCAAAGGAACATTGTCCCCTGCCAGGACTTCTGTCTGGTACAAAGCTACCCCCAGTTCTTGGTCTGACGCCAGACAAGTTAATTTCTCCCTGTATGTCCCTGGATTCTTTTAAGCTTCTGTCCTCGTGCTGGAGCTCAGGGAGTCAGTCTGAGTAAGTCTGTGCTTTGTGCCAGCCCTTTGAGAGAGAGAAACATCAATATGAGAGAGGCATGCCGGTTCGTTGCCTTTCACATGAGCCCAGACCAGGGCCAGGAGAATGAGCCTGCAACCCAGGTACATGCCCTTGACCAGGAATCAAACCTGCAACTCTTTAGTGCACAGGCTAGTGCTCTAACCACTGATATACCTGCCAGGGCTGACAGGACACTGAAGCCTGCTTTATCTATGTTAGATGAAATTAAGTTTGGCTTATCTGCGGTAAATCTTAAGAATAAACTGAGCTCTTTTATTCCAACACAATATTTGTGGGAATTTTTTTAAAAAATTTATTCTTTAGAAGTTTGAGAATCACAGGAAAGACTCAGGCACCCCATTGTTCTGTTAATATTTCTACAGTCAGAAAAATACATACCTACTTGTTCCATTAGCACTGCTACCCTAGAGAAAACTTACAAAGAAGGTAATGTGCTTAGGTTGTTGGTTTTTTTAATGTACTGTAAGAGTTTTATAGAGATGCAGTTCATTTAAATGTACAATTCAGTGATTTTTTAGTATATGTGCTGCTGAAGCGAGCACAATTCAGTGATTTTTTAGTATTCACACAGTTATACAACCATCCCCATATTTTATTTTAGAACATTTTCATCACCCCAAAGGAAACTTGAGCCTATTAGTTACTCCCCACTTCTTCTCACACCCCTCAACCCTAGGCAACTGCTAATCTACTCTATCAATTTGTCTTTTCTTGACATTTCATATAATTGGAGCCATATATTATATGATCTTCTGTGACAACTTTCTTTTACTTTGCATAATCTTTTCAAGGTTCGTCATATTGTAGCATGCATCAGTAGTTCACCCCTTTTTATTGTTGAATAATATTCCATTGTATGGGTATACTAGGTACATTTTGTTTATCCTTCATCAGTTGATGTCATTTGGGTTGTTTCTACTTTTTGGCTGTTACAAATAATGCTATGATTATTTTTGTACAAGTTTTTCTTCGGATATGTTTTCATTTCTCTAGGGTAATGCCTATGGAAGGGACTATTAGGTTGTATGATAACTTTGTGTTGAATCTTTTATGCAACCAGCAGACTGTTCTTTCCAAAGCTGCTCTTTTTACTTGCCCCACATCCTGCAAATAAATGTTTTTGTCTGGCTTTTTTTATTATAGCCTTTCTAGTGAATATTCAGTGATATCTTGTGGTTTTCATTACATTTCCATGATGGCTAGTGTTGTTAAGCATCTTTGTATGTGTTTATTGACAATTTATATTTGTCAAATCTTTTGCCCATTTTAAAAATTGGATTGTCTTTTTATTAGTGAATTGTAAGAGTCCTTTAAATATTCTAGATACAAGACTCTTATCAAATATATGATTTGAAAATATTTTTTTTATTTTTTTTTATTTTGTGGATTGTCTTTGGACTATCTTGATGGTGTCTGTTAAAGCACAAAGTTATTAATTTTGATGAAGTCCACTTTACCTGTTTTTGTGTGTGTGTGTTCTTGCTTATGCTTTTGGTATAGTTAAGAAGCTATTGTCTAATTCAAGATCAAGAACATTCACAGCCCCGCCGGCATGGCTCTGGTTGAGCGTAGACCTATGAACCAGGAGGTCACAGTTTGATTCCCAGTCATGGCATACGCCCAGGTTGTGGGCTTGATCCCCAGTGGAGGGCATGCAGAGGGCAGCCGGTTCATGATTCTCTTTCATCGTTGATGTTTCTCTCCCTCCTTTTCCCTTCCACTCTGAAATCAATAAAAATATATTTTTTGCCGAAACCGATTTGGCTTAGTGGATAGAGCATTGGCCTGCAGACTGAAGGGTCCCAGGTTCAATTCCTGTCAAAGGCATGTACCTTGGTTGCAGGCACATCCCCAGTGGGGGGTGTGCAAGAGGCAGCTGATTGATGATTCTCTCTCATCGATGTTTCTAACTCTCTAACCCTCTCTCTTCCTCTCTGTAAAAAAATCAATAAAATATATTTTAAAAAATATTTTTAAAAAGATTTACAGTTTTCCTTGTTTCTATTTTCATTGTTTTCTGATTAGAGAACATTTGTGCTTTCATTATTTTTAAATTATTGAGACTTTTTTTTATGGCCAAACATATGGTCTATCCTAGAGAATGTTCTATATGCACTTAAAAAGATTGTGTATTCTGCTATAATTGGATCAAATGTTTTATTGATGTCTTTTAGTTCTAATTGGTTTTTAGTGTTGTTCAGGTCTTCTGTTTCTGTACTGATCTGACTAGTTTTTTGTTTGTTTGTTTGTTTGTTTGTTACCAGGAGAGAAATTATTTATTTATTTATTTATTTTAATATATTTTATTGATTTTTTTACAGTTTTGGCTGACTAGTTCTATTCATTATTGAAAGTATGTATTAAAGTCTTCAACTATTATTGTTGAATTGTCTACTTTTTTTAGTCCGCCACTTATTATGACATGTTCTTTGGACACAAAGAAGTGTTTGTGATATCTTATTGATGGGTTGACTCATTTATCTTTATAAAGTGTCTTTCTTTGTCACCTCACACCCATCAAAAAAAAAGAAAACAAAAAGTGTTGTTGAGAATGTGGGAAAATTCGAACCCTTATTCACTATTGATGGGATTGTAAAATGGTACACCTACCATGGAAAACAGTATGGAGGTTCCTTAAAAAAGTAAAACTAGCCCTAGCCAGTTGCTCAGTGGATAGAGCATCAGCCTGAAGGGTTCTGGGTTCAATTCCGGTCAAGGGCACATGCCCAGATTGTAGGCTCAGTCCCCAGTGTGGGCCATGCAAGAGGCAGCCAATCAGTGATTTTCTCTCATCATTAATGTTTCTAGCACTCTCTCTCCTTCTTCCTCTCTGAAATCAATAAAAATATATTTAAAATAATAAAAATCCTATATAATAAAAGCCTAATATGCTAAGTGTCCAGTTATCTATTCATCCAATCAAATTATAATATGCCACTCAACCACTTGCAATGACATGCACTGACCATCAGGGGGCAAACAGTCGACCATTTGACCAGTTGCTATGATGTACACTGACTACTAGTGGACAGACAGTTGACCAGTCGACCAATCACTATGATGTGCGCTGACCACCAGGGGGAAGATGCTCTGACTGTTAGGTAAGCATGCTGCTGGCGTCTGGCCAGTCGGGACTGAGAGAGATGGATACGCTCTGGAGCCCTCCTGCAGTATCTCCCTGACTGGCCAACCTCCCGCATCCCTCCCTGGCCCTGATCGTGCACTAATGGGGTCCCTTGGCCTAGCTTGTGCCCTCTTGAAATCCAGAACCCTTTGAGGGATGTCACAGAGCCGGTTTCTGCCCAATCCCACAGGCCAGGCCAAGGGACCCCACTGGCATGCACCAGGCCTCTAGTAAATAAATAAACTAGAGCTACTATATGATCCAACAGTTCTGTTTCCGAGTATCCAAAATAATTTAAAGCAGGGTATAAAAGAGATATTTTCACACCCATGTTCATAGCAGCACTATTCACAGTAGCTAAGAAATTTTAGCGATCCAGATGTTCAGTTGATGAATAGTTAAAATGTGGCACATACATACAGTGGAATACAATTCCAGCCTTAAAAAGGAAGGAAATCCTGCCGAAACCGGTTTGGCTCAGTGGATAGAGCATCAACCTGTGGACTGAGGGGTCCCAGGTTCGATTCCGGTCACGGGCATGTACCTTGGTTGTGGGCACATCCTTGGTGAGGGGTGTGCAAGAAGCAGTTGATCAATGATTCTCTCTCATTGATATTTCTAACTCTGTCTCTCTTTCTCTCTGTAAAAAATCAATAAAATATATATTTAAAAAAAAAAAAAAAGGAAATCCTGTCACATGCTGCAACATGGATGACCCCTGAGGAAATGTTAAGTGAAATAAGCCAGTCACAAAAAGAAAAATACTTACATGATCCCACTTATATGAAGTATCTAAAATTGTCATATTTGTAGAAACAGAAAGTAGAATGGTGGTTACCAAGGTCTAGGTCAGAGAGGGGGAAGAAGAATTATTCAATTAATACAGACTTCCAGTTTTGTAAGATGAAAAATTTCTGGAGATCTGTTTCACAATAATGTGAATGTACTTAACACTACTGAAGTGTGTACTCCAGTTTTATCACAGTAAAAAATATATTCCTTGTCTAATTATAGTTTTTATCTAAAAATACATTTTATGTAATAATAGTATAGTCACTTTAGCTTTCTGTTGGTTATTGTTTATATAGTACGTCTTTCTGTCCTTTTACTATCAACCTGTTTGTAACTTGGACTGTAAAGTGTGCCGGTTATAGCCAGCCTATTGTTGGATCATGCTTTTTTTTTTTCTTTTTTTTTTTTCCCCATTTTGCCAACCTCTGCCTTCTGTTTGCATTGTTTAAACCATTTATAGTTAGTGAATTTAACAGTAGGATAGGATTTATGACTGCCATTTTGTTGTCTGTTTTATATATGTCTTGTGTGCTTTTTGTTTCTCTAGTCCTGCTTTATTGTCTTTTGTGTCTAATAGACATTTTCTAGTGTACCATTTTAATTTCCTGTCATCCTTTTTATTTAATATATATATATATATATATATATATATATATATACACACACACTTTTTTTTCTATTAGTAGTTCCTGAGGATTACAATTAACATCTTAATTTATAACAATTTAGTTTGGTTTAATACCACTTAATCTGAGTATTTTACAAAAACTTTGTTACCATATATCTCCATTCCTTTTTTCTTGCATTGTGCTGTTACAAATTACATATTTGCCCTGGCTGCTTTGGCTCAGTGTGTAGAGCATCAGCCCATGGACTGAAGCATCTTGGGTTCAATTTGGTCAAGTGCAGGTATCTCCATACCTCAGTTGCATACTTGATCCCTGGTCCAGGTTGGGGCACATTGCTTCTTAAATGAGATAGAAGAAAAAAAGTTACAGACACAAACACATTTACACTGTCTTCTCTGTATACTTATGTGGTTAGATTTATTTTTCTTTATGAATTCATTTGGATTCAAATTACTGTCTACTGTGCTTTCATGCAACCTGAAAGATTACCTGTAATATTTTTTGCAGAACAGATCTGTTAGCAAGTAAAATTCTAAACTATCCTGTATAATAAAAGTCTAATATGCAAACCGACTGAGTGGCAGAATGACAGGTGGCTATGATGCATATGACCACCAGGGGGCAAATGCTCAACGTAGGAGCTGCTTCCAGTGGTCAGTGCCCTCCCACAGGGGGAGTGCTGCTCAGCCAGAAGCCGGGCTCACAGATGGCACACGCAGCCTCTGCTATAGGCCAGCAGTAAGGAATGAGGGGGGATTGGACCTAAGCTGACAGGCACACGTCCCCTGAGGGATGTGAGAGGGCATGCAGGCTGGGCTGAGGGACCCCCATTCCTCAAGTGCACGCATTTCATGCACTGGGCCTCTAGTCAATGATAGACAAGTTTGGATCAAACCTGTTAGACAAAAGATTGAGTTGCCTTTCTATTCTGTCAGAAAGGATAAGTAGAACCTTATGAAATTGATGTTGAAACATGGGATTGCAACTCACCTTATACATTTGAATCTACATTTATAGAAACTTTAAAAATGCCATCTTATTCGGTCATCTACAAAGTTTACTCAAAATTTTAATACATTTTATAGCTGTAACACTAATTAGATGAATACCAATTGGAGCAATGGCAGACACAAGACTAGGATTATAAAGATTACTTATCAACAATAATATTTTATTAGAAATTGTTATAGGGAAGCTCAAGTAGAAGCAGTAAGAGATGTAGGGGTTATAGGAGACTAATGCTGTTGTAAACATATACAAATTTTTTTTATTTTTTTATTCTCACCCAAGGATATTTTTCCATTGATTTTTAGAGAGAGGGAAAGACAGAGAAATATCGATGTGAGAGAAACACATCAATTGGTTGCCTCCTGCACGAGCCCTGACCAGAGCCAGGGCTGGGGAGGAGGTATGTGCCCTTGACTGGTATTGAACTGAAGACCCTTTGGTCCACAAACCAATGCTCTATCCACTGAGCCAACAGGCTAGGACTAACCATATTTTTAATGCTTTTTCAGATAGTAATGACCTCTTTAGTACTATGATGATTGTCTGCAAATTCAACATATTCATTGTACAGTTAGTAGGTTGTTCCCAAGATGATGTATTTTTAGACTTTTCTTTTCCTCATTTTGAAGGATGTTTAGATTTATGAACTCACTCTGACAATCTGTTACCCAAACCCCTTACAGCATTCTGTTTGTGAGAGTAGCTAGCAAGGCCAAACCATCCAGATTTTCTGATTTAGTTTGCCAAGTGCCTATCTGTACAGGTTTTTTTGTTTGTTTGTTTGTTTTCAACCAGTTGTCATCCCCAGTACTTTCATTGGACCAGGCTGCGTTTTTTTGGTAGCAGCTCACAGAAACACATGAGCTAGTGACTTCAAATACACTTGAAAGGCCTATGTTCCCTCTATAGAATGTAAAGTTTGAATATGATTTTTGATCTTATGATTAGATAGTAAATGTTTATAAAATCAGTGAAACTGATTTCAGTTCATCATTAAACATTTGTAGGGAACCTAACTCAAGGACATTAATGATAATATGTGTAATTTACAAGTTTATAGATTTTACTTCTTCAGTTTGTATATATTACCTTTTTACCTGCTTTGTTTATCCCATATAATAAAAGCCTAATATGCAAACTGTCCCCTTGCATGGGATGTCAACCAGGAGTTTGACCAGGGAATGGGGCCAGCTGCGTTGGCAGCAGGCAGCCGGGGGAAGAGAGGCGTCCTCAGCTGGCAGTCACTAGGTACCATACTCATGCATGAATTTCATGCACTGGACCTCTAGTTAATCTATAAAAGGAGAAGAGTATTTTATATACCTAATAACCTCTTAACCAAGTACTTAACCTTAAACTTCACTTCAGTTTCATTTATGCCAAACCACAGAACTAAGGAATCCACCTACTTATAGCAGCTATTTTCCTTATCAAACCGTGTAGGAAAGCTCTCTCAAAGACTTACTCTTTCGAGTTGTGCTGAAATTTGTTATGAGCACTGCCCTTTCCTCCAAGAAAATACCTGGCAAGTTTTCATTTTTTGTTCTTACTCCAAGAATTCCACAAATATCCAGTCATATCTCACAGTTACCCTCTGACTAGTATTGTGTGTGTTTATCTCCACATGGAGTTTCTTCCCTTTTACTTTAGAATATTACATTTTTCTTACCTTCACTCTAGCCTCACGAAACGGCTGTTGAATTCTTTTACTTTGTCGATGAGCATAAACCATTGTTTGCTTTCTGTAACTCCTCATGGCTCCCTGGCTTCTCCTTGCTGCTCCTCCAACTGCATGAATGTTCCCTGCAGTGCCTGCCAGTCCATCTTCTGAGTTGCTCCATTCTTGAAGTTTGGTTCATAAACTAATATTTATATTAAATGTGGTTTTGCAAACTACTCATTTACTTCTTTTTTTTTCTTTTTAGCTTTGTTATTATTATTATTATTATTATTATTATTATTAAGGTATTATATGTGTACATATCTTACCAATCCTCATTTACTTCTTTAAGGCTACTGTCCAGGATGAGTTCTGTGATCCTTCCCTCCCATTTCTCACTGTTAGGTCTTTCCTGCTTCATTAATTACTTAACTACCACTTCACATCCTAAAGCTTCTGTGCTCTGTGCTGTTTTCCTCCTGGTTTTTCTATGAAATTTCTGTTTTATCTGACTTCC
Organism: Nyctalus aviator; assembly: GCA_036971965.1. NCBI lineage: Eukaryota > Metazoa > Chordata > Mammalia > Chiroptera > Vespertilionidae > Nyctalus > Nyctalus aviator. Next base: position 68,750,047 of record CM072930.1, on the reverse strand, counting down.
CTCCCTGTAGCTGTTCTCTATTTCTGTGTACCTTTCTCCCAGACTTCCAAGTCCAGCATCTGATTACTGTCTTGAATCTTAAGTCCTAGCAGCTGTAGGACATTTTTATTTTCTGAGTCTTGGAGATCCATCTCAACATACTACTTGGAAGGTAAATTCACCTTAGGGTATTTACATGAATTATGTAAGTTAAAAATCCCTATGTGCTTATGTGTTATCTGTGTGGATACTTATGAGTCTGTCTCAGAGCTTTTAAGTCACTACCATCACCTTAGAAATGGGAGAAGGGGCTGAACACCTGACAGAAGCTGAGTGTCAGCTCCTGTTGGGCAGGGGCAGCAGGCGGGCTAGACTAGCACTGAGTCCATTGTTCCGTTCCTGCTCCTTCTGCTGTTAGCTCCTTGTTCCGGGCCTGGGTTGTGGGCATTCACACATGCTGGGCTCTATCTGCTAAACAAGGCCACCCCTCAGCCCCACCTGTCCTCACTGGCAGACCTATTTCCCTTCTAAATCCATGTTCCAGCACTCACTGTGGGCCTGTAATCCCCCCAATCAGGACTTACATTTTCATTCTTTAGATGTTGCTCAGGAAGTTCTTAAGAAGAAAACCAGCTGATGAAAAAGATACTGTGTTTGTGTTGGGGATAGAATATTCAAGCCCCAACCTTGAAGTAGCCAACAAGAAATATCATCAAGTAAATAGTCAAATAGTGCGACAGATTCGATCATGAAGATGATGGGATTCGCTATTCCTATTTGTTACTAGGATCCAAGGTGCCACGATGAAGATTTCCCTTTTCATTTGTGAAATGCTCATCGGCCTCTGCTCCTCTTCTGAGCGGGAGGAGAGGGTTTTGTGCAGGGTGCTGCTGTTCCCATCGAGCTTCTGCACAGTCCTCTGTGTCTGCAAACCATTTCAGACTCACCTTGCTAAACTGTTTTTAACTTTCCTGCACTACCGTTAATATTGCTTCTGTGTGAGCGTTTCTTCATCTTGTGTATGTAGTTTATTTTCCTATGTTAGTTAGAGACTCATCTGGGGGCAGCTTAGCTCCCCAGTAATATGGTAGCAGAGAGTAAACAACGTCTGAGTCAAGTATAGTTATAGTCACTATGTCAGCTTTTAATAAAAGTGTCCATGAACAATTGTTAATGTGGAAATAGTTTCACTCCATTTTGAATTGTAAATTGTATGTAAGATTGTAGAAAAAATTGGCTGAAGTTTTAGACTACTTAAATATAGGTTGGTGACAACTTGCTAGATTTCTTACACATTATTTGTTTCAACATTTAATGACTTATTAATAATGACAGGAAATAAAGTAACTGGATTTTCAGGCTCTGTAATTTGTTTGGGGCCTAAGAATCTGCATTTTAAATATTTTTTTAAAAAATGTATTTTATTGATTTTTTACAGGAGGAAGGGAGAGAGATAGAGAGCCAGAAACGTCGATGAGAGAGAAACATCGACCAGCTGCCTCCTGCACACCCCCTATCGGGGATGTGACCGCAACCAACGTACATGCCCCTGACCGGAATCGAACCTGGGACCCTTCAGTCCGCAGACCAACGCTCTACCACTGAGCCAAACCAGTTTTGGCAGAATCTGCATTTTAAAACAATGCTTTCAATTTTGTGGGTCAGTCATAAATCAAATTGCGGTAGTTTTGGTGTCACAAGAACTGGAAGGCCACTGTGGGTGGGTTTTGAGAAGCTGTGTAGGCAGGACCGTGTTCCAGGTGTTTTAGTTCATGCTGTCCTCAGGGAAAGCGATATGGAACTGTATAGAGAGAGTGTGCAGAAGTTCAGAGCAGTGACTGGTTAATAATGTAGGAGGCAGTTCCCAGTGCAGTGCCATTCCCCTGAGCAGCTTCCAGAGAGACGCACACAGCAGAGAAGGACCGCGGCAGGTGGCCATGTGAGACAGTGGACGGACGCTACCGGCATGGAAGACCTGAGAGCTGCAGGCTCCCACCACCCCATCCGTGTGAAACTGCGCGTCCAGAATTGTTTGCCCACAGTGCCAGTGACACTGAGAAGCCCTAGTTGGGGCTATTTCATCTGCATGTAGTCTAGCATAGTGGCTTACCAGATAGAGGCTTACTTTCCTCAATCAGAAGTGGCACCGAGGCAGGCTGTGTATAGGGTGCCTCCTGCTTCCTGCTCCATCTCTCAGGTCTGCCCTGGAGTCCACCTTCCCTCCTCACTGTTTCGAGGTGGCTCTTCACCTTAAAGAAAGGGAGCGGGAGAGCAGAAGTGGCGCCTCGGTCAGGAAAGTGAAACATAAAAATCCCAGCAGGCTCTGCACACGTCTCACTGTCCACAGCTGAGGTACCTGCTGACCCCTCTTTGCAAGGGAGACTAAGAGAATGGTTTTTTAAGTTGGGCACATTACCTTCCCGATTGGGGTTTCATATATAAGGGAAAGGAGAGGATGGGTATTGGGAGATCAATTGCCAGAAAGAGCGTGCACCTCTGTAATCAGTAGAGTGTTTGAAAGTTCCCGGTCTGAGGCCCTTTATTCCTCACTGACCGTGTCACCACTTCACTGTGAGTGCATCAGACCCTTCCCCAGGAAACCCCCGACTGCCGTCAGCGGGTCAGTCATTCTGCTTTTCCAATGACGATTGCCCTGTGTATTTGTATGTGCTTTTACAGATCCGTTTTGGCAAATAGATTTTCTTTTACATTCCAGCAAATGTCTTTTTAAACATTTTGGAGACTTTTCACTTGTAGCCTACTCTTACTGTGCTGCTGCATTTTGACTGACATCTTTACATTTTACACAGGTGATATTCTTGAATTTCATGGTCCAGAAGGAACAGGAAAGACAGAAATGCTTTATCATTTAACAGCGCGGTGCATTCTTCCACAATCAGCAGGTGGACTGGAAATAGAAGTCTTATTTATTGATACAGATTACCACTTCGATCTGCTTCGGCTTGTTACAATTCTTGAGCACAGACTCTCCCAGGGCTCTGAAGAAATGATAAAATACTGCCTGGGCAGGCTGTTTTTGGTGTACTGCTGCAGTAGCAGCCAGTTGCTGCTCACGCTCTACTCACTAGAAGCCATGTTTTGTAGTCACCCCTCTCTCTGCCTTTTGATTTTGGACAGCTTGTCTGCTTTCTACTGGATAGACCGAGCCAATGGCGGAGAAAGTGTTAACTTACAGGAGTCTACTCTGAAGAAGTGTTCTCAGCTCCTGGAGAAACTTGTCAATGAGTATCGCTTGGTTCTTTTTGCGACAACACAGAGTATAATGCAGAAAGCCTCAGCCTCCACGGGAGCTTCTTCCTCCGCCTTTCAGCGCCCGGCCGACACGAGTGCGGACTACAGACCCTATCTCTGCAAGGCATGGCAGCAGCTGGTCAGGCAGAGGCTCTTTTTCTCCAGAGATGACTCTAAAGCCAGCCACCAGTTTTCTTTAGTTTCACGTAATTTAAAAAGCAACACTTCAAAAAAATACGTTTTTATTATTAGAGAAAGTGGGGTAGAATTTTGTTGATATATATCAAAATACTCTTGCAGGATATTATGCAAGTTTTTAAAAGTCTTGAGAAAAAATAAAATAAAGAGGAAAAAAGTCTTAAATAGGCTAAAGTGATTCAATTCTGAAATTTTAAACTCTAAAAGAATTAGCATAATAGTATTTCTACACAGAATGGATTTTTTTAAACTAATACAGTAAACCTCAGAATTCATTGAAGTTTACTCAAAGTGGTATTAACAAATTCTATACTAAGTTTATTTTATTAATTTTTAAATTGTTACCCAAGGATTGAGGATATATTTTTTTTAATGTATTTTATTGATTTTTTACAGAGATTAAGGGAGGGGGATAGAGACCCAGAAACATTGATGAGAGAGAATCATCAACCAGCTGCCTCCTGCACACTCCCCACCGGGGATGTGCCTGCAACCAATGTACATGCCCCTGACCAAAATAGAACCTGGGACCTTTCAGTGCGCAGGCTGACGCTCTACCCACTGAGCCAAACCGGTTTCGGCAGGATTGAGGATATTTTTTCCATTGATTCTAAAGAGGGTAGAAGGAAAGGGTGACGGGAGGGAGCGAGAGAGAGAAAAACATCTCTGTGACAGAGACTCATTGATTTTTGCCTCCCACACACGCCCGGTCCAGGGGTGGGAACCAGACCTGCAACCCAGGTGCACGTCTTTGATTGGGAATCAAACCTGCTACCCTACCGCCATCCCACCCCCTGCTGCCCATCCCCAGCATCCCTGTGCACAGGCCGACGCTCTAACCACTTAGCATGTGGGCAAGGGCTAAGTTTGTTTTAAAACTAAATAAATAATATACTCACTTCAGTCTAAATAAAATGGATTTTCATAACTTTGTGTCACGTTTCTGGAATTCAGTTATGTAGTTATTTGTTTAGGAAATAAATTTCTCATGTAACTCTTTTAGGAAGCTGTGACTTTGAAAAATGTTTCTGTAGAGTTGTTATTTTTGTAAAAGCGATGGAAACAAGTCTACCCATTTGCCTTTCACACCACCAACTATGGGAAGTCGGAGCATTTTAACCGAGTTAGTTAAACTGAATTCCAAGATGGAATTGGGCTTTTGTGTAATTTTTTAGACACAGGGAAAGAAGATACCCACTCAGGGAATTCTGTGGAGAGTGTTTTTGAAATTTTCAGCTCCTCCTTAAGTGATAGATAGATGTTATAACTGTGTGTTACTAGTATTTTCTCATTTAGAATGTCCAGATATACCCTGGAGTGAGATGAATCATTCCAGCTGAGAGCTGGACAGGCTTTATATGCTCTGGTCCAGTGATGGCCAGAGGGGAGCACACACCTCAAGGAGCACGGAAGGTACTGAATTGCAGTAGACAGGACAGGAAAATCTTATTTATTTGTTTTTAATATATTTTTTATTGATTTCAGAAAGGGAGAGAGAGAGAAACATCAGTGATGAGAGAGAATTATGAGTTGGCTGCCTCCTACATGTCCCCCACTGGGGATGAAGCCTGCAACTGAGGCATGTGCCCTGACGGGAATGGAATCATGACATCCTTGGTCACAGGTCGACATTCAGCCGCTGAGTAACACCGGCCTGGCTAGAGCAGGAAAACCTTAGAACTTACATTTGTACATTTTAATCCAAGAAAAGATGAAATACATCAATATTTGATAGAATGATGCTAGCACTCATACAATTTGTCAGATGGTCTTAAGTCATGATGTACATGTTTGAGGTATCCTGTGGGTAAAGTAGAAAGAAATGACAGTACTTTTTAGTTAATACTCACCCGAGGATAATTTTTTTCATTAATTTTTAGAGAGAGTCGGGGGAGGGGGAGAGACAGAAACACTGGTGTGAGAGACACACATCCATCGGTTGTCTCCTGCACACGCTCTGACCAGGGCCTGGGATTTTGCCTGAAAGCGAGGTATGTGCCCTTGACTGGGAATCAAACCTGATAGACTTTAGTCCCAGGTCGACACTCTAACCACTGAGCAAACCCGGCTGGGGCAGGAAATGAGAGTATTTAGCTAAAACTGTCAACTCTTAACTTTTCTAATCTAGCAAAGCAAAGAAACCAAAACTGAAGCTAATATTTTCCCTGAAACAGGCACAGCAGATGTGGCATCTGTTGTCTGTGGCCTGCCATGTGCCCTGGGCCTCCTCTAGCTCATCTGCAGTTCCACAGTCCTCGACGTATGCAGGTGTCGTCTGGATCCAGAGCATGCTGGCCTGCAGGTAGCCAGGCTGGGCAGTCCTTAGCAGTGGTGGTGGGGGCGGGGGGGAGGTGTCAGGATTTGATCTGTAAATACGGACCCCTCAATGAGAGGGCACTGTTATTTCTCAGAGTGGCCCCAGTGGGACTGATTCCCAGTTGCTTAATGCAAAAGCCCATTCATTTGACACTATTGCCTTCCATCCTTCCCTCTCACTTCCTCACTCTCCTGGGGTTGTTTCCCTGATGAGTGACAAATCCTTGCCTAGGAACTACTTTTGTTGTAGGGTGAGGGGGGACCAAACTGTCAGACCTTAATAAAGGTCATCAGCCCAGCAGCTCTTGTAGGCCCAGCATTTGCTTCTCAGCCACCTTGTGACATTAAATAGGAGAGCAGTCTAATCGGTAGTCACGTTAAATTACATTGGATTGCATTACCGGCTCCACATCTACACACCTATCGGTCCTCAGTAAATGTTATTTGCATTAATATAATTACAACTATTTAAAATATTGCATGTCTAGTTCTTCCTTTTTTAAGTTATATTCTTTGGGTTTTTTTGTTATGTATAATATGTGGCATACAACTAATTCATAAATATTTATATTTGCGGGAATATACTTATTTTTACAAACCCTGCTAAGAGTGTGTGATCATTGACATTCTTTTGCTCTATTCTAGACTACTCCCTTTAGCTGTTAAGAAAAGATACGACAATTCAATTTCCTTCCCTGTCATGCTCTGCTTTGGTCACACATTCACGTGTGTGTGCGCTTGTGCTTGTATGCGTGTGTGTGTGTGTGAGTGTGTGTGTTTTACAGATGTATATGAAAAACTTCACAACTCTTAGCCAAACTCTAGCTTTAAATATGACAGGATTTTCCATTTCTCCATATAAATGAAGTGCTAATTTAATGAGCTGTTATTCACAGATTCATAACTTATTCTACTGGAACATTATTAAAAATAATGAACTTTTATATTAAACTACCCATTATATATTAACTAGGGGCCCAGTGCTAGAATTCGTGCCCCTTGAAAGAAGCTGCGGTAGTCACAGGGGCGGGTCTTGGCCCCTCCTCTCTGCACCCCGGCCGGCCCCTCCCGCCACGGCCCCCAGTTCCCTGTCTGCCGGCAGCCCTGCTCCTGCTGCCACCGCTCCATGCACTGATGGCACTGGCCCCGCTCGCACCCGCTGATGGTGCAGAGCAGTTGGGGGCTGTGCTGGGCACCAGCAACGGGTGCGAGCAGTGGCTGTGGGTGCAAGCGGTGGCTGCGGGTACGAGCGGTGGCTGCGGGTGCGAGCGGTGGCTGCGGGTGCGAGCGGTGGCTGCGGGTACGAGCGGTGGCTGCGGGTACGAGCGGTGCCTGTGGGTACGAGCGGTGGCTGCGGGTACGAGCGGTGCCTGTGGGTACGAGCGGTGGCTGCGGGTACGAGCGGTGGCTGCGGGTGCGAGCGGTGGCTGCGGGTACGAGCGGTGGCTGCGGGTACGAGCGGTGCCTGTGGGTACGAGCGGTGGCTGCGGGTACGAGCGGTGCCTGTGGGTACGAGCGGTGGCTGTGGGTACACGCGGTGGCTGTGGGTACACGCGGTGCCTGTGGGTACACGCGGTGGCTGTGGGTGCGAGCGGTGGCTGTGGGTACACGCGGTGGCTGTGGGTGCGAGCGGTGGCTGTGGGTGCGAGCGGTGGCTGTGGGTGCGAGCGGTGGCTGTGGGTGCGAGCGGTGCCTGTGGGTACGAGCGGTGGCTGTGGGTATAAGCGGTGGCTGTGGGTACAAGCGGTGGCTGTGGGTACGAGCGGTGCCTGTGGGTACGAGCGGTGGCTGTGGGTACGAGCGGTGCCTGTGGGTATGAGCGGTGGCTGCGGGTACGAGCGGTGCCTGTGGGTATGAGCGGTGGCTGTGGGTACGAGCGGTGGCTGTGGGTGCGAGCGGTGCCTGTGGGTATGAGCGGTGGCTGCGGGTACGAGCGGTGGCTGTGGGTACAAGCGGTGGCTGTGGGTGCGAGCGGTGGCTGTGGGTACACGCGGTGGCTGTGGGTGCGAGCGGTGGCTGTGGGTACAAGCGGTGGCTGTGGGTACAAGCGGAGCTGGCGCCGGCAGCAAGTGCGAGTGCTGGACAGGACTGCAGTGAGCGGGAGCAAAGAGCTTTCAGTAACCACCAGAGGCTCGCCCCAATGACAGCACCCTGCCTTGTTCTGGTGCCCTCCCCCTTCACCTGCTCCACCATCCGCTGCGACCAACGCCCATCATGTTCCTCACAAGCCCCCTGGTTAATAAAAAGTTATTTTAAACTAAAAGTTATACCAGTGGGATTTCTTTTGAACGCTATAGAAATTTTAATAACTGTAAAAAGAGTCGGGCTGAACAAGAAAGAGATTGAAGTGGCACATCCTTAGTTACATAGGTAGCAAATACCAGGCATCCTCGGTGTAACTAAAGTAATAGTGGTTACAAATCTTAGAAAATGTAACCTATTTGCCTATAAAAAAGAAAAAATGGGTATCATAAAATACTTTTCCTAAAGATGAACTTCTCAGGATAATTTTAAGTATCTAGTAAACGGATGCATTATAAGATATTTCAACCCAGCCAATGTGGCTCAGTGGTTGAGCATCAACCCATGAACCAAGAGGTTGGTGGTTCAATTCCAGGTCAGAGCACATGCCTGGCTTGTGGTCTCAGTACCCAGTAGGGGGCATGCAAGAGTCAGCTGATGGATGTTTCTCTCATCAATGTTCCTATCCCTTTCCCTCATTCTAAAAAAAAAAAAAATCAAAAAAAATATTTAAAAATTATTTCAGACATTCATCTGAGAAATGCTATGCAAAATTAAGATAATATTTATCACTTTCTTTGTTATGTATGATATTTTTTTCAACCATTAAATGCTATGTTTTAATATTAATTTTTTTTTACTCTGATAAGTTTGCTAAATGGATTATCTGGGGATGAGGGTGAAATAAAGACATTTATATTTTTTAAATGGAGAATTTATTATCAAAATTGCCTCATTTAAAGGAACTTCTAAAAGATAGGAGGAGGAAAATTATCCCAGAAAATCTGAGATGTAGGAAATAATAGTAAGAAAAGAAAATAGTAAGCAACTGAGTAAATCTAAAGAAATGGTAGTATAAGACAGTGTCTAATTTGCTGGAGAAAGAGACAATTATCAGGTATTCTAGGTAACCTATCGATGCTTAATGCATGTAAGGTTGGTCATTGAAATGATGTCAGTCTTAAGATCTTGCTTTATTCTGAAGGAGTATAAAGATGGACCAACTTTGGGCTTGATTAAGGATAATCTTGAAAATTTGAAATGCTGCCTTTAAAAGAAACAAATTAACATATGTTCCAACAGTATATGTTGAAGTGGCAAAAGTGAAAGGAAAAAAAAACACCCACAGACACAGGAGGGCCCTACCAGTTTGGCCCAGTGGATAGAGCATCAGCCTGTAGACTGAAGGGTCCCAGGTTTGATTCTCGTCGAGGGCACATGCCTGGATTGCCAGCTCAGTCCCCAGTAGGGGGCGTGCAGGAGGCAGCTGGTCAATGTTTCATCATTGATGTTTCTACCACTCCCTCTTCCTTCCTCTCTGATATCAATAAAAATATTTCTTTTTTAAAAAATAACTTTAAAAAAAGACACAGGAGAGAAAGTGGGTAGGATAAATAAGCACTTAATATGGTAGTTATGATTCTAGTTGTAAATGGATTGAATTATTTTGTGAAAAATCTTGGGTCATTAAACTAGATTTTTAACAGTCCACTATAAGCTTCTTAAAGAAATGCATCTAAAACAAATACAGAAATTTTGGGAATCTAGAGATACCAGAGAAATCACAAAAGGAAGCTCTTACAGCTATATATGTACTGTAGCAACATTTTCTCTTTTAACGAAGACTGACCCTCTTGCACGAATTTCGTGCATTGGAACTCCAGTCTATAATAATAAAAAGCATAATAATGCTAATTAGACCGGACGTCCTTCCTGACAAAGCCCAGGCTGCGAGGGAAGCCTGGGTCCTGGGTTCCAGAGGGCAGCCAGTGCTGGCAGCCGGGGATAGGAAGGCCTCTTGCATGAATTTCATGTATTGGGCCTCTAGTATTATATAAAGTGACCCCAGACTTTCAATACCCCACGACCCAACTAAAAAATTACTTTAGAATAATCTGGGCCTTATATTATTTCTGAAAGTGAGTCTTAAATGCAGTGTCCAGAATACAGTAAGGTAACCTGAATAAAAAAGAGAGGAAACAAATGACGCCCCCTCAAAGGAAGCAAAACAGAATACAAACACCCACATGAATACACACGTGTACAGCTCATGCAGACTTGGGACACACGGAAAGAACATGGTGGGTTGGCAGCACGGCTAACTGGAGCTAGTGTTCTAAGGTACTGACACTGGGAGAAGGAAAGATGTCAACACTGGATATAGAGGTTGCATCTTGCCTCTACTCAAATATCTTGACAGATCCAGAAGGTGAGATGAACTGGAGGCTGTGACCTGCACGCATTGTGGCAAATTTGTTTCCAAAGGGAGGTCTGAGCAGGAGGCCGTAAGGCTGCGCTGTGTTCTAAAGAAGACCAGGCGGGGAGTCTTCCCTGTTATATGAAAAGTACGAAGCTGTTTTAATGATGGCGGTGTGTATGGGTACAGGGATAAGCAGAACAGAATATAGAGCGCCAGAACAAACCCACAGATGTATGCTAAAAGTAGCAAACGGACAAGCTCTTCATGTCATTTCATCAGGGATGGAGGACATTTCATGGGGGTGGGAGGTGGGGATGAAACTGGGTCTTTACTTAATATACTAGTATATATACTAGTAGCCCATTGTGCACAGCAGGCCATTCGGGAGCAAGGGGGGACCACAGCGTGCCACCGGGAGCCATGTTGCTTCCACAGGAGCCAGGAGGGACCCCCAATGATTCTGAAGGAGGTGGGAGGGGCCCACCGTCTCCTCTCCCGGCCTGCGCTCAGCCACAGCCTCCCTGTCCCCCAGAGGTCCTCCACAGCTGGGGCATGGCCACGGCGATGAAGCAAGCATTCTGCCAGGCCTCTCACACTGCCCGCTCTCAGGGGCAGCCCACCAGCACTGGGGGACTCCAGTGAGGCTGAGGGGACTGGGTGCCGCCATCTTGTGGCTATGGGCACTGCCATCTATGTGATGGAGTGATGGTTAATTTGCATATTACCCTTTTATTATATAGGACTAGAGGCCCAGTGCACAATTTGTGCACCAGTGGGGTCCCTCAGCCTGGTCTGTGGGGATTGGACCAAAACCAGCTCTCTGACATCCACTGAAGGGTCCAGGATTGCAAGAGGGCGCAGGCCAGGCCAAGGGACCCCACTAGCGCACAATCGGGGCCAGGGAGGGACCGCAGGAGGGCTCCAGGGCATTTCTGGCCCATCTCGCCCAGTCCTGATCAGCCAGACCCCAGCAGCAAGCTAACCTACCAGAGTATCTGCCCCCTGATCGTCAGTGTGTGTCATAACAACTGGTTGAATGGTCAAATGAACAGTTGGACACTTAGCATGTTAGGCTTTTATTATATAGGATTTTAAAATCCATTCCATTGGTTAAAGAAATACATGTAAAAGCAAAGCATTAAAAACTATAGAAGACTATATATGAGAATATATTTGGGTTTGGGTAGGGAAATACTTCAAACACACACAAAAAATAATCATAATGAGGAAAAAAAACATGAATGTGACCACATTAAAACTTTGAATTTTTAATTTATCAAAAGATAATATAAAAGTGAACAAATACGCTACAAAACTGAAAATACATTTGTAGTTTATATGAATAAATATTTAATACCTAAAATGAGTTATATATAATTATATATGATGCGTGTTAATTATATGTATACACAATTCTATGAGAAATTAATGAATATAAAAATGGGCATCATTGTTGTTTCTCTTTCCCTCTCCCTTCCTCTCTGAAATCAATAAAAATACACTTTAAAATAATAATTATAATAATAATTAGAGGCCCAATGCACAAAATTCATGCATGGGTGGGGGAGGGTCCCTCAGCCTGGCCTGCACCCTCTCAAAATCCGGGACCCATTGGGGGATATCCTACTGCTGGTTTAGGCTGGATCCCACTGCAAATTGGGCCTAAACCAGCCATTGGACATCCCTTTCACAATCCGGGACCAGTAACCCCTAACTGCTCGCCTGCCTGCCTGATCACTCCTAACCTCCTCTGCCTGCCTGCCTGATCTCCCCTAACCACTCTGCTTGCCTTCCTGATGGCCCCAAACTGCTCTCCTGCCTGTCCGATCATCCCTAACTGTTCACTGGGGCCGCTGGCGGGGGTGAGGGGGCGTGGTCATTCTGGTCTCTAGTCATTCTGCCATTTCAATCATGGGCTTTTATTATATAGAATATGTATTTTTTAAATTTAGGAAGTTTGCATCTGTTTTATATAGGTATGTCTCAATTAAGAATATGGGTTAATATTTAGAGTATTCTTAGCCTGATACATTGCAGCAGAACTCTTGAATTGACATGAATTAACCTATACATCTTTAAATATTTTGTATGAGCCTGTAATAATGACCATTATTACAATTCAGAGGCTGAAGAGTGTAGTGAGAGTTGCCATGGGAACCTTAATGTGATATTCTCTTGCTTTCATTTAAATTTCATTTTTAATATTACATTAACATTTTTTCATTTAATGGATAGATATTTGAATTAATATTGAAGTGCTTTCTCTGATATAAATTAAATATAAGAAATGAAAATGTGATTTTTCTTCCAATGAGCAAATGAACATATAATCCAAAATCTTGTAGAAATAACAGCACTTGGGTTTTAAATTATTAGATTCCATTCATTTATTTTGAAGTTTCTTAAAGGACCTCTTTGAAAAGATCAGGGAATATTTATGGATAGTCATATAATTCATGTCTTTCATTTAAAATGTGGTTCAGATTTCTCTGAAGGCTATTTGGGGCAATTTCCTTCATGGTGCCTTATTCTTCTGTATTTTTCTGAACACAAAATCTCTGAGGCCCCTCCTACCTCTGTGAGTTCATATTAGTGTATCACTTATAGGGTGAAACACTTCATCTGACCTAAAACAAAACACTATTACCAAATAATGGTCATCTATTTGAGTTCATTGAAGAAAAATCTAGCTTATGCCAGACATAAAGGATATATTTAATTACTAAAGATTCTTTTTTTAAAATTAAATATATTTTATTGATTTTGTGCAGAGCGGAAGGGAGAGAGATAGAGAGTTAGAAAGATCGATGAGAGAGAGTCATCGATCAGCTGCCTCTTGCACACCCCCTACTGGGGATATGCCCGCAACCAAGGTACATGCCTTTGACCAGAATCGAACCCGGGACCTTTCAGTCCCCAAGCCGACGCTCTATCCATTGAGCCAAACTGGTTTCGGCTAAAGATTCTTAACTATACAAGAATATTTGCACATAAAATTACGTGTGACTAGTACATTTAAAATTGAAATGTAGCCTTGGCCAGTGTGGCTTGGTTGAGAGATTGCTGGTTCAATTCTGGGTCAGGGCACATGCCCAGGTTTCGGGCTCGAACCCCAGTAGGGGGCAGGTGGGAGACAGGTGATTGATATTTCTCTCTCTCCCTTCCTCTCTAAAGATCAATGAAAACACTTTCATAAAATTGAAATGTAGAAAATTTATGAACAACAAAATCTGTAGCTGGAAGGACCTCTTAGGGTCAGGAGTCTTAGATTATTTCCAAAGCACTCTAGCCAATGAGGTGTGTGGCTGTACAAATCATTTAATGTCTTATGTATAAAACCAAAAGACTGAATTAGCACCGCTGGGCTTTCTTTCTACTTATATACTCCCAGAATTTAATTTGAAAATGATGTGTGTATGTATCACCTTACATCTTTTGAATTAACATTCAGAGTTTAATTCAGATATTTAGGTGTTGGTAAAAGGATTGATTTATGACATTAATATTTGAAAATAAATCATTTATTAAATACTAGAGGCTCAGTACATGAAATTCGTGCATGGGAGTGTGTGTCCTTCAGCCCAGCCTGCATCCTCTCCAATCTGGGAGCCCTCAAGGGATGCCTAAACGAGCAGCCAGACTTCCTTTTCACAATCCAGGACTGCTGGCTCCCAACTGCTCACCTGCCTGCCTGCCTTCCTGATTGCCCCTAACCACTTCTGACTGCCAGCCTGATCAGCCCCTAACCACTCCCCTGCCAGCCTGATTGATGCCTAACTGCTTCCCTGCCAGCCTTATTTCCTCTAGCTGCCCTTCCCTGCAGGCCTGGTCACCCCTAACTGCCCTCCCCTGCAGATTTGATTGCCCCCCCTCCCAACTGCCCTCCTCTGCTGGCCATCTTATGGAGGACATCTTGTATCCACATGGGGGCAGCCATCTTTGACCACATGGAGGCAGCCATCTTGTGTGTTGGAGTGATGGTCAATTTGCATATTACTCTTTTATTAGATAAGATATCCAATGAAATCTACACCTACATATCATAGCAATTCGATACCTAACACCCATTCTTTTAAAGCAAAATAAAGCTTATATTAACACTACATGATTCAGTTTTTTTAAAAATATAGTTTATTGATTTTCCACAGAGAGGAAGGAACAGGGATAGAGAGCTAGAAACGTCAATGAGAGAGAAACATCGACCAGCTGCCTCCTGCACAACCCCTACTGGGGATGTGCCCGCAACCAATGTACATGCCCTAGACTGGAATTGAACCTGGGACCTTTCAGTCTGCAGACTGACGCTCTATCCACTGAGCCAAACCGGTTTCGGCTACATGATTCAATTTATGGGAAAAGTAGAAGGGCAGGTGCCAGGGGCTGGATGGCGGGGGGAGGGGGGGAGCATTTTTGAATGGGGACAGTTTCATTGTTGCAGTCTGTACACTGGTTGCACAGTAGTGTGAAAGTACTGAATGCTTCTGAATACACATTTAGAAATGGCAAATGTGGTAAATTTTATGTTATGTGTATTTGCCACAACTGTTTTGTTGTTGTTAATCCTCACCCAAATATAATTTTTTTTCTTTTCAAAATAAAATTTTTAAAAATAATTCTTTATTGTTGAAAGTATTATATATGTCCCTTTTCCCCCCATTTTGACTCCATCCATTGACCCCACTCATTGACTCTCCCCTCACCCGGGCCTTCAGCACCCTATTGTCTGTATCCATGGTTTATGCATATGTGCATACAAAGTCTTTGATTGATTACCTCCCGTACACCCACTCTCCTCTGCCTTCCCACTGACATTCTGAACTCTGTTTCATGCTTCCATGTCTCTGGATCCATTTTATTTTGTTACTTGGATTCCGCATATGAATGTGATCATGTGATACTTGTCTTTCTCTGACTGGTTTATTTCACTTAGCATGTTACTCCCCAGGTCCCTCCATGCTGTCTCAGAGGGTGAGAGTTCTTTCATTTTGCTGAAACCGGTTTTGCTCAGTGGTAGAGCGTCGGTCTGTGGACTGAAAGGTCCCGTGTTCGATTCCGGTCAAGGGCATGTACCTTGGTTGCAGGCACATCCCCAGTAGGGGGTGTGCAGGAGGCAGCTGGTCGATGTTTCTCTCTCATTGACGTTTCTAGCTCTCTATCTCTCTTCCTTCCTCTCTGTAAAAAATCAATAAAATAAAAAAAAGAGTTCTTTCATTTTCACTGCTGCAGAGTATCCCATAGTATAAATGTACCACAGCTTTTTTATCCGTTCATCTACTGATGGGCACTGGGGCTGCTTCCAGATCTTAGTTATTGTGAATTGTGCTGCTGTAAACATAGGGTGCATACATTCTTTCTGATTGGTGCTTCAGGTTTCTTAGGATATATTCCTAGAATTGGAATCACTGGGTCAATGGCAATTCCATATTTAATTTTTGAGAAAACTCCATACTGTTTTCCATAATGGCTGCACCAGTCTGCATTCTTACCAGCAGTGCACAAGGGCTCCCTTTTCTCCACATCCTCTCCAGCACTTGTTGTTTGTTGATTTGTTAATGATAGTGATTCTGACAGGTGTGAGGTGATATCTTATTGTCGTTTTAATTTGCATCTCTGAGATTAGTGACTTTGAGCATTTTTTCATGTCTCTTGGCCATCTGTATGTCCACATTGGAGAAGTGTCTATTTTGGTCCTTTGCCCATTTTGTAACTAGATTGCTTGTTTTTCTTTTATTAAGGTGTATGAATTCCTTATATATTTTGGATATTAAGCCTTTATCAGATGTATCATTGCCAAATATGTTCTCCCATATAGTGGGCTCCCTTTTTGTTTTGTTGATGGTCTCTTTTGCTGTGTAGAAGCTTTTTATTTTTATTTAGTCCCATTTGTTTATTTTCTCCTTAGGTTTGTTTTTTGTTTTTGTTTTTTTTGCCTTAGGAGATATATCTGTAAACATATTGCTGCAACAGATGTCTGAGATTTTGCTGCCTATATTTTCTTCTAGGATTTTTATGGTTTCCTGACTTACATTTAAGTCTTTTATCCACTTTGAGTTTATTCTTGTGTATGCTATAAGTTGGTGGCCTAGATTCATTTTTTCCTCCTGTATCTGTCCAATTTTCCCAGCACCATTGTATGCTCTTGCCTCCTTTGTCAAGTATTAATTGAGTGTAATGACTTGGGTCAGTTTCTGGGTTCTCTGTTTTGTTGATCTATATGCCTGTTCTTGTGCCAGAAACAGACTATTTTGATTACTGTGGCTTAGAAGTATAACTTGAAATCTGGTATTGTGAATCCTCCAACTCTGTTTTCCTTTCTCAAAATTGCTGCAGCTGTTCGAGGTCTTTTTTTGATTCCATATAAATTTTTCGAGTGTTTATACTAGCTCTGTGAAATATGCCGTTGGTATTTTAATAGGAATTGCATTGACTGCAGATTGCCTTGGATAGTGTGGACATTTTAATGATGTTGATTCTACCATCCATGAACATGGTATATTCTTCTACTTGTTTATATCTTCTTTCTTTTTCAAAAGAAAAAATTATTAATAATATTTTTTATTGGTTTCAAAGAGGGGGAGAGATAGAAACATCAATGATGAGAAAGAATCTTTAAATAGACTGCCTCTTGCATGCTTCCCCCCTGGGTTTTGAGCCCACATCCTGGGCATGTGCTCTGATCAGGAATCGAATATCGACCTCCTACTTAATAGGTCAATGCTTAACCACTGAGCCATGCTGGTCGGGCCCGAAGGTATTTCTTTCCATTAATTTTTAGAGAGAGTAAAAAGGAGGAAGAGAGGCAGAGAGAGATTGGTTGCCTCCCACATTCATCCCGAGTGGGGATCAAGCCTGCAAACAAGGTACATGCCTTTGACATAATCGAACCTGAAACCCTTCAGTCTGTGGGCTGACACTCCAATCACTGAAACAAACTGGGTAGGGCTTTACCACAACTTTTAAATTAAAACTAGGTTTTAATAGTAAAGCTTATATTGAATAGAACTTTTACATTGCTGCCAGTTTCCTGAATCTGTATTTCTATTCCCTTCCCCTGTAGGCCTTTAATCTAATCTAATATCCTATTTGTTGTTGGTAGTGGTGGTGGTTGTTAATCCTCACCAGAGGATATTTTTCCTTTTTTTTTTTTTTTTGCAATAGGAATTAGAAATAAATACTTTATTTTAATATATATATTTGTATATAATAAAGATAGCATTTTATTTTATTTTATTTTTAAATGTCTATTTTATTGATTTTTTACAGAGAGGAAGAGAGAGAGATAGTTAGAAACATCGATGAGAGAGAATCATCGATCAGCTGCCTCTTGCACACACCCTACTGGGGATGTGCCCACAACCAAGATATATGCCCTTGACCGGAATCGAACCTGGGACCTTTCAGTCTGCAGACCGACACTCTATCCACTGAGTCAAACCGGTTTCAGCAGCATTTTATTTTATTTTTAAATGAATCTTTATTGTTCATACTATTACAAATGTTCCTCATTTTCCCCCCCTCCATTGCTCCCCTCAACCAGGTTCCCACCCTACCCTCTGCCCTTTCCCCAACCCCCATTGTCATCATCCATAGGTGCACAGTTTATGTTTAGTCTTTTCCTACACCCCCCTCTCCCCTTTTCCCCGAGATTCATCAGTTCATTCCCCTTCCATACCTCTGATTCTTTTATATTCACCAGTTAATATTGTTCATCAGATTTTTTTTAATTCCCTTGGTTTTTAGATTCACTTGTTGATAGTTACATATTTGTTGTTCATAATTTTTATCTTTATTTTCTTTCTCTTCCGAAAGAACCCCCTTCAGCGATTCATATAGTTCTGGTTTGGTGGTGATGAACTCCTTTACGTTTTTTTTATTTGTGAAGCTCTTTATCTGGCCTTCGATTCTGAGTGATAGCTTTGCTGGGTAGAGTATTTTTGGCTGTAGGTTCTTGCTATTCATCACCTTGAATATTTCTTGCCATTCCCATCTGGCCTGCATGGTTTCTGTTGAGAAATCAGCTGACAATCGTATGGGTGCTCCTTTATAGGTAACTACCTGCTTTGCTCTTGCTGCTTTTAATATTCTCTCTTTGTCTTTTGCTCTTGGAATTTTAATTATAATGTGTCTTGGTGTGGTTTTCTTTGGATTCCTTTTGTTTGGGGTTCTGTGTGCTTCCTGGACTTGTAAGTCTAATTCTTTCACCAGGTGAGGGAAGTTTTCTGTCACTATTTCTTTCAGTATGTTTTCGGTATGTTGCTTTCTCTCTTCTTCTGGGACCCCCATAATTCTGATGTTGGTTTGCTTGAAGTTTTCCCAGAGGTTTCTTACACTATCTTCAACTTTCTGGATTCTCTTCTCTTCTTGCTTCTTTGGAGGAGTGTCATCTGGGTCTTTATATTCCAAATCTTTGACTTGATTCTTGCGATCTTCCATTCTGTTTTTAGGACTCTGTATAATATTTTTTATTTCAGACAATGTATTCTTTATTTCTTGTTTATCCCTTATTATTTCTTGTTGATCCCTTTTCATATCCTTTTTTTAAAATCAATCTTTATTGTTCATATTATTACAAAGGTTCCTCATTTCTTCCCCCCTCCACCAGGTTCCCACCCCACCCTCCACCACCTCCCCATCCCCCATTGTCCTCATCCATAGGTGCACAGTTTATGTTCAGTCTCTTCCTCCCTCCCTTTCCCTGATAGTAAATCCCTTTTCAGATAGTAAGTCAGTTACTTAGAATTTTCTCATATCAATAATACCTCCACATGCCCAAGGATACACTTCACACAAAAGACATTTCCAAATAGGTCAACCAACCTCATCCAGGCCCCACCCAAGGCACTCACAGATCAACACCCCAGCGCTATACTAACTCAACACATCCAGATCTAAGCCTTCATCACTTGATTCAGCAGACTCTCAAGTTCCCGCAAAAGTTTCCAGCCATGTCTGAGAGGCAGCCTTGGGGCGGGGGCAGGTGAGGAGTGAGCTGTTTCCAACCCGACTGCTCTGGGCTCGGCTTCCCCAGGTTTGGCTGCTCCAGTGCTGGCTGTTGCTGCTCTGGTTCTGGCTGCTGCTGCTCTCGGGCCTGGCTGTTGCTGCTCCAGGCCCGGCTGCCACTGCCTTGTGCCTGGCCACTCTAGGCCTGGCCGCCGCTGTTCCAACATTCTGTCCTTTTTTTAAAAAAATGCATTTATGTTGCAATGTTGGCTGCTGAGTTGAGTTCTGACTTAGTCTTTGATTTTTCAAGATCTTCTTTGTATTCTTTCTTAAGTAATTTTACTAACTTTTGCTCTCACTTGATTTCTTCACATTGAGAACTTCTTTGGTTTCTTCCTCCTTGTCCTGGAAGCTCAGCAGGTTGGCCTGTGGCACCCCTTTGTTCTCCGCGGGCTCCTGTGCTGCTTCAGCCTGTTGCCAGGGTCAGCGCTGCCCAGGAAGCAGCCCTCGGCCTCGGCTCCATTGCCCCCTCTCAGCGGTCAAAGGCTCAGGGGCACCCTCCCCTTGGGGTCCCCGTCGCCCAGCTCCTTGCTGGCGCCCAGCTGGCCGGTGTTCGGCAGGGGCTCCTGCTCCTCATCGCATTCCTCCAGTCTGGAGCTTTTTTTCTCCTTCCTGCTAGGGGAGTCTAGCATCAGAGTCAACAGACTGTCCTCTGCGCGCAATGTGTGCGAATCTGGGGGCTCTGCTTTTCGCCGCTCCCCCAGGACTCCACCTCACAGCCCCGTCTCCCCCTGCCTGAGCCTGGGTCCCCAGGGTCTAGCCTAGGACTGGGATTCAGAGCAGTCGAAACTGGGGCCCAACACGGCCAGGTCTCCTGTTTCCTTCCCTCCAGTGCAATCCCGCATCAGAATCAACATTTCTTCCCTTGCAAGCAATGTGCGCGACTCTGGGGGCTGGGCCTTTCGCCGACTCCGGGGTCTCGGCCTTTCGCCGCTCCCCCAGGACTCCACCTCACAGCCCCGTCTCCCTCTGCTTAAGCCTGGGTCCCCAGGGATTGGCCTAGAATGGCGAAAGTCCGGACTGGGGCTCAGCGCTGCCGGAGGCTTTGTTTCTTCCCGCTAGGGCAATCCAGCATCAGAGTCAACATTCAGTCCTCTGCCTTGCTTTTCGCCGCTCCCCTGGGATTCCGCCTCACAGCCCCATCTCCCCCTGCCCGAGCCTGGGACCCCAGGGTCTGGCCCATAACTGGGGCTCAGCGCTGCTGGTTCGGGGGTTCAGCCCAGGCCGGGGGTTTTATTTCCTTCCTGCTAGGGAACGCCAGGCAGGCCCCCAGCCTTCTCCTCCTCTCTGGCTGCGACCTCTCCGCACGTGTATGTGCGTGCACGCAGCATGTCTCCGTACCTTAGGCTTTTTTTCAGCTCCTCTGATTTTCCTTCTGGTTTTCTCTTTCCTTCTTGTTGTAGAATTTTCAGTCAGTCGACTTCCTGTAGCTCTGGGCAATGCCCACTCTACATTTTAGTTGTATTCCATTGAAATTGTTGTGTGCTGCTGCGGTTAGGTGTCTACCCGAGCAGCCATCTTGGATCTCTCTTGCTTTTTCATATCCTTATAGGTCTTGTTTATTTTATCGGCCTTTTCTAAGAAATTCTTGATAAACCTCATAACCGTGGTTTTGAACTCTATATCCAGTCGCTTTTTGTTCTCCATTTCTTTCATTTGTGATCTGTTTCCTTGTCTCAGCATTTTTGCAGCTTCCCTGAGTTGGTAGCCTTAAAAGTCTCTGTGTTCACAAAAGATAGATATAGAGACAGTAAAGCAACAAGCAGACTGTCAAATTACAGCGGGGAGGGTAGGGAGATCTGGGGGAGATAAGAGATCAACTGAAGGACTTGTATACATGCATATAAGTACAACCAATGAACATAAAACTCTGGGGAGGGAGTTTATGTATGGGAGGGGGGGCAATGTTAAAATATGTACACAGATAATAATTTAATTTTTTAAAAAAGTCTGTTTTCAGCTTGGATGGGCAGAGTTTCAGGGTGGAGCTTACAGCCTTGGCTTCCCTCAGCCCTGCCCTATGAGGCTCCCAAGTCTCAGTGTTCCTGTGTCCTTTGGTTCTCGCTGCCAGCACCTCTGAGAGAAAGGTGCCCTTGAGCTTCGCCTGCTACCAAACAGTCTATGCTCTCCCCAATGAGTCCGGGACTGGGGTTCAGTTCAGTTGGAAGTGGAGCTGGAAGTGTAGTTCAGAGCAGTCTGGAGCTTTTGTCTCCTTCCTGCTAGGGCAATCCAGCGGCACAGTCAACTGCCTGTTCTCTGTGCGCAATGTTTGTGCCTCTGGGATTTCCTCTCGCCACACCCCTGGGTTTCCGCCTTACAGCCCAACTCCCTCTGTATGAGCCTGGGTCCCCAGGGTCTGGCCTAGAACTGGGGTTCAGTGCTGTTGGATCTGGGGTTCAGCACAGTCCAGAGCTTTTATCTCCTTCCCAATAGCGCAATCTAGCAGTACAGCCAACAGTCAGTCCCCTGCGTGCAATGTGCGTGACTCGGACTCTGCCTTTCTCCCTTGAGCTTCCACCTTACAGCCCAGATTCCCTCTGTATGTGTCTGGGTCCCCAGGGTCTCACTCAGAACTGGGGTTCAGTGCTGTTGGAACTGGGGTTCAGCACAGTCCGGAGCTTTTATCTCCTTCTTGCTAGGGAACACCAGCCAGGCACTCAACTTCCCCCTCCTCTCTGGTTCTGTCCTCTCCGTGCATGGACTATGTCTCTGTACCTTAGGCTTTTACAGCTCCTCGATTTTCCTTGTGGTTTTCTCTTTCCTTCTCGTTGTAGAATTCCCAGTCAGTCAACTTTCCTGTAGTTCTGGGTAATGTCCATTTTGTATTTTAGTTGTATTTTATTGAAATTGTTGTGTGAGGCCTCAGTTAGGCGTCCACCTATACAGCCATCTTGGATCTCCTCCCCAGAGGATATTTTTCCATTGATTTTTAGAGAAAGTGGAAGGGAAGAGAGAGACAGAGAGAAACATCAATGTAAGAGATACACATTGATTGGTTGCCTCCCACATCCACTTCAACTGAGGATCAAGCCTGCAACTGAGGTATGTGCCTAAGACCCTTCAGTTCTAGAGCCAAGGCTCTATCCACTGAGCAGACTGGCTAGGGCTCTAATATACTTTTTATATTTGAAAATTCTTTACTGACTTTGTTGGCCTGGTCACATGTATCTGTAACAAAAATATACACATAAATTTAAATATGCAATTATTTTCTTCTATGACCTTAAGGCTTTAAGTTAAGAAACTGAGTAATTATTATAGTTACTAGTAAAACACAATTGGTCAAAATCTAAATTTTTTGGCCCTAGCAAGTTTGGATCAGTGGATAGAGCATCAGCTTGTGTACTGAAGGGTCCCAGGTTCGATTATAGTCAAGGACACATGCCCAGGTTGTGGGCTCGGTCCCAATAGAAGGTCTGCAGGAAGCAGCCAATCAATGATTCTCTCTCATTATTGATGTCTCTATCTCTTTCCTTCTCCCTTCCTCCCTGAATCAATAAAAATATATTTTTTAAAAAGCATTGACTCCTTCCATTCCATACCCACCCCACCCCCAGGCCCTCACTGCACTATTTTATGTATCTATGGCTTATGCATATATGCATATAAATTCTTTCATTAACCTCCCTCCTCCCATCCTACACTGGCCATAGCAGGCATGCATTCTTTTTTACCTTTTTTTCTTTATTTTTGTATTGCTTTCAGAAAGAAAGGGAGAGCGAGAAAGAGAAACATCAATGACAAGAGAGAATCATTGATTAGTGCCTCCTGCACATCCCACTCTGGGGATCAAGCCTGCAACCCAGGTATGTGCCCTGATCAGTAATTGAACTGTGACCTCTGGTTCATAGGTCGACACTCAACCACTGAGCCACTCTGGCTGAGCAGGAATGTATTTTTTAATAAGATCTGTAAATTAAGTCTAAATATAATAAGTACATAAGGGAACGTAATAAATGAACAGAATTAGTTGATTGGTAACATCAGGAAAAGGCTTGCCCTAGTTTAAAAATAAGTATGTATTTTAAAATCCAACAACCTAAAAGTTAGGGAAATGACACATTAACTTCAAACATCAATTTACCTTGACTATCTCTTTCTTTCATTTGAAGTGAAAGAGTTCATTTGTCAGATGTAAACATGGAAATCTTCATGCCTCATCTTTGGGGTTGTGTAAACTCTGCCTCTGAGACCAGCTTCAAGGGCATGCTAGGTAAGTGCTTTCTCATTACCAAGAACTTGGAAAACGCAGAGAAAATGTGTTTGGTAACAGATTGGCATTTTCTAAAATGGTATTAACAAATCTTGAATATTTTCCTTATTGGGAGGATGGATGCAGATCGGATGAAAACATGGGAAGGTCACAGTCCTTGCCACATGGTGGTCTGGATGAAGTAAGCCTCCACTACCTGCAGCGTGTCTAACTGGTGCCTCTCTACTCAGTGCTGCTCTTCAGAAGTTACACATGTTTCTAAAGAGTCAAAGATGCTAGAGCATTGCAAGCAGAGCCCTGGCTGGTGTGGCTCGATTGGTTGAGTGTTGTCCTGTGTACCAAAAGGCTGCGGGTTTGGTCCCAGGTCAGAGAATAGGAGGCAACCATTTCATGTTACTCTGTCTCTTCCTCTCTCTTCCTTTCTCTCTAAAAAATCAATTAAAAAACATATTTTTTTTTTAAAAGGAGTGAGGGCCCAGTCAGTATATAAGATACCTCACCCTGACCGGGAATGGAACCGGCAGCCTGCAGAATGACATGGGGGAACACATCACACCTGAGCAGGTGGGTGGTTCTGTGCTGAAAGGAATCTTCCCAGACACCAGTATTTCACATTGATCCTCGCTCCAGGCCCCACTGTGCTATGTGTGTGTATTGGGGGAGGGTGTGTCTCAGTCTGTGTCTGGGAGCAGCGTACCCTAATAAGATTGGCATGGGTGGGAGGGTGGCTTTTCTTGTGTACAATGAAGGGCTGTACTTTCTCGTATCAAATGAAAATACACTGAGGTACTTCCCTGCCATAGAGAACTGTGCATGAGCAATTGAAGCAGCCAGGGCCCAACAAGGGCAAGGCAGTGAAGGGCTCAGACCTCACAGGCTAGCCAAAATGCTGGGCAGGAAATGAGGGCAATCTGGGAGGAAAAGGGGCCAGTTATAGCAGGAGGGACTATTCTGGATGCTTCAAGGAGATGACTGGCTATTACCATTCAGGTTATACTTTTGCCCCGGTCCGTGTGGCTCATTGTTTGGAGCATCGTCCATCCTATGCATGGAAAGGTTGCTGGTTCCATTCCTGGTCAAGGTACATGCCCAAGTTGTCAGGCTCAGTCCCCAATGGGGCAGTGAGAGGGTATGCAGGAGGCAGCTGAAGAATGTTGCACTCTCATATCAATGTTTCTTCTCTCTCTCTATAAATCAATAAACTATTATTAAAAAAAAGATTTTAAGCATTATAATAGCTATCCTATATAATAAAACCCTAATATGCAAATCAACCAAACTGCAGAATGACCGGTTGCTATGATGTGCACTGACCACCAGGGGGCAGATGCTTAGCGCAGGAGCTGATGTTTCTCTCTCTCTCTCAAATCAATTTTAAACAAATATAATTGTGGATGTTCATTGATCATTTCTATTTCTTTTGTGAATTGTCCACAGCATGGATCTGCTTTTCTTAAAAATTTTAGTTCAATTATCACTTGTTTTTGTTTATAGTATCACATATATTTTTATACATATGGAATCAGTTAGAGAAAACAATTTTACAGCTCCACTCACCTTCATTGATTTATAGTTATTTCTTTTAGAGAATTTTCCACTCAAATGAATTTTGAATTCCTCAAGGCCCAACTCAAACATCCCATCTTCCATGATGTCTGCTCTGACTTGCTCACTCGTTCTTCCTGTGTGTTCCCCAGGTACACCCCTACTTCACTCACACTTACTGTATTAAACATGTTTGCACAGATATCTCCCCTATTATAAGTTTTTAGAAAGCAGAAAGAATGTATTCTCCTGTTGATCCTCACTCCAGGGCCAAAAAAGTATCTGCTACACAGTATATACTTAATACAAAGGACTGCATTGATTTGTTATCTCTTCTAATAACAATGCTTTTAGATTTAAAAATGTTTTTTGTAGACATGGTTTTGTATCATATTTTCTTGAGCAGTGTTTATTGAAAAACCATTTAAGATTTTTGCCCTGGCCAGCGTTGCTTAGTGAATGGAGCGTTGGCCCACATGCCTGAGGATCTTGGATTCAATTCCCTGTGATGGGCACCTGCCTGGATTTCAAGTTTGCTCCACACCCACTGGTTGGGACTCCTGCTAGAGACAACTAATCAATGTGTCTCTCTCACATCAATGTTTCTCTCTCCCCTCCCTCCTTTCATTCTCTCTGAAAAGCAATGGAAAAAAATATCCTCTGGTGAGGATTAACAAAAAAGCGAGATTTTTGATAACTGACACTTATATAAAGACAATTGCAGGATGTTGCTAAGACACTGGCGCCCTCAGAGCTCTGCAGTCTGTGGACTAAATGGCCCAGGTGCCGATGGAAAGACTGTTCTCCTTCCAAGCGGGCCTCTGCTGATGAGGCTCTGC
Organism: Nyctalus aviator; assembly: GCA_036971965.1. Taxonomy (NCBI): domain Eukaryota; kingdom Metazoa; phylum Chordata; class Mammalia; order Chiroptera; family Vespertilionidae; genus Nyctalus; species Nyctalus aviator. The sequence continues at coordinate 68,724,264 of CM072930.1, read as the reverse complement.
TCACATGCTCCAGAGGAACTGGAGTGTCCAATTGGACGAACACTGGGTGCCACGCCCTTTACACTTCCATCTAGGCGGTTGTCACCTGGGTTCAGCTCATTGAGTTTGCCACAGCTCTGCGCTCATTGCTCTTCACCAAAAGACAGGCCCGGGCACTGGAGGCTTCCATGCCATCTTGAGCTAAGGAAAGGGGGCTGGGATAGAGGTGTATGATTTCAAAGGGAAGAAGGCAATTCACTAGAGATGAAAAAGCAAATGTTTGGTAAATACATGCTGGAGCATCTATTTTTTAAAATGTTTTTATTGGTTTTAGAGAGAAAGGAAGGGGGAAAGATGGGGAAGTAAAAATATCAATGAGAAACATGCCCCCTACTGGGGATCAAACTTGCAACCTGGGCATGTGCCCTGACCAGGAATTGAACCAACAACCTCATGGTGCATGAGACAGCGCTCAAGCAACTGAGCCACACTGCCTGGGCTACCCAAGGTTTTTGAAGGGCTTGATGAAGTAAGACTTGTTAGAGAACAGAGTTTCCCCGATTCCAGCTCTGAATATTATATCTAATGTCTCTATTTTGTCTTCTGCAGTTTGAGCAAATATATTTTTAGAATGCACTAATTTAATCATCTATATTTATCCACTTATCTATTTACTTCCTACCTATATGTACTAAAATAATAGTCTCATACACTGAATTATTCAGATCATATTGAGATTTTTTTTTCATGTAGTTTAAGCCAATTTTATGAGAGACATTAAAACAAGTGACTAGGATGTCTAGAGATTCAGAAACTTCCTCATTTAAACAAAGATTGAAGGTTAATTAAATACAAAAGAAAAGAGTAAAGGGAGATTTGGTGCATGGTCTCAAATATTTGCAGTATTGTTCAAAACAAGAAGGATAATTAATGTGCTTTCAAAATTGTTATCAATTGCAGACACATTTAACGTCTGAGTGAGCTTCTATTAATTTAGGCTGTCCAGCATCAAACCAGTTGTCTATGTAGAAAGTAATAAATTATCTGTCAGCAAGCACATGTTAAAGGATTATAAGAATTAAGGATGTTTTGGTATGTCTTCATTAACTAGAGGTGACCTTACTGACATTAGAAGTCCTTTTCAAACTTTATAATACAATTTGTCCTAAATAGAACATAAGATTTCAAAATAAATCTAATCTATTAAGATAATTTCTGGAATAGTGGTATTAGGATGCTCCTCTTAGTGAAGCCACTGTAACTGGTAGAAGTTACTTTAAAAAGAACAACTAGACGAAACCAGTTTGGCTCAGTGGATAGAGCGTCGGCTTGTGGACTGAAAGGTCCCAGGTTCGATTCCGGTCAAGGGCATGTGTCTTGGTTGCGGGCACATCCCCGGTAGGGGGTGTGCAAGAGGGAGCTGATCAATGATTCTCTCTCATCGATGTTTCTAACTCTCTATCTTTCTCTCTTCCTCTCTGTAAAAAATCAATAAAATATACTTTTAAAAATAAATAAATTAAATAAATAAATAAAAAGAACAACTGTTGGAGAAACCAAGATGGATGGCCTAGGTAAGCACCTAAACTGCCACCTCACACAACAATTTCAAAACAACAACTAAAAGACAGAACGGACGTCATCCAAAACCACAGGAAAGCTGGCTGAGTGGAAATTCTACAACTAGAAAGAAGGAGAGAGGCTCACGGATCAGGGGAGCTGCAAAGCGCTGAGGTAGGGAGATGCAAGCACACATGCAGAGAGGAAGGGCTGTTGTGTGCCTGGCTGGCGGGAGGGGAAAGGAAGCCCCTGATTGCACTGAATCCCAGTTCCAACTGCACTGGGATTAAAAATATTATACAGAGACCCAACCCAGTTCTGGGTGAGCCTCTGGGGCACCCACGCTCTTACAAGGGAATCTGGACTGTCAGGCAGAAACTCAGGGGATCCGTGGAAGGTGCACACACCAGGGCAGGGCTGATGGGAAGCCAAGACGGTCTGCTCAGCCCTGAGACTCTGCCCCATCCAAGCTGAGCGCAGAGGCTTTTGGAATTTTGCAAGTCTAATCTTAAAATACTGATTCCAATACAGAAGGTATCCTGCCGTAGACACAGCTGATACTCACATCCAATTGGTCTGGAGGTCAATTCCTCCCAGTGACACCAACAACAATCAAGACTTAACTGCAACAAGGCTGTACACATAGCCCACAAAGGGGAGCACCAAGAGTGTCCACCTCACGTAACTGGGAAGACCGACCCACCAGCCCATATAAGACACCAAACACACAAAGCCACCCTACCAACTCGGGGAAGCAGTGAAAATGAGGAGACAAGGAAACAGATCTCAAACGAAAGAAATGGAGGAGAACAACAGACTGGATATGGAGTTCAAAATTACGGTTATAAGGTTTTTCAAGAATTTCCTAGAAAAGGCTGTTAATTTAACAAGACCCTCAAGGATATGAAACAGGACCAATTATAAATTAAACATACACTGACTGAAATAAAAAATATTATACAGACACCCAACAGCAGACTAGAAGAACACAAAAATCAAGTCAAAGATTTGGAATACAAAGAGGCAAAGGACACTCCTCTGGAGAAGCAAGAAGAGAAGAGAATCCAGAAAGTTGAAAATAGTGTCAGGAGCCTCTGGGACAACTTCAAGTGAACCAACATCAGAATCATGGGGGTGCCAGAAGAAAAGAGAGGGCAACCTATTTGAAGAAATAGTGAAAACTTCCGCCACCTGGTGAAAACTTCTCCCACCGGGTGAAAGAAATAGATTTACAAGTCCAGGAAGCACACAGAACCCCAAACAAAAGGAATCCAAAGAGGACCATATCAGCAGCGTTGGTGGTATAGTGGTGAGCATAGCTGCCTTCCAAAGAGGACCACATCAAGATACATCATAATTAAAATTCCAAGAGCAAAAGACAAAGAGAGAATCTTACAAGCAGCAAGAGAAAAACGGTTAGTTACCTATAAGGGAACACCCATACAATTTTCAACTGATTTCTCAACAGAAACTATGCGGGCCAGAGAGGAGTGGCAAGAAATATTCAAAGTGATGAATAGCGAGAACATACAACCAAGATTACTCTACCCAGCAAAGTTATCATTCAGAATTGAAGGGCAGATAAAGAGCTTCATAGATAAGAAAAAGCTAAAGGAGTTCATCACCACCAAACCAAAATTATATGAAATGCTGAAAAGTATTCTTTAAGAAGAGGAGGAAGAAGAAAAAAGTAAAGATAAAAATTATAATCAACAAATATATATATATATATATATATATATATATATATGAATCTAAAACTCAAGTGAATTAAAAATCTGAGGAACAGAATAAACTGGTGAATATAATAGAATCAGGTGCAAAGAAAGGAAGTGGATTGATAATTATCAGTGGGAAAGGGACATGGGGGGTGCAGGAAGAGACTGAACTAAAATCGTACACCTATGGATGAGGACAATGTGGGGGAGGTAAGGGCAGAGGGTGGGGTGGGAACCGGGTGGAAGGAAGCTATGGGGCGGGGGGGGGGGGGGAGGAGAAACAATTGTAATAATCTGAGCAATAAAGATTTATTAAATTTTTAAGAAGTGCACAATAAAAATAAATAAAAAGAACAACTATTTAATGTCTAAAAATGTGGTAAGGGCATACAGCAAATGAAGAAATGATTGATTCAAGAAAATCTACTGAATCTCTATGGGAACAAGAGAATTTGTGGCATTTGAGACACAGCCTTCTTCCTCCCCACTCCTCCTGGCCCAGCTCAGTGTGATGAAGAGAAGAACACAGGCTTTCTTTCCCCACTCCCAGTTATGGGCTGCAGTATCTTTCTGGGAAGCACAAGCCACCATTTTCATTTTCTCCCAAAAGGATGGTGAAAACAAACAAACAAACAAACAAACAAAAACATCTGAGAGCTCTTTACCCAGTGCCCATTCATAGGGTGGAAGCTTGGCCCATAGGCACAACAGGCCACGAACACTGAACTTCCAACAGGCCTCCCCCAGCTCATTTGTGATGCAGAAGATTGATGCCAGGAAAGGAAAGCCAGTAAACCAGAACTACTGCCCCCAACCAGGACCCTGCTTAGAAAGCAGGGGTGTCACTCAGGGGTGTCCCTGACACTGGCCCTCTGGGAGGATCCCCAGACCAGTGTCAATGGAAGGACTTACAGACCTGAAGAGGATTTTTCTAAGTGTTTGTTTGTTTGTTTGTTTGTTTTGTTTTGTTTTTTTTTGAGCCAAATGGATGATACTGCCAGGAAGCAAGATCTCAAGTGCTCTGGAAAATGACACTTTTGATGTTTTCTTTTATACATTTGGAACTGAGAGAACTAAGGAATATTACATGAAGGTGGGAGAAAGCAAGATATAGTCAAAGCTCAGTTCCCAAGCATCTCCCATACTGAACAATTCGTTTCTCCACTGTGGGATGCTTGAGTCATGGCCATGGTGATGACACAGGCGTTCCACACCACCCTGCCGCTCCAGGCCTCTGGGCAGTGTGGGAAGGCAGAAAGGCGGCTCCAGCCAGAGCAAAGGTGGTGCCAGCAGCCAGGGAAAGGAAGGCCCATTCTTGCACAAATCTTCATGCATCGGGCTTCTAGTAAGGAAATAAAAATCTTAAAAAGTGACCAAATGGTTTTAAAAAAGAATTTACAATACCAATTCTTTTTTTTTTTAATGTATATTTTATTGATTTTGTACAGAGAGGAAGGGAGAGAGATAGAAAGCTAGAAACATCGATGAGAGAGAGTCATCGATCAGCTGCCTCTTGCACACCCCTTACTGGGGATATGCCTGCAACCAAGGTACATGCCCTTGACCGGAATCGAACCCGGGTCCCTTCAGTCCCCAAGCCGACGCTCTATCCATTGAGCCAAACTGGTCTCGGCAACAATACCAATTCTTTTTCCAAAAAAAATAAAAGAGGAAGGAACACTTACAAACTAATTTTATGAGGCCAGCATTACACTGATACCAAAACTAGACAAGAATATTACAAGAAAAGAAAATTATAGGTCACTATCCCTGATGAAATAGATACAAAAATCCTTAACAAAGTATTAGCAAACAAATTCACATACGTTGAAGGGATTATACACCATGATCAAGTGGAATGTATTCCAGGAATGCAGGACAATTCAGTATGTATCTGCAAATCAGTCGATGTGATATACCACATGAACAAAATAAAGAATAAAAATCACATAACTTTTTCAATGGATGCATAAAAAAGCATTTGACAAACTTCAACATCCATTTATGATAAACTCTCATCAAAGTGGGTATAGACTGAAAGTACCTCATTAGAATAAAGGCCACTATGATAAACCCACAGCTAACCTCAGACTCAATTGTGAAAAGCTGAAAACTTTCCCTGGAAAATCAGAAGCACTCAATAAAGCTGTTAAAAAAAATAAAAAATAATAAAATTAGTAAACCATGTGAGAATGTTTAAGCAGATTGGAAAGACATTGCCTAATATTTTAACAGTATTCTGCTTTACTCAAATGTGAAATATGAGTGTTTTGCCAGGGTTTCAGGTTTTTACTCTTGAAATTCCCTTTCCTAGAAGAGTCAGATCCTCTTTGTATTCATATGAGAGTACTCAGGACTTTTTAAAATTTTTATCTTTATTATTGAAAATATTACAGATGTCCCCTTTTTTCTCCTATTGACCCTCCAACTAGTACCCTCCCACCCCCACACCCCAGCATCCACCACCCTAGTGTCTATGTTCATGGGTTATGCCTATCCTAATATATAAAAAACACAGGGTGGGCTACTCTCACTATTTTTAGGGACTGAAGTAGAAATATTCAATTCCTCCAATTGCTCACAGGACACATTTTAAAACAGATAACAAAACCATTTGTTGTAGCAACAAATCATTCTGTATTTTCAATATAGATTATCCTAATATATAAAACCCAGGGTCTGTAACACCCAAAACCACCATAGGTTTGACCAAATATCAGAAGTCAGTTCTGCAGTCAGTGCTGGGTCGCCTGTGGTTGCCGTGGTGACTCAGCACTAACTGCCACTGGTGCTGGCGTGGCAACCCAGCATTGACTGCCAAGGGGGCTGCAGGTTAGACTGAAAAGAGGCAGGGTCTTATTTGCAGCCTTCATGGCAGCTGCTGATCAGTCATTACCTCTCTCTTTCTCTCTGGGCTTCACCAGCAGTTGTGCCTCTGTTTTTCTCTGGGTCTCTGTGGGACTGCTGATCAGCCCTGCCTCTCTGATCAGGCCTGATCAGAGACACTGACTAGCATAGAGACCAACCATTCAGAACCAAATCTAGATGAACTGTGAGGAGCCAATGGCTGCCTAGGAGGAGGAGCTTTTAATGCTGACTGGCATAGAAACCAACCAATCACAACCAAATTGGCCAGCAGGAGAGGGCATTTGGGGGCAAGATCAGGCATCAGGGGAGGGCAGTTAGGCGTGATCAGGCAGGCAGAGGTAGTTAGGGGCAATCAGGCCAGCAGGGGAGAGCCGTTGGGAGCAACGAGGCCAGCAGGGAAGGGCAAATAGGGGCGATCAGGCAGGCAGAGGGGTTAGGGGCAATCAGGCAGGCAGGCAGAGGCAGTTAGAGGTGATCAGGCAGGCAGGCAGGTAGATGAGCAGTTAGGAGCCAGCGGTCCCAGATTGCAAGAGGGATGTCCAACTGCTGGGGCCTAAACTGGCAGTCGTTCATCCCCCAAGGGGTCTCTGATTGGAGAGGGTGTGGGCTGGGCTGAGGGAACCCCCCTATCCATGCATGAATTCCATGCACTGGGCCACTAGTATGCATATAAAGTCTTTGACTAATCTCCCCACACCAATCCACCCCACCTTCCTTTTGAGATTCGGCAGTCTGTTCCATGTTTCTACGTCTCTGGATCTATTTTATTCATCAGTTTATTTTGTTCATTATATTCCATATATGAGTGAGCTCATGTGATACCCCAGCTAGTCTTTGTTCGTTATTCAGGCTTGGCTTTCTATATTTTATTTGTTATTCCAGTTTGGTCCTGGGAGAATGTCAGTGTAGCATCCACTTAATCCACTGCCATCTTGGAATCCAGTACTCAGGACTTTTCCCGAGCTCTCTACTTGGCTCCTTCAGTCCCCTTATTTTAATCCTTTGTTTCCCATTGACTTTCAAATCTATTGCTATCACAAGGTTATACCATGGATTGAACATTTTCAAGTTTTGAGTCCTAGTCACTGTGAAAGAGAATCATGGCTTTTATAAGGAAGATTTCAGGATTCCTAAGTAGAATGACAAGAGTTCAAATAAGGACAATGGGATCAAAGCAGAGTAATAAGTAGCCTGGAGGCCTGCTCCAAGAAAGATGAAGTGCTGCTAAGGATGAGAGCAATTTAAACAGCACCTGCTGCCCAGCCAGTGTGGCCACGTTGGCTGAGTGTAGACCCAGGAGCCAGAAGGTCCTCGGTTTGATTCCTAGTCAGGGCACATGCCCAGATTGCAGGCTTGATCCCCAGTGTGGGGCTTGTAGACAATCAATGATTCTCTCTCATTATTGATGTTTCTATCTCTCTCCTCCCTGCTATCTCTAAAATCAATTAAAACATATTTTAAAAATAATAAAACAAATACCACCTGCATTTCAGAGTCCTGAAAAGCAGAACTATTTAAAAAGTTATGTAAAAATACAATGTGCAAGTTTAAGATCAAGACCTTTTAGGATCTAGAATTTTATTTTAGAGTTTTTCCTTATTAATTGCATAAAAGTTAAATATATGATGAAATATATAGCATTTGGGATTCTAGTTACTGGAATGGGATCAGTTTTGAAACAGTGAAGTCTCCAATACCAGAACACTTTGCTGAAGCCTTTGTCAGGGCCACCTCACCTCTTCAACCTCTGGATTACCAGGAGTTTCCATAATTAAAAAGAAAAGAGAAGAAAAATAGAGGGAAGAACTCAAATACATCCAACTGAGAAAGAAGGATAAATAGGTAATAAAAGGAGAGGAAGAGACCACTTTAGGGAAAAATTAGCAAAGTCAAAAGCAGAATAGTAAAGGATGAACATTGGATTTGAAAATGAGAGAATCAGATTCCAGGACCAGCTGTGCTGTTAATAAATGCAGTCATCCTGGGCAAAGCACTTGCTTTCCTTCCTTCCTACATTGATCTATTCTGAAATTGGCCAATGCAGCAAGACGTGACTTCCTTTGGGTCAAACAACAAAGCACAGGTTCTGCGCAGAGGACAGTGAGATCCATTTTCCTTTGTAGTTTATAAAACCAGTATCCTAGCTTTCAATAGGGCTATTTTATGAAAACATCCTGAAATAATAGTACTGTGTTTCCCCGAAAATCAGACATCCTCCGAAAATAGGACCTACTTACAGGTTTCCTTCTGAGTGAAATATAAGGCATACCCCCGAAAATAAGGCCCCCCCAGGCTCTGTCTCAGAATGAAAATTAATTTACTGTAAACTGGTTGCTGGGGCCGCCCGACTGGCATCTAGCAACCAGTGACATTACGCAGAGTCCTGACGTCACTGCTGTGTGGAGGTTGAGCGGAGGTCGGAGTGAGTGGTGAGCGCAGGGCGGGAGAGAGGAGGAGACTTTCACAGATGTGTGTAGAAGAACAGGAGGATTAGAGCGGATGGGGCGCGGCGAAGGTGGTGAGTGCTGGTCTGTCTCTGGTGACACTATCTGATGCTCGCGGCCGCCCTCATGATGACTGAAGGTTCTCAGTCAGTGGCAGACCCTGCTCTAGCCCAGATCCTGGCCCCAGCAAGCCCAGGGACAGTCCCCAGGCAGGCCCCAGGGGGTAAATGACTGATAAAGAGGTAGGGGGGATGTCTGGTGAAGGTGTTCAGTGGCACAGGGGTGGGGGGAGGGGGGTCACTTAAAATGACACAGGAGGATCAGAGGGGGCAATCAAAATGACACAGGAGAATCAAAGGGGTCCTGTGCCATTTTGATTCCCCCCTCTGATCCCCCTTGTGTCATTTTAAGTGATCCTCCTCCCCCCACCTTGATACCCCAATTCCTTTTTTTTACCCCTAGAAATGAGTGCAAAAAGAAAAAGCTACTCCGTGGAGTACAAGAAAGGAATCATGGAAGACTCTTGAGGCCAAAATCTTACTGCTTTCTGCAAAGAGAAGATGTTGAGTATCCGATTGGTCCGAAAATGGCGAGCAGAATATGGTAACCTCATTGAACAAGTGGACAAGGGAAATGCTAAAAAGCAGAAGTGTGGATCAGGTCGGCAACCATTATTTTCCAAGCTAGAAGACCTGATCTGTGAATGGGTTGTTGACAGGAGAGCAAAGGCTGTGGTTGTGAATAGGGCTCAGATTCAAGAATTTGCCCTTGCAATGGCACCACAGTTTGACATAGCCCCCGAAGACTTCAAAGCATCACAACACTGACTGGATAATTTCCTTCAGCGAAGTGAACTGTCTTTAAGAAGATCTACTGGTACAATATTGTTTAGGTTGGAAGATACTCAAGTTATTAAGCGAGCACTTGCATTCAAGTCCTTTATTGATGATACTGACTTCTCTAAATACAATCTTTCCAACATGATTGCTATGGATGAAACTGCAGTGTTTGTGGGCCAATCATCTCAAACAATTGAACAGCGGGGTGCCTCCTTAATGTACATTCCCTCCACTGCTTACAAAAGTGCATGTGTTTCCTGTATTTTGGCAATTCGCCTGGATGGCACTAAAATCCCACCTTTAATCATTTCTAAGGGCAAGAAGGAAAAGATTGAACGTGTTTTGGGCGTTTTTATTTTTGAAATTGAAAAAGCTTGGGCCACACAAGCAGTTATAAGGAAGTGGGTCGATTTAATGCTGCTGCTTATTATGCGAGGGAGCCAAAGAGGTCTGCTAGTCTGGGATGCAGCCAGCACTCACCGTGCTAACAACATGAAGACATTTCTTCACGAAAGAAAAATAGATCAGATAATGATTCCTGCAGGAATGATGGCCTATCTCCAGACTCTTGATATTGCAATAAACAAGTCATTCAAAGACAATTTGCACATGGAAATTAATGACTACATTGAAAATAGAATGGAGAGAAATCAGCGTGGAAACTTTGTGAAACCTAAACTGCAAGAAGTTGTGACCTGGGTGAAGAATTCATGGGAGAAAATCACTGACAGTTGCATTGCAAATGCACTGCGAGCAGGCTACCTTGACAAGAAGTACTCATTTAAAGACAGTGTTATTGCTAAACAGGAGAGATTTGGCCCACTGATTCTGAAAGACATGGAGTCACAAGAAATTCACCAGGAAATTCAGGAATTGGATTGTTATGATGATGTTCCAGAAGATGATGACATGATTGCCTTTGAATAAATGAGTAAATTCTTGATACTGTAGGATTCATAGTTTGCCTGGTTTGTGTTGACAACTACCGTACTACCATACCGTATACAGGTAATAAATTTCCTTTATTTTCATTTAACAATAAATGTGTACCGTATTCTTCTTCATGGAAAAATAAGACATCCCCTGTAAATAAGACTTAGAGCATTTTTGGGAGCAAAAATTAATATAAGACACTGTCTTATTTTCGGGGAAACAGGGTTCTTAGAAAAAAAGAGGAACTGTGCCAGTCGCTGACAAGTTCTGTTCTCTTGGTGGCTTCCGGAGCCAGGCCACTGTAACTCACCTGCCTCTTTCAGCTTCCTGGTGACCGCAGCCCAGTGCAGCAGCAGCAGCAGCAGCAGCAGCAGCAGGAAATAATAGTGAGATCGTATTACCAGACAGCTCCTCCCAGTTTCCTGAGTGCAGCAGCCAATAGCCTTGGAGTCATCCCTGTTCAGCACAACCCGAATCCTCCCAGCTCTGGGTGCTCCCTCCTCCAGCCCGCAGCATGAAGGCCCTCTGGCATGTTTGGGGATTTCTCTGTAAAGTGGTTACGGCATGTGAAAATATCTTGTCTGATTGAACAGCAGTATATTACTTCTTTGGGAAAATCTTAATCTGAGGATGTTTTATCAGAAATGCAGTTTAATTACTTTCATATAAACACAGGGACTAATGAGTTGTTGATACCCAACTTAATAAATGGGTCGTTTGTAAGGAACCTACTTTTAAAGCAGACAAATACTCTTAAAGTGCTTTAAAAAGTTTCTCTGGCCGAAGCCGGTTTGGCTCAGCGGTAGAGCGTCGGTCTGCAGACTGAAAGGTCCCAGATTCGATTCCGGTCAAGGGCATGTACATTGGTTGCGGGCACATCCCCAGTGCGAGGCTGGGGGGTGGGGGGTGTAGGAGGCAGCTGGTCGATGTTTCTCTCTCATCGATGTTTCTAGCTCTCTATCTCTCTCCCTTCCTCTCTGCAAAAAATTAATAAAATGTATTTTTTTAAAAATAAAATGGAAAAAGATAGAAATTTTTTTAAAAATTTCTCTGGATTATTTTTGAGGTAAAAAGTTATAAATGGATCATCATTCTTTTTTCTACTTTATAGTAATTTTACTTGAATACCTTTCAGACTTCTTGGTATAAGAGGAACAAGAATTTGCAAAAAAATCATATCACAAACAGCTAGGAAGATGCATGTTATTTCTGGAGAAACACATTCACATTGATTCCACCTGGGCTCTGTGCCTGCCTATGAGGAACTTTTAGTTCCTGAATGCCTGCTAAGCGAGGACTTTCTTTGTAACTGTGTCCTGCTTGTGAAACATATCTACAGTGAGCTCAGAAATGTGTTTTCCCACATGACACAGCCCACACTTCATCATAATTCCCTTGCATTTCAAAATAGGTTAAGACTCAAAACCCCATGTGTGTGTGCTTTGTCTAACAAACGTTCCATTAAATGAGCCCTGTCCAGGTGGCACCGTTAGAGTACTGTCCCCGGGCATATCCAAGGAGCAACCAATGAAGGCATGCATTCATTGGAACAACAAATTGATGCCTCTCTCTCTCTCTCAGAAAATGTAATGTAGTGGTGGAGGGTGGGTTTTAAGATCCTCCTCATTCTGTTCACATAGCAAGTTAAATAGCTCCTCCGGGGTTGCTTTAGGTTTGGGACCTGCACAGGCAGTAGGGGTCTTTGAAGGTGAGGACCAGGTCTAACTCACTGCCATGAAAGCTGCCGTCCCCCCTGGGCCCGGGCAGATTGCCCGCTGGCAGGATGTGGAGACGTTTTCTCAGCGGCCCAGTGCGCTCTGAACTGAGTCGGCTCAGTGCGGATCAGCTGCCCAGCCTCCCGCTCAGCTGAGCCACACCCAGGCCGCTCCCAGGACACCTGTCTCTCCGGAAACAGTGTCAGAGGCTCTTCTCCACTCAGCAGGCGGCTTTCCGTCACAGACAAACGGGGGAGGCAGATCCTGGGTCCAGAGGACGCATGAGAGTGATGGGGGAATATTCCCACCGCAGGGCGCGGGGCCTCCCGGGCCCAGGAAATGCCAGGAAACACACTGCGCCCGCACAGTCTGCTCCCGGAAGGCCGTTTCCGGCCCAGCCTCTCCCGATGGGTTTCCATCTCTGTCCACGGGGACCTGGGAGTCCGCCCACAATTACTGCTCATCAGGGGCAGGCGTTTCCAGAGGCCCAGCTCCCTCATCGCTGGCAGCTGTGGGCCGCTGGGGGCTGTTAACTCAGCCCCGCAGTGCCCTCCCCCGGGTGGGGCGTGGACACTGCTCTGAGCTGGAAATACTCCTGAGGAAACGGAACCTTAAGTTCTAGCATGGAAATGCTCAAAAACTCACAAAAGCAGGTGAATGGGATAGAAGCCCTCACACTCCCATCATCTGCTCTTCTCTTTCTGCCATTCCCTTTTCTCTGTCCCCACCCCCGTTTTCTTTTCTTTCCACTGGAGTACTTTACAGCAGCTCTCAGATGGATAATGTCACTTAGAAGTGCTTTAGTGTCCAATTCTAATACAGTTGAAGATATTTCTAAAATGTAACCACAGCTATGACTACACCCAACGAAGTAAGTAATAATTCCTGCTGTCGCCCAATATCTAGACAGGGTCACATCTCCACATTCTCTCAGAAATGCCCGTGTATGTGGCTCCAGCCAAGCCCACGCACTGCATTTAGTTGTGACTGGATGGCTAGGTGGCCATTTGTTCTTAAAATGGCACAGTCACCCCCTCACGGTTCACTTACGTGTTCTCCTACCTCCCATATTCTCTGTAACCCCCAGTAAAGCCTGAAAGCTTCAGGAGAATCAGGTGTGGGCTTTTTACAAGAAAACTTCGCCCAGCCGGCATGACTCAGTAGTTGAGGGTCACCTGTGAACCAGGAGGTCACGGTTCGATTCTCCGTCAGGGCACAGGCGTGGGCTGTGCGCTCGATACCCCAGTGGGGGGCGGGCAAGAGGCAGCCAGCCAACCAGTGATTCTCTCATCACTGATGTCTCTCTCTCTCCCCCTCTCCCTTCCTTTCTGAAATCAATAAAAATATTTTTTAAAACAACTTTATACACGGTGCTGTGATTTTTCTTTTGTTTCTTATCCAAGAGGCACAAAATATCAAAATGTCCAGTTTTAGTGATGTTAAAATTGATTTATGAGTTCAAATGTTGTCAGCCTGATCCAGCCATTGTGAAGTTTGCCATTAACATTTCACCTGATTGTCTTGGTAGACAGTGATGATCACTGCCTAGACTGGTTATGTCATCGGGGGATGCAGGGTGGCATTCTGATGTCTTCAGTCCTTTAACATAGGATAACCATGATTCTTATCTGGAGAGGGACTCCCCCTTCATGTTTAGAAAAGCAGGATAATTGATTCCTTCCCTTTATTTATATCAGATTAATGAGTTGATTCCCTAAGCCACCTCATCATGTAATAATGAAAAAATTTTTTCAAGTATCACATAAACTCACGGATTTTATGTTTGATGTGTTTCAATCCACTGCAGTCCTAGTTTTTTTAATGCTAAAATTATCCCAGATTTAACCAATGGGTCCTTTTCAGACTTGTGTTGTACCCTTTTGACTCATCTCTTATTATGTTTCTGCCCTGAGCCCGGAGCCCTGGTTTCCTTTAGCAGAGAGGGCTTTGTGGGTATTCCTTGCTAATTGATCCTTCTTACTCCTGGTCCCATACGTTATGTTTAGAGAGACAGACTGAACCTGTATTAAGCTCATTTGTATCATTATCCTACAGGTGTGTATGCATCTGCACTCATCTTTAGCTTCCTCCTTCCTATCCCATGGAACAGGTGTCAGAGACCTCCTCCCTCCCACCACCCTCAGCTCCACCTTCTCCACTGAGGCCTCATTGCTTCTCTATGCCCTTCTCTCCCAAACTAGAAAGCTGTTTGAGAGCAAGGCTGTTTCCTGTTCACTTTGAGTCCCTTATAGTGCTGAGTGCAAAATTGTCTTCTTTCTTTCTTTTCTTTCTTTCTTTCTTTCTTTCTTTCTTTCTTTCTTTCTTTCTTTCTTTTTTATTGATTCCAGAGAGGAAGGGAGAGAGAGAAACAGAAACATCAATGATGGGGAAAATCATTGATCTGCTGCCTCCTGTGGGCCCCCATGGCCAGGCTGCAGAGTTGTTTTCAATAAACTTTTGCGCTGACTTGTCTCAGGTCCCAGTCTGTGCCACGTACCTGGTGGTGACAGACCTTTCTCTGCTCTGTATCAATCTCTCATCCATGGACTTATTTTCCCACACCAAAGAAGCATCATCCCACAACCAATTTGTAGAGATGGACTAAGATATTGATTTTTTCCAAAGAAGCCATGTACTAGGGGGCAAAGTGTGCCCGGTGGAGCCGTCACTTCATTCCAGGCCCTGAAGCAAGCCACGCAGGAGGGCAGCTGAAGACTGCTAGGCGGAGCTGCTGATGACCATGACCTCCCACAGCAGGCCTGAGCCCCCATCTCCACCGTGCTCCCAGAAGCCACGGGAGCACTGTCCTCAGTTCCTTAGTATCTCAGACATAATATACCATTAATGATGGTTCGTCTTTTCTAACTCCGTATTTACAGAAGACTACTTCATAAAGCCAGTTAACCCTGGGCACTCCCAGGTCGTCACTGGACACTAACTACTGATGTCCGGTGTGGGCCTTGGCAGTGGAGAGCCCTGAGGAGGAGCAGATAAAAATAGCACCTGGCCCAGCTGGTTTGGCTCAGTTGGTTGAACCTCGTCTCATGCACCAAGAGGTCGTTGGCTTGATTTCTAGTCAGGGCATATGCCCAGGATGCAGGCTCAATGCCCACTAGGGGACATGCAGGAAACAGCCAATTGCTGTTTCTCACTGATACCTCTCTCTCCCTCTCCCTTCTTCTCTCTCCAAAGTCAATAAAAACATATTTTCAAAAAGATAGCACCCGTCCTCCACCACGGAGAGGCACGGGCCCCCCAAATAGGAGTTCCAGAATGAGCCCCCATTGATATTTCTTTGTTGAGCTTCTAATCACATGCTTTGTCCAGTGTACTATTGATTTCTTTATCTTTTTATCCTCAAACAGAAGGTCGAGTCTTTATAGACTGTGGGTCTTAGATTCCAAGGGTTACAGAACCTATCCAAATTAGCTTCAGAAAAGAGGGACCTCACGGCCTCCAGTAACTGGAAGTCCAGCAGCAGCTCTGAGCTCAGGCACAAATGTACCTGGGGTTTCTCCGTTCACCTCTCACCTCTGCTGTCTTTTGACTGGGATGTGATCCTTCGGGAATTAGGGTTTCCTTATGCAGCCAGGAGCACTGACGGCTCAGTTTTCTCAATCCACAGTAAAGTCTGTTCTCCTCTGGCTCCACAGCCAGAGACTCGAATTAGCTGGCCTGGTTCATGTGACTAAGCAGTGATGGGACCGGAGAATCGGGGTCCTGAACAGCCCAGAACAGCAAATGCCTTCAACAGATGTGAGCCCTTTGAGCATATGTGTGACCTTTCTAACCCAGTTTCCCCATCTGTTAAAATGGAACAATAATACCTATTTATTGTAATTGGGTAACTCATATAAAACAATTAGCATGATTCCTGGCAGGTAATAACCCCTGTTAGCCCTTCTTAATACCTTTATCATATATACTTTCCTACTGGACAGAAGCTTTTGTTGACTTTTTCTTTTTTCTTTCCTTTTTTTCTTTTTAAAGAGAAGGAGCTTTGTGTATCCTAGGTTATTGCTTTTCAGGACTGGTTATTGCCTCTGTTGAAATACTTTTGTTTTTCTGTTCTACTTTATTAGCACAGTAAATCACATTGGTATCAGATCCCAC
Source organism: Nyctalus aviator (assembly GCA_036971965.1). Classification (NCBI taxonomy): domain Eukaryota; kingdom Metazoa; phylum Chordata; class Mammalia; order Chiroptera; family Vespertilionidae; genus Nyctalus; species Nyctalus aviator. The sequence goes on along the minus strand of CM072930.1, from coordinate 68,708,095 downwards.
AGTTTTATGTCTCCCTGCATGCCAGTCATTTAACTGATTGCTGGGTTTGACTTGCTAATATTTTACTTGGTGTTTTGCATCTGTGTTTATAATTTTCCTTTTGACTTTGCCCAATTGTGTGATCAGGGCTATGCCAGCCCTGTAGAATGAGTTGAAATTCTTTGTGACTTTTTTTTATATTATCTGGAACTGTTGAATAATGAAAATATTATGCTATCTATGACTTTCTGGAAGATTTGATAGAATTTATCTATTACAATATGAAAGTGGTTTGGAATATTTCGGGGTGATAAATCTGTGACGACATTTTTCACTTCTTTTTTTTCTATACAAACATCTGTGACTCACGACTCAGTGTTGAAGTCAGGTCGTTGCTTTCTGCGCATTTAAAATCCACGCTGCTCGGCTGCCAGGCTGGGTGTGGCCAGGCCTGGAGCAGCGGCTGCCAGGCTGGGAGCGGCCAGGCCCAGAGCAGTCGGGTTGGGTGCGGCCAGGCCCGGAGCAGCAGCTACCAGGCTGGGAGCGGCCAGGCTGGGAGCGGCCGTGCCCGGAGCGGCTGGGCCCAGAGCAGCTAGGTCGGGTGCGGCCAGGCCTGGAGCAGCAGCAGCCAAGTCCAGAGCAACTAGGTCAGGAGCGGCAGAGGCCAGACCCGGAGCAGCTGGTTGTGGTAGGCACCAGAGCAACAGAGGCCAGGCCTGGTGCAGCCAGGCCCAGAACAGCTCGCTCCTCACCTGCCCCCGCCCCAAGGCTGCCTCTCAGACATGGCTGGAAACTTTTGCAGGAACTTGAGGGTCTGCTGAATCAAGTGATGAAGGCTTAAATCTGGATGTGTTGAGTTAGTATAGCGCTGGGGTGTTGATCTGTGAGTGCCTTGGGTGGGGCCTGGATGAGGTTGGTTGACCTATTTGGAAATGTCTTTTGTCTGAAGTGTATCATTGGGCATGTGGAGGTATTATTGATATGAGAAAATTCTAAGTAACTGACTTAATATCTGAAAAGGGATTTACTATCAGGGAAAGGGAGGGAGGAAGAGACTGAACATAAACTGTGCACCTATGGATGAGGACAATGGGGGATGGGGAGGAAGCAGAGGGGGGGGGAACCTGGTAGAGGGGGGAAGAAATGAGGAACCTTTTTAATAATATGAACAATAAAGATTGATTTTTAAAAAATCAATCCAATAAAAAAAGAAAAAATAAATAAAATAAAATAAAATAATAAAATTTAAGATATGTAAAAAAATAAATAAAATTAAAAAAAATAAAATAAAATCCACGCTGCTTTTTTCACCTTAACTATGACAAGTCTTTATTTTTCCTTGTTTTAGCCTTCCCCGTCTTTTCCACCCTCCTGTGGTGTTTTGTTTTGGATGTGCCTCTTGTGAAAAGCAAATCACTTTTAAAAATGCAATCTCAGTTATTTTGTTACTCAAGAACATTTGGTCTATTTAATTTTTTACTTAGTCTATTTACTAGTAAATTTTTAATGATCCTTGATATAGCTGGTCTGATTTTTAATATCTTCATGTTTCTATTTAGATGTACATCTTATAAAAAGCTTACAAATTTTAAGATGCAATCTGAGGTTCTTTGTGTTTTCATAAGACTTAAACCTATTAGAATTTTTAATGATCCTTGATATGGCCGTCCTAATTTTTAATATCTTCATGTTTCCTTTTTTTATATATAGTTTTTTCCCCCCTTCTGCATTGGTCTACATCTCTTTATTCCCTTGCTCCCTCAATTTAGTAATTCCACTCCATTTTGTTTTTCTACTCATTATGTTGGTTTAGCTTGTGTTTGTAGCAAAACAAAAACAAACAAAAAAAACACGAGGAAAACAACAACAACACTGTATACCAATAGGTACTTCCATGCTTTGGAGCAAAGTGATGACTTGTTAGGTAATAAAATCACCAACGTGATCTAAATCTTCTAAATCCACTGCTCTTCCCTGGCACTACCTAACTGTAGAATTAAAATGAAGCTAGCCCTGGCTGCTGTGCTCAGTGGTTAGAATGTCAGCCTGCACACTGAAGGGTAACATGGTCAATTCCCAGGCAAGGGCACCTACCTGGGCTGCAGGATCAATCTCCAGCCCAGGAGGCAATCAGTCAATGTCTCTCTTACATTGTTGTTTCTCTCTCTCCCTCCCTTCCACTCTCTCTAAAAATCAATAGAAAAAGATATCCTTAGGTGAGAGTTAACAAACAAACAAAATGAAGCTCATAATGTTGAAGTTCTGCAAATGGATTTTCTCCTTCGGATTCTGTTGCAGCCCACTCACTTGGACCTGGCGGCCTTGCTCCCTGCCACTTCCCATACCTCATTGCCCGAATGTCCCACTTCCAGATGCTGGTCTTCAAACAAGTCTCTTGTCATCCATCTGTCACTTAGGTCATTCCATTGCTGACACAGGCACTATGCACTCAGACTTAAATGGAAGCATTGAAAAATTCATCTGTCTATTGCTGAACCTCTGAGCACACGCTACGGCTGGCGGCTGGCGCTGTTGTAAGTGGTGTAGGGGCAGCAGTGAACACCATGGCGGGTGCGCAGGTCATCACAGTGCTTAGGCCGCAGTTGCATACTACCATGTCAGACGGCAGTGCCGCGAGGGGGAGTAAAGAAGAAGGCGGTAGGTGATGGTGAAGTTGCTATTTCAGACAATGTGGTGAGAGAAGGCATCTCTGAGGAGGTGACATTTCAGCAGAGCCCTACCTGCAGTGAGGGGGAGTCCTGCAAATATCACACTAAGGCGAGGAAGCAGCCTCGCCCGCCCTGGGCGGTGAGCCAGCCAAAGGGAAGGTGGTGGGGGGTGAGTTCAGGGAGCAGCCGGGACAGGGCGTGGACGGTCCCCAGGGCAGAGACCCTGGCAGTCATTTAGGATTGCATTGTGACTGTCATCATAAGTCCTTGGAGAATTTTGTCCCAGACACTGGCATTTATTTGACTCACATTTGAGAAGGTAAGTCTGGCTGCTGTGTAGAGGATCAGGTGCAGAGTGTGAGTAGACACGGGAGCCGCGGGAAGCAAGCTCACCAGAAACGGAGAGGTGGGGCAGGGAGGCCAGGAGAGTGGTGGGACCCGCAGAGGTCTCTGTGTTCCCAGGACTTTGATGCCGAATGATGATGGCATTTGCTCAGGAACAAAAGTGGTAAGAAAAAGCTGGCTGGTGCAAACCAAGTGATGTGGTTTCGGTGGACATCTGCCCAGAGAGGATGAGGAAAAGAAAAACCAGAAGGGGAAGAATGCAGGGAGAATGGTGCATCTTCTGTGGGGTCCTTCCTGCACACGGAGCAGACAGAGCACCGCCCCGCCAGCCCTCCGACTACTGAGGGCCGGCCAGTGGCACAGGGCCCATCACTGAGCCTAACTTCTGCTTCATCCAGTCGCCTCTTTGAAAGGTCAGGCTTTGGCCTAAACCAGTTTGGCTCAGTGGATAGCGCATCAGACTGTGGACTGAAGGGTCCCAGGTTCGATTCAGTCAAGGGCATGTACATTGGTTGCGGACACATCCCCAGTAGGGGGTGTGCAGGAGGCAGCTGGTCGATGTTTCTCTCTCATTGATGTTTCTAGCTCTCTATCCTTCTCTCTTCCTCTCTGTAAAAAATCAATAAAATATATTTTTAAAAAATAAAAATAAAGGTCAGGCTTTGGTCTTTCAAACCTTGCCTGAACAATGCCATATTACTTTTTTGGTTCTAAATGTCACCTTTTTGAACTCAAGGTTTTTCATGGGGGTCAGCACCTCCATTTCTTTCTTTCTTTCTTTCTTTCTTTCTTTTTAATATATTTTATTGATTTTGTACAGAGAGGAAGGGAGAGAGATAGAGAGTTAGAAACATCGATGAGAGAGAGTCATCGATCAGCTGCCTCTTGCACACCCCATACTGGGGATACCGGAATCGAACCCGGGACCTTTCAGTCCCCAAGCCGACGCTCTATCCATTGAGCCAAACCGGTCCCGGCAGCACCTCCATTTCTAATTCACAGGTGCTGTCCCCGGGCCCTGGAGTAGCTACTGAGACTCTCAGAGAGGCTCTCAGTTTATACTGAAGGGCCGCCACCGCACTAGGTGGTCCCTCATGATATTCAGTCCGGCTCCTACTGCCCTGCTCATGGTGCTACTCACAGTGAACATCCCCAACATATCCTGTTGATGTGAAGTCTGACAAAATTAAAGACAGGGTATCTTTGGAAATCTGTCATTTTCTTTCTTTAACATGACATACTTCTATTTTTAAAAAACTATTTCCAAAAAAAATAGTGACGAGAAACATTGTTTTAGGTTTTCAGAAAATCTTTTTCTTTTCTCAGTTTCAATGTGACTTCTTTATATCATTAGTTAGAGAACTTCTGTGTAGCTAGATTTCAGGTGTTGTGAATGATGGTTTTTCTGTGGTTTAGTTGTCATTTTTTAAAAACATTTTTATTTATTTTATTTTATATGTGTATATTTTGTTGTTGTTGTTATTTTTAATCCTCACCTGAGGATATTTTCCCATTGATTTTTAGAGTGGGTAGAAGGAAGGGAAGGAGAAAGAGAGAAACATCAATGTGAGAGACACATTGATTAGTTGCCTGACCAGGCCCTGATATACCAGGCTGGGGAATCAAGCCTGCAACCAAGGTATGTGCCCTTGATCAGAATTGAACCCAGGACCCTTTAGTACACAAGCCAATGCTCTATCCACTGAACCAAACTAGCTAGGGCTGTTTTTTATTTATTTTAGAGAGAGAAGAAGGGAGAGGGAGAGATGGAAACATCAATGAGAGAGAAGCATCTACTGGCTGCCTCCTGCAGGCCCCCTACTTGGAATTGAGCCTGTGACCTCCTGGTTCATGGGCCAACATATACCACTGAGCCACACTGGCTGGGCTAGTTGTCATTTTAATGTGGTTGTGGGAGGTTTCAAGTACAGTGCCTGTGATTACCTATACTGCTATCTTGACTGGAACCTCCATCATTTCTCAAAGACCATAAATCACTTACAATTTCATGGTCTAAATAAGAAAAATAGATTTGTTACATTGGTGCATAAAAAGTAAATCTATGATATTGATTCCTTCAGGTTTAATGTATCAAGCCATGGAAGTAGAGCACATTTTTAAAAATATATATTTTATTGATTTTATAGAGATGAAGGGAAAGGGATAGAGAGCTGGGAACATCGATGAGAGAGAAACATCGATCAGCTGCCTCCTGCACAACCCGCACAGGGGATCGAGCCTGAAAACAAGGTATATGCCCTTGACTGGAATCAAACCTGGGACCTCTCAGTTCACGGGCTGACACTCTAGCCACTGAGCCAAACTGCAAGGACATTTTCCATTATTTTACATTTTACATCATTGTGCTTTGGGCCTGGCTGGTTTGGCTCAGACTGAAGGGTCTTGGGCTCGATTCCAGTCAAGGGCACGTGCCTGGGTTGCGGGCTTGATCCCCAATAGAGGGATCAGAAGGCAGCCAATCAATGATTCTCTCTCATCATTGATGTTTCTATCTCTCCCTGTCCCTTCCTCTCTGAAATCATAAAAATATGTTAAATAAATAAATAATATTTTAAAACATTATTGTACTTTGTTATGCACAGTTTGAAAGGACGTGGTTACACACCGCCTGCATGAGGCTCTGTGTGGACCAGCCGTCAGGCTCGCGTGGGGCTGGCAGTGGGGCCTTGGGATGAGGCAGCCGTCACTTACTGAGACTGAACAAATGCTTTCCGAAGGCGGAGGGCAGCAGAAGAGTCTTCGTGAACTAATAGGAAAAACACGGAAACTCAATAGAAAATGGGTCTAATCTGTAGATAGATGATTCTCCAAATGTACACCAATAATTTTTTAAATTGTTAAAAATGGTCAGCCTAACTGATAATCCAGATTTGCATATTAAAACAATGCAGAGCATAATTTGTGGTCAGATATAGATAATAATGCCGAGGAGAGTGGGAAGGAATGTTCAAGCACCGTGGCAGAGGGAAGTCAATGCACATGTTGGGAAAAGCGCTTTGCAAATCCATTCTGGGTCTTTAAGTCCACACATGTTCTCTGTTCTAGGAATTCCTCATCTAAGACTCAGGAAATTATATACAAAAATGACCTGTAAGCCATTTATAATAACAAATGTAATTGAAAACCACCCAATTGTTTAAAAATAAATAAGCTATACTATATCCATATCATCCAATAGTAGGCAGCCATTTAAAGTGGGGTCTTAGCTATTTTGCTTTGGAAAGTCCCCAAGTTCCTGCCATCTGCACAATACCTAGGCTCTCCTCTGAATGTGCCGTCTTAAGTTAGCCTGTTGGGGATGTGTCGTTATTTCCAGGGTGTTTTCCATTTGGCAGCACTCAGGCGAGAATTTCTTGAACACTTCAAAGCACACTAACGACCAGGCAGCTCCACGCTGGGCCTCCCCGGAGACGTGGGGCCGAGCCGCTGGTCCCCGAGCCGAGCACAGCTCGCTGCTCCCCTCCCGCAGCTCCCCAGACCCGGAGGGGAGATTCATAGTCAGTCAGGATCCCCACACCCCCCCCCCTCCCCCGGGACCCCGTGTTTGTATCAGAATGTTCATGTTTACCTTCTCCGCCGTCCCCACAGAGGAGCCCAGAAACTGCTCCGGGAGCACCGAGCCCCGGGGTGTTTGCGGCGGCCGCCCCGGAGACAGGAGCGGTGTTTGTCTAGGAATCACAGACGCCCAGGGAGGCTGAGATTGCAATAGCCAGACGCTCTCTGCTCTCTGGCAGTGCCTTGTCTGTGGGCCAGGGAGGTGACCGAGCGGGCCCTGGCACGTATCACGTTTACAGCCGTGACCCGTTCGTGTGGCTCCGGTGGGTTTGCCCCACCTTCACCCCCGTTTCTAACCTGAGATCGGCAGGCCGGGGAAGGAGTGGTTACTGTGTGGCTTTGTTTTGACAGAAGGGCCGAGTGGCAGCAGGACCCTCAAGTGGCGACTGCTTAGGACTCCGGTGGCCAGCGGTGAAACGCGCAGCTGGCGCAGGCTGGGCTGCGGGCGGGTCAGCCTGACAGCCCTGGCTCTGACGGCTGTCCCTGTGCATCCGTGGCAGGCCCTGCGGCGGCACAAGCAGAGGAGAGGCCGCTCTCCTGCAGGGCTCTGCGGGCTGGGGTCAGCACCCCTGAGTCCTCCTTTCCTGTGACTGCAGTCCTGATGCTCCCGGAGTGACCGTGTGGCCTGGGGGAGGCTGTGAGGGGTCGGACAAGAGCCAGGGCTGCAGAGACCGAGTGGCTCCGAGCCACTCTCTGCTTCTTTGAAAATGCTTTCAGCCAACATTTAAGACTTCAAGATTATAATGTTGCTCTAGCCAGTTTGGTTCAGTGGATAGAGCGTCGGCCTGTGGACTAGTCAAGTGCACGTACCTCAGTTGCAGACATTGATGGTTCTCGCTCTGTCTCTCCCCTTCCCTTCCACTTCCTATAAGAATCAATGAAAAAATATCTTCAGGTGAGAGGGAGAGAAAAAAGACTATACTGTCTTTCTTTCTCTCTCTCTCTCTCCTGTAGTTAAAAGCCACTGCACACCCCCCGGGCGTGGCCTTGTTGCTGTCACCTGGTTCCCTGGCTGCGGCCGCTGTCCCCTGCCTTCAGCAGCGTCACTCTCGTTCAGCCGAGCCGCGGGCTGCGGAGCCTGCTGCTGCCTGTCCTCAGACCCTCTCCGATCAGATGACACCCCAGGTCCCCATATTCTCAAAGGTCTGTTGCCTCCCACCGCTGCTGGCAAAGTCAGGGTTTAATTAACAAAAAATAGAACAATCCCCACGGCTACTTTAAGCGGAAGACGCCGCAGGAAAGGATGTACTGCAGACATCACGTGACCGAGGTCGCTCTGCATCCCGCCTCAAAGCCGCCCAGCCCCCGCCGCGGAGAGTGAGTGGAAACTCCAGCATCGCTGCTGCCCCCGGAGCCAGAGGGCCCTGCCCCGCAGCACGGCGAGCGGAGTCCCGCACACACGGCGTGCTCATCAGCTGGTCACTGGCAGGTCCGGCTGGCCACGCTCCTGCAGAGAGAACGGGAATCTGAGTTCTGCCTCTGGGCGGGAGAGGCACATTCCGACTGGACAGAGACCTTCAGAGAGGGATGGAAGTCCCAAGTGTGACAGATGTCACACCAGAGCAGACGCGGAGTCGCCCCTGTCAGCGCCACTGGGCTGTTGTGATTTATGCCGGTCCAGCTTGCTTCAGAAGACGGGCCTCGGGCTGCTCTCCCCAGCAGGACCCGGGAGGTCGGCTTTAGCCGTGGGGATGGGTGCTGCGTAGTCCACAACGCCAGCTCTGGTATGCCACACCTCTCTATGTAAACACACAGTCCCATGCCAGTGAGGGACAGCAAGCCACGTTAGCACCTGCCACTGACCCTGGCACTGCAGTTTGTCCACAGGAGACGTGGACCTTTCTTTCTACATGTGTACGGCCAAGATCAACAACGATGCCCCAACAGTGAGTTTAATGTTAGGAATTGCATGTTGAGAAGAAGTAAATACCTTTCCCCAGTTTACGGAGCATATGGGTCACAGTCATGATGAGGAACAACCTGGAACCCTGAGCCAGTCATCTTGCTGAGGAGCCAAGGCTCGGAGCCCAGCATAGAAGCGAGACAAGCACATCAAGATGACAGTGCAGCCCTGCCGACCTATGAACCAGGGGGTCACGGTTCCATTCCCAGTCTGGGCACATGCCCGGGTTACGGGCCCATCCCCAGGAGCCAGCTGATCAATGGTTCTCTCTCATCATTGACGTTTCTCTCTCTCCCCCTCTCCCTTCCTCTGAAATCAATAAAAATATACTTTTAAAAAGGTAACATGGCATATTCTAGAAACATGAAAGGGGTGAGGGAGGTGAAAGCAAGAATACCAGAGCAAGGGAAGTTAAAAGGCAGAGGCCGGTCACTGAGTAGGCCGCGGAGGAGCCATTACCTGAGAGGTGGCGGAAAACTCCCTCTCCACATAGCAGGCCCGGCCCGGCCTAAAACTGCCGGGGCTATTTCAGTAGACTCACGTCACCAGTGACACAGATGTTAACATTCTGTGGCTCTTACTTGCATTTCTCAAAGTTCTAATTAATCTCCAAGATAAAAACTGGCTTGCAGGCTGGTACCAACGAGACTCGCAGCCTCCTTGCCGTGTCTGTGCCAGCTCCTCTCACTGTCTCAGCTGCATAACGGGGCGAGTGATTAGCCTTTGGAAGGGAAGCCACACTTCCCGCTGGATACCATTTGCTCACTGATAGTTAACTGATGGATTGATCAGCAGGTCCTCTGGCCCTGGCTAGTAAAGACCTTCTCAAGGCTCTCCCCTCCAACCCACCCCAACACACTGGGAGAAGAGTTTCCTTAACCTCCTTGAAAGCAGGGCTACATCTTAATTTTTTTTAAATATATTTTATTGATTTTTCACAGAGAGGAAGAGAGACGGATAGAGAATTAGAAACATCGATGAGAGAGAGTCATCGATCAGCTGCCTCCTGCACACTCCCCGCTGGGGATGTGCCCGCAACCAAGGTACATGCCCTTGACTGGAATCGAACCCAGGACCTTGCAGTCCACAGGCCGACACTCTATCCACTGAGCCAAACTGTTTCCAGCAGGGCTACATCTTAGACACTTTTGGTAGCTCGCTTAGTGCCCTGCACAGAGGAAACACTTGCAGAACAAATGGATGGCTGTGTGGATACATATGGAAATAGGTAATATACAGCCTATTTTTCTCCCTTGTTATAAAACTTTCCAAACTGGAGCTTAAAAGAGAACATATGCCCTGGCTGGTGTGGCTCAATTGGTTGAGCATTGTCCCATGCACCAAGAGGTTGCCGGTTTGATTCTCAATCAGATTGCTGATGGATGTTTCTCTCTCTCTCTCTCTTTTTCTTTCTCTCTCTCTCTCTCTCTCTCTCTCTCTCTCTCTCTCCCCTCCCCACCCTTCCTCTTTCTCTAAAAATCTATAAAAACATATATTTTAAAAAGAGAGAACTTAATGTCACTCGATTCAATTTCATGTTAAGAATAAGGGAGCAGGTTAAGCGAATACATACATGACCTCGGTTATTAAGAATGTTTAAGTCTTTTCACAAGGAAGGAAGGTCACGGTCTGCCTGCCTGGAGCCCGGTGTGGATCCTGCAGATACACTGGCAGTGCTGTGGGGATGATTGGAAAGTGAGCCAGAGAAGGAAGTGGCGAGGGCGTGAGGGACGATCTTCGGGAGGGAAGACCCTGGCTCAGGGGCAGCATGCGGAACAGTGAGGCTTGAGGAAACTAGTTTGGTGGTTTTTAAAAACTTAAACATATACCACCCAACTCCATATGCCAGCCATCCCACTCCTCCCCACTGGCCCAAAAGAAATGAAAGCGTTTGCCCATATGAAGACTTGCACACTATTCATAGCTGCTCCCTTCAGAATTGCCAGAGTTTAGAAATAACCCAGATGTCCTTCTAAAGGTGATGAGTAAACAGTACATTCCTCACTGAAAGCAGGCACCAGGGTGGTGAATCCCAGTGTAACCAGGTGAAGTGAAAGAAGCCCGTGTGAGAATCCATTCTGTACAATTCTGTTTGTGTAAGTTTCTAGAAAATGCTGGACATAACTAGGAGCATGGTGTGGGGTGAGCAAGGAGGGAGGCAGGAGAGGTGGGAGATAAGGCAGGAGGGAACTTGGAGGTGACGAATATGCTCATTGTCTTATGTTGACAGTTCACAGTGTACATATGTCAAAATCATCAACTTGTATCCTTTGAGCATGTGTAGTTTGTAGTATGTCAGTTATGCCTCAGTGCAGCTATCCTATACAATAAAAGCCTAATATGCTAAGAGTCCGGTTACAGCCTGGAAGATCCGGGTCAGCAGTCAGCATCTGGTGTGCTCTGTGCCGCCTTTCTGTGGCCACATGCTTTCAGACCCATAAGAGCCTCTGAGAGGGCCCTAGGAGACCAAGGCCTCAGTAGTAAGGGCCAGGACATGGTCCCTTTGCTCGCGGTGGCCAGCTGGGAGCAGCATCATAGAACCATAGAGCCAGAGGAAACCCAAGATCTGCTCTCCTGCTGCGGGAGTGCCATCGGCAGCAAGGACCCGACTGGCTGCTGTCGCTGTGGCAGCCGGCGCCTGTGCAGGTGACAGTCCTGTCTGGGAAAGCATGTCATGTTCCTGTCTTCACGCCACACGCAGGGAGCATTCACAAATGTGAAAAGTAGCATGCACACACCGCACCGAGGAAACACCTGAAGTACTAGTACGCCCCAGCATTTCTTCCCAGCGAAATATTCCCGCCATTTCTTAAAAATCACTTTTAGTGAACACAGAAGCTAATCGGCAGGTTATGGGCAAGAGGATTTAATAACCAAGAAAATTGGTTGAGGGGGAGGGAGAGGGGATCAATTGGGGGAAAATGAGACATATGTAAAACTTTAGACAATAAAAAAATTAAAATAAATAAATAAATAAAAGAAAATTGGTTGATCCATACATAACACAGCAAATGCAAGAGTCCCAGCATCCTTCCACATAGTTCTTGTTTAAGAGGAAAATGGCTTAAAACAAATTTACTCAAATTGTGAGGCTCTCCTGATCCATCTTATGTTCGGAGCTACCGGGAACAATTGGATAGTCACGAGAGCATAGTTGACATAGCGTGGGGGGTGGCGGGTGAGAAAATGTCCTTGGAAAGCAACGCTAAAGTTTTTAGCAAGCAACAGATGGTGAAGAGAATTTAACTGTACATTAGCCACCATTAGTAATTTAAGATGCGGAAAATGTCATGGATAAAATCTTTCTTTAAAATGCTTCCTTTCACTAGAGGTGGAAAATACTCCTAAGTTTCATTTAGGATCCTCCCCTCCCAGTCTTTGCTGCAGAGGCCTCTGCCGCTCAGGGCGGGGCGTGGAACCGGAGGAGGATTTGCTGCTAAAACTAGGATGACTGACCGAAAGCGGGTGTGGGAGGGAGTCTGGGCGTCTCCTGCTCCTTTGTGGGCAGGGAAGGGAGTAAAGCAATATTTAGGAATATTTAAGCTGCCTTGTCTATAAAGGGACTCAGTGGGGAGGGGAGAGACTAGAAGCAGGAGCGGGGGTTTAAGGGCCACTGCGGGCATGAGTGAGGCTAGTAAGAGGCAATATATCAACAATAAAAGAAGGAAAGAGACAATATATTGGGATGATGGGGAGGACAGGCTTGGAAACCATAAAACGCTTCCTTCAACCCCACACTAGTCATGTGGCCTCGAACAAATGACTTAACCTAGTGCTTCCATCCCCTCATTCATAATAAAACGTCTCCCACAGGCTTGTTAGGAGACTAAGAACCGTGTTCAAAGCTGGGACGTGCTGAAGCCGGTTTGGCTCAGTGGTAGAGCGTCGGTCTGTGGACTGAAAGGTCCCAGGTTCGATTCCAGGCAGGGGCATGTACATTGGTTGCGGGCAGATCCCTGGTGGGGGGTGTGCAGAAGGCAGCCGGTCGATGTTTCTCTCTCATCGATGTTTCTAGCTCTCTATCTCTCTCCCTTCCTCTCTGTAAAAAATCAATAAAATATCTTTTTTTAAAAAAAGAAAACAAAGCTGGAACGTGGTACATGGAACGTGGCATCCCTTCAAGTAAACTGCAGCTTTTAGGACTGCTGCTGGGTTGCGATGTGATGTAAAAGCTTAGGAAAGTCTGTGTTTCTGACAATGAAAGCACCCCCACACGCGCACTCACAGTTCATTTTCTCCACAGGGGAAAGGAGCATGTGCAGATCCGACCGGTTTGCCTGCTGCCGCCTCCTCAGACAAAGTGCTGACCCCGTCTGTAGCGCAGCCCCCCTGGCGCCGTGAGTCTGACCGGGAAAAGATGGGAGCGGCTGCTTGGTTCAGCGGACAGAGCATCAGCCTGCAGACTGAAGGGCTCCTGGTTCCATCAAGGGCACATGGTGTGGGCTTGATCCGCAGAGGGGGGCATGCAGGAGGCAGCCTGATCAATGATTCTCTCATCATTGATGTTTCTCTCCCCCTCTCCCTCTCCCTTCCTCTCAGAAATCAATAAAAAATATATTAAAAAAAAAAAAAAAAAGCTAACTCGAAGAGCCCACCCAGGGGATAGCCTCAGTACTCTCATTACTGAAAGTGAGACGGAGAAAGATAAATTTGAACCCTTGAACATTTTTATTTATTTTTTTAAATATTTTTTAATTGATTTCGGAGATGAAGGGAAAGGGATAGGGGAAGAGAAACATCAATGGTAAAAGAGAATCCTGGATTGGCTGCCTCCTGCACACCCCACACTGGGGATCGAGCCCGCAACCCAAGCATGTGCCCTGACCGTGACCTCCTGGTTCATAGGTCGACACTCAACCACTGAGCCACACTGGCCGTGCATCCCTTGAACATTTTTTTTTATAAATATATTTTATTGATTTTTTACAGAGAGGAAGGGAGAGAGATAGAGAGCTAGAAACGTCGATGAGAGAGAAACATCGACCAGCCGCCTCTTGCACACCCCCTACCGGGGATGTGCCCGCAACCAATGTACATGCCCTTGACCGGAATCGAACCCGGGACCCTTCAGTCCACAGACTGATGATCCACCACTGAGCCAAACCAGTTTCGGCCCCTTGAACATTTTTAAATATGGAAAAGCTGGGTGACAGGCTGCTACTTGCTGATCTGAGTTCTTTTTCTCCTTCTCCTGCCCCAATGTTGCTTGGTAGGGCACTTTCCTCTGCTGGTGTGTGAACTTGCACTGGGTTTTGGTTAATGAGACAGAGCAGAAGTATTGTAGGGGTCCTCCAGGAGGCCACCTTAAAAAGGAGTCCTGCAATCTACTCCCACTTCACTGCCTCCCCTTTATCCCCCATCATCCTCCCCCCCCCCACGTGTCTCTCCCCCCCACCGCCCCCACCCCCGCAGTGCCACAGGTCTGCTCTGGAGACTTTGGGAAACGAGAGTTAGTTTCCTCTGCTGTCTCCCTGCCCTTGGAGAGGAAATGCAGTTACCGCCATCGAACAGCGGTGACAGCGGTGACGGTTAAATGGGAGAGAGTACTGTTTGGAACACACAGTACGTTTTGCAGATCAAAAGAAGGAGAAGTCCTTGAGGGCCAGAGTATCTGGGAAGACCTCAGGGGGAGCTGGAAGAGAGGGTTGGGTTGAAACAGACGGGATGGAGGGGGTCCGAGGGCAGTACTGAGGACACTGAGGTCGGGAGGCTGGGCGGAGTCTGGCCTGTGCTGAGCCGGCAGGATGACGGAGGCCGGCATGAGCAGTGAGAGGTACACATTTGACAAGGTGGAAAGACTGGATATGTCCGTGTTAGTATATTTAATATCAAAATGTACATGAGATTAACCCAGTGTCGGCAATTCGGAGGTCTCCTGCTTCATAACCGGCTGCACGATTTGGTAATACAGGGGTGCAGGGAGGGTGGGCACACGCAGGGTTCGCTTAGTCATTTGGCGGTGTTTGCCGAGCACCCCGTGCAGCAGGCACCCAGAGCCTGCTGCCCAGATGAGCTTGCATTCTCACTGGGGAGACAGAGAATAAACTAACACGAAGCAAGAAAACGAGAGGGAGTGATAAGTGGTTGACAGAGCAATCAAACAGGGTGACGCTGGAACCACTGGGTGTTTCAGAGGAAGTGGTCACCGAGGACTTCCTGGAGGAGGTGGCAGCCATGCTGTGCTCAGCGGGGAGGGAGGGGCATTTCGGAGAGAGGCGAGGCTACCTTCGGAGGAACCTGATCTTCATGCCCCCTCACCTGCCCACCCATGTGCTTTCTGCCGTCTCTGCACTTTAACCTCTTCAGTTTCATGTGGCCTTGTACTGAGACGGACATCATTGGTGTTCTCTGCCACTCTTGCCACCAAGGCCTTTACTCTTCTGCAGCCTGAACTCTGCCAGCCACCTTTCCTTTCTCACCCGCCTCCACCCTGGCTAGCCTTGTTCTTGCCTTGGGCTCCGCCTCCCAAACATGCAGCCCAGCCCCCTGTCCTGCGCAATGAGACTAACCTGTGTAGGTCACAAAGCGCGTGGTTCGGTCTGTTTGACACGATGCTGCGCACCCTGGTGCCTCTCACGGAGGGAGGTTCCCGCCGGCTTTCCTCCTTTCTCCTCCGCTCGCCTGCCTCTGCCGCCTCTCACCCCGCCGCCCAGGCCCGGCTGCTGCACGCGCTTCTTTGCTCTCTGTTGGACTTTCAGCTTCTAGTCTGGATGGACACATCACAGAAGGAAGCAGGAGCCAGGGCGATGCAGTGTGAATGCAGAGCAGGTGCTGGGTCCCGGGACGTTCTGAGGTAGAATTGGCAGGACTGGTCATCAGGGTGGAGGCTGTGTTGTTGAAGGGTGAAGCCATGAACTTAGTTTGATTCCGCAGCCACAGGAGGTGGAAATGGGGACCCAGCCGGGAACCAGGGCCACGCCCGCCCTGGGAGAGGGAGAGGTCAGGGGAGGATCTATGACCTGACTCTGGTCTCTCTCTGCTCCTGAGAATGGCAAGTCCCAGAAGAGAAGTACCAAGTTCTCTGCCAGAAAGGCCATGCCATCTGTAGGGCAGGCTCCTGCCCAGGGAGAATCACAGAGTATCAATAGTCACCTCAATCCTATTGCCCTGGTCGGTGGGCTCAGTGGTTAGAGGTTGGCCTGCAGACTGAAGGATCCTGGGTTCAATTCCCAGTTAAGGGCACATACCTGGGTTGCATGTGTGATCTCCAGGTCACATCCGGAGGCAACCAGTGATGTGTCTCCTTGCAGCAATGTGTCTCTCTCCCCCAGCATCCCTTCCACACTCTCCAAAAATTAATGGAAAGAATATTTTCGGGTGAGGATTAACAACAAAAAAAGATTATGTTTACTTGAATAATGCCATTAAATTTTCACACACACGCACACACACACACACACACACACACACACACGGTGTGTCTGCCCTCCCAAGGCCCAGAGAAGAGGAGGGCGGCCTGGGCAGAGCCGAGGGTGCTGAGTCAGTCTGGCCCGCTCTGGGCTTCGTGTTCGGGGAGGAGCACTGAGGTGTGGGGACTCCCTCTGGCCCAGGGGGAAGGCCGGGCCCAGGCAGGTCTCAGCCAGACTGGCACAGGCTGTAGCCCTCAGCGCTTGGAGGCCGGCCGCGCTGAGCCACCCTGACCCCTCCTGTGTCGCTGAGAGCCGCTCACAGCCTGTGCTTCAGACAGGCCCTGGAGCCGACGCTAACATTAGCCAACTTTATCAACTGAAAGATTTGGCAGTTTAGGGACATTGAATAAAGGAGGAAAATGGCTTCTTGTAAAGTAGAATCTGCCTGGAGACCCACAGTCTCCATGAGGGACGTCCTACAGATACAGATGTAAACAATATGAGGGCCCTCACTTTAGAATCTTTGGTTGAGACAGAAATTAAACATCTTTTTGTTCTTAATCCTCATGTGAAGGTATTTTTTCCATTGATTTTTTTAGAGAGAGAAGGGAGGAAGGGAAGGGGAGAGGTAGAGAGAAACATACACATGAGAGGAACACATCAATTGGTTGCCTCCTGCACAGGCTGGGGATCAAACCTGCAACCCAGGTATGTGCCCTTGATCAGGAATTGAACCCGAGACACTTAGGTTCTCAGGCCAACGCTCTAACCACTGAGCACACCAGCCAGGACTAAACATTCTTATTCCTCTCAAGGGAGTTCACACTTGGATATGAAACTCATGGAGAAATTCAGGGAAAATGGAAAACTATATTTACTTTTAAGTCCCTCACCAACTCTCTCCTTTACAAGAAAATTGCTGCATTCTGATGGGATTTTATTTTAATGGCGAGACGAAACTCCCATCACCGTTCTCAGAGGCCCCTGTGGGCCTTGGCGAGGGGCCTGGGGGCAGTGGAGTCCCAGTAGGTCCTTCACTTTGGAGTTTTCTGCTTACTTTTGCCTTCCTGTTCTTAATTTAAAATAACTTTTGTTTTCCCGTTATGAGATTTTTATGTGTTGAAATAAGGAAGAAATGTAAATACGGTAAAGAAGAGAATTAAAATCCCCATTGCTCCGTTCTTAAGAGATAATTGTTAGTTACAACCTGGCGCATATCTCTGTGCTTTCTCGGGGCATAAAGCTCTATACGTAAACAACCGCTCCATGTGCCAAAGAAGGAGAGGACAGTGGTTCACTCTGCCTTTCGGACCTGCAGGTTGCCATGTATTGAAACCTCTTCGGCACAATTTTTTATTGACCGTGTGTCCCCCACTCTATGGATGTGTCCTCATTTGTTTAATCAACCTTCTAGCATTGAATATTTGTATTTTTCTAACTTTTCTATGTCACAGCAACTCCACCGTAACAACTCTGAATATCTTTGCAACTAAAACTTCATGTGTGTTCTTACTTCCTTTCCTCAGATGAGCTCTATAGCACCTCTGAATCAAAAGACAGCCAGCCGGGCTGGCTGGCTCAGTGGTTGAGCTTCGACCCAGGATCCAGGAGATCACTAGTTTGATTCCCAGTCAGGCCATGTGCCTCGGTTGCAGGCTCTATCCTAAGTAAGGGCATGCAGGAGGAGGCCAATCGATGATGCTTCTCTATCATCAATGTTTCTATCTCTCTATCCCTTTCCCTTTCTCTCTCTGTGAAAATTAACTTTAAAAAACATATTTTTAAAAATGTTTTTTTAAAAGACACCACATGCTTTGTGCCCGGTGCCAACCTCTCCTCGGAAAGGCTGCAGACCCTAAGCACAGACCAGCGCGTAGCTCTGTGTTCACAAATTCTAGACTGTTCCAGATTTAGGCTCATAGTGTCTCCGTGCCTTCCCAGGTGGCATTTCTCTCCATCAGCTTCTCTTCTTTGGCTGTGTCACTCCCCACAGGAGGCAGGACTGGGGGGTGGTCAGGGGCCACCTGGGCTCCATGTCTGTCTCGTCATCAGCTGTTTGATCTCAGGCAAATAACTGCACCTGTTTCCACGCCTGTAGAATGAAGTAACATGTGGCTCAGAGTCATGGTAAGAATTCAGTGAATGTATACATGCAGCTTGTGAGAAACACATCATACATTGGCTGTTATTTGCCTGTTTAAAAAAATGGATGTATGAGAGCACATTCCAAAGATCAGTATATCTGCACCTTATACATTGCATTTTTACCTTGTTGCTTTTTTAAAAATTTTTCATTATAAAATCTTTACTTGAGAGGTTTGACAAGAATAAGGAAGATCTTTCAAATGGCACCATTTTCTCCACCTGCTACCACCGCTGGTGTAAACCCGTGTCTCCTACAGGATTCGGACGGAAAGTTACCTGGAGACTGGCAGGCGGCTTTTGCCTTTGGGAGAGGGAGGGAAGCCGGCCTGAGGGAACGTTTTCCTCCTCCCACGAGAGAGGAGGAAGTTCCCTCAGGCCCGGGGCTGCCTCCGCTCCCGGAAGAGCAGCCTGAGGGGGGGGAGGAATGCCGTGGCCTCTGATCCCGAAGGGTAGACGTGACCAGGAAATTTGTCTAGGCCTAACCTCAGAAGGAACTAACTGTGAGGGATAATCAGTGGGTCCCTGGGCCTCCCACTCCTGGAGCCAATTAAGCAGAGACGGTGTGGTATCAAATTTGAGTGGTTATTCCAATCCCGCCCACAGTATGGGAGAGCAGCAGGTCATCCACAAACATCTGCTCTGCCCCGCCCGTAAGCCAGCTGCTTAATAGGGTAGGACAGGGATTACTGGCATGGGGAAGGAAGGGGCTGGGGTGGGACTCTTGTTTGGGTAACTTTCCATGATGACAGGCAGTTCTAGAATGAGAATGGTTCCTAGGTTGACTCGCAGGTCCTGGGGGCGTACAACTCCCAGCCAGGTAAAGAAGTTCTTTTTATTTTTTATTTTTTTTTAAATATATTTTATTGATTTTGTACAGAGAGGAAGGGAGAGAGATAGAGAGTTAGAAACATTGATGAGAGAGTCATCGATCAGCTGCCTCCTGCACACCCCCCACTGGGGATATGCCTGCAACCAAGGTACATGCCCTTGACCGGAATCGAACCCGGGACCTTTCAGTCCCCAGGCCGACGCTCTATCCATTGAGCCAAACCGGTTTCAGCAAGAAGTTCTTTCTTTAAACTTCATCACTAGGCAATTGCGGCTATCAGAGCATGATTAACATTTCCAATAACCACAGCTAGTCCCCGGGAGTCTATCTTTGTCCCTAACATAACCACCAGAGAGCTGGGAGGCAGGGATTCCTGTGAGGGACCCTGGACTGGTGGCCCCACAGGGATGGCTGCGTGGGGCAAGCCTGGGCTAAGGAACACCACGTCTCCGCTTCCAATTTCCCCCTTAAGTCAAATTGGGCTCCCCCAGGCCCGGCTCTTCGGGAGCCGTACTCCCTCACCTAGTCTCTCCCTTTTCTCCCCGTCAGACCCCGGACTCCTGAGGCGGTGGGGTTCCCACAAAAGAGGAGGGGGCGCTTTTTCTGCTTTTGATGTAGACGGCGGGAATGGCACCAGGTGTTAGACCAATGGGCAGACAGACCTGGGCTCAGCAACCTCAGTACTCGAGTTCTGTCTAGGAAAGAATTCAGAACCAGACTCAAACTTTAAGAGAACATGTATTTATGAAATCACAAGTAGAAGTAATATGTAGAAGAAATGGGCTGAGGAAACAAGTTATAGAGGCAAAGAAAGGGCCCTTGGAGTGAGGAAGGTGCCTGGGGCAGGAAGCGGGGAGGGGAAGGCCAGGGCGGCGAGCTCCCTGGAGGGAGGGCACTGGGTCCTCCTCCTCAGGGATGGGAGGGCGGAGGCTTTATGGGAGGTTATGGGGGAGATCTTTTTTTAAAAAAAAAAAATATATTTTATTGATTTTTTTACAGAGAGGAAGGGAGAGGGATAGAGAGCTAGAAACATCCACGAGAGAGACACATTGACCAGCTGCCTCCTGCACAGTTCCTACTGGGGAAGTGCCCGCAATATACATGCCCTTGACCGGAATCAAACCTGGGACCTTTCAGTCCACAGGCAGACGCTCTACCCTCTACCCACTGAGCCAAACCGGTTTCGGCAAGGGGAAGATCTTATTAGAATATTCGGCACCTTTCCAGGTGTGTCCTTTTAGCGTTGTGGTCTCCACTGATTGACTGGCTGGCACCAGGGCGGGGTCGTTATCCGGTGCAGCTGATCCAGCCGGTGGTGTTCTCTTCAGGGCCTGGAGCTGAGATACAACTGAGGCCTCGATGCTATCTCTGGGGAGGGAAGGTCACAAGGTCCGAACCGCCAGACCAGCGATAAGCTAGGGAGGAAAAGTCACCCTGGGGGCAAGATCTCATCCTGCCTTTGATCGCCCCTGGCTGGGCACGGAGGCTTTCTGTATCTGGCCCATCGTCCTTGCTCTGCGCAGGCCTACAACCCTTTTAACTCTGGGCGGTGGCCGCAATGTTCCACACTCCTGTCTCCGTGGGGAAAGCTTTCCCCTCGTTGTTCCAAAGAGCCCCCTCCCTGCCTTTGTCAAAGCTGATGTCAGTGTTTGCCTGGGGGAAAAGGCCGCAGGAAGCCAAGCGTGTACTCGCAGTCAGACTGTGGTTCTCACTCACCCTTTTGGGGTACCCAGCCACATTCTGTGTGACTGTGGACAGTAGTCCTGGCCTGGGAGAGGACTCCACTCTCTCCAATCACAATAACCAGGAAGCAGAGGAGTCCTCGCAGGTCCCTGTGGTAAGTTGTAGGCGGGGCCACGTCACAGCTCCCACCCTGCCCTTCAGGGCCGGCGGAGAGCTGTAGCTGCTACTGGTATGGGGTACAACTCCGGAGAATGGGTGCCATCTGCAGGCTGGGACCAAGCCCTAGGGAGAGCTTTTGACAGCTGTGCTGACCTTGTAAGAACCCCCACGTGAGGCGGCTGGGTCCAGAGTTGGAAAGGAGCCTGTGGGGAGACTCACTCCTCACAGCCACCCGGTCCTGGCCAGGAAGCCCTCCGCCCCTCCCGGTGCGCACCGCCAAGGCCTTTCTCCAAGTTCCCTTCCCTTCACTTAATCTCATCATCTAACCCGACAATGTAGTTCGGGCAGAGGAGCAAACAGCAGTTCCTCTGAGCTCCGAGGCCTCCAGGGAGCGCCATGCAAATGAAAATTGTCATCCTCCTCACCAGTCATCACTGTGGCCAGCCGAGGCCCCCAGGGCAGCCTTCATCTGGCAAACATTTTTACTAAATAGAAACACTACCAAAAACCATCTCTTGGAAAAGTCTGGGCTGAGCCAGAGGCATCCAGCCGGGGCCTGCTCTGCTGCCTCCAGCGGCCGGTCTGTCACTCACTCCCGCTGCCTTCCTGCCTGCGGAGGTGGGTTGGCCTTTGACTAGCGCCGGTTGCATTTCCTAATCCCTGTAATCTCTACTTCATCCAGTTGGTACAGCTGGCCCATTCTCCCTGGCAGACTGGGAGCAGAGAAATAGCCTTGTTTCTAATAAAGCACACACCCCTATTTAGGGTGGGCCGCAGCCCATTTTAAGACCTTAAAATTGACTTTAGCTATTCTAATATTCTGATGCTATCCTGAAATGGATGTTTTCTCAAGAAAGATGAGCTAAATCAGGTTTCTGATGGAACTATAATATTCTGATCCTCATCAAGATGTGAACGATGCAGCCGTGAATAGCTTTCCATCTTACTCCTCCCTCACTTCCCCCTCCCCCCCACCACACACACACACACACACACACACACACACACACTGCTTGCATATAAGAGGGCCTTCAGCACTCTAGCCAGAGGTGCATGCTCACATTCTACAGCTCACCCCCAGTGAGTCCCTAGGCAGGAAGCGCTGCAGGGCCTGAGTCACCTGTTAGCGCAGGACACTCCCCGTTGTTCAGTCCAGTGCTGCTCGGGCTTCCTGGAGGGTAGGACATAGCCAGCACCCAGGCTTTCACTGAACACCTGCCGAAGGGTGAGCCTTCCGACAGCCCACCGGGGGGTGCCGCTTCACACCACAGTGTCGAGGGGCGTGAGGGTGTTATATTAAAGACTCAGGAGCTATCACTGGACAGGTGGCCCCTTACTACTCCTGCAGGTCACACTCTAGGTGCCTGCCCTGGGAGACTCAGTTCTCCTTGGGCTGGGCTGTCTCCACCCCACAGCCGGCTCAGTATTTAACTGCACAGGGTGCTCCAGGCCGGGGGACGGCAGCCTCTCCATTAAGCCAAGGCGCACACACCCCACGTTGTCCTTCACCCCACGTTGCAGCATCACCAACTGATTTGCAAATGCATGACATTGTTTAATGTGTAAGTGTTCAATAGTGTATAAAATATTCACTATTGTTAGTTCCAAGAACATAAATATAAGATCTGAGGGCTTTTAACTTTGCTACAATAATCACTTTAGCAATCAGATATCCCCTTCCAGTATTTCTTACTGGAATTTTATGGAAGCTTTTTCCCCCCTTTTTTTCTTTCTGGCTCCCCATTAAATTCCTTAAAAGCTCAAAAGATGCCGAAACCGGTTTGGCTCAATGGATAGAGCGTCAGCCTGCAGACTGAAAGTTCCCAGGTTTGATTCCGGTCAAGGGCATGTACCTTGGTTGCGGGCACATCCCCATTAGGGGTGTGCAGGAGGCAGTTGATTAATGATTCTCTCTCATTGATGTTTCTATCCCTCTTTATCCCTCTCTCTTCCTCTATGTAAAAAATCAATAAAATATATTTTTAAAAAAAAAGAAAAAGCTCACATGTATTCCCTTCGGAACCTTATCCCCAGGGAGTGGCGGAGGTTGTTTGTGAGGGAAGGATGATGGTCCTGGCAGAGGCGTGGCTTTTCCTGGCTGCGGCCCAGCCAGGGTGGGTTTGGACTCCAGCAAGCCCGCGGTCTCTCCAACCACCTGCTCCAATTCTGTTACTTCACAATTGCCAGGTCCAAATAAATAGGAGGTCGGGTGATATAACTTTAGGAGCAACAAATTGGCCCTTATGCCCCCAAATACATCCTCACTTATTTCCCTCAGTCACTAATGCTACAATAAGATTTTAATCATTTGGATTAGAGTTTGGGCATGCCTTCCAATTTACAAAATATCCTGGTGAGTGAAAATTGGAATTTTGGACAAGAGGGTAAAAGAGCAAGGTTTAAACCGAAACTGGTTTGGCTCAGTGGATAGAGTGTCGGCCTGCGGACTGAAAGGTCCCGGGTTCGATTCCGGTCAAGGGCATGTACCTTGGTTGCGAGCACATCCCCAGTAGGGGGTGTGCAAGAGGCAGCTGATCAATGATTTTTCTCTCATCGATGTTTCTAACTCTCTATCCCTCTCCTTCCTCTCTGTAAAAAAATAAATAAAAACATATTAAAAAAAAAAGAACAAAGTTTAAGACAGACAGGTGAGAGTTTATATTTTAACTTTGCCATTTATTGGTTGTGAAACTAGAATTGTACCCTGCCAGTCTTCATTCGTTACCCCGCCCAGGGGAACAGTGTCCATCTCATAGATGCGGTGACATCTGCCAGGTCAGCGTGCATGTCAAACGGTTAACACGGTGTCTGCCTCCATGCATAGCGGCTACCGTCTCTGTCATCATCTCTTTCCATCCCTTCTTTTGCCGATGAGAAAAGGAGCGAGGTTCCCGACTCCATGCAGGCAAGCGCAGATGTGAGCTGGACCCACTTGCCATGTTCCCCGGCCGTGAAGGCGCGCTGAGCCAGGCCGGTGGAGAAGTGACTAAGCCGTGGCCAGGCGTGCAGGGTCCAGGCTGTGAGGCCGCCGCACGCAGAGGTGGGAGCTTTCACAGGTCAAAGACAGATGCCACTAACTTGGCAGTTTTGCTGAGGGGCAGCTCAGGCTACACATGACTATTTTCTAGTCCTTTCAGCCAATCAGAGATCAGTTAAACCAATCCATTACCCATTATTTTAAACAACATATTTTTATTGATTTCGGAGAGGAAGGGAGAGGGAGAGAGAGAAACATCAATGAGAATCATTGATCGGCTGCCTCCTGCACTCCCTACCCCCTCACTGGGGGATCAAGACTGCAACCCAGTCATGTGCCCTTTCAGGAATCGAACCTGGGACCCTTTAATCCACAGGCCAAAGCTCTATCCACTGAGCAAAACCTGCCAGGGCCTATTATTAAAGCAAAAAATCAATAGATATGTGACATTGAGTTATGCCCATAGAGGCTGCTTATCTCTCAGATCCTTTCATTTACCAGCGGCTGAAGCACAGTCAGTAAGCCCACTGCGTGCCAGCACCGTGCTGTCCGCTGGGAGAAGCAAGGTGAGCGTTATGTGAACCCCATCCTCACAGAGCCGTGAGGAGAGAGGAGTCACCGCAGTGAACAGGGGAGGTGGAGTGAGAGAGCGATGAACACAGGAAGTGCTTAGAGAACGAAGAAGAGAAGTCCTAGCATTTTCTGGGCCCTTTCACGAAACCGGTGACTCCTGAGTTTGGCCAAATCCGAGGCTTTTCCCAGGTGAGAATGGAAAGTCAGCATTGGAAGAGAAAAGAAAACTGTCCTGACAGGCTGTGTGGAGCCTGGTGTGACGCGACCAGCTGTGTGACCTGAGGCCCAGCACTGAAGGTCCTCAGGCCTCCATTTCTCCTCCTGCCACCCGGGAACACAGGATGCCTATTTCTGTGAGACAAAGTATTTAGAGCAGTGCTTAGCCGAGAAAAACCCTCCCAAAGTACGTCATTATTATTAGCAAATAGCTAGACAATATAATCTGAATCCAGGGCAATTCAGTTTGAGTAAGCAAGTTAGAAGTTAAATAAGAAAAAGCAAACCTCATTTAAGTATCTAAGTGGTTTGATCGCATCTTGCTTTTCTGACTAGAACCATAACATTCAAATCATGCGTACTTCACTCAAAAACAGCCGTACCTTGTGTGGTAATGGGGGCCATATGCCAGTCACGCTTCTGGAGGAAGAAATGAAGTGGCCGCTCCAGGACTCAGTTTCTTTTTTTTCTTTTTCTTTTTCTTTTTTTTAATATATTTTATTGATTTTGTACAGAGAGGAAGGGAGAGAGATAGAGAGTTAGAACCATCAATGAGAGATAAACATCAATCAGCTGCCTCTTGCACACTCCTACTGGGGATATGCCCGTAACCAAGGTACATGCCCTTGACCAGAATCGAACCTGGGACCTTTCAGTCCCCAAGCCGATGCTCTATCAATTGAGCCAAACTAGTCTTGGCCAGGACTCAGTTTCAACAAGACAAAGAAGTTGTGCTACTTTATCTTGATACTTTACAACCCCTAACTTTCTAAGCTTCTATTATGACTGGCTAGATTAATGACTTTTAGGGGTACGGTAAACTCCAAATTTATAAATTAGTGGGATTAATTATAAATTCCAAGAGAAAAGAGAGAAGGGAAAAAAAATAAAAGAAAAAACAAATCTAGAATGGTAAATTACCCTTTGAATTCCAAAGTGTTATACAGATTTGGCAATTGAATATAGTCTTTATTACATGGACTTTTACCAAGTTGAAAGTGTGCTTGTGAATGGCTTTGTTGGAGACACCAATGCTGTTCAGGACCACAAACTTGGACAAGGAGCAAAGACAAACAGCAGGAAGGCTAGGCCTGCCGCTAAGAAGGAAATTACAATAGGGGGTCAAACCCAGGTGACCCCAAGGAGACTACGGCCAAATCAGCCATGGCTGATGTTGTGGTTGATGCAGTGATGGCTCAAAATCCACGAAGTGATGGGAACGTGGCAGATACAGAAGGATGAATGCTACGTATGAGCAAAACAAATGAAACAGGCCGTCCTCAAGTGTCAGTACCACAGGCTATGGGGCCTGGGTTGAAACTGAAGTGCAGTAGAGAACAGAGCAGGCCCAGGGATGCAAGGTGGAAAGAGGCCAGGCAGGATGGTTAGAAGCTGGAGAGACTAAGCTAACAGTGCCCAGCTGAAATGCAGGAGCGGAGACTCAGGGTGGAACAGACAGCCTTGGATTCCCATCAGCCCCACTCTAAGAGGCCCCTGTGTCTCTGTCCTGCGGCAGTGGCTGCACGCACCTCTGAGAGAAGGCTGCTCTCGAGTTTCGCCTGCTGCCAGACAGTCCAGTTTCTCCCTGAATGGGTCTGGGTGCCCAAAAGTCTCACTTGGAACTGGGGTTCAGTGCAGTCGGAGGTTTTGTTTCCCTCCTGAATGAGAAAGCTAACCGTGCCGTGAGTAAGCCAGGTGCACATTCAGCTGCCTGCCTTTTCCGCATCCTGGGTCTCCACACCTCTGTCCTCCACAGTTCCTCTGAGTCTCAGTGTCTTTTTCTCTTCCCTTCTAGTTGTAGACTTTCCACTGAGCCAGCTTTCCGGTGGTTCTGACGATGTCCGCTCTGTCTTCCTCACTTTCCTGCAGGCTGTCCCTCCTCCCAGCATGCTCTCTCAGACTTTCACCTGTCAAAATCCTGTTCTCCTCATCAGCACACTGCGTACACCAGCAAGCTTACGAAGCCCTTCTCCCTCATACACACTCAGGAGTGATACTGAAAACATTTAACTACTGCCCCTCTCTCAGCACCATCCCATCTACTATGGCTGTGGACAAAGGAGGGCCTTAATATTGGCCATGATGGGCATTAACCCTCTATCGCTGGATTGGGGGAGGGCTGGAGTTCCAGGGGAGGGAGCCAGGGTGAGGGGCAGAGGGGAGTACAATGGGGGCCCAGGGTTTTCGTATTTTAACAGTGGCATCGCAGTGCAGGCCAGCTGGGTGTCAGCTCCTCTGACACCCTCAGGCGATCATCCAGGTCAGGCCTCTTCCAGTGTCCTTGACATCTGCCGCAACCAGCCATCGTGCTGGGTAGGTAATCGGTGCACACTTGTCCGGGTCCTTTTCCTGCTTGCAACAAGATTACAGATCCCTTCCAAGGCTCTCTGACTCATCGCTGTGCCCTCCCTCCACGACACCTAGCCAATCACACTCAACAAATGCTGGTTCCTTTTACTCAGAGAAGGGGCATTGTTCACTTTCAGAAGTCAACCAAGTGAGGTTCCCGAGGAAAAGGGAAAAGATAAATCTTTTCAAACGAATGCCTGCTCCTTAAATGCCAATTTATTCTCACAGTACATCTGGGAGTTGCTTTTCGTGTTCCCATTTTACAGCCGAGCACATTCAAGTTCATTTCTGCCCCCCGGAAGGGGCAGAGATGCACCAGTCATCCTGTTTGTTCACGCTAAACTCACTGTAGCCTGTTCAGAGCTGTGTCTCTTCTGAAGAGACACTTTGTCTACTCGGCGGCTCTTTTCAGAATGTGCTCCCCTCAGCTGTGTGTTGATTCTCTTGAAGATAAGTGGACGGGACCCTTTCTCCCATGACTCCTAAAGTCCGTGACGGGACGGTGGGCCCAGTAAGAGCAGACCCCTTTCTCCTAGTCCTTCCCGTTTGTTCCCGCCGTTTCCTTGCACCAGCTCCGCTTCAGTGTTCTTTCGAAGGACATGTCTCTCCGGATCTTTGCAGAAGGAAGATTTCTGCACAGCCAGGAGGTATAAAAGGAAACCATTTCAATGTTTTAACTCCTGCCATTATTAGCTCCCCAGCATCAGCTTCTAATTATGCAGGAGTGCGCATGTCTGACAGCGGGCCGGGCCCTTACTCATGACTTGCTAATGAGATCATATTTTTCATTACAATTCCAAAACCCCATCAATCTCTCCTTAATTATTTTAAGTGAATTTGCTGTTGAGAAAGGAAAGGGCGTATGTGGTGCTAGCAGGAACGGGGAAGTTTCTTGTGATTTCAATCTCAGGAACTTTGTTGGCAAGATGGCCCATCACTGTTGCCAATATTAATGAATAACATTTTTAAAAGTAATAAATCAAATTTTGATGTCTAGAAATGGGTTCCCTGCCATGGGCCCCCAGCCCCACCACACGCACTAGACCTCACTCTCGGATCCAGTGGATCAGACCTTCGAGCGCGCCACAGCCACGCCCCTTCCAGAAATCTCTGCCAACACGAATTCCAGTGATCGGTGCTGCCAGGGCTAACGCACGCAATGTCTGACAGTTCTGGTCCGAGCTATACCTCCGGGACCCTCTGGGAACCAGCTCTGCCGGACTTAACCCTTTCGCAGCTGGAATTTGAATAGCTCTGGAGGGGCCTGGAGGAGGCTGGGGCAGACAAATTTGGGGGTGGAGTGGGAGGGAGTGGAGCAGCATCCATTTAATGGCTGGCTGAGGGAGGTGTATTTGAATATTTTATATTTTATTTATTTATTTATTTATTTATTTATTTATTTTGAGAGAGAGAGAGAGAGAGAGAGAAACATTGATTTGTTGTTCTACTTAGTGGTGCATTCATTGGTTGATTCTGGTATGTGCCCTGACTGGAGATGGAAGTTGAAACCTTGGCCATTGGGACAATGCTCAAACCGCCTGGCCAGGGCTTAAATATTTTTATGTGTAACATGGTGCGGGCACTGACCGGTGTCCACACTGTCCGCAGCTCCCAAACTGATCAGAGTCACTGTCCTGCCAGTCATGTGACCTAGTGATGGCCAACACTGCAGGTGGGCTTTTATTAAGTGTCACACC
This sequence comes from Nyctalus aviator, assembly GCA_036971965.1. Lineage (NCBI taxonomy): Eukaryota > Metazoa > Chordata > Mammalia > Chiroptera > Vespertilionidae > Nyctalus > Nyctalus aviator. The sequence continues at coordinate 68,679,646 of CM072930.1, read as the reverse complement.
TGAGCGTTGCCAGCCCTGCCTCACCCTTCCTGTAGCTGGCTGTCCGCTGTCCGTCCTCCAGCAGGCGCCCGTCTGAGGTCACGCACCTGAGGGGAGCCAGCGGGGCGGGGCGTGGCCCTTGCTCAGGCTGACCTTTGCTCCACTGACTAACTTCTGTGTTTTCACCAGGAAATACAGGACCTCAAAGGTGAAACTCCAGATGTCTAATTACAAACTTAAAGGGTTTAATTAAACAGGTTTTTAAAGCATACGGCAGACGTTCAATGCTGATGCCATGTGTGGAGCTCAGGTTCCCCAGGAAACCCTGCCTGAAGGAGGAAGCCCCTCCTAGAGTAGGAAGGGGGCGCGCCGCCGAGGCTCCCGGCGAGGCTCAGGGGCCGGAGGCACCCTGGCTGCCCGGGGGCCTGTCCACAGGTGGCCAGCCCCTGAGCCCTGAGCGGGCAGCCCACTCTACCCTAAGGAACCCTGGAGCGGGCGCCCTTTGTCAGCGCATTGGTCTTGTCTGTTACCCTTGGTGCCTGGGCTGGAGCTGAGCCACTCGGGCCTCGCTGACCTCCACTCCCTACCCAGCCCCCCCTTTTAGAAATGTCCTAGCCCTGGCGCTGCCTCCCCCTCCCCCGCCATGGAAGGAGCCCAAGAAGGCGCCCCGGGCCCTGCCCAGCAGTGGGAATGTGCCCCGCGGCCATGGCAGGGCCAGGGAGCCCTCTCCGCTCAGCCTGCAGCGCCTGGCCTGGCCCCGGCCTTCCCTCCGTCCGTGCACTGTACTAACCAAGTCAACTGGAAGAGAAGGCTGAGGAGCACAGGGGGCGGGGCGGCGGCCGGCCAGGAAGGGAGCAAGCAGCATAAAGGGGCATTGTGCCCGCCCTCCCGGACCTGGCACCCTGAGCCCAGGGCGCTGCTTTCTCTGGAGGGACCCGAGATCCCCCTGAATAAAGAGCAAAGAGGAAGCCAAGTGAGGGAGGGGAGGGGGATGGAGTGGGGGACACAGAGCCCTGTCTTTCCTCGGGCTCCTCTTGCCAGCTGCCTCCAGGAAGAGCGGTTCCCCAGTGACTAGTCAGCGGTGCAAACAGCCTGTTCTTGCGGGAAGGGGGAGGAGAGGGACTCGGACTCCATTGCCACGTGGTCCGTCGCGATGCTTTGCAGCCATCCTGGGAGACTGTGAGGAATGGGGGAGAGGACAGGAGAAACGAGGGGATTCGACCTCCCAAGGGAAGTCGGTGAGGGGTTTCTCTTTCAGTCTTCCATGACAGCACCTCCAGCTTCCTGCTTGGCAGCCTCCCGCTCCCGCTGGGAAGGCAGAGCCAGGAGCTGTTCTCTGAGAGTGCTGAGGAGTCAAGAGAATCTCAGGGCCAAGTCCCTTCCCTCCGTCCCTTCCCTCTGGAGTCCCCGGGACTGCCAGTCAGCTCTCCTGCTTCACCCTGGACATGGTTTTCCCCAAGGACACGTTGGGGTGAGGGGCGACTGGGACCAGCCAAAACTGCTGAGAGGAGAAACTGCTGAGAGGAGGAAGGGCTGGCACTGCTACAGGAGGAGGGTTCCAGCGGCCGCAGACCATTCATGGGGGGGGCTGGGGCCTGAGGGAGGGAACTGGGTCCCCCCTCAGCTTCCTCTCCAAAGCCTGGTGCCTTTTGTGCGGGAATGAGCCAGGCCAGCCCAGGCAGGGCCACCTGTTCATACCCCCTCCCACCTCCGGGGCCTGGGCAGTGAGAGGAGACGTGGTGGGAAACCCAGACAGCTGGGCCCCCTCCCCCACAGAGCACGCCACCCGATTCTAAGAACCTGGCAGATGCATGGCTCTCTGTGAGAAAGGATTCTGGAAGCACATTAACTCTTTCATTCAATGAAGAGATGACTAAGTCAGGGCTAGGAGGGACCTCCCACAGGAAGCCCTGTCCTCCCCTCCCCGTCCTCCCCTCCCTGCCCACGGCCAGGACAATGCTTCCGGCAGCCACAGCAGCGGCCTCCAAGAGCCCCCCTCACAGCGACGAGGCCTGCCCCGGGAAATCAATGGATTATCGCAGAAGTGACCGGGTGTGACTTCCAGGGCTACCGTGTTTCCCCAAAAATAAGACATCCTCCGAAAATAAGATCTACTTACAGGTTTCCTTCTGAGTGAAATATAAGGCATCCCCCGAAAATAAGACCCTCCTAGGCTAAACATGAGAGATTTGGTCCACTGATTCTGAAAGAAATGGAGTCACAAGAAATTCACCAGGAAATTCAGGAATTGGATTGTTATGATGATGTTCCAGAAGATGATGACATGATTGTCATTGAATAAATGAGTAAATTCTTGATACTGTAGGATTCACAGTTTGCCTGGTTTGTGTTGACAACTACCGTACTACCCGTACTGTATACAGGTAATAAATTTCCTTTATTTTCATGTAACAATAAATGTGTACCGTATTCTTCTTCATGGAAAAATAAGACATCCCCTGAAAATAAGAGCTGGCGCATCTTTGGGAGCAAAGATTAATATAAGACACTGTCTTATTTTCGGGGAAACAGGGTAGGTCATAAAAGGCGTTCCAGCTCTTGCCTTCTCCCTCTTCTCTGTGGGAAGCCTGCTGAGTACATGTACTCAGCACAAGTACCACTTCCTCTTAGAAGCCTCCTCTATTCCAGTAGAATTAAGTGTCCACCCCTCTGATTGGCTGTGTCTGCTGTTACCACTTCGCTTTAACTATTTGCCTCCATCAGACTCAACCTCTGATTTCAGGGATCCTGTTGTCCACATATGGCCCTGACACCTAGAATAATAGCTGGCAAGTAATAAGTCCTTAAAATGAGCGTAGGATGGATGGGTCATGGATGATGGATGATAGATGATGGATGATAGATGGGTAGATGATAGATGGGTTAGATGATTGGGTGGATGGGAGGATGACTGAATGGATGGATGGGAAGGTGGATGGATCAATGGATGGATGGATGGATGGATGGATGGATGGATGGCTGGTGGGTAGATGGGTGGATGAATGGGTGGATGACTGGATAGATGGATGGGTGGAAAGATGGATAGATGAGTAGATGGATGACAAAAATGTACAAGTAAACAGCCAGTTATCCTTAAAGTAACTTCTAAATAGATAATATAATCAGCTCTACAAGCCGTCTATCAATTGTCAGAATGATGCTCTAAAATTTAGGTCTATGACCCTCCCTTAAATTTGGACTGTATTTCCCCAAAGAAACAACGCAGCAGAACTGGAAATCACAACAATCAACCCTCCAATTCTGTTAACCAGGATGTACGTGCACTACTTCAACAACACATGCTCACTATTGTTATCCAGGTTTCAAACAACAAACTTAAGTTTCAACAAACTTAACCAACGGGCTTCACTTATTTAATTAATTTAGAAAAAATAATATATCGATTATTATTATTTTGTTGTTGTTAATCCTTACTCGAGAATATTTTTTTCCATTGGTTTTTAGAGTGGAGCGGGTTTGGGGAAGGGGAGAGACTTAGAGAAACATCATTGTGAGACCGACACATCGATTGGTTGCCTCCCACATGTGCCCTGACTGGCACTGGGGATTGAGCCTGCAACCAAGCTGCCTGCACCTGACTGGAATTAAGCCCAAGACCCTTCAGTCCACGGGCTGATTCTCTAACCACTGAGAAAGCTGGTGAAACAGTTATTCATAGGAAACACTGCTGTTTGTCAGGGACCAGTGCTGGATGGTGGAGACTCGGAGAGAAAGCAGTCTTTATCCCACTGGAGCCCCTTCTCCGGGGAGAAGACAAGCAGTATCGGATGCAGCAGGTGGCCCAGCAGCGAGAGGGGCACCAGAGGCCAAGGCCAGGGAAGAATTCTGGAGAAGACACTTGAATTGAAGCCGAAGGGCAGCAGGCAGCGGAAAGAGCATTTTAAAGGGCACGCAGGCAAAGGAAGGTAGATGATTGAGAACCAAACTTTAGAGTCACGCCGGGTTCCCATGGTGCCTCTGAGCTTCGCAGTGGAGCTGCCTGTGATCCCTGGGTGAGTCACTCAGCGCTCTCAAACTCATCTTCCCATCTGTAGAGTGGGCGACACGGCCCTCCCGGGCTTTGTGAGCGCCTGTACCTGCACAGGGTCTGACCTGATGGTTTCCGGAGGAATAGCAATGACCGTCCTCTGGAAAAGGGCTGCCACTCGGGTCAGGATCAGCGGAGATGCCAACCAGGTTGATGAGAATAGGATCAATATCAGGAGCAGGAAGGGGATAGGGAAGCAGCCAGACAGCAGGCAGGGCCTGAAGCTGCATGGTGAGAAGCCAGCACTAAACCCAGTGCCTGAGAGGGAACTGTGAGCACCAAGGTGGTTCTGTGAGTTTTGGTCCAAAACCTTAGCAGGGAAAACCAAGGAAGTACTATTTCCTCTGTTTATAATTTCAACTTCCCTGGGCCTTTATTTTGGGTGCAAATTACCCAAGTGCTGGGCAGTTTTTCTCACAGCCATAGAAAATGTGCCAGAAGTGGAAGAATTAAACTTCACAGATGAAGTTGGTCCGAAGGTTGTGGGTTATTGATAAGCTGATTAAACTTCACAGATGAAAGACTTAATCTTTTTTTTTTTTAACATATTTTATTGATTTTCTTTTTGCCCCCCTCCCTCCCTCCCACACATCCCCTCCCTCCCCAGAGTTTTATGCCCATTGGATGTACTTATATGCATGTATACAAGTCCTTCAGTTGATCTATTATCTCCCCCAGATCCTCCTCCCTTCCCTGCTGAAATTTGACAATCTGCTTGTTGCTTTACTGTCTCTATATCTATCTTTTGGTTCATCAGTTTATAATGATCTTTATTATCCACAAATGAGTGAGGTCATGTGGTGTTCCTCTGATTGGCTTATTTCACTCAGCATGATGTTCTCCAATTCCATCCAGGTTGCTGCAAAAGATGAGAATTCCTTCTTTTTTATGGCAGCATAGTATTCCATTGTGTAGATGTACCATAGTTTTTGGATCCAATCATCTGCTGATGGGCACCTAGGCTGTTTCCAAATTCTGGCTATTGTAGATTGTGCTGCTATGAACATAGGGGTGCATATATCCTTTCTGATTGGTGTTTCTAGTTTCTTGGGATATATTCCTAGGAGTGGGATTACTGGGTCAAATGGGAGTTCCATTTTCAGTTTTTTGAGGAAACTCCACACCGTTTTCCACAGTGGTTGCACCAGTCTGCATTCCCACCAGCAGTGCACGAGGGTTCCTTTTTCTCCGCAACCTCGCCAACACTTGGAAAGACTTAATCTTTAAGATCCCCATGAAATGGCTCAAAAATGCATTAAAATCAAAGTTAGATTTCAAGCTCTGTCAATTGTTGAGCATCGACCTATGAACCAGGGGGTTGTGGTTCAGTTCCTCATCAGGGCACTTGGCCAGGATTCAGGCTCAGTCCCTAGTGGGGGGCGTACAGGAGGCAGCCAATTGATAATTCTCTCATCATTGATGCTTCTCTTTCCTCTCCTCCCTTCCTCTCTCTGAAATCAATTTTTAAAAAATTAGTTTTCAAAAGCAATGGAGTGATAGAAGCTCAGAGAAGGTACTTTTATGTTTGAGGCTCTCTGGAGTTGAGGCTCTCTGAGGCTTAGCCTCACCATCCAAAAACTATAAAATTTGTCATTAGCTGATTGGGTCTTTTTCTTAAAATAAAAATGCTCAATTTCATTGTGGAAAAAACTATACATAGACACATATGTATGTAAATGCAAAAATATGTCCTGGTTACCATCACACAAGTTCTCATGTGTGAGAGTGGCAAGTTAATGGTGCCTTCTGCACAGAGGCATCATGAAGACTAAAAACATTCCTGGCATATAACAATCACACAGTAACCGTCCTACATAATAAAATCCTAATATGCAAATCAATCAAACAGCTGGTCGCTCTGACACGCACTGATGCGCGGACATCCTCCGAGGGGGCTCAGACTGAGAGGGCGCAGACCAGGCTGAGGATCTCCCTCCCGCCCCCCGTGAGTGAATTTTGTGCACTGGACTTCTAAGAGACCGGATGACCAGCCAACTGGTCAGTAGGTATGACACACACTGACCACCAGAGGGCAGATGCGGAATGCAGGAGTTGCTGAGGGACAGCAACTTTGCAGAGTGCCCTCTTGCACTCTGGGACCCCTTGGGGGATGTTGGACTGCCAGTTTGGGCCTGATCTTCGCAGGCCAAGCCAAGAGACCCCACCTGCCTGAGGGACCCCGCTCACTCTGCAGACATCCTTTGAGCCACAATGGCATACCGCCCCAGGTGCTGCCAGCCAAGGGAGGGACTGTAGGAGGTTGGCTCCAGGGAGTGTCTGGCCCATCTCACCCAGTCCTGCCCCACTGGCCACCTTCTAATTAATTTTCTTTCATTGTGCATGAATCTGTGCACCGAGCCTCTAGTGAGCAATAAAAATACTACAACTATGGCCTGTCAATCATGCCTCCTAAATAGTCTTAATCCAGCAGGTCTCAGTGTGGCCTGGGCCCCTTGGAGGCAGCGGGTGTTCCTGAGACCTTGCAGGACATCCACGGGTCCAAACGATCTCATACGAATACCCAGACGTTGTTGCTTCCCACTCTCACTCTCTCACAAGTGCCAGGCAGAGCTTTCCAGAGAGCACGTGGCCTGAGATTCTGCAACAGATTACATGCAGCAGATATAAGAATCCAACTGTCTGCTAATAAGCCAGTTAAAGAGAACTGCAATAACATAAAACATGTCACTCTATCACTAAATGTTTTGTTTGGGAAAACGGTTATTTTTCATAAAAATGAGCTTACTATACAATGGGTTTATTATTGTTCATTTTCTTTCTTTTTTTAAAAAATATATTTTATTGATTTTTTACAGAAAGGAGGAGAAAGGGATAGAGAGCTAGAAACATCCATGAGAGAGAAACATCGACCAGCTGCCTCTTGCACACCCCCTACAGGGGATGTGCCCGCAACCAATGTATATGCCCTTGACCGGAATCGAACCTGGGACCTTTCAGTTCGCAGACCGACGCTCTACCACTGAGCCAAACTGGTTTCGGCTATTATTGTTCATTTTCAATCAATTAAAGACTTTTCCATTTTCTCATATGAATACCCAGACGAATACCCACCAATTTTTAATTGGTGAATCTTGGTAGCGATGACCCATGTGGACAAAAAGCATTAAAGTTCTCAATCATTGTTAGGGTCAGAAGATTTTGTTTTGTTTTGCTTAATTTAGGGAGAGTGGAAGGGAGGGGGAGAGACAGAGAGAAACAATGATGTGAGAGAGACACATAGATTGGTTGACTCCTCTCCCAGCCGGCCAGCTCCCCCTGCCCCCTGCCCCGCCCCTTCCCAATGGAGGTACGTGCCCTTGGTCAGAATCAAACCTGGGACCCTTCAGTCCATGGGCCGATGCTCTATCCACTGAGCCAAACCTGCCAGGACAGGATCAGAAGGTCTGAGAAGCTTTCCACAGGCCTACCTCCTGTGGTCTCTGCCACAGTCACCTGCCACTGTGATCACAGTTGCACCCCTGCCCGGCATCCACTCTGACCCCATCGCCATCCTCCCTACAGAGCATCGGAGTGGCTGCTCTGTTCCTGGCTCTGGACCAAGCAAAAGAGATTCAAGGCGGCCGTGGTCTTTCCCTCTGGAGCTTGTGTGAGGAAGACCAGGAACCAACAAAGCAAAACAAATCAATAGAATGATGGCAAACTGTACTGCCATAGCAGGAGGACGAACAGATCATGGGGCTAAGACAGGAGACAGAAGGGGCATCACGAGGAGGCTCAGGAGGAGGTGGCTTCCTAGGTCAGACCTACCCACCTGCCTGCCCCACGGGGAAAGAGCATTGCCAGGCAGAGGGCCCAGCTGGCCCAGCTCCTGGGGGACAGGCGAGAGGATGGGACCAGAGCCGAGCAGGCCCGCGGCACTGAGCATGACTCCCACAGTCTTGTCCCTGCATCCCAGCCAGAGCCCCTGCGTGTGCTCCTGTCACCGACTCCTCTCACTGGCTGCCTATTGCTCTGGGAACGAAGAGCAAACCCGTGGGTCCGGCTCCTGGTGACCCTGTGACTGACCTCACCCCTCCCCCACCCACTGCACACGTCTCGGCCTCTTCCCTCGACATCCTGTCTCTCCGGGTGGGAGCGTGGCCACTTCCCAGCCTCCCTACCAGCAAAGGCCAAGACGGAATCTGCAGTCTGGGAGACATGCTCGGGAGAGTGAGAAGGACCAGGGAGGGGAGCAGGGAGGGGAGCAGGGAGGACAGTCTGGGCCAGACGCAGGTCTGACGCCTGCGCTCGGAGGGGAGGACAGAGCAGGTGGGAGTGAGGCAATGCAGAGCCCAGAGCCAAACTCCAGCCTCCAGGACCTCCTCTGGCCTCCCCGCACCCACCTGAGGAGCGGAGCGGCTCCTGGCCTCAGAGCTGAGGCCTGGGCTCTCAGGGTGAGGTCGGCTTCCCACACTCTACAGCCCAGCGGGCGCCTGCGAACCCGGAGGCCGCCCTCAGCTAAGGTTTGTTTCTGTCCTCATGTGGCCACAGGGCGGAAATTCCTGTTGGGCTCTGACTGCACCTTCCCTTTTAGCTTCAAAGTGGTTTTCTGGCCTCTGGCACATAGCTAATCCAGAGGCCGAGCTGGTGAACTGAGGAGGCTCCGGCCTGGGGCTGACTGATGAGCGAATCTCAGCTTTCCTTCTTCCCCACTCCCTGCCCTGGCCCCCAGCTGCCCCAACTCAGAGGACCCGACTTCTCTAGTGTCCTCTCTTTTGAGGATTGCTCCCAGGGCACACTAAGATCCTCAACTACATGCAGTAACATAGAAATATCCTATCTAATAAAAGAGTAATATGCAAATTAACCATCATTCCACTCCACAAGCCAATCAGAGCACATATGCAAATTAACCCCAGCCAAGATGGCTGTGGCCACAGAGACTTGGGTTTCTCTGGCAACAGAAGAAGCCAAGCTTTCCGGCTGCCCTAGGAGGCCTAAGCCTCCACTCCAAGCTACAAAGTTTCAATTATAGAAGGTAAATAAGAAACGGCTGCTGCTATGGAGCAAGCAGGAGGCTCCACTCTCACCTACGAAGTTTCAATTGCAGAAGGTAAATAAACCCCAGATACCAGGACCTCTGCCTGGGTCGCCAGGGGGCATGGTCGGCCTGCAGACCACCACAGGCCCCTCGCCCAGGCCGCCCCACACCCCAAGGGAACCCCCACCCTGATCTGGACACCGTTCAGGGCAAACCAGCTGGCCCCCACCCATGCACCAGGCCTCTATCCCTATCTAATAAAAGAGTAATATGCACATTGACCATCACTCCAACACACAATATGGCTGCCCCCATGTGGTCAAAGATCCTGCTCCCATGTGAACACAAGATGGCCACCACAGATGGCCAGCAGGGGAGGGCAGTTGGAAGACACCATGCCTGCAAGGGAGGGCAGTTGTGGGTGATCAGGCAAGTAGGGGAGGGCAGTTGAGAGGCACCAGGTCTGCAAGGGAGGGCAGTTGAAGATGATCAACCCTGCAGGGGAGGACAGTTAGGGGTGACCAGGCTGGCAGAGGAGAGAAGTTGTGGGCAAACAGGCTGGCAGGGGAGCAGTTAGACATCAATCAGGCTGACAGGGAAGTGGTTAGGGGGAGATTAGACTGGCAGGCAGAAGCAGTTAGGGGCAGTCAGGAAGGCAGACAGGCAAGCAGTTGGGAACCAGCAGTCCTGGATTGTGAGAGGGATGTCCGACTGCCCATTTAGACCTGATCGGGTCTAAATGAGCAGTTGAACATCCCTCAAGGGGTACCAGATTGGAGAGGGTGTGGGCTGGGCTGAGGAACAACCCTTCCCCCACCCCCGTGCACAAATTTCGTGCACCAGGCCTCTAGTCAGAATATAAGCATCCAAAGAAAACCTGGCTGTATGTATGGGGGACATTGGCGAGAACAGCCTGGGTGTGTGCAGAGCTCCCAGGAAAGACTGTGCTACGGGCTGGCCCAGCCCCTGAGCAGCACCGGCTCTTCCCACCCCCACCCAGAGGTGCACGTGCTCCCCCACCCCCTCGGGGTGCACAGGCTCCCACCAGGATGCACTCTCCGAACACGTGCAGGTGCTCACTTGGCTTTGCAGATTGAGGGAGTAGTTGGGTTTAGACTGGCTTCGTCCTGGCTCCCAGCTGCCCAGTGGGGCCTGGGCCAAGTTCCTCCATCTCCCTCTGCTTCTGTTTGTCACCTGTAAAGTGGGGCTAACCTTCCATCTTCCTCACTGGGTTATTGTTAAGATTATATTAACAACAGTAAAATACTTAGCACATGGCCTGCCACACAGTAAGGGCAATTTTATCATCACCACCATCATCAGGAAAATGTCCTCCCCCAAACAAAACAATTTTCCACTCACCAGCGTGGCTTTGCCTCTGTCCTGCATTCTACCTGAAACTGGAATCTGCACACGTCCCAGTCGTTGTACACTGGTTCTCTTCGCCGCTAATACTTCCTTTGTTTTATTTTTGTGATTAGTACAATAGCTTTATTTTTTATTGTTGAAAGTATCACATATATTAGTACATATATCTATCCCCCCCACAATAATTTCCTTTCACATAGGTTTTTCATTTCTTTACTTTTTAAAATTTTTCCTTGAGTATAGATATGAAATTACTTAAAATAGGAATAGAGAGAAAATCTACAAAAATTCCTGATGAACCTTATTTTGCATCATTTGCTATTTTATTACGAATGTTTGGTAATTTAACAATTTTTGTTGAGGTTTGGGTTTTTAATTACAATGTACATGAGGCCACCCATTCTTACTGTAAAAGATTCTCACAGAGCGAGCCCACAGGAAAGAAGGCCACCCAGCCTTTGCCCTGTCCCACCCTCACTTGCAGTGACTTGTATTCTCCTTCCTGTGTGCTGAGGGATCAAGCCTGGGCATGTGCCCTGCCCAGGAATCAACCGGCAACTTTCCAGTGCCCAGCATGATGCCCAACCAACCGAGCCACGCCGGCCAGGACTTTGCTTCTTTCCTACACACAAAACCATCTGTGTACTGACCTCGCAACATGCTTCCCCCCATTTTGTGCAGCATATACAGCCTTCCTTATTAGGATATATTGACTGATTGATCGACCGATGGGTATTTCACTTTTAGCAATTATTACCTTAACCCCTCTCCCCTTCACAGACTTTTGTTTCCAACGTGTTACTTACAGATAATGCTGGAATAAACATCCTTCACATATATTCACTGAGTGCCAGATTATTATGACCTCTGAACGCATAATAATCTGGCCACTCAGTGCATATCCTATATAATAAAAGGCTAATATGCAAATTGTCCTCGTGACCAGGAGTTCAACCAGCAAGCAGGCCAGCCAACTGCCCATGTCCCCTCCCCCTGGCCAGGCTGGCCGGACCCCACCCATGCATAAATTCATGCACCGGGCCTCTAATACATACATACACACAGACACACACACATACAGACACACACACACTGAATGGCCAGATTATTATGCCTACAGAGATCATAATAATCTGGCACTCAGAGTATTTTTATCATTCTGTTTTAAATGTATTTATACGCTGCCTACTACTAAAAAGGGTTTTTAAAAGCTAAAAATTATTTTCTAAGTTGAATCCAAGTCTGAGGGATGCCAATTAGGATTTTAAATAATGGGAATGGGGAAATCAGGCAAATGTCAGAAAATTCATGTGAATTAAGCTAAAATGGAAATTTGGAGAGGGCGAAGCAGATGGGCCCTCTGATTTAGGATCCAAAGGTTTGGGGCGACACTTGTGTTTGAAAAAGAAGACGCAGCCCGGAGTTCTTGGCAGCACAAATCGAAAACACAGTGATGTTAAGCTGATTTTTCCCAAAAACCCTCACTCACCAAACCATCCTTCTATTTTTAAGTAGCAATGAGAATGTGTACACATTTAGGATCAGTGAATGTCATTAAATGAGGCTCTTATTTATGTCCTTTTCCCATATATATATATATATATATATATTCTCACACTGAGCCTATATATATATTCTCACACTTTCTATCTTTTCATTTCTAATCTTCATTCTCTCCTCAATATTGGAAATGCTGTGGGGAACATTGTCTGTTCGCCTCCCCCCTCCCCCACTAGCCAATTTAGAGAAAGGCTTGGAGTCATCAGGATGTTCAGTCAAACCCTTCCCTTCCACCACTCCCAGAAAGACACCCAGTTGCATGTCACACCCTGAAAACGCGTGCAAAGAGCTAGTGAGGCCAAGTCTGATTAAACTCAACTCCTTACTCTGAGGATTTTCACAAGAAATCCCAGTGAAGGTGAGGGTAGTGGTAATGAGCCTGGGAAAGTCAGTGAACAGTCAGATAGGATTTTAATATAAAGGAAGGGACAGGCAAGTAAGCTCTTTCATTATTGCACTCTTTCTGCCACCAAAGTAAATCCTGATGTCACGTGGCTCTCTGCGACCTCCCCGTGGCACCGAGCCCCGCACTGCTCCAGCTTCCAGGCCTGCCCTGCGCTGGGACTCTCAGCCGCTTGCCAGCCACACTTTTGAGGCGTCTGGCCCTCCTGCTCTTGTCCCTGGTGGAAGCCACAACCACCTCCTAGCCACACTCACCCAGCATGACCCCGTGTCACTTGCAACACCATTCTTGTCGGAAGCCTGTCTTTGCCCGTGTTTGTGGCAAAACACTGTGCTGGAATCTGTTTGATCAGCTATGAGAATAGATGGCACTAGACCATAGCTCCTCTTCCTTGCACCCGGGCCATTGCGACAGTGAGGACTCAGAGAGCCATTTAGGACACAAAAGCCTGGCCTGGCCGGTAGCCAGTTGGTCAGAGTGCTGTCCTGGTACACCAAGGCTGAGGTTCGACCCTGGTCAGGGCCCATATAAGAATCAACCACTGCCGAAACCGGTTTGGCTCAGTGGATAGAGCGTCAGCCTGCTGACTGAAAGGTCCCGGGTTTGATTCTGGTCAAGGGCATGTACCTTGGTTGCGGGCACATCCCCAGTGGGGGGATTTGCAATAGGCAGCTGATCGATGATTCTCTCTCATCAATGTTTCTAACTCTCTGTCCCTCTCTCTTCCTCTCTGTAAAAAATCAATAAAAAATATATTTTTAAAAATCAACCACTGCCCTAATCGGTTTGGCTCAGTGGATAGAGCACCACCCTGCGGACTCAAGGGTCCCAGGTTCGATTCCACTCAAGGGCATGTACCTTGGTTGCAGGCACATCTCCAGTGGGGTGTGTGCAGGAAGCAGTTGATCAATGTTTCTCTCTCATCGATGTTTCTAACTCTCTGTCCCTCTCTCTTCCTAGCTATAAAAAATCAATAAAATATATATATTTAAAAATCAATCACTGAATGTATAAATGAGTGGAGCAACAAATAGAGGTTTCTAATTTTTAGCTAATTAATTAATATTAGAGAGAAAGGCTGTGTCCACTGGTGGGTTGGACCTCTGAGAGCAGGCTGTAAAAATGGCAGGTACTTTGCCAGCAGGTGGGTATCACCCTGGTAGCCTGAAATCAGTCATGGTGCAGCTTTCACACCATGGAATTCATCAAAATCAGGGCCTTTAAAAAATGTATTCCAGAGAGCCATGGACTAAACAGCTACCAGCACACCACCAGTTACACCTGAATGGCTGAGACACCTTTCTAAGGTTGTTGGTCATTCTTTTGAGACCGTGTTTTCAAAGACCCTACCTCTTTCAGTGAACAAAACTGTAAGCAAGCACATGCCTCCTTGTCTTAACGTCCCACTGCTGCTCTGGGAGAGGGTTAGAAGGTTTTTGGAGGGAAAGGAAAGGACCTGCAGTGAGGACCGGCTCCAATGCCAGCTGGACTGGAAGGCGCCATCTCTGGCTGGCTGGCTGGCTGGCTGGCTGGCTGGCTGTTTTGTACTTGCACCTACTGAGCAGATTCTTGTACAAGCAGCTGCGTGAATGACGTTAGAGATGCAAGCTCTGGGTCAGGACCCCACTCCACCTGCTCAGCCGGCTGCCTCCTTACTCTGCCCCTCAACTGCCTGACCTGTGAAGTAGAGATAGTGTTAACACCTGACCGGATGGCTCATAGAAAGAGTAAAGAGGCAGGCCTTGCAGAAGACCACCGGCAAGGACGTGCAGTCAGGATAGTGACACCCTGCTCGAAGGGTCGGTGCTCGGGATCGAATCTTCTGCAGTCATTGTCTTACAAGTTGAAGAATATTTTGTTGCCCAGTCGTGTCACTCAGTGGTTGAGCATTATTGGCCTGAGAACCAGAAAGTCACTGCTCAATTCCCAGTCAGGGTACATGCCTGGGTTGCAAGCTTGATCCCCAGTGAAGGACATGCAAGAGGCAGCTGATCAATGATTCTCTCTCAGCATTGATGTATCTATCTCTCTCCTCCTCTCCCTTCCTCTCTGAAATCAATAATAATGTTTTGTTTTATTTTGTTTTTAATTGTATTTATTGATGAGAGAGAGAGAGGTTTGTTGTTCTGCTTAGTTATGCACTCACTAGTTGAGTCTTGTGTGTGCCCTGACCACATGCTCTAACCAACTCAGTTATCAGGACAGGACAGGGGTGGGAATGAAAGGATTTACTCTGAGAACTTGGTGTGAATGTGAAGTAACTGCCCACTATTCAGTCATTTCTATGATGCTACGATTGGAAGTTGAAAAGTTCTGTACTTGTCAATTTTCCCCATTTTCTAAAACAATGTAAAACTAAATATTTTAAATAATAAAATGAAATAAGGGGCTTATAATTGAAATACAGTTTATTGGGCACTAACTAGTTTGGCTCAGTAGATAGAGCATCAGCCTATGGACTGAGGGGTGCCAGGTTCAATTCCGGTCAAGGGCAGGTGCTCGCTCAGGTTGCAGACTTAGTCCCCAGTAGGGGGTGTGCAGGAGGCAGCCAATCAATGATTCTCTCTCATTATTGATGTTTCTCTCTCTCTCCACCTCTCCCTTCCACTTGGAAATCAATAAAAATATTTTTAAAAGAAAATACAGTTGTTGATATTTAATGGAGAGAGGAACTGTATCTAAGAATCTCTCTCTGAGTACTAAAAATGTGAATTAATGTGTGTATATACATATTCAATCTAAATAGGTAGGTAAAACATATTCAGACCCATGAAAACCATGGTTCACTGTTTAACATTTATTTTTGAAATATATTAAATGAATAATAAACATAATGAAATTATGGCACTACATAGGATCTTTTTTTTTTTAATAAGTTTTTATTGTTCATATTATTACAAATGTTCCTTCCCCCCACCCCCACCATTGCTCTCCTCCACCAGGTTCCCAACCCACCCTCTGCCCTTTCCCCACTCCCCATTGTCCTCATCCATAGGTGCACAGTTTATGTTCAGTCTCTTCCCACATTCCCCTCTCCCCTTCTCCCCAAGAATAGTCAGTTCACTCCCCTTCCATACCTCTGATTCTATTATATTCAACAGTTACTATTGTTCATCAGATTCTTTTCAATTCCCTTGGTTTTTTAGATTCACTTGTTGATAGTTACGTATTTGTTGTTCATAATTTCCATCTTTATTTACTTTCTCTTCTGAAAGAACTCCCTTCAGCAATTCATATAACTCTGGTTTGGTGTTGATGAACTCCTTTAGCTTGTTTTTATTAGTGAAGCTCTTTGTCTGACCTTCGATTCTGAGTGATAGCTTTGCTGGATAGATTATCTTTGGCTGTAGGTTCTTACTATTCATCACTTTGAATATTTCTTGCCATTCCCGTCTGGCCTGCATGGTTTCTGTTGAGAAGTCAGCTGACAATCGTATAGGTGCTCCTTTATAGGTAACTACCTTCTTTGCTCTTGCTGCTTTTAATATTCTCTCTTTGTCTTTTGCTCTTGGAATTTTTATTATGATGTGTCTTGGTGTGGTCCTCTTTGGATTCCTTTTGTTTGGAGTTCTGCACGCTTCCTGGACTTGTAAGTCTAATTCTTTCACCAGGTGGGGGAAGTTTTCTGTCACTATTTCTTTCAGTATGTTTTTGATATCTCGCTCTCTCTCATCTTCTGGGACCCCCATAATTCTGATGTTGGTTCGCTTGAAGTTGTCCCAGAGGTTTCTTACATTATCTTCAATTTTCTGGATTCTCTTGCCTTCTAGCTTCTGTGGAGGAGTGTCTTCTGGCTCTTTATGTGCCAAATCTTTGACTTGATTCTTGCGATCTTCTTTTCTGTTTTTAGGACTCTGTATAATTTTTATTATTTCAGACAATGTATTCTTTATTTCTTGTTGATCCCTTATCATTTCTTGTTGATCCCTTATCATTTCTTGTTGATTCCTTATTAATTCTAATTGATCTCTTTTCATATCCTCATAGGTCTTATCCATCTTTTCAGGAAATTCTTAAAAAACCTTATAAGCGTAGATTTGAACTCTATATCCAGCCGCTTTTTGTCCTCCATTTCTTTCGTTTGTGGTCTATTTTGTTGTCGCATTTTGCAGCTACAGATGGGACGGGGGTTTCAGGGTAGAGCCTACAGCCTTGGCTTCCGTCGCCCCGTCCTATGTGGGTCCTTCAGTACTCGCTGCCAGCACCTTGAGAGAAAGGTGCCCTCGGTTTTCGCCTGCTGCCAAACAGTCTATGCTCTCCCCCAATGCGCTGGGTATTGGGGTTCAGTTCAGTTGGAAGTGGAGTTGGAGGTGGCGTTCAGAGCAGTCTGCAGCCCCTGTCTCCTTCCCGCCAGTGCAATCCCGCGGCACAGCGGCCCGTCCCTTCTCTGCATGCAATGTGTGCGCTGCGGGGACCTCCTTTCGCCGCTCCCCGGGGTTCCGCCTTACAGCCCAGCTCCCGCTGTGTGAGCCTGGGTCCCCGGGGTCTGGGCTGGAACGGGTTCAGAGCAGTCAGAACTGGGGCCCAACACAGCCGGGGTTTTATCTCCTTCCCACTGGGGAACGCCCTCCAGGCACTCAGCCTCCCTCCTCTCCGGCTCCGTCCTCTCCGCGCGCCACGTGTCTCGGTACCTTAGGCTTTTCCAGCTCCTCCGCGCTTCCTTCTGGTTTTCTCCTTGCTTCTTGTTGTAGAATTTCCAGTCAGTCGACTTTCCTGTAGTTCTGGGTAATGTCCATTTTATATTTTAGTTGTATTTTATTGAAATTGTTGTGTGCGGCTGCGGCTAGGTGTTTACCTGGGCGCAGCCATCTTGGATCCACTACATAGGATCTTAAAGATCAAACAGGGTGACTTCTATAGCAGATAAGGAAGCCACCTCAGCAAGGTTCAAATTCTTGAATCCTTTCATCTACAAATTAGTTGAAATTCGGCTTATCTAAAAAGAGTTGGCTTACTAAAAACTATTTCATTGCATAAAGGCTGAGGTAGAGCCCATGGGGAAATTCTTAACTGAGCTTTTCATGAGTTTAATTTTGAACTCAATATTTAGTGGTGCCAGGAATCTTACTAGAACATATGATTCAGTTTTCACAAGGGTCCGATTAGTATATGTCTTGGTCAGTTCCTGCTGCTGTAACAAAGTACCATAGACAGTGGTGACAGTTCTGGAAGCTGGAAGTCCCGGGTCGGGGTGCCAGCATGGGGGGGTTCCTATGAGAACCCTCACCCAGGATGCATCCTCACATGGTAAAAACAGCAAGGAGCCCTCTGGGGTCCCCTTTTTAAGGGCACTGACCCCATTCATGAGGGTTTCACCCTAATGACCCAATCACCTCCTGAAGGCCCCACTTTCTAATGATGCTCCTCTCATACATCACTTTGGCAGGAAGGATTTCAATGTACCAATTGTTGGGGGGCGGGGGCACACACAAACTTTCAGTCCACAATAATAGATACACTTATCCCATTTTACCGATTGGAAAGGTAAGTTTAAGTAACTTTAAGCAATGTCCTCACACTCAGCCTGAAGGGAGCAGCCATGTCCCTCTGGTCCCACTCCTTGCTCTGGGCACACCGCACCGCCTCTCCACACAGTCTCCTTCAGCTTCGTCTATTCACAGTCCTAGAACTCACTCAATTTCCTGGATCTCTGTTTCGCTTCTGTAGAGTGAGAGGGCAGACCCATCTCTAAGAAAATTAATGACAAATGAAATCCTAAAATGAGGCTTTCTCTTCATTTTTGTGAATGGAATTTCTCAGTGTATAGATGAGATAACGTATGTCATTTCTGTCACAACAACAAATCTACTTCTTATTGTACTTCCACTATTAAATTGTTAGTTTAAGTTTGACTTCTGAAGGCTTGTGGACTATATCAAACCTCACAGTGATTTGAAAATGTAATCTGGAAATGTCACCTAAAAGTCTCGATTCCCAGCTTCCTGGGAAAATGGGAAGGTCAGGCACTACTTGTTACACAGTCTGAAAGGGAAATAACTCCCAGAGGTGAATAAGAGTCTCTTAGGCCATCCTAGTTCCTGCCACTTCCTTGATCCCCCAACACCGAGGCCTGCTTTTCTCATTTACTCTCCCTGTAGTCAGGGGAGTTTGCAAACCCTGGTGTACGAAAGGCTTTACCCGGCCCTGGCCAGAGTTGAGTGTTGTCCCATGCACCAAAGGTCACTGGTTTGATTCCTGTTCAGGGCACATACCCAGGTTGTAGCTTCAATCCCCTGTCAGGGTATATACTGGAGGCAACTGATCAGTGTTTCACTATCACACATTGATGTTTCTCTCTCTCTCTCTCCTCCCGCCTCCCTTTCTCTCTAAAGTCAATTTAAAAACCCATTTTAAAAATAATAATATAAAATAGGAATACTGGGACTAGAAAGGGGGAAGAGAATTTTCTGAGATACTCAAGGGGTAAGTCATAGACTGGACTTGGTTGCAAAGGACAGAGTCCAAGATGGCTTCTCTCAGAAAGTGCTCTGACAGAGAGAGGGGCGCGTTCCAGCTGGGCTGACCGGGGAAACTTCAGCAGGAGAGAAGACATGAAGAGGCAATTGAGGTGAAGACCTGGAGGATGAAACGAGACTGTAAGGTGTCAGACCAGTCACTTGTGTCAGTCAGCTTGGGCGGCCGTTCCGCAGACGGGGCGCTTCAGCAGCAGGTGTGTGTTTCCTCACCCCTGTGGAGTCCGGGAAGCCCAGGATCAAGGTGCTGCTGACTCAGTTCCTGGCTTTCAGAGGCTGCGTTCTTGCTGACCTCACGTGGCTGGGACAAACTGAGCTCTCTTCTGGGAAGGATGCTAATCCTGTAGGATCAGGGCTCCAGTCTATGATCTCATTTAACCTTAGCTACCTCTCAAGGGCCCCATCCTGAGACAGAGTCACACTGGAGGTTAGAGCTGCAACTTGCGAATTTGGGGGGATGTCATTCAGTCCATAGCATCGTGCAAGCTTTCTGGGCCTCAGTGCTTCCCCCAAAGATAGGCCCTATGAATCCTACATAGAAAGTGCAGAAAAGCCGAAACCGGTTTGGCTCAGTGGTAGAGCGTCAGCCTGTGGACTGAAGGGTCCCAGGTTCGATTCTGGTCAAGGGCATGTACCTTGGTTGCGGGCACATCCCCAGTAGGGGTGTGCAAGAGGCAGCTGATCAATGATTCTCTTTCATTGATGTTTCTAACTCTCTATCCCTCTCTCTTTTTCTCTGTAAAAAATCAATAAAATATATATTTTAAAAAAAAAACACAAGGAAGAGATGGTTACTTGCACAAACAGGTTTTTTTCCTACTGGAGCAAAATATGGTTAGATTATTTATTCATTATATGGTTTCTCACCTTTTTCAAAAGGAACTGGAGCCATTTGGCTGCTTAAAAATTCTGTTACTGCCTAAACCGGTTTGGCTCAGTGGATAGAGCATCGGTCTGTGGACTTAAGGATCCCAGGTTCAATTCTGGACAAGGGCATGTACATTGGTTGCGGGCATATCCCCAGTAGGGGTGTGCAGGAGGCAGCTGGTTGACGTTTCTCTCTCATTGATGTTTCTAGCTCTCTATCCTTCTCCCTTCCTCTCTGTAAAAAAAAATCAATAAAATATATTTTTTTAAGGAAAAAAAAATTATGTTACTGCAGAAAAAGTCAAGGCAGGCTGGAATTTGTTTTGTTGTTTATTATTGCTACACATGTGTCTCATTTTGTATTTTATCTCCCCAGTACTCTACTGCACCATTTAATACAGGTGATGAAAGAAAGTGTGGGGGTTTTCATTCAGGCATAGACATTCATTCTTTTTAAAAATCTTTGTTGTTGAGAGCATTACAGATGCCCCTCTTTTTCCCCCAGTGCCCCCTTCACCTGGTTCCTACCCCGCCCCAGGCCTTCACCACCCTATTGTCTGTGTCTCTAAGTAATGCGTATATGCATATAAGATCTTTGGTTAATCTCTTCCAACCCTCTAACCCCCTTACCTCTGAGATTCATCAGTCTGTTTCATGTTTCCATGCCTATGGTTCTATTATATTTTACTAAAGACCTGGTGCATGAAATTCATGCATGGCAGGGGGGTGTCCCTCAGCCCAGCCTGCACCCTCTCCAATCTGGGACATCCCTCTCACAATCCAGGACTTCTGGCTCCCAACCGCTCACCTACTTGTCTGATTTCCCCTAACCGCTTCTGCCTGCCAGCCTGATCACCCCCTAACCACTCCCTTGCCAGCCTGATTGATGTCTAACTGCTCCCCTGCCAGCCCATTTGCCCCCACCTTCCCTCCTCTGCTGGCCTGGTCACCCCTAACTACCCTCCCCTGCAGGGTTGATTGCCTCCAACTGCCCTTCCTTGCAGGCCTGGTCCCTCTCAACTGCCCTCCCTTGCAGGCCTGGTGCCTCCCAACTGCCCTCCCCTGCTGGCCATCTTGTGGTGGCCATCTTGTGTCCACATGAGAGTAGGTTCTTTGAATACATGGGGGCAGCTATCTTGATCTTATATGTTGGAGTAATGGTCAATCTTCATATTACTCTTTTATTAGATAGGATAGAGGCCTGGTGCACAGGTGGGGGCCAGCTGGTTTGCCCTGAAGGGTGTCCGGGATCAGGGTAGGTGTTCCCTTGGGTGTGGGGTGGCCTGGGCAAGGGACACCCCCCTGTGGTGGTTTGCAGGCCAACCATGCCCCTGACGACCTAAGCAGAGGCCCCGGTATCTGCGATTTATTTACCTTCTACAATTGAAACTTTGTAGCCTGGAGTGGAGCCAAGGCTTAGGCCAGCTAGGGCAGGCAGAAAGCTTGGCTTCTTCCATTGCCAGAGAAACCCAAGCCTCTGTGGCCGTAGCCATCTTGGTTGAGGTTAATTGTATATGCCCTCTGATTGGCTTGTGGGTGTGGCTTGTGAGCAGAGTGATGGTTAATTTGCATGTTACTCTTTTATTATGTAGGATTACTCTTTTCAGCTTTTTCTTTAAATAATATGGCATTGGGCCATCTTATTAAAACTTTTGCAAACATGCCCTAACTGGTTTAGCTCAGTGGATAGAGCATCGGCCTATGGACTGAAGGGTCCCAGGTTCGATTCTGGTCAAGGGCGTGTACCTTGGTTGCAGGCACATCCCCAATAGGGAGTGTGCAGGAGGCAGCTGATCATTGTTTCTCTCTTATCGATGTTTCTAACTCTCTATCCTTCTCCCTTCCTCTCTGTAAAAAGTCAATAAAATATATATTTAAAAAACTTTTGCAAACATTCTATTATGTGAGAGTATGCATTTTACTTAAACTTTTCCCCATCAATGCATCTGGACTCACCTGTGGGTGGAGGTTGTTTCTGTATTTCCATTTCTCTCTTTTGTCACTCTTTTTCTTCCTAACACATTTTTTGCCTCAATTCTTGACTGATTCTCTTCTCTGCCCTAGAAAGCTAATACAGTAGGTCCTCAGGTTATGTCCGAGGTTCATTCCTACGGCACAATGTAACGCAATTTTCACCATAAGCCAGAACGCACCTCCATAAGCACCTACGTCACTACATGGAGCACACACACAGCAGTAATGAAGTGAAATAGTAAAAAATAAATAAATAAATAAATTAATTAATTAATTAAATTAATTAAAAGAAAGAACAATTCCTGACATTTACTTGTGGTAAATAAATAATAGAAAAACCATAAAGCATATATGTACATACATTGAAATGATGGAACTTTCTTTTTTTATAAATAAACTAGAGGTCCAGTGCATTAAATTTGTGCACTGGGGGGAAGGTCCCTCAGCCCAGCCTGCCCACTCTCAAGTCCAGGAGCCTTCAGCAGATTTCCTACTGGCGGCTTAGGCCCACTCCTCTGTAGGAGGCAACCAGACTGATCAGGGGAAGGCGCTGCCCCCATCACCCACTGCTACTGCCACTGCCGGCCGCCACAGCTGCCAAGGTGTTTTCATCAACACGGACTCCAGTTCCCTTCACCACAAAAAAAAATTATAACTTTCTTTAGGCATTTTTCAAGATGTATTTTTCATAGGATATGACATTTCTTTCTTTCTTTTTTATCCTCACCTGAGGATATTTTTCCATTGATTTTTAGAGAGCGTGGAAGAGAGAGAGAAAGACAGAGAGAAACATCAATGTGAGAGGCACACTTCGATTGGTTGCCTCCTGCATGAGCCCTGACCTGGGCCCCAGCCAGGGAGGAGACTACAACCTAGGTACATGCCCTTGATCAGAATCAAACCCGGTCCCTGTGGTCTGCAAGCCAAGGCTCTATCCACTGACCCAAACCGGTGAGGCAGGATATGACATTTCTTAGCCCCTCCAGCAGCGGACCTTCGTTTTTCCCTCTAGGAGTGAGGTGGAAAAACCTTAGATCATCTTCTTGGATTCTTATTACCTAAGTTACCAAGAACACTGCGAGTGGCATACATGAGCGGTCAGAAAAGGTGTTTCCTCTGCAGCTCACAGGCAAGGCAGGACTGCTGGCACACCGCTGTGTCTGTTCCAGGCCTGCTCCAGCCAAGCCATTCGGCTTGGGCAGGCCCCCGTGTGTGTGTGTCTCACTGCACATGCAGTCCCCTCATGCCCATCTCACACACAATCTCTTCCTGAGCCAGTTGTGACTGTAATGACTTCCTGGTTAATTTGCATATTACCTCTTTTTAGATAGATAGATAGATAGATAGATGATAGATAGATAGATAGATAGATAGATAGGAGATGGTGACATAACCATGAAATGATGTACATTGAGTCTGACATAACCCAAGGACTGTATTTCTTGCTGAGGTAAGAAATCTGATTCCAACAGGAAAAAGCACAGGCCATGACAGAAGGACAAGCTAGGGATATAGTCAGGAGAAGGCAGAAAAGAAGAAGCCTTTGGGCACTTTTAGAACCAATAATGGCCAAAGGTTAGTGGCATCCTAAGGCACCACAAATTATTGCACTCACCTCATGCCTGGGTCTTAGAGGGTTCAAGGCAGCTACAAGATCAAAAGTAAGGTGAGGTAGGTAGCTAGTAGGAAATAAAAATATAACAACATGACACAGTCCAGATAAAGCATTTAGAACAATGTCCAGCACATAGTTATTGCTCAATCATGCCAATGTTGTCATCATCATCATCATCATTGTTCTCTGTAACCCTTTGGAGAATCCTTGTTCTTACATCTTTCTCACAGTTGTAACTATTTTTAGGTTCATTTTCATCAAGGCAATGATTTTCTAAGTGGAATGTGTACCACAGGAACATTATTTCCTTTCTTGTTGTTTTAATCCTCATCCAAGGGTATTTTTCCGTTTGAGAAGACAGAGGAGGATCCAAGATGGCTGCTCGGGTAGACACCTAACCGCAGCAGCACACAATTTCAATGGAATACAACTAAAATGTAGAGTGGACATTGCCCAGAGCTACAGGTAGTCAACTGACTGAAAATTCTACAACAAGAAGGATAGAGAAAACAAGAAGGAAAATCAGAGGAGCTGAAAAAAAGCCTAAGGTACGGAGACATGCTGCGCGCACGCATGGACGCACGCGTGGAGAGGATGCAGCCGGAGAGGAGGAGAAGGCTGGGGGCCTGCCTGGCGTTCCCTAGCAGAAAGGAAATAAAAGCCCCAGCCTGGGCTGAACCCCTGAACCAGCAGCGCTGAGCCCCAGTTATGGGCCAGACCCTGGGGACCCAGGCTCGGGCAGGGGGAGACGGGGCTGTGAGGTGGAATCCCAGGGGATCGGCGAAAAGCAGGGCCCCCGGAGTCGTGCACATTGCTCATAGAGGATGGAATGTTGACTCTGATGCTGGATTGCCCTGGCGGGAAGAAACAAAACCTCCGGGGGTGCTGAGCCCCAGTCCGGACTGCTCTGAACCCCAGTTCTAGGCCAATCCCTGGGGACCCAGGCTCAAGCAGAGGGAGACGGGGCTGTGAGGTGGAGTCCTGGGAGAGTGGCGAAAGGCAGAGCCCCCGGAGTCGTGCACATTGCATGCAACGGAAGGAATATTAACTTTGATGCGGGATTGCCCTGGAGGGAAGGAAACAGGAGCTCTGGCCGTGTAGGGCCCCAATTTCGACTGCTCTGAATCCCAGTTCTAGGCCAGACCCTGGGGACCCAGGCTCAGGCAGGGGGAGACGGGGCTGTGAGGCAGAATCCCAGGGGAGCGGCAAAAAGCGGAGCCCCCGGAGTCGCGCACATTGCGCGCAGAGGACAGAATGTTGACTCTGATGCTGTATTGCCCTGGCAGGAAGAAACAAAACCTCTGCCAGTGCTGAGCTTCACTCCCGACTGCCCTGAACTCCAGTTCTAGGCCAATCCCTGGGGACCCAGGCTCAAGCAGAGGGAGACGGGGCTGTGAGGTGGAGTCCTGGGGGAGCGGCAAAAAGCGGCAAAAAGCATTGCGTGCAGAGGACAGTCTGTTGACTCTGATGCTAGACTCCCCTAGCGGGAAGGAGAAAAAAAGCTCCAGACTGGAGGAACGCGACGAGGAGCAGGAGCCCCTGCCTGACACCGGCCAGCCGGGCACCAGCAAGGAGCCAGGCGATGGGGCCTCCAGGCCTTCGACCGCTGAGCGCGGGCAATGGAGGGGGAGTGCCCCTGGGCCTTCGACCGCTGAGCGCGGGCAATGGAGCCGAGGCTGGGGGCTGCTTCCTGGGCGGAGGCGCCGACCCCGGCAACAGGCTGAAGCAGCCCAGGAGCCCGCGGAGAACAAAGGGGTGCCACAGGCCAACCTGCTGAGCTTCCAGGACAAGGAGGAAGAAACCGAAGAAGTTCTCAATGTGAAGAAATCAAGTGAGAGCAAAAGACAGTAAAATTACTTAAGAAAGAATACAAAGAAGATCTTGAAAAATCAAAGACTGTCAGAACTCAACTCAGCAGCCAACATTGCAACATAAATGTGTTTAAAAAAAAAAAAGAAAAGAAAAAAAAGGACAGAATGTTGAAACAGCGGCGGCCAGGCCTAAAGTGGCCAGGCACAAGGCAGTGGCAGTCGGGCCCGGAGCAGCAACAGCCAGGCCCCAGAGCAGCAGCAGCCAGAACCAGAGCAGCAACAGCCAGCACTGGAGCAGCAAGACCTGGGGCAGTGGCAGCCAGGCCTGAGGCAGAGGCGGCCAAGCCCAGGGTGGCCTGGCCAGGAGCACCCAGGCCCAGAGTGGCCGGGCCCGGAGAAGCCAAGCTCAGAGCAGCCAGGTCAGAAGCAGCCAGGCCCAGAACAGCAGCAGCCAAGCCCGGAGCATCCAGACTAGGAGCTGCCAGGCTCGGAGCTGGGCCCAGAGCAGCTGGGTCGGGAGTGGCCAGGCCCGGAGCAGCAGCTGCCAGGCTGCGAGAGGCCAGGCCCGGGGCAGCCAGGCCTGGAGCAGCCGGGCCCATAGCAGCTGGGTTGGGAGCAGCCAGGCCCGGAGCAGCAGCTCCCAGGCTGGGAGTGGCCGGGCCCGGAGCAGCAGCAGCCAGGCCGGGAGCGGCCAGGCCTGGAGCAGCAGCAGCCAAGCCTGGAGCAGCCAAGTTGTGAGCGGCAGTGGCCAGACCCGGAGCAGCTGGTTGTGGAACGAACGAGAGCAACAGAGGCCAGGCCCGGAGCAGCCAGGCCTGGAACAGCTCGCTCCTCGCCTGCCCCCGCCCCAAGGCTGCCTCTCAGATATGGCTGGAAACTTTTGCGGGAACTTGAGGATCTGCTGAATAAAGTGATGAAGGCTTAGATCTGGATGTGTTGAGTTAGTATAGCGCTGGGGTGTTGATCTGTGAGTGCCTTGTGTGGGGCCTGGATAAGACTGGTTGATCTATTTGGAAATGTCTTTTGTGTGAAGTGTATCCTTGGGCATGTGGAGGTATTATTGATTTGAGAAAATGCTAAGTAACTGAGTTACTATCTGAAAAATTTAAAGTTCTGAAAGTTTAAGGTCTCTTGCCAAAAAGAGGTTTTAAAGCTATCACCTTAATTTTAATGGAGAAAGGGAATGACAAGCCCTTCCCACCCAGAACAGGTAATCCAATTCCAACCAGCAGCTATGTTTAAACAATGTGTCCATTTACACTTGAATGGCTAT
Organism: Nyctalus aviator; assembly: GCA_036971965.1. Lineage (NCBI taxonomy): Eukaryota > Metazoa > Chordata > Mammalia > Chiroptera > Vespertilionidae > Nyctalus > Nyctalus aviator. Next base: position 68,653,294 of record CM072930.1, on the reverse strand, counting down.
ACCTTTTGATAGCCTAAGGGCAAGTTTACATTAAACAAGTTTGCTCTCAATTCCCAGGGCAGAAAAAAAAAAACAAGGTTTAAAATTATTAGATTTTAAAATTTATTCTTAGAAGTGTAAAAGTTTATTAATTAAAAAAAAAAAACAAAAAAAAAAGATTGAAAAACCTGATGAACAATAATAGCTGTTCATTGTAGTAGAGTTGGCGTATGGGAGGGGAGTGGACTGACTGTTCTCAGGGAAAGGGAGGGAGGTAGAGACTAAACATAAACTGTGCACCTATGGATGAGGACAATGGGGGATGGGGAGGGAGCAGAGGGTGGGGTGGGAACCTAATGGAGGGGGGAAGAAATGAGGAACCTTTGTAATAATATGAACAATAAAGATTGATTTAAAAAAAAAAAGGGTACTTTTCCATTGGTTCTTAGAGAGTTGGAGAGGGACAGAGAGAGAGGAACATCCAGTGGTTGCCTCCCACACGCACCCGGCAGGGTCTAGGGATCCAGCCTGCAAAGTAGGTATATTCCCTTGACTGGAATTGAGCGAAGAACCCTTCCACCCACTGAGCCAAATAGGCCAGGGCTTCATTTTTTACTCACATTTTCACTTTGATCCAACCTGATCTTTCCTTGTACCAGAGGACTGATAAGAGAAATAATGGGGTACATCCAGTTGCCATATATCATTCCAATTACATTCCATTTCTGAGCTCATTCTATTTATTTTATTATTATTATTATTATTATTTTAAAATATATTTTATTGATTTTTTACAGAGAGGAAGGGAGAGGGATAGAGAGCCAGAAACGTCAATGAGAGAGAAACATCGACCAGCTGCCTCTTGCACACCCACTACAGAGGATGTGCCCGCATCCAATGTACATGCCCCTGACCGGAATCGAACCGGGACCTTTCAGTCCGCAGACCGACGCTCTACCACTGAGCCAAACCGGTTTTGGCTCATTCTATTTATTTACGACAAAAACTTAATGTCATTTTTTCTTCCTAAGTCTTTCTTCCTAAGTCTCTCTGTGATAAAGTCTCTCACAATTTTACATAACCTACAGCAGGTGTTTCAAGCAGATTCATTCAGTGGCCAAGGGGCTAAAACAAAATATTGTACTGAGCTCAACAGTGTACACCCCGTCTAGAGAGAAACCAAGATGGTGGCATAGGTAAACACCTAACTGCAGCCTCACACAACAATTTCAATAAAATACAACTAAAATACAAAATGGACATTACCCAGAACTACAGAAAAGTCGACTGACTGGAAATTCTACAATGAGAAGGAAAGAGAAACCCAGAAGGAAAATCAGAGGAGCTGTAAAAGCCTAAGCTACACGCGTGGAGAAGATGGAGCCGGAGAGGAGGGGGAGGCTGAGTGCCTGTCTGGCGTTCCCTAGTGAGGAGATAAAAGCTCCGGACTGTGCTGAACCCCAGTTCCGACTGCACTGAACTCCAGTTCTGGGCAAGACCCTGGGGACTCAGACACATAAGGAAGGAGCCTGGGCTGTAAGGCAGAATCTCAGGGGAGTGGCGAAAGGCAGTCCCGGAGGCGCACAGAGGACGGACTGTTGACTCTGCTGCTGGATTGCCCTAGCGGGAAGGAGACAAAAGCTCCGGACTGTGATGAGCTCCAGTTCCGACTGCACTGAACCCCAGCTCTAGGCCAGACCCTGGGGACCCAGGCTCATACGGAGGGAGCCAGGGCTGTAAGGCCGAAACCCAGGGGAGAAGCGAAAGGAAGTCCCGGATGCATGCACATTGTGCGCAGAGAAGGAATGGTTGAGCCAAAACCGGTTTGGCTCAGTGGTAGAGCGTCGGTCTGCGGACTGAAAGGTCCCGGGTTCGATTCCAGTCAAGGGCATGTACATTGGTTGCGGGCATATCCCCGGTAGAGGTGTGCAAGAGGCAGCTGGATGTTTCTCTCTCATCAACGTTTCTAGCTCTCTCTCTCCCTTCCTCTCTGTAAAAAATCAATAAAATATATTTTTTTAAAAAAAAAAAAAAAAAAAGGACGGTTGATTGTGCTGCTGGATTTCCCTAGCTGGAAAGAGACAAAAGCTCCAGACTGCTCTGAACTTCACTTCTAACTGCACTGAACCCCAGTTCTGGGCTCATTGGGGGAGCACCTAGACTGTTTAGTAGCAGGTGAAAATCGAGGGCAACTCACTCTCAGAGGTGCTTGCAGCGAATACCGAAGGACACTGGGGAACACTGAGACTCGGGAGCCTCATAGGGCAGGGCTGAGGGAAGCCAAGGCTGTAGGCTCCACCCTGAAACTCCGCCCCATCCAAGCTGAACACAGACTCTTAAGGCTACCAACTCAGGGAAGCTTTGAAAATGCCAAGACAAGGAAACAGATCACAAACGAAAGAAGTGGAGGACAAAAAGCAACTGGATATAGAGTTCAAAATCACGCTTATAAGGTTTTTCAAGAATTTCTTAGAAAATGGAGATAAGATAAACGAGACTTACAAGAATATGAAAAGGGATCAACTAGAAATAATAGGGGATCAACTAAAATAATAAGGGATCAACTAGAAATAAAGAATACATTGTCTGAAATAAAAAATATTATACAGAGTCCTAAAAACAGAATGGAAGATTGCAAGAATCAAGTCTAAGATTTGGAACATAAAGAGCCAGAAGACACTCCTCCGCAGAAGCAAGAAGATAAGAGAATCCAGAAAGTTGAAGATAATGTAAGAAACCTCTGGGACAACTTCAAGCGAACCAACATCAGAATTATGGGGTCCCAGAAGAAGAGAGAGAGCAAGATATCGAAAACATACTGAAAGAAATAGTGACAGAAAACTTCCCCCACCTGGTGAAAGAATTAGACTTACAAGTCCAGGAAGCGTGCAGAACTCCAAACAAAAGGAATCCAAAGAGGACCACACCAAGACACATCATAATAAAAATTCCAAGAGCAAAAGACAAAGAGAGAATATTAAAAGCAGCAAGAGCAAAGAAGGTAGTTACCTATAAAGGAGCACCTATACGATTGTCAGCTGACTTCTCAACAGAAACCATGCAGGCCAGACGGGAATGGCAAGAAATATTCAAGGTGATGAATAGCAAGAACCTACAGCCAAAAATACTCTACCCAGCAAAGCTATCACTCACAATCGAAGGCCAGATAAAGAGCTTCACTAATAAAAAAAAGCTAAAGGAGTTCATCACCACCAAACCAGAATTATATGAATTGCTGAAGGGGGTTCTTTTGGAAGAGAAAGAAAATAAAGATTAAAATTATGTACAACAAATATGTAACTATCAACAAGTGAATCTAAAAACCTGATGCACAATATTAACTGTTGAATATAATAGAATCAGAGGTATGGAAGGGGAGTGGACTGATGATTCTCAGGGAAAAGGGGAGTGGGAGGTGCAGGAAGAGACTGAACATAAACTGTGCACCTATGGATGAGGACAATGGGGGGTGGGGAAAGGGCAGAGGGTGGGGTGGGAACCTGGTGGAGGAGAGCAAAGAAGCAATGGATTAGAGAGATGGGAGAAAGCAAAGCTGGGGAAACCTCTGGGATTGTATGAAAAGTGAAATGATAGCCCTGCCAGCATGGCTCAGTGGTTGAGTGTGGGACTATGAACCCGGAGATCACAGTTCGGGTCCGGATTGGGGGCTTGGTCCCCGGTAGGGGTTGTGATGTGGAAGAGGCAATCAATGATTCTCTCTCATCCAGTGTTTCCCTCTCCCCTCCTCTGGGAAATCAATTAAAAGAAATTTTTTTAAAGGTAAAGGATAGACACATACTTCTTTCCTTAGGTGGGTACAGGATAGATAAGTCAACAAGTAACCTGATAACAATGGAGGAATTTATGTTATCTGTCCTGGAGCCCAGGGCATTTGGTTGTGCCCTGAGGGGTTCGGAAAAAGGGAAGATACAAGTTACTCATACATTTTACTGGTTTGTTATCTTAGATGCAAAAAAGACAGTAAGCTCAGTTAAGGTAAAGATTGACCTAGTCAGGGAAGATACGGGCCTAGAAGTTGGCCGCCCACCATAATTGCTTTTAAAGTTTAATTTCAGCAGAAACCAGATTGGCTCAATGGATAGAGCGTCGGCTCGGGAACTGAAAGGGCCCAGGTTCGATTCCAGTCAAGAGCATGTACCTTGGTTGCGGGCACATCCCCAATAGGGGGTGTGCGAGAGGCAGCTGATCTATGACTCTCTCATCGATGTTTCTAGCTCTCTATCCCTTTCCCTTCTTCTCTGTGAAAAGTCAATAATATATATATGTTTATATATATATTTACATTTATATTTTTAAGTCCTAAGCAAATTGCATGGAGAAATTAGCAGAATGGGTGCATGAACTTGCGCTGCTTAATCAGAGACGGTGCAGCCACATCCATGTTGAGCAACAGCGCACAGGTGGCCCAGCCGGACCAGACCGCCAGGGGAGGCGAGGCGAGCGGGCGGCCGGTCCGGGGCTCCCGCGGGCTTTCCCGGAGGCGGTCATTCATTTAATCCTCTGGGGAGCGAGAGCTCCGCGTCCGAAGGAGATGCACTGGACCCATGGACCCTCTGCCTCCGCTGCACTGAGTCAGATTGCCGAGCTCAGGGCCCGGGGAAGCCGGGTCCCCACGGCGGTGGGACCTGCGACGCGGCCAGCGGGTGGGCCTTACGCTTCGGCACGGATCCCTCCGCCGCTTCGGGTCCTTCCGCGCCAAGTAGTGCGCCACCGGCCGCCAGCGCGGGCCGCGGGGACCCGGGCGAACGGCGTGCGGACGGTCGCGATGAGGAGTCCCAGCCGTGGAGGGTCGCTCGAGTGGGCCGCGTCTCCAGCTGCGCGGTGCGGCGGCCGGGGGCGGGGAGACCCAGTGGCCGCGGGCAGGGAGCTGCGAGAGCACAGCCGCGGCCGCGGCGAGGAGCGCAGGTGCCGGACGCCGCCCCGCCCCCACCGCCGGCCGGAACAGGAAGCAGCCGGCCAGGCCTCCCAGGGCGCGGCGCCCGGCTCGGGGAGGCGCGTGACCCAGTTCGTCCCGGAGTAGGTTTGACAGGTTGTCAGCCGCCTCCCCGCCCCCACCGCGCGCCAGGTTCCCCTCCCCGCGCCGGGCCGAGGGTCACCGCTCTCCCGGCCTCGGCCTCGGCCTCCTATTGGCCCTCTCACTCCTGCCGTTCCGCCACGCCTCCGCCTCGGTCTCCCATTGGTCCTCGCGCCGCCTACTCCCTCCCATTGGCTAAGAGGCGGCCCCGCCCGCCCGCCCTCCCATTGGCACGGTCCCTCTTGGGGAGCCGAGCCCCGCCGTCCGCTGCGCTCGCGGTCCCCGCGGGCGTCTCCAGCCCCGGCGCCCTTCGTCCTCCCTCGTCCAGGTCCTGCCCCCCGCTTCTCTCCGCTCCCAGGGTTTCCCGTCTCCCCGTCTCTCCCTTCCCCGAGCCGCCTGCACCCGCACCGCCCCGCTCCGCCGAACCCTGGGGCTCCGCGTCCAGCGCTGCCCACTCGCTCCTCCCTGCCCCTTCCTCTGCTCTGCGTCACTCCGCGTTTCCTTCTTCCCGGAGTCAGAGCGGAAGCCGTCTCCGCTTCCTCTTGGTGTCCGATAGGTGGGGCCTGAGCGCGTCCCCCTTTCTCCGCCCCACCCTGCGGTTCCACCCTCTCCGAGCTCAGCCAAGGGGAACAGACCTCCCAGCCAGCATGGGAGGCAAGGGGTAAACGTGACAAATATCATCGTTAAGATGGTTATTGCTTGGGTTTTTGAAACGGAAAATGAACTGGAACGGCCAGGTCAACCCAGACCTAGGGGTCAAGATTGAGTTCTAAAGGACCAAATGAAAATGTAATGACTAAGTTTATTATTCCGAAACATAATCCGTTTTTCTTGGGGAATTTACTCATATCTCTGCCATTTTGTTCTAACAATTTAAGCTGTGTGTGTGTGTGTGAAATTTGTGCTAGTTTTGTAAATGGCTGCTTAGCTGATGAGGCTGAGGTCAGGAGCTTAAGTGTTTTGGCTTCAAAAAAAACCTAAGAAACCCTTAATTTTTCGAATGAGGAAAACTCAAGTAGATTTCCCAAAGTCATTAAAGTGAGTGATCTCAAATCTAAACCCAGGTCAGAGTCCTCAGAGGCACACCAGGAAAGCCATCATGGCTTATGAAAGTGTGCAGAAGAGCAGGTATACAGCTGTGTTCCCGTCACAGGGGCCCCAAGACAGCTCCCAGCTGGCCTCCCGGGCCTGCCTTCTAGGACGCCCCAGGCCTCTCCGGCTTCCTTTGCTGCACTCCGGTGCCGTTTCCTGTCTCATCAGCTCTCTTCAGACTGCCCACGTGGCTTGCCATGCACCCCCAGAGGCATTTCTGTCCCCTTATCTACAGCAGGACTCTCCAGCCTGACTTTGTATCTGACAGGACCTGTTGTTTCCTTCAGAGCCTGGGCACAGAGTGAAATCAACCTGTTTATTTACTTATGGTCTGTTCCCCTCGGCTCCCTTCCACCACTGAGATGTGAGCTCCTGGACACAGCAGCCTTCTCTGTGCGTTTTTCCTGAGCTGTATCTCCAGGGGCTCTGAAGGACTAACCAGACTCCCTGCCCAATCCTGCCAACATTGTGTATGTAGTCACACCTGTAAGTGGGGAGAGTTGGGGAAAACGGTTCCTCTCTCTAAGTCTTTTGTGTTTGATTTGTGTGCTTTATTTCTGACCACTCTAACAAGGAGAGTGAGAAACTTGCCCCGAAAACCACCTTTTCACTAGCCTCTCTTACAGCTGTTCCCAGCCTGGTGTACCGTCACCGCCTTGCCCTCACCCTAACCCCAGGTGGGCAGATACCGGGCAGGGAGTGCCTCCTTCCTCCAGGGCAGTCTCAGGGCGTGGGCTTTCAGCGGGTTAGGGTGGAGCAAGGGAGGGAGCTTGGCTCCCTGGCTGGGTCCCTGTCATCGGTTCTACCTTAAGCAGAAGAGAAAGAAGCCCCATTTCGTTTCCCCTCCCTCCTCTGGGGCTCTGTTCAGCTGCCAGAGCTGTCCCATCTTTCTTAGGGACACAACTGTCTCATCCTGCGCAGGGAAGCAGTCTCTGCCTGCTGAGCTAGAGATCCTGAATCAGTGGCTGGGAAGTAGAAATCTAGTCCTAACCGCCCCAAACAGGCAGCGTGACCTGGCTGGGTCTTTTACATCACCAGCCTTTGCCTAGGCCTAGGGTGTGTGCACATAGTTTTAAAGATATAGACCTTTATAAATCCAAAGAACCCTGCGGCTTCCCCTGGGGCCTCAGAGAGGCTGTCAGGAGCAATAAAGCCAGTGCTTCCTAATTCGTGTCCAGTAGGACAGATTGGACGCCAGGCCTGTAGTCCAGGCTAGAACCCTCCAGTTCACTCTGGTTGGGCCATTTGGGCCCAGGCCCAGGCCCAGCTCTGGACCAGGGGCTGGCCAGGAGAATGGAAAGTGTTGACCAGGTTAATCCAATCAGAGCATATCCTTAGACCATGTGTGGGGTCAGCTCCTGGTAAGTGTGTGGCACTGAAATCTACCTGAAGGTGGGGTGGGGATGGAGGCTGAGGAGGTAAGTGCTGGGCACAGTTCAGGTGTGGCCCCTGCCATTAGGGAATAGCCTAGGGAGTGACCTTTACGATGGGAGGTAGGTTATAAAGCAGTATGGTGTTTCCTCAAAAATTTAAATATGAACTACCATTTGACCCCGTGATCCCACTTCTAGGCATATGTCCTAAGAAAGGCAAAGCACCATTCAGAAAGAATGTAAAGCACCATTCAGAAAGAATGTATGCACCCCTATAGTCATAGCAGCACAATGTACAATAGCTGAGATCTAGAAACAGTCCCAGTGCCCATCAGTAGACGAGTGGATAAAAAACGCTGTGGCACATTTATACCATGGGATACTACGCAGTGTAAAAAAGAAGAATCTCTTGCCCTTTGAGCCAGCATGGAAGACCTGGAGAGTATCATGCTAAGTGAAACAAGTCAGCCAGAGAAAGACAAGTATCACATGATCTCACCCATATGTAATCTACTGAGCAAAATAAACTGATGAACAGAATGGATCCAGAGGCATGGAAGCATGGAACAAAGTGCAGAATCTTGCCTGGAAAATGGGGGAGGGCGGGTGGGTGGGAGGAAATCCACCAAAGACCTTTTATGCATGTATGTGTAACCCATGGATGCAGGCAATAGGGTGGTGAAGGCCTGGGGTGGGGATTGGCTGGAGGGGGTCAATGGGAGGAAAAGGGGGTCAATGGGAGGACATATGTAATACTTTCAACAATAAAGAATTATAAAACTAGCCGAAGCCGGTTTGGCTCAGTGGATAGAGCGTCGGCCTGCGGACTGAAAGGTCCCAGGTTCGATTCCGGTCAAGGGCATGTACCTTGGTTGCGGGCACATCCCCAGTGGGAGGTGTGCAAGAGGCAGCTGATCGATGACTCTCTCTCATTGATGTTTCTAACTCTCTATCCCTCTCTCTTCCTCTCTGTAAAAAATCAATAAAATATATTTTTTTAAAAAAAATTATAAAACTAATAAAATTTACTGACCAAAAAAAAGCAGTATCTGTCTTGGAGTGACTGCTGAGTCACTCACTGGGGAGGACAGATCTGGAGTGAGGAGGAAGCAGCCTGCAGAGTGATCTGTTTAGGGCTCGCCCTCCTGGTTATTGCAGTTCCTCTACAAAAGAGGTGCCGGTCAGGATCGCCATGCGGCAGATTTCCAGCCTGAACTATCTGTGAGGGAAGAAAGAAAAGATAGTTGAGGAAGCAGGGAGGTCTGACTCCAGGGCAGAGGATGGGCGGGGAGGGGCAGAGCGGTCTGCAGGTGTTGGCCAAGGAATGTGGTTCTGGAGCCTGAGCTCCCTACCAAGGAATGTGGTCCTGGACTCTGAGGACAGGTGCTAGGTCCGCAGGTCCGCTCCTTGAAGCAGGAGATGTGAGTGAGGTGTTTCCACAGTCCCACCCCATTCCATGCGGTTTCAAACTGGTTCCTTCCTTTCTGACTCCCTTCTGTAGGCTGAGCATCTATACCAATTGTCATGTGTCAGTCGCTGTACCATGTGACCCTTTTCGTTCCCAGTTATCTCCTTTGCAATTTGTTATATATTTTTAACAGTTTAACATTTTTTTTTAGACAGAAGGAGGGGTGAGAGAGAAAGAGAGATGAGTTTGTTTTTCTACTTATTTATGCATTCACTGGTTGATTCTTGTATGTGCCTTGATTGAAGATCAAACCAGCAACCTTGGAGTATCCGGGATGATGCTCTAGCCAACTCAGCTACCTGGCCAGGGCCTAATCTACACTAATAAGAGAGTAAGATGCAAATTTACTGTACCGTCATGATGCCCATCAGCCAATCAGGAGTGACTATGCAAATTAACCCACCAAAAATGGCAGGTTAATTTGCATATACAGGTATCAAGCGGCCAGAGGCATTCTGCACTGCCCCAGCAGCTCCGGGCCTCTTTATGGGAAAGTGGAAAGGTGGCTCCAGCCAGAACAAAGGCAGTGCTGGCAGCCAGGGAAAGAAAGGCCCATTCTTTTTTTTGTTTTGTTTTTTTTTCCTCAGCACAATTATAATTGTTTAGTTCTTTGTTTTAGGATATAAAAGTATAGTTTTTAAAATTTTTCTTTATTGATTCAGGTATCACATATTTGTCCTCAACCCCCATTCCAATCCCACTCATGCCCCCACCCCCCTACTGTCCTTGACCACTGGTTAGGCTCATATGTATGCACACAAGACCTTTGGTTGATCTCTCCTTTTTATCCCCACCCTTCCTCTGAGGTCCAACAGTCTGACCCATGGCTCCTTATCTCTGGATCTGTTCTTGTTCATCAGTCTATGTTGTTCATCTGGAAGGCCTATTCTTGCATGAATCTTCGTGCCTCAGGCCTCTATAGTCTATATATATATAAAAGTCTAATATGCTAAGTGTCCAACTGATCAGTTGACCATTCGGTTGACTGCTCAACCAGTTGCTATGATGCACACCAACCAACCAGTAGGTTAGCTTGCTATTGACTGATTGGGACTGGACCAGATGGGTCAGACATGTCCTAGAGCCCTCCCCCTGTCCTTCCTTGGCCAGCCGTCCCCCATTAGCCTCAATTGGGACTGAATGAGACGGCCCTGATAGGCCCCAATTGCTGGCCAGGCTGAGGGACCAATACCTGTGCATGAATTTGTGCACCACGCCTCTAGTTTGTTATATTTCAAAATGGAAAATGTGCCTGATCAAGATTCCAAGCTGAATTCTGGTATCTGAGTGGTTCTTAACACTGGTGTGACCCTGGATACATGTTCAAATAGCAGAGATAAACCCACTGTACCACACTGTGATTTAAGTATAGTTACATTTACTTCCAGAACTCTCCATTGTTGACTGTGCAGAGTGAGAGGAAGCCTATTATTTGATTAAGTCCAAAATACAAGTATATAAGGGTTCAGTAGACAAAAGAAGAGAGAAAACTTGATAAAAGTAAAAAGCTGAAGAGATCAGTAGAGTAAAAAACATGAAAGAAGATAAATTTATGAAAAAAACCCAGACCTTGGGGGAAAAATAAGGAGTTATCTTTCTGCTTAACCTTACTCTTTTCCTTAAGGTTAAGCAGGCATCTTAAGAAGTTATTGATGCCGAAACCAGTTTGGTTCAGTGGATAATGCATTGGCCTGTGGACTGAAAGGTCCCAGGTTCAATTCTGGTCAAGGGCATGTACCTCTCTATCCCTCTCCCTTCCTCTCTGTAAAAAAAATCAATAAAATATATATTTTTAAAAGAAGCTATTGATGAAATAAAAGCAAAGAAGATTAATTATTCACTGCAATGACAACCCATAGAAACTGATGGAAAAGTAGAAACCATGAGCAAAAGAATAAAGAAATAGTTGAGCCGAAACCGGTTTGGCTCAATGGATAGAGCATTGGCTTGGGGACTGAAGGGACCCAGGTTCGATTCCAGTCAAGGGCATGTACCTTGATTGCGGGCATATCCCCAGTAGGGGGTGTGCAAGAGGCAGCTGATCGATGACTCTCTCTCATCGATGTTTCTAACTATCTCTCTCCCTTCCTTTCTGTACAAAATCAATAAAATATATTTTTTTAAAAAAGAAAAGAAATAGTTGAGAAATAGATGATTAGGAATTTGAAAGTATGCAGTGAGAAAAACAACACACAGAAAATGAAATGTGGGAGGGAGGAGAGTAGCAATTATACTTAATGAATTTTAACAAAAAGTGTTGTGAGGCTGTGGAGAGGAGGGAGCCCTGGTGCTATGTGGTAGGAATGGGAACTGATGCAGCCACTATTGAAAACAGTATGGAGGTTCCTCGGAAACTTGAAAATAGAACTGCCATATGGTCCAGCAATCCCACTTCTGGGTGTTTATCTGAAGAAAACTAAATTGCTGTCTCAGAAAGATAGATGCACCCCATGTTCATTGCAGCATTACTTACATCCCAAGACATGGAAACAACCTAAGTGTCCAAGTACAAAGGCTTAGAGGGGGTGCGGCACAGCCTGGTCAGTAGCTCGGTTGGCTGGAGCATTGTCTCTATGTGCCAAGGTTGTGGGTTCGATCCAGGTTCTGGCACGAATAGGAATCAACCAATGAATGCTTGAATAAGTGGAACAACAAATCCATGTTTCTCTCTCCCTTTCTCTAAAATCAATTTAAAAAAAGAAAAAGAAAAAAAAAAAGAGCCAGGCTAGTGTTGCTCAGTGGTTGGGTGTCAAACTACAAACCAGGAGGTTAAGATTTCAATTCTCAGGGCACTAAACCAAGTGCAGAAAGCAGCCAATCAATGACATCATTGATGTTTCTCTCTCCCTCTCCATTCTTCTCTGAAATCAATAAACACATTTTTGAAAAGATGTGGTACATATATACAATGGAATATTATTCAGTCATAAAAAGAAGGGAATTCTGTCATTTGCAACAATATGAATTAACCTTGAGAGCATTATGCTAAGCGAAATAAGTCAGAGAAAGACAAATCCATATGATCTGCTTATATGTAGGATCTAGAAAAATGAAGAAACACAAACCCATACAGATAACAGATTAGTGGTACTAGAGGTGGAGATGGGGTGGCTGGGGTGGAGATAGTGGGTGAAAAGTGCTCAAAAAGTACAAATGACCAAACTTGCAATTATAAGAAAGTCCTGAGATACAATGTACACCATGGTGATGATAGTTTACAGTACAGTATTTATATTTGAAGTTTGCTAAGAAAGTAGATCTTAAAAGTTCTCATTACAGCCGAAACCGGTTTGGCTCAATGGATAGAGTGTCGGCTTGGGGACTGAAGGGTCCCGGGTTCGATTCCGGTCAAGGGCATGTACCTTGGTTGCGGGCATATCCCCAGTGGGAGGTGTGCAGGAGGCAGCTGATTGATGACTCTCTCTCATCGATGTTTCTAACTCTCTCTCCCTTCCTCTCTGTACAAAATCAATAAAATATATTTAAAAAAAAAAAAAAAGTTCTCATTACAAGAAGCCAGTGGGAGGTGAGCAGAGCCTCTCAGACATCTGTCAGCATGCCCCACTTCCCGTGCGTGAGGAAGGGGGGTATTAGCGTGTGATGGGGTGGGTGTCTTGGGAGAAGAGCAGGCTCAGCTGCCTCTGGAATCACGGATTCTAAGATCTCTGTGTGTCTGCAGCTTTCCACATTTTACTGCCACAGGGACAACTCCCCTGGAGCAGCGATAACTGAGTGCATATAGCAGAATTTATTATTTTTTAGATTTGTAATTGAGCCCAGCCGGTGTTGCTCAGTGGTTAAGTGACGACTATGAACCACCAGGTCAAGGTTCGATTCCCTGTACAGGTTGCAGGCTTGATCCCCGGTGGGGAGTATGCAGGAGGTAGCCAATCAATGATTCTCTCTCATCACTGATGTTTCTGTCTCCCTCTCCCTTGCCCATTCTCTCTGAAATAATAAATATTTTTAAAAGATTTTTGATTTTTATAAAGAGAGGAAGGGAGATGATCCTATAAGATGCCTGAGTTCTCTCTGTCTTCAAATTTCAAGTGTGGTCTGGTGTTTTTCCCTCTGCAGCTCTCAGCATGAACTAGCTAAATTTGTGCCTGCCACACCTTTCTCTGTCCCTTGTAAGACTGATCTTGATCATTTTAACTTGCATTTTTATATACAACATTGTGTGTGTGTGTGTCTATCTGGGAAAGGAGATGGCAATGAAATGTTGCAATATGATTTCTCCCCAAATAAATTATCAAAACTTCCCTGTGTATCAAACTTAGAATATTTAAAACACACTATGTCACATTGTCAGATCCCCGTATGTCTTGGATCTATAACTGAAATGTTCTCTGTGAGCAGGACCAATTATTATTTTATGAAACAAACATGGCTATTTGTCTAATTTTAAAAACACTAATTGGGCTGAAACCGGTTTGGCTCAATGGATAGAGCGTCGGCCTGCGGACTGAAAGGTCCCAGGTTTGATTCTGATCAAGGGCATGTACCCTAGTTTCGGGCACATCCCCAGTGGGGGGGTGTGCAGGAGGCAGCTGATTGATGTTTCTCTCTTATCAATATTTCTAACTCTCTATCCCTCTCTCTTCCTCTCTGTAAAAAATCAATAAAATATATTTAAAAAACACTAATTGGGTTTTGATGATTAAATAAAATATATTCAGTGTTCTTTTGTACTTATTTAGAACGTTATTTCTGTCATTATCACTATTATGGAATTGAGACTGTGAGAATACAGAACTTATGGGCAGGAGAGAAATATGAAAGTGCTTAGTTATATTCACTAAAATATAATGATGAAGACAAAACAAGGAAAGCCACATCATATGCCTTAAATTAGTAATAATGATTATAGTTCTCTACATTCTCATTTGCCATCATTTGTTCACCAACAGCTTTTCAGGATTTCACTTCTTGTGAATTTCAACCAAATCGTTGCAAATGTGTTTTGCTCGGTTGCAGCTAATATACCTATTATAAAGTCTTTGTTTCTTGAGTCTCCAAATGCTTAAAGCTCTTCTGTTTTAAGATTCAAAGAGACTATAGCTTTCCATCGCCTGGATTCTGTCCCTAGATTCTGCTCTCTCCCCGGAGGCAGAGTAACCGTAGGATGGATGGCAAAGTGGAAAAGGTTTGGGGAGCATGTTCTGCTCTGCTCCCAGCTCTGCCCAAACCCTCTCTTTAATGCCCAGGGGTGTCCAGTCATAATACCAGCCCAGCCCAGCCCTGAAGTCCTGGTGCTCCTAGCTCCCGCCCTGCACAGCAACCTCAGGGCAGGTCTCACCTGTGTGTTCTGTTCTCACCTATTGTTTGTGTCCATGGACCATGCATATATGCATACAAAAGGATGCTTAAAAAAAAGTTATATTTCTGCCGAGACCGGTTTGGCTCAATGGATAGAGCGTGGGCTTGGGAACTGAAAGGTCCCGGGTTCGATTCCGGTCGAGGGCATGTACCTTGGTTGCGGGCATATCCCCAGTAGGGGGTGTGCAAGAGGCAGCTGATCGATGACTCTCTCTCATCGATGTTTCTAACTCTCTTTCTCTCTCCCTTCCCCTCTGTACAAAAATCAATAAAATATATTTTAAAAAACAAAACAAAACAAAAAACATAATTAAAAAAAAAAAGTTATATTTCTGCCTGTCAGCTGATTTTCCTCCACCCTCCTCCTCCTCCTCCTCCTCCTCCTCCTCCTCCTCGCCTTGAGTAATATTCCTTCATTTTTCTAAACACTGGGTGAGCAGCCAGTCCTGTGAGCTGGGACTGATGTTCTCAGGTCACTAAAGTGACATCTAGAGAGAACTTCACATCCATTAGGACATCACGCAGGAGCACTCAGAGTGGGGAAGAGAAACCTGCAGGTTAAGTTTTTTCATTCCCCTCCCCCAACTTAATGGAGGAATCTTTGAATCCCACTCTTATTGGAGGAAAGGAATAGGATCTGATGGACAGAAACAGGAAATTAAAAAAAGCCAAGAATCTGAAAGGAAATAAATCAATGAAAAGGACTTTTATATTACTTTTTACCTAAAGAAATGGACTCTGTCCCACACACGGAGGAAATACGGCCAACAATCATTTTCGGGGTGACTGTGCCCTCTTTAGCTGCCCCCTGCCGCCCCCTCTTTCTGAGGACGCTGCTCCTGGTTGTCCCCCCGCAGACGGCGGGCGCTCCTGGGCCTTCCTGGGGTTGGGCCCCGGGTCCCGCGGGAGCGGGGCATCGGGCTTGGCCAGCACGATCTCGTCCACCGAGGCCAGCTGCAGCACGATGTCCACCACGGTGCGGAGCGCGTGGGTCTTGGCCGCCAGGCAGTCCCACACCTCCTCCTCGGCCACGTCCATGAGGCCCCGGGCCCCCACTCCTACCAGGAAGTGGCCGCGCTGGTGCGCGGTGGTCAGGTCTGCCATCACCGCGGAGACCGCGAGGCCCGCGTTCTCGGCCAGGGTGGCGGGGAGCGAGCGCAGAGCCTGGGCGAAGGCAAGGAGCGCGGGCCCGCCGGGCCCCTCCAGCGCCGCGCCTCTGTCCGCCAGCGCCTTCGCCAGCGCCATCTCGGTGGCGCCGGCGCCGGGCAGCAGCCGCGGGTCCTGGCACAGCTGCGCGTACACGTCGATGCCGTGGTAGACGGCCTGCTCGGCGCCGCGCAGCCCCTCCTTGGTGGCCGCCCGCAGCACCAGCGTGAGCGCGGGCGTGTCGGGGCCGTCCCACTGGAACACGACCGCCGCGCCCTCGCCCTCGCCCAGCGCCTGCGGGAACACGCGCTCGCACCGCCCCAGCGGCAGCGGCGGCAGCAGGTAGCGCATCACGGGCGTGCCCAGCGCCTCGCTCAGGCCCTGCAGCTCGCGCAGCGCCTTCACCTGGACCACCAGGATGCCGCACTGGTCCGCCTGCGCCAGCGTCGTCTCCTCCACCGGCCCGCACACCACCGCCACGTTCACGGCCCCCATGGCCAGCTGCAGCACCTGCTTCTCCGTCACGTACTCAGTCCCCTTCCGGAAGCGGAGGAGCTCCATGGGGCAGGAGATGGTGGCCGTGGCGGGCGCGTTGGGGCCGACGAGGCCGAAGGGGCAGGCGAAGAGCGCCACCCGCGCGCCGCCCACCACGGCGGTGACCTGGCCGCAGGGCCTGCCGGGCACGGCCAGCCCGGGCAGCAGGCACGAGCGGTCCAGCGGCCCGCCGGGCAGCGCGCACACGCCCAGGCGCTCGGGGTGGAAGGTGCCGTCCAGCTCCCGGGCCTCCCAGCACGCCTGCGCCACCAGCCGCGCCAGGCCCTCGGCGTCCGACAGCGTGTGCGTGTTCATGACCGAGTGCAGCGCCCAGAACGGGTCCTCCAGCGGCCCCAGCGCGCGCACGGCCAGCGTGGGCAGCAGCGCCAGCGCCTGGGCCGTGGCGGCGGCGTAGGCCTCGCGGAGCTGGGCGCGCGGCAGGCCGGCCAGCAGCAGCCGCTCGGCCTGCGCCAGCAGCGCCTCGGCCAGCAGCACCGCGAAGGCCGAGCCGTCGCCGCTGTGCTCTGCGTGGCTGAGCGCCGCGTCCCGCAGGAGCCGGGCGGCGGGGTGCTCCAGCTCCAGGGCGCCCAGGATGGCCGTGGCGTAGCCCGTGAGCACCGTCTCGCCCTTGGCCGTCACCAGGAGCTTCTGCAGGCCGAGCGGGCCGTAGCACGGCCGGATGATCTTGGCCAGGGCGTGCGCCGCTGCCAGGCTCCGGAGGAAGGGCTGCTCGCTGTCGCCCGGGCCGGGCCACAGCCGCTGGGGCAGCTCCCGCACTGAGGCCGCGCCGCCGCCGTCCATGGCCGGGGAGAGGGGCCCCCGGGGGGGGGGGCTGGGGCGCTCTACACACAGCAGCGGGGCGCCCTGCGCCGGCCTCTGAAGCTGCTCAGGGAGTCAGCCGATGTCAGGAGACATCCGCCCTCAGGGTCGGTGCAGGGCGACCTGCTGAGCGCGGGCCTGAAACGGATCTGTCAGGGACTGGCTCCGGAAGCCTCGGAGGGTGGGAGCTGAAAGGGATCTTATCCTGGTGACCTCACAGAGTGGCCCGTGGAACCCTGAGCGGGGAATGAGGTCACAGAGGATGGTTGCAGTCCCTAGGGGCTGGGGCCAGGCAGGCCCGGTGGCCCGGTGATGAGGGACAGGTCTATGCACCAGGCCCCAGTTTCATTTAAACTTTGGAGACAAGAGGAAGGAGTCAGATGGAAACACACACACACACACACACACACACTCCGCGCCGTAAGCGTGTGCAGTACCATCTGATAGCAGCCAGGCTGTAACCTGCGTGCCTTTGCCTCCTCCGCCACCTTATCCGTTTGTGCTGTTCCTCCGGTCCTTCAGAAGTCTGTTGGTCTGTTTATCTTTCAGGTTGCAAGTGTGTGAGGCCACACAGAGTGTGACAGCTCCTCCCAGTGACAGCGGAGTCACTGATCTGGCAAAGACAGGGCCAGGCCAGGAGGGAAGAAGCTGGCAGCCCATAGACTAATAGACATGGACTCAGAGAGTGACAGGGCCCAGCCGTCCAGGGTGAGGAAGGTAGAAAACCTCAGTGTCTGGAGTTGGGGCCTCCCACATCCCTCCACCCTCAGAAGGCACGTTCCTTCCTGCATCCTCGCTCCCCACTCCTTCCTTGCCTCATGCAGAGGCTGTTGGAGTAATGATGGCTTCTCTTTCGGTTTAACAAATATTTGCCGAGCACCCACAGTGAACAGTGTAATGAGGAGCACAGAGATGACAGGAATATAGAGCCTATCTCGGGAGAGAGATTTCTACCAAAGGAACACAACTTCCCACACCACTTCCCATAGGTGTTAGGCAGAGCATCAGCTGGTGGACATGAATGTGTCTTTGTTTAATCTAGAGAGAGAAGGGAGGAAAATTTAGAGAGAAACATTGACCTATTGTTCCACTTATTTATGCATTCATTGGTTGACTCTTTTTAAAAATATATACTTTTATTGATTTCAGATAGGAAGAGGGAAAGATAGAAACTTCAATGATGAGAGAGACTCATTGATTGGCTTCCTCCTGCATGCCCCCTACTGGGGATCAAGTTCATAACCCAAGCATCTGCCCTTGACTGGAATTGAACCTGGGACCCTTTAGCCCACTGCCCATGCTCTAGCCACTGAGGCTCATTGGTTCTTATATGTTTCCGGACTGAGGATCAAGCCCGAAACCTTGGCCTATGGGGACAATGTTCCAACCACCTGTGCCACCTGGCCAGGGCTGAATACTGGAACAGCTGTATGATTAGGGGAAAGATGTTGCTCACTGGTTAGAGCGATTGGCCCTCCCACCGAAGGGTCGCAGGTTGGATTCTGGGTAAAGAGCACACATGTGGGTTGCAGGTTTGAACTTAGGCTCAGTGGGGGCACATGTGGGAGACAAACAATCGATGTCATATTGATATTTATCTTATCACCAGCTCCCCACCCCTGCTGCGCCCTTCCACTCTCTAAAAAGCAATGGAAAAAATATCCTCAGGTGAGGATTAACAGCAACAAAAAGGGATTAAGGGAAGGACCGAGCAATACCATTCATTTTCATTTGGAAAAACCTTTTTACTTTGTTTAATGGCAGATGTTCCTGGGGAGTGGGAAATAGAACTCTGAAAGGGATAATAACAGGCAGAGCCATGATAGTATGGCAGACATTGTTTTAATATTTCCACAGACAAGACGGTAGTGTGAAAGAAAAGGGGAAAAAAAATCACAGTGAAAGTGAAATATAATTAAGGCTAAAGAGGAGATAATTTTGGAGAAAAAAAAACTTTTCCCTTAGCTTGCTTTTATAAATATTATAGTTATTCATTATAAAAGTTAAAAAGAAAAGTATGGAGGAAGTACCTGGGATGTGAAGTGCAGTGGAGGGAACATAACCAGAAACGCTATAACTATGGATGGTGCCGGTAGGTCCTAGGCTTATCGGGGCCGCTTGTGAATTGTGTCTCACCACAATGCTGTACACCTGAAACAAACACAAAATAATATTGAATGCCAACTGCAATTGACAAAAATTTTAAAAAGGAGAAAGAAAAAGAATGTCATTTGGAATCTCAGCCCAGAGATAGTCCTTGTTTATATTTTGATGAATGTGATTACTGTGGACTGACACAGTTTCACAGAAGTGGGTTGTATGATGCATACTGTATATGCTGCTCTGTAGTCATTTCCCCTCCACATTACCTCGGCTGAGAGAAATGTTTCTAAGTAGGTGTCACGCCGTCTGAGGACTAGGGGCAACTCTTTCTGCAGCAGCAGTTCAGAAACAGCCTCTGTTCCCAGGAGGGCACTCAGAGGGCTCGTTGGTGTCGTCACTGCCATGGACAACTCTGACAACACGTTGATTTTGGAGACTGTGAGAAACCGGCATGATCCTCTCCACCCAGGTGACTGAAAGCCAGGCACACTGGAAGAGTGTCACCTAAGAAATGCTGAGGCTTGCGGCAGAGATGGCTTCCAGTTTCTTTATAGAAATGTACATTGCAACAACCAACATAAAATGTAGCAAGGTATGCACATACACATTGTTTATAAAGATACAGTTTCTTCTTAAAAAGTAGACACTCCTGTAAAAGATTGTCTTAGATCTTTTTCTTAAGCATGTTTTCCCATTTATTCCACTTATTCCACAGTTATTTATTGAGCGGCTGCTGAGTAATATGTATAAAAGGTGAATAAGGCAGACAGCTAATCACAACTCATTACAGGCCGGGAGCCTGGATGAGGTAAAGCTCAGGTGTTACAGAAACATGGCGAGGAGGGGAGGGGACCATAACCTTCCCCATTGGAAGAACGGTGGTCTGGAATGGAAGTGAAGCCTAACTTGTGAGCGGAAGGAAAGAAAAAAAAAGGAGAAGAAGAAGAAGAAGAAGAAGGAGGAGGAGGAGGAGGAGGAGGAGGAGGAGGAGAAGGAGAAGGAGAAGGAGAAGAAGAAGAAGAAGGGATTGGACAAGCTGGCAAAGGGTGTTGTCCACCAAAAGCAGTCCTGAGGTGAGGAGGAAGGGAGGGGCTAGAAGGAGGTACTGGAGGGCAGCAGGGGCTCCGGAGAGCCATGCCCAGGAATTTAGATTTCCACTGGAAGGGTGGCCGATGGACTGGGAGTTCCATTTCCATTGGACAAGGGTATGGTTTTCTGCTGTGAAGTCCTCACCTGTTTGAGTACACAGCACAGGGGAGTGACCATTTGGTTGTTATCTCTGATCCTTAAGGAGGGCCAGTATCATAAAACAGGTCTCAAACTACACATTCTATGCTCAAGTCTTTGACTGATCTTTACACAGATCAAACTAGCCAAGGAACTACTCAAATTTTTTAAAAATATATATATATTTGGCCGAAACCGGTTTGGCTTAGTGGTAGAGCGTCGGTCTGTGGACTGAGAGGTCCCAGGTTCGACTCCGGTCAAGAGCATGTACTTTGGTTGCGGGCACATCCCCGGTGGGGGGTGTGCAGGAGGCAGCTGGTTGATGTTTCTCTCTCATCGACGTTTCTAGCTCTCTCTCTCTTCCTTCCCTCTCTGTAAAAACTCAATAAAATATATTAAAAAAATAAAATAATAAAATAAAAAATATATATATTTTGAGTTTTTACAGAGAGGAAGAGAGAGGGATAGAGAGTTAGAAACATTGATCAGCTGCCTCTTGTACACCTGCAACCAAGGAACACGCCCTTGACCAGACTTGAACCTGAGACTCTTCAGTCTGCAGGCCAACGCTCTATCCACTGAGCCAAACCAGTTTCAGCTCAATCTTGATTTTACTTTTTACTATGTGGACCCAGCCATTGTTAAATCCACTTTGATTTTATTTAACCTTCATATCGATTGGATGTAAAATAAATGTAAACACATTTTTTGTGTGTGTGTACGTGCGCCAAGAAGAGTTGGGACGCAGTTAACCCATTTCATACAATTGTCTAACACTTTGATCTAAGATGGGTAGGCATCAATGTAGGGTGTTTTGTAGTTATATCCTTATCAGAACCTGAGAATGTGATCTTACTTATAAACAAAATTGTTGCAGATATAATTAATTAAGACGAGGTTATCCTGGAGTAGGGTGGATCCTGGATCCAATATGACTGGTAGCCTTACAAGAACAGAAGACACACACAGCGAACCCAGGTGAGGACACAGACACACACACAAGGTGGCATGTGACGATGGAAGCAGAGATTGGGATGGTGCAGGTGCGAGCCAAGAACGCCAAGGACTGTGGGCAGCCCCAGAAGCCAGGAGGGAGACATGGGACAGATTCTCCCTCAGAGCCCCCGGGAGAAACCAGCCCTGCCAACACCTTGATTTTAGACTTCCAGCTACCAAAACCGGAGGAGAATAAACTTCTGCAGTTAAGAGCTGCCCAGTTTGTGGTGCAGTATTCCTAGGAATCTATATGGTGGTTTTGCATGTCAATAAAGGAGAAGAGCATAAGAAAGTGTGTGTGAGTGTGTGTGTGTGTGTGTGTGTGTGTGTGTGAGAGAGAGAGAGAGAGAGAGAGTACATTTCTAGGAGTTTATGACACTTGCTGGCAGAATGTTTTCTAGGCTGCCTCTTGTGAATAGACACACTATCTGATCACTTGTCCCCTCCCTGCCCTTCCCCTCAAACGCCTATGGTCATGGACACAATGGATATCAATATTTAATCATTCAATTGGCATGTTTTTCCATGTTTATTTTTCAGTTGCCTGCTCGACCCTCTTTTGTTTATTTTGTTAAGTTGCCTGGCTTAGAGTGTTCACCCCCAGAGGGCAAGATGCTTATCTTTCTAAAATGTGCTCAGAAGGCCTGCTGACTCATGCCCCAGACTCTCATACACATACACGTATTATTATTGTTATTTTGAATTTATTTTAGAGAGAGGAAAGGGGAGGGATAGAGAAAAGCATTGAAGGCTGCCTCCCATACACGCCCGAGCAGGGATGGCACCGTAACCTTTTGGTGTAGGGGAAGATGTTCCAACTAGGCCACGCGGGCCAGGAACACACATTATTTTTTGAAGGGGATTGTTTTGATTGTGTCTTCTAAGTTTTTCCCTTTAACTTTTCTACCACACCGGTGCACAATCTGCATTACTGAAATAACTTATGCAAAGTAATATGAAACAATGCACCACAGACTAAATTTGAGTGAATTTTAAATGATTGAAGTTATTTTTTAAAACATTTTTTTCTACTGAGTAATAAAGGAGAAAATAATGATAGCCATTAATGCAGCTTTTTAAAGTGTAACTTTGATAGTAAAAATATGAACACAAAATGGTACAATCTAGGATTTAAGTTTTCAGTGGTCTTTCCCCAACTGTAAAAGTTTGGTCCCTAAAAAACTCTGAGGAATTTAAGACTTAAAGGAAAAACACAAAGAGAGGAACAACAACCATCACTGAACCTATATGAGATCTTACCAATACTTTTACATTTACACCCTGGCCGGTGTGGCCCAGGTGGTGGAGACTCATCCCTTGCAAAGAAAGATCGCTGTGTTGATTCCTGGTCAGGGCACATACCTAGGTTTTGGGTTCAGGCTTGATCCCTGGTGGGGGTGTGTACAGGAGGCAATCAATCGATGTTTCTCTCATCAAAGTCTGTCTTAAAAAAAAAAAAAAAATCAAAACATATCCTCTGGGGAGGAGATATATATTTTTTACATTTGCTAAAAGTGATAAAGACACACTGAATAAAGACCATGTCAATGATATTGATAGGTCTTCAAATAGTAAGAATGGGCACTGTACTATGAGTTCTTTTTTTTTTTTTTAATATATTTTATTGATTTTTCTTACAGAGAGGAAAGGAGAGAGATAGAGAGCTAGAAACGTAGATGAGAGAGAAACATTGACCAGCTGCCTCTTGCACCCCCCCCCCCCACACACACACACACCGGGGATGTGCCCGCAACCAATGTACACGCCCCTGACTGGAATCAAACCTGGGACCCTTCAGTCTGCAGACGATGGCTCGATGGCTCGACCGCTGAGCCAAATCGGTTTTGGCTGTACTATGAGTTCTTATTCACTGCCACTTGTTTGCCAGACTCTAAGAATCTTATTTGCTTAAAGTTCATGTGAGGTTTTTTGTTGTTGTTGCAGATAAAAAAACCCTTACTACCTACATTTTATTTTATTTTTTTAAATCAATCTTTATTGTTCATATTATTACAAAGGTTCCTCATTTCTTCCTCCCTCCACCAGGTTCCCACCCCACCCTCTGCCCCCTCCCCATCCCCCATTGTCCTCATCCATAGGTGCACAGTTTATGTTCAGTCTCTTCCTCCCTCCCTCCCCCCCCCCCCCAGAACAGTCAGTCCACTCCCCTCCCATATCGCGGACTCTACTACAATGAACAGCTATTATTGTTCATCAGGTTTTTCAATCTCCTTTTTTTTTTTTTTAAATTAATAAACTTTTACACTTCTAAGAATAATTTTAAAATCTAATAATTTTAAACCTTGTTTTTTTTTTCTGCCCTGGGAATTGAGAGCAAACTTGTTTACATGTAAACTTGCCCTTAGGCTATCAAAAGGTATAGCCATTCAAGTGTAAATGTTTGGTATATATTTCTGATTATATTACCTGTGCTTTGAAAGACTCTATTATTGTAAGCAATGTAATATAGAAAGTGAATGTTCCTGTAATCCACTCTTCCGAGATGACCAAGTTTGGTACATATCTACCATATCGGGAAAAATGCCTATTTAAGGCATACTGGATAGAAAGTAGACATTCCTTTTTTTAATTTTAATTTTTCCCCAGATGCCCCTGCCTTTTTATCTTTATAATTTGGAGGCACCTCAGCTACCTGCCTTCTGGATTTGTGGCCTCAGAGCCGTGTAATTTGGATAATGGAGCTAGAAAAACCTTTGAAAACCTTTGTTGAACAATTATTTCTTCATCTGCATCCTGAGCTTTATTTTATTTGTTCTGCCTGTGATAACTTCATGCGGATGAGTCTACTCTCCTTTTTAAAGCAGATCCCAGAGACTTGTCTGCTCACACTGCCCAAAGGAATAGACTGAAGTCTGGCCTACTCATCATCACCATCTTATCTTTCCAGAAGCATCACTGCACAAACCTCTACTTTACCCCTGTGTTCATTCCACCCACTTTCTGTCCTTAGTCCTTCTTGTTTCCTTTTACTTATTTACTTTTATAAGAGTCTTGAAATATACCTTTTAAATATTTAAAACAGATCAACCGAAGGACTTGTATGCATGCATATAAGCATAACCAATGGACACAAAACTCTGGGGCAATGGTAAAAGATGTACACACATAATACCTTAATAAAAAATGAAAAAAATAAACATTTAAAACAATATTTTTATTGATTTCAGAGAGGAAGGGACAGGCAGAAATATAGAAACATAGTGATGGGAATCATTGATCAACTGCCTCCTGCACATCCCTCACTGGGGATTGAGCCTGTAACCTGGGCATGTGCCCTGACCGAAATTGAACTGTGACCTCTTGTTTCATGGGTCAATGCTCAACCACTGAGCCATGTTGGCTGGGATATAACTTTTTAAAAAATATATTGATTAGAGAAAGAAAAAAAACCCACATTGATTGGTTGGTCCATTTATTTATGCATTCATTGGTAGATTCCAGTATGTGCCTTGCCTGGGGATGGATAGCCTTGGCTTAATGGGATGAGCTCTAACCACTGAACAACCCGACCAGGGCCCGAGCAGGAGTGACTTTCAAAATACCTCTCCAGCAGAAGTGACTTGCAGTTTGCACACACTGACACTTAAATTCCCCCAAGTGTTGAAGAAGTGAACTTAATTATCCAGGTGCATAATTTTATGCACATTTGGAAATGGCTGTTCTAATTTCAGCATGGAACCCAGATAAACATTTGGATCAATAATCCAATTTTTCAAAGTTTAAAGTGTCAAGTGTAGAAAATATGAAAATGGGTAATAATAAACTTTAAGTATTCCACTTCATACATTTATCATTTGTCACAGATATGTCACATTTTTATGCTTAATAGACACTTTTAATTTATAGTTTGCATTTACCAAGTGAGCTTCTCCCCAGGCTCAAAATTCCCTTGGCTGTAAATTTAGTCAACTTGGAAAAGCCAATAGGGAATAAGCCCTGAAGGAATTCAAATGACTCTCTTATTAGAGTCGTCATTTCAGCCATTTCAAAAAATGCTTTAATCAGAATAGACTCTGGAAATCAAATTGTGTATTTTGCTCAAATAGGAAACACAATTTAAAGTTTATTCTGGCTATTGGGAGGAAGGGAAGGTGAGCAACATAGCTGGAAAAACCAACACAAACTGTGTTGTGAGGATGAAAATAAATAATAGAAAGTGCCCAGTGTGTCCAGCTACAGTTCATGCTTTTTAAATGAGTTTACCCTAATTCTTTTGCAGATGGTTTGATAGGGTATTTCCCCCCCAATTCAAACCAAAGATGTTTTCAACTACCATGCTAATCTGGACAGAAATCACATAGTCCAGTTGCCTCCCTGTTCAACAAGAAACCCAGAATCCTACATTTGTAGCCAGCCTTCCTTCCAGAGACCGCACGTTTCAGATCTCTGATTCTAGCCCCGTTTTTCTTTTGCCATGATTAAGTACTTAATATTTTTTTGTCTGTCCATCACAGCACATTGAACATTAAAATCAAGCTGCTGGGCTTGCACGGGCTTATATCTCCCAGCATTTTAGTCCACATTGCCACCGTTATTTTTGTGTGCCAGCTGTATCAGCCCTTTCTGGATCATTTTATTAAAATGACGTTGTAGTAACAAAACAGTCGGTGGAACAGGATTATCTCGAAGGTGCAGCGCATCTCTCCTTCGCAGACACGCGTTTCAACAGGAGAACCCGGGACGGGGCCGGCGGAGCCCGTCCGGCTCCGGGCGCGCGCGGCCGCAGCCTCCGCCTCCGCCTCCCTCCTTCTCCCCCGCGGCCGCCGCGCACGCCCGGACCCGGACCCGGATCCCGGATTCTCCGCTCCGCAGCTTGGCGCCCTCCCGAGCCGGAGCCGGAGCCGGAGCCGCGGCGTCAGAGGAGGCGGCCGCGGGGGCGGGGGAGGGGCAGTGAGGTCAGCGGCGGCGGCGCGGCCGGGGCGGCGCATGCGCGGAGCCAGCCCCGTGAGTGGCAGCGGCGGCGCGCGGGGGGCGGCGGGCCGGGTGGGGGAGGGGGCGGGGGCGGGAGGAGGGGAGCGCGCGGCGGCGGCCGTGTGTGGGCGAGACGACGGCGAGGGTGCGAGGTCTGTGGTGCCGGGCGCCCGAGCGACGCCGGCGCGGGCCTCGCGCGACGGCCACGGTGTGGGGTGCACGCACACCCGCAAACTTCCTCCTCCCGGCCCGGGAGGCGGGCGCTGAGGGCCGGCGCCGGCGGGCCCGGAACCCACCACAACAACTGGAGCAGCTGTCAAAACTTCGCCGCCGCCGCCCGGCCTGACGCGGCCGCGGGGGAGGGGCGGCCGCGGGCGCGACCCCCGCCCGCCCGGCTCCCGGCCGCCCGCCCGCGTCCGCTCCCCGCCGCGGCGCCCGGGGGCGGGGCGCGGGCGGAGACCCCGCCGCCGCCCCTCACCCTCCGCGTCCCCGCCGCGCCCGCACCGGCCCCCGCCCGGCCCCGCCCGCGCCCGCACCTCCCCGCCCGCGGCCCCTCCCTCGCGCCGCCCGCCCCGCCCGCCGCCCCCCGCCCGGCCCCTGCGCGCCGAGCTGCGCGCGCCCGCGCCTATGTGTGTGAGTGCGTGTCCTGCTCGCCCCATGCTGCCGCCGCGCCCGGTACCTGCCGCCGCGCCCGGGGCTGCGGGAGATGCGAGAGGCTGAGCGGCGGAGGAGGAACGCGAGCGGCGGCGGCGGCGGCGGCCGCGGCGGCGGCGGGAGGAGCCCCCCAGGAGGAGGACCGGAATCCATGTGTCTTTCCTGGTGACTAGGATGTCGTCGGAGGAGGACAAGGGCGCGGAGCAGCCGCAGCCGCCGCCACAACCCCCCGAGGAGCCGGGAGCCCCGGCCCCGAGCCCCGCAGCCGCAGACAAAAGACCTCGGGGCCGGCCTCGCAAAGATGGCGCTTCCCCTTTCCAGAGAGCCAGAAAGAAGTAAGTTGAGTGTGAGCCTCCAGGCCGGGAGCCAGCCGCCGCGCCGGGCCGGAGCTGTCACCGCGCGCCCGGCCCGCCGCCCCCGCGCCCGCCGCCCGCGGGTGGGGGTGGGGCCGCCGCGCGCCCCCGGCCGGCGCCCGCCCCGCGCCCGCGCCCCGCGCCCCGCGCCCCGCGGCCTCCCGCACCCCCGCCGCCGGGGCGGCCGGCGCCGCACTTTACTTTTTAGTTGTTCCGGGCGCCGCGCTCGCCGGAGCCTCTCTCGGGCGACCCGTGTCGCGGACGCCGCCCGGGCTCCCCGGCTTTTAAAAAGCAAACACGGCGCACACCTGGCGGAGCCGGCGAGTTTATTGTCAACTACAAAGCGCGCCCGGGCCGCCGGCCGAGCTGTCAAACGCCGCGGCCAGGTGGTCCCCGGCGGGGGGTGGGGAGGGGAGCGGGGGGCGGACGCGCCGGGCGCCGCGCTCCTTTGTCACCTCCAACTTTCCTGGCCCCCAGACCTGCGCGCTCCTTCCTTCTCCCTCTACTAGGAAGTCGTTTGACTTTTGCCTCCCCTCCCCCCCGAGCCGCACCGCCCGGCGCCCGGTGCGGGCTGCGCGTGCGGGAAGTTTGGGGAGCGGCCGGCCGCGCCGAGCACGTTCGCTCCCGGGACGCGGGCGAAGCGCTGCCCGACCCCCGTGGAGGTGGCCGGGCCGGGGACAGCCTGGCTGGCTCTGAGCGCGCCCCGGCACCGTGGACTCCATTGCTCGCGGTGGCTGCACGGCAACTTTGCCTGGAAATGAAGACTCGCGTTTTGGTGCCAGGGAGTCGCTCAGCCCTTGTGACTCCTGAGGGTGCCATGGAAGGTCTGCGGCTGCTCCGAAGTTGTAGGATCGTGTGCGTCGCGTATTCATTTCATTGTACGGCGGTCTGCCCAACTGTTGGCAGTGGAAGGGTAGGGTGCACGGATGGAGGAAGGCTGCGCATTTATGGATACCCTTGTGGTGGTGTCCCGGCGAATTCATTTAGTAATATTGTTGCGTTTGCTGATACAGAGTTAAAATAGTAGTGTTAAGTGAGGCGGAGCAGAGCGGGGTTATGGGAAGCTCAGGAAGCTTTCGACTGGAGTGCTTTCCCCCTCTGCTTTCCTTTGGCTGTAAAGACGACTCAGGGCCTTCATCTTGCCTCCATATTTTATTGCCAGCTCTCACCGAGCTGTGACAGATCGTCTGGGAAACAAGTACAAGATGTACATATTATTGCATTAGCTTCTTTGTGATACCGAGTTAGGGTTTGGTATGCCATTTGCTTTGTAATGTCTGCTATAAAACCCCATTATTACTCCTGTATTAATTGAAATTTGGAGAAGGAAGGTAGAGTTTTGAATAACTTTAAACTTTTTTTGCTACTTTTCTTATCCAAAGCAACACATATTAAGCCATATTAGGGTTTTAATTTGATTGTTTCCCATTTCGTTATTTGGAAAGCACTTTTTGGCTTCTTTCTGAACATTAATTTGGGACTATTATATGTTTTATATGTTTTATGTTTGTTTTTAAGTTCTTACTCTAGAAAGAACACACCTATCTGTGTCAAGCCCCTCTTCCATACAAATGGCAAGTGTGTGGGGGCACAGGCGCTTCCCCTGAGATGGAAATGAGCTCACTTCTATTGCATCTTCCAGTACAGCAGAAGGAAGGCTGATTTGGGGTATTACAACTTCACTACTTTAATTTCTTTTACTATTTTAATTTCTACAGAATATACCCATCTAACAGCATGGGAAATGTTTAGAACAATTCTAACTCTCAAGAGAGTTTTCTCTTTTAGATTTGAAAACGGGTAGGAAATTAACTTGTGGTAACTTGGATGGTCCCAAACTTTTTAGTGAATTCTTTAAAATTAGGTACCTTTTGAAGAGAATGGAATCTCCAATTGTTTTAAAGAGAAATATAAATGGAAACCACTGAGTGAAGTGAAAGCAAAGAGAAGGGTTTTCAGTTGGGTAGTTCTCACAGTATTAGGGTACGTACTTGCAGAACCGACCCTGCATTTCATTTCATTGGGTTATTGAAGACCCTGAAAGTGAAACTGATACGTAGCAAATGTAAATTTGAGTGTAAATGCTAAAATTATTTGCAAATTAATTATGTAAGAAATTAAAATTAATATTCTTTGTGATATTCTTTGCTGGAAATAGAGGTTTTTAAATTGTCAGTGTTATTTTTTTATTTTATTTTTATTTATTTAAAAATATATTTTATTGATTTTACACAGAGAGGAATTGAGAGGGACAGAGAGTTAGAAACGTCAATGAGAGAGAAACACCGACCAGCTGCCTCTTGTTGGGGATGTGACCGCAACCAAGGTACATGCCCTTGACCGGAATCGAACCTGGGACCTTTCAGTCCGCAGGCCGACGCTCTATCCACTGAGCCAAACCGGTCCCGGCTGTCAGTGTTATTTAGATAATCACTAAGTGGGTTGTTTTCTGCAGAATATGGATGCATTATGGCACATTAAAATTTTAATCTTTATTGTTGAAAGTGTTACATGTGTCCTCCCTTTCCTCCCCCCCACCCCCCAATTGATTCCCTCTACTCCTTCTCCCCTCTCCCAGGTATCATGACAATTTTTAAACAATGGATTTGTGTATTTGTCTTTGGATTAGAAAAAGTACTGCTAATTATACTTTCTTTGAATTTGAATTTTTAATAATTAGGTAAACAAATTAAACATCTTATTTTATAATAGATAACTTTTTGACAGATATTGCCTCAGGCTTATTTAATATTAGACAATTTCAATGTTTTATCAAATTAAAAACACAGGCTATATAGTTACTGGTTTTACATTATTATTACTTTATTTTTATTTTTATTTATTTATTTTTTTAAAATATATTTTATTGATTTTGTACAGAGAGGAAGGGAGAGAGAGAGAGAGTTAGAAACATCGATGAGAGAGAGTCATCGATCAGCTGCCTCTTGCACACCCCCCACTGGGGATATGCCCGCAACCAAGGCACATGCCCTTGACCGGAATCGAACCCGGGACCCCTCAGTCCCCAAGCCAACGCTCCATCCATTGAGCCAAACCAGTCCCGGCACATTATTATTACTTTAAAATTATGTTTACTACTTAAAATCGAGAATTTTGAACTGAAGCAATTAACCTTATAATTTGAAAAGTAGATATATAAGTAGGAATTTCCTGTAGTACAAAAGTCAAGTGGAACAGTGAACTTTACATTTGTATAAAAGTTCTTCTTAACAGTAAGGGCTGTCTAATTATTTGGTTATTTGGAGTAATTTTTATCAGAGATGCAGGTGTTTATTGGTGAAGAAGTTCCTGCCACAGAGTAGACAACATTCTAGAGGTCTGATTACTTTTCTATTAATATTAAGGAAACTCTTCTGAAAGCTTTGCTTTTTTTTTCTTTCTCTTCTCTAGAATATATAAGGTAAGCCAAGAGCATATTCTATCATATTTCTTTG
This sequence comes from Nyctalus aviator, assembly GCA_036971965.1. Lineage (NCBI taxonomy): Eukaryota > Metazoa > Chordata > Mammalia > Chiroptera > Vespertilionidae > Nyctalus > Nyctalus aviator. The sequence continues at coordinate 68,622,809 of CM072930.1, read as the reverse complement.
TTGTTAACCCTCACCGAGGATATTTTTCCATTGATTTGTGGGGACAGTGGGAGAGAGAGGGTAAGACAGAGAAACATCGATTTGAGAGAAACACATCGACTGGTTGCCTCCTGTATGAGCCCCAGCAGGTACGAGGTACATGTTTCTGACTGAAATCTGAAATCGAACCCCGGACCCTTTGGTCTGCAGGGCGACACTCCATCCACTGAGCCAAACTGACTAGGGCTCTACTATATTTCTTACCAAGTCAACAGAGTTGATATGAAGGATGTGATGGGTCTTGGGGTAGCACAAAAGCAGCAGGTGGTGGGGATAGCCTTTCTGAGGCACTGTTCTTTTTTTCTTTTTTTTTTTTTTTTAAAGTAGCAATATCTTTATTTACAAAATATACAGTTTCACAGAAACAGCCAAAGCCAATGGGAGGGGCCTGCTTTTGGGGAGACATCTTTCCCTCCTCACATCAGCCACCAACCAAGAGCCCTAGCTGGGCCATGTGAGGCAATGTTCTTGACCCTCTTTACGTGAACTCTTTATACCCTGTACCTACAGTAGGTCAATTACTATTATTACAGGCCACCTTGAAGATTCTTGCTGCAGAAAAATTAGGCACAACTAATGCTGTCATATAAGGGATCAGCAAATATAGCTGGGCTGCAGGTGATGTGAGGCCCCTCCCCCAACAGGTTTTCTCATTTCTGTAGCCGTGAACTTGAAATAGTGACTAAAAAAGCTGATGGGCCTGGTCGATGTACTCAGTGGTTGAACGACAGTGCAGGATCTGGTTCAATTCCCTGGTCAGGGAACATGTGTGGGTTTTGGGCTCAATTCCCACTAGGGGCTGTGTAGGAGGCAGCTGATAGGTGAAGTTTCTCTCATTAATGTTTCTATCTCTCCCTTTCCTTTCCAATTTCTCTAAAAATAAATAAAAACATTTTTAAAAAAACTATGTTGCACCATAATATATGCAGTTTCACAAAACAACAGTATAGTTGAGAGATATTGTTATTTATGCTTTTTGAGATAATACAACTATGTAGTCTATGATAGTAATTCTTTTTATTTTATTTAAAAATTAGACAAATGGACATTTTCAGTAATTACTGGCCTCTGGAACTTAATGGGCGCTGAAATGTTTTAATTTATTTGAAAAAGCTGGTCCAGGAACCGCATGTGTTGTCTAACCTGACACTGCTCCTGTTTGTCTTATTCATGGAAACTCTAGTCTTTGAAAATATGGTGTGAGTTTTTCTAAAATCCTCCCCTGAGGATGTTTTTTCATTGATTTTTAGAGTGGAGGAGAGAGGGAAAGACAGAGAGAAATATAAATGTGAGGGAAACATCGATTGGTTGTCTCTTACACGAGCCCTGGCCCTGGGGAGCCTGCAAACCGAGGTTTGTGACCCTGACTAGAATTGAACCCAGTACTCTTCAGTTCAAAGGCTGCCTTTATCCACTGAGCCAAAATGGCTAAGGTGAGAATACAGTGTCTTTAGTCAAATATAGAATTTCTAGTAAGTATATTGGTGGTTATTAATATGTAAACTTGATAAACAAGATTCTCATGTAAATATAAGTCTCACAAGCTTACTTTCCCATGCTGAAAGAGTGCGTTAATACATTGTCCCATTGTATCGGTTAATTCCACCATGCCAGATTTGTAGTTAGTTTGCACAATGACCAGGCACACTGCTCCACCCTTACCTTTCCCCTACCTTTTTGCAAAATTGCACCTTCTTCCCCCGCCACAATCAGATATCCTCTGGACAGAGAGTACTTGTTCAACCTTGTGTTCTCCAGCCACTTACTGTGGTGCCCGAGGGGCTTCCATGGAGCCTCCCAGTCCTTCCAAACGGGACCGGTCAGTTTTTATTCCAAAGAGCCTGCCTGCCTGCTCTCTCTCTGTGTGCTTTCCCTGTGGGGGCGTGTGACGGGATTTGCTAAATTTTTAATCTTTGAGATGTTTGGACTAAGCATAGCTGATATAGAATAAACTTTCTGGTCACTGTGTGTGTGTTCCTTTTTTCTTCATTGTTTTGGCCCATCTTTTCATATCAATAAACATATTACTTCTCTCTTAAAAAATTTTTTTATCATGTTTGTGCTAAAGTGGCTATTTTCAGAACTTCTTGGCAATATAAATTGCAGAAGTTATTGAGTGAAGTAGGGGTGATGTCTTTTTTTTTTTTTTTCTTGTGATGGCATAAGCTGTGGTTAGTGTAGAGTCTACATTGTAAACCAATCTTGAATTAGTAATTGGCAGTGTCATTTTCTCTATTTGCAGAATTTGAAGGACTTCAGAACACAAGAGAAGCAGGAATGACACAGCTTTTTTTGTACTTTCTCTAGAAAAAAACCTGTAAAAGATAGGAAAATTGTTAGACTTTGCTTCTGCTGTTAATTTTTGTGGGAGCAGTAGCTGTGTATGCTGCACAAATGCTGAAATTGTTTAAGAAGTTTCATTCACGTTATTTACAGAGCAAGTATGTAATATGCTGGGATGTGGACAGTCAGCCTGGATGAAGGTTCACTGGTGCCAAGAGGGGTCTGCAAAGATTTGGAGGAAGCAGTACTTGCATTAGACCTTGAAGGATCAACAGGATTTAGCCTAGTAGAGTGAGAAGAAAGTGAGCCTTGGAGGTGGGTAGCAATGTGATTAAAATTATTGAGGACTGAGGAAAGTGTTAAAGGTGTTTTCTTGGAGTGTGACTAGAACAAGAGGCTTACTATGGGGATTAGGGCCAGGCTGTGATGGTTCTTGCATGCCACGCTAATGAGTTTGTGCTTTATGGTCCCGGAGTTATAAACTGTTTACAAGGACCAGGTAGGTAATTTAAATGAGTTGCTTGCGGCTTGTAAGATCCTGAATGACAGCTGACACGGAGGCCTGTGGGGAAAATGGTGAATGAACACCGTGGAGAGTCCCAGGAGCCCCTGGGCCTTGCCTATGTGCAACCCATAGACAGTTCTGGCTGGTGGTTGCCATGTGAGACTGGGAGATGTTGCTGCTAGATACTCTGATTTTAGGTGAAATCTCTTGATTTTTAAGTATTTTCAGTTAATTAAGATCCACAGCACTATTTGGGACTGGGTACACCTTGTGGGCTAGGTTTATCTGTGGCCCGTGGGTGTGCTGCAGATCTTCAATCCATGTTTGATGCCCCAGGTTACTTTATTGTGTAAATTAATGCTTTGAAAGCAGATATTTGGAGTCTTCCTAAGGACAGGATGCTATTAAATTACTTCGTATTCATTACTTTATTGAATGAAGGTACGTAATACTTGATTTGATGATAGCTATTTTAGGAAAACCACCTTGCTGTTAATTTGCGGAGAGGACTTACCTGGAGGCAGAGAGAAAAGGCTCTAGCAGTAGTCACAGAAGGAGGTAACAGGGCAGGGGGTAGACTGTTGGTAGTATGGTTGGAAAGGAACAGGGATTTCAGTCAATGCAGAGGAGGAATTTCAAAGGACCTGACATAGAGGTCTAGAGGATGGAAATATCTGGGAGGACTGGGATGTAGAGTTGGAGTTTAGGAGGCAGATTACGATAGGCGATTAAAGATGTGATTTATCTGAAATCTGGGAAAATGGAGAGTAGAAAATAGTAAAAGGATTAAAATATTTACTCTTGGGAGATAGGGATAAAGGGACCCAAAAAGTCTGTAAAAATGAGGAAGGAAATCAGAATATAATTCCCAGTATAAATGGGCAAGTATGCACATATGTACAAGGATGCTCATGGCAGTTGAGACAAGTAGAAAAACAGTAGAGAAGAATTGATAACAACAAAATACCCACAGCCCTGTGGTTTTTGTCAGGACAGAGGGGTAGAGTAGACCTGTGGGTACCCAAGTCTGTGATAACTTGTTGATTTGAGGAAGCAATTTCCAAGAGTTGCAAAGCAGTAAGTTTAGAACTATTTTATTTTATTTTTTGTAAAAAGCCCAAACTATATATTTTGTGCATAGAAAATGATTTGGAAGGATACATAATAAACATGAGTACTTCTGGGGAGTATATACTTTCGATGCAGTTTTTAAAAAAATACTTTTATTCAAGTATAAGTACAATCTTAGTGGTTTATATTAGTTTCAGATGTACAACATAGTGATTCAACATTTTTATATCTTACACTGTGAATTATTTTTCTTCTTTTTTTTAATCCTCACCCGAGGATATTTTTCCACTGATTTTTAGAGAGTGAAAGAGAGAGAAATATCAAGGTGAGAGAAACACATGGATTGGTTGCTTCTGCATGAGTCCCGACCAGGGCCCCCGCCAGGGAGGAAGGAGCCTGCAACCGAGGTATGTGCCCTTGGCCCAAATCAAACCTGGGACTCTTCAGTCTGTAGGCCGACACTATTCACTCAGCCAAATCAGCTAGGGTTCGATGTAATTTTAAAGCAGCCAATACATGGCTCAGTGGTGAAGCATTGACCTATGAACCAGGATGTCAGGGTTCAATTCCCGGTCAAGACACATACATGGGTTGTGGGCTTGATCCCTAGTAGGGGGCTTGCAGGAAGTAGCCAATCAATGATTTGCTGGCACCATTGATGTTTCTATCTATCTCCTCCTCCTCCTTCCTTCCTGAAATCAATAAAAATATAAAAAAGCTAGGTGAGCCGAAACCGGTTTGGCTCAATGGATAGAGTGTCGGCTTGGGGACTGAAAGGTCCCGGGTTCGATTACGGTCAAGGGCATGTACCTTGGTTGTGGGCATATCCCCAGTAAGGGGTGTGCAAGAGGCAGCTGATCGATGACTCTCATCGATGTTTCTAACTCTCTATCTCTCTCCCTTCTTCTCTGTACAAAATCAAGAAAATATATTTAAAAAAAAAAAAAAAAGCTAGGTGATTTTTGAACAATGTGGGGTTTGGGCACAAACTCCCTGCACAGTAAGAAAATCTAAAAAGAAATTCTCTTCATTGATTTGAGAGAGAGAGAGAGAGAGAGAGAGAGAGAAACATCAGTATGTTCCACTTAATTATGCATGCATTTGCACTCATTGGTTAATTCTTACATGTGTCTTACTAGGGATCGAACCCACAACATTGGTGTATCAGGATAATTCTCTAACCAACTGAGCTACCTGGCAGAGCTATATATATTATACACTACATTCTTACAATAAGGTTAACTAGAGAAAAATGTTATTAAGAAAATCATAAGGAAGAGCAAATAAATACATTTACAGTATTTATTGAAAAAAATTCAGTATAAGTGGACCTGCAGTTCAAACTCATGTTGTTAAAGGGTTAACTGTAATTTAAAACTGTAGTCTTGTTTTACAAATGAGAAAACCAGGTTGTGGGGACACCACCAATCCTTGAGCCAAGATGTTCTGAATTCAAATCCTGGGTCCATCACTTATTAACTGTGTTTGACTTTGGGAAGTTACTTGACTCTTTTGTGCCTTTGTTACCTCATCTGCAAAATGGGCATACGAGTACACCCAGTTTTGGATGGTTGTGAATTTATATGTGTCTAGAATTCAGAACAGTGGCACAAACTTAAGTGCTATTAAGAGTGCTTTTTAAGAATTTGCTGTTATTGTTTTTGCCACTGTCATCAATTATCAATCAAGTGTTTGCCTGGAATCATGGGACCTGTTAGTGACAAACATGTGATAAGATACCAAACTCTCTAAAAATGCCATGGCATAAAATGAGGTAGTAGTTATTGGGATTTTGGAGTAAATAAAGATTTCCTTTCTATACAGCTGTCCTTAATAAAGAGAAAAAGAAGATAAAAAATCTAGGTCAGCCTTAACTGGTTTGGCTCAGTGGAAGGAGCATCTGCCTGGGGACTGAAGGTTCCCAGGTTCGATTCCAGTCAAGGGCATGTGCCTTGGTTGTGGGCACATCCCCTGTAGGGGGTGTACAGGAGGCAGCTGATTGATGTTTCTCTCTCATTGATGTTTCTAACCCTATCACTCTCCCTTCCTCTCTGTAAAAAAAATTAATAAAGTATATTAAAAAAAAACCTAGGTCAGCAGAAATTTCTATAGAATATTTCATATTATGAGTAACACATGAAAAGCAACCACATTAATTCTATAGAAGCTATATGTATGGTAATGTTATTACAGAATCATTTCAAAAATTTTCATTACCCAGAGTTATTAATGCTTTCATAGTGATCTTTGGTTAGGTCTCTCCAAATTAGACTTACAATAAAGTGGGGTTTTTTCTTTTTCTTTCTTTTTTTAAAAAATATATTTTATTGATTCTTTACAGAGAGGAAGAGATAGGGACAGAGAGTTAGAAACATTAATGAGAGAGAATCATTGATCAGCTGCCTCCTGCACACCCCCCACCGGTGACGTGCCCGCAACCAAGGCACATGCCCCTGACCGGAATTGAACCCGGGACCCTTCAGTCTGCAGGCCGACGCTCTATCCACTGAGCCAAACCGGTTTCGGCGGTTTTTTATTTTTCAAAGAATATATTCTTATTGATTTCAGAGAGGGAGAGAGGGAGGAAAGGAGGGGGAGAGAGAGAGAGAGAGAGAGAGAAACATCAATGATGAGAGAATCATTAATTGGCTACCTCCTACACGCTTCCCACTGGGGATTGAGCCTGCAACCTGGGCATATACCCTGACCAGGAATTGAACCTTGACCTCCTCGTTTCAAAGGTCGACACTCAACCACTGAGCCATGCCCAGCTGGGCTGTAAGGTGGTTTTAAAGTGACTTTTTAAATGTCTTTTATGCTTAGGTCACTTTTAATCCATTTATGCAATCCATTTACATCAGAAGTCTGTGTGTTTTGTTTTTAATTCCATCTTAAGTGAAGCCTAGCAAAAACTTCCTAATTTCCTGATCTTTGGGATCCTGATGACATCATGTACCTTGTGTTTGGAGTAAGCACCTAGTTGCAGATAAAGTAACAATGTACTTAAAGAGTTATACAATTTAAAGACTAGCTGAGAATTCTGAGAACGTTTAGTCTATCCCCTCATTTTATAGATTGCTGAGCCCTAGACAGATTACAGCATGCCTAGAGAGATTAAAGTCATACATCAGGCGTTAACTATCAGTAAATAAAGGGGAGGAGGTAGTCTGTTACATTGGTGACTCCCAGGGAGCGAAGCTACTGGACTCATGCTATTGAACCGGTATCTTGGCTAGCTCTGGGACTCACTTTGCCCAGTAGAATGCAGCAGAAATGACACTGTGCTAAGTTTTGGGGCCACGTTTTAAGAAGGCTGGAACTTCCACTTTTGCAAGCTTGGAGCCCTGAGTTGTCATGCAAGAAGCTAGATCATATCCTGCTGAGGAATCCACGTGGAATAAGGAAACAGGGAGGCCCAGCTATCCCTATGTCCCAGCTGAGTTCTGCCTGAAGTCAGGTGACCATCAGTAAGGTCAGCTAAGGAGCCAGCCTGCGAGCCTTGCCCAGATTGCAAAATTATGAATAAATAAAATTGTGTGGTTTACATTTGTTAGTTTTTATGGTGGCTTGTTATATAGCTATATAGATCGAAAGCAGATGATTTTGGGAATTAAGGGATTCTGAGAATAAAAATATATTTGAGATGTGTATGATAAAAATCATAATTTTTCAGCTTCTTTTACTGAGATAGTTCAATGATGTTGTCCCCTACCCTCTGTTCCTCATTTCACTAAAGGCATTTTGAAATAGAGATGGTCATTGCATCCATATTGCATTAAAAAACAAAAAAACACAAAAAAAACCTATGGCCAAAACAATCCCTTTCTTTAAAACACACTAAAAAATACCATAGGCTTCAGCTTGTGTGGAATGTAGCCATATGACCATATGTAGCTGCAAAGGAGGCTGGGTTTGTAGTCCTTAGCCTAGGCCGGTGGTCGGCAAACTGTAGCTCGCGAGCCACATGCAGCTCTTTGGCCCCTTGAGTGTGGCTCTTCCACAAAAATTCTACGGCCTGGGAGAGTCTGTTTTGAAGTAGTGGCGTTAGAAGTTTAAGTTTAAAAAATTTAGCTCTCAAAAAAAATTTCAATAGATGTACTATTGATATTTGGCTCTGTTGATTAATGAGTTTGCCGACCACTGGGCTAGTCCATTGCTGCCTAGAAAAGATTTAGAGAGTGATTACCAAGGGTGGGTGTGGACATTGCAGAAGTATCCAACAGTCTTTACCTTGTGGAGTAAGGAAACAGAGCAACCGGTTTATCTCCATAGGTCTAGTGAGAGAGATGAATTTGAACACTGGAGATGCAGATTGATTTTATATTGAGGGCCAGTACCAATTCAGTGATAGTGATTGCTTGCAATGGTCTGTTGAACCAGAGTTCCTAATTTTTTGGCTCCAGCAGGGTAAGGAAGTAGTAGAAGTATTTGTTTTTGGGTGAATATGGGAGTGATAACATGCTGTCATTTTCATATTACCCCATGTACACCTTAGCTTTTTATTATGTACAGTTACTTCTAAAAATATTTTTATTTAGAATTTTTTATTATTATGCTAACCTTTAGACTTTTTTCCTTTAAAAAAATGTCCTAAAATGTATTCCATATTTTAAGAGTTTGTAATAAGCCTGAGTCCCAACTTTGTGCAGAACATTCTCCAAACTGGAGATGATGATGATGATGTAGAGAAATACTGAACTCTTCATGTGTATGTCAGAATGTCTAGAATATACTGGGGAAACAAGGAGCTTCAGTTCTTAGTGACTTCAGTCAATAGGGGTGTGTTTCTTACTCATGCTGCACTTTTAGGATGGGCCGGTGGAGGAGCTGTACAACCTCTACACCTGGCTGAGGGAGCTGTCTCTCTGTCCTCCCGGACTTGTCAAGGGAGGAAGAGGACAGCAGGGTAGACAGTGCTCTAGCTTTTTAAAATCAACTTGACTGAAGGAATGGGGTGAGTGAGGAACTAGGCACAACTGGGCTGACCAGTGTTATTTCATTTGATATTTTTAACAGTCACATGTAGTAGAATCATTAGGTATAGCTTTACAGGTGAAGGAGCTAAGTTTCAGGAAGATCACTTAGTGTTTGAATCCAGGTGTGTCTGACTCTGGTCTTTGCTTTTTAAAGAACTCCAGTCCAGCTTTCAGTTAGAACATGAAAAAGGTCTGAGAATCTGATGTATAACATGGTGGTTATAGTTGATAGTCATGTAACACTTGTTACATGATTGAAATTTGCTAAGAGACTGGAACTTAAATATCCTCATCAGAAAATGAAAATAAATATGTGATGGATTTATTAATTAAGTAGATGGGAGGAATCCTTTCACAGTGTTTGTGTACAGTATTTCAAATCATGTTATACAGTTTTAAATATCTTATAATTTTGTCAGTTACTCCTCAGTAAAGCTGAGAAAAAAAAATGCCCATGCACAAAAGAGAAATTGCAGCCCTGTATGTGAGAAAATGAGGAAGGAAAAGTAAGTTGGGAATTCCAAAATTTAACTGTAGGTAATAGGGAGCCATTGAAAATTTTACATAGTTACATTGTCTCTTGGTTAGAAAAATAACCTTGGCAACAAGAGGGAAGATGGTATGTAGGAGGCATATATCCCATTTGTCATTTAAAAAAAAAATTGATTTCAGAGAGGAAGGAAGAAGGAGATAAAGATAGAAACATCAAAGATAAGAGAGAATCATTGATCTGTTGCCTTCCACATGCTCCCCACAGGGGATAGAGCCCAAAAAAATTGGTTTGTGCCCTAGTTAGGAATCAACTATGACCTTTTGGTTCATAGTCCGATGCCCAACCACTGAGCCACATTGGCAGACACCTTATTTGTCTCGTTACAAGGACCAGAATGAAAACCCAAGTGATTTTTTTTTTTCAATCAAGAAATAGTATTTGCCTAACTTTCAGTTTCAAGTTATCCCAGAACTAGAAAGAACTTCAAAGTCATCTATTCCAGTGTCTTCAATTTATGGGTCTAAAATGACATGCCAACAGGCAAATTTGACATCTAAGATTATACTATTGGGAGACAATAGTCTTTTTTGCCAATAAAAGAAGGTAAATACCTATGGTAGGTTCCATTAGCTAACAACCAAGTGTTACACCTCTGATTGGAAAATGTCTTTGTGGTCCATTCATGTTGTTGCATTTATCAATAGTTTCTTTAAAATTTTAAAAAATTTATTGGCTAAAGGCCCGATGCACTAAATTCATGCAAAGGCTCGGCCCCTGCCTCCTGGGTGGCTGCCTCTACCTTGTCCCTGCCTACTACAGCAGCCTCACAGCCCAGGCTTCTTTTTGGAAGTTTGTCTGGAAGGACATCTGGTCTAATTAGCATATTATGCTTTTATTATTATAGATTTGAGAGAGATAAACATAGATTTGTTGTTCTACTTATTAAAACATTAAATCAGTTCATGTTTAAAACATTTATACAAAGTGGATTTGGAAATTCTGCTTTTATTTGTTTATTTTTATTTATTTCTCGTTATTAAAACTATCTCGAGGATATTTTTCCATTGCTTTTTCTTTTCTTTTTTTTTTTTTTTAAATATATATCTTATTGATTTTTTACAGAGAGGAAAAGAGAGGGATAGAGAGCTAGAAACATTGATGAGAGAGAAACATCGACCAGCTGCCTCCTGCACACCCCCTACTGGGGATGTGCCCGCAACCAATGTACATGCCCTTGACCGGAATTGAACCTTGACCTTTCAGTCCGCAGGCCAACGCTCTATCCATTGAGCCAAACTGGTTTCGGCTCCATTGCTTTTTCGAAATAGTGGAGAGAATGGGGAGAAACTTCTAGAGAGAAACATGGAAGTGAGAGAGATACATCCATTGGTATCTTCCACAGAGGTTGGGACCAGGGCTGTGGGTGGAGCGTGCAAAAGACGTACATGCTCTTAACTGGAATTGAACTTAGTACCTTTCAGTCTGAGGGCTTATGCTCTATCTACTGAGCCAAACTTGGTAAAAAATCAATAAAATATATTAAAAAGAAAAAATCTATCCTATTTTGGGGGATGTCTTATTTTTGAGTCATAAAGTTCTGTGTATGGTTGTGTGTGTGTGTGTGTGCATGCATGTGTGTGTGTGTGTGTGTGTGTGTGTGTATACATACATATATATAAAAGCCTAAGTGACCATCATGACCCAACGACCAGAATGACTGGTCAGCATACTGACCACCAGGGGACAGATGCTCAATACAGGAGCTGCCCACTGGTGGTCAGTGTGCTCCCTCAGCCAACCTCCTGTGGCCCACTGGTGTCGGCATCCAATGTCAATTCCTTCTGTGCCCGGCCTAGCGACCATTGCCTTCTCTGCTGACTCCAGTGGGGCCTTGGGCCTCAGGTTGGGATGGAGAACCAGGGGTGGGTGGTCATGGATGCAACCCTTTTCCAGGGGGCTGAGGGCCAGCTCCTTCCTTGGGGTTGGCAGCCACCTCCCTGGCCAGTAGGCTCTGATTGGCCCGTGGTTCCTCTCCTTGTCCCTCCCCCCTGGCCAGCACACCCTGTTTGGTCTAGTCTTGATCAGTCCTGATCGGCTAGGCCTAGGGACCCCACCCGTGCACAAATTCATGCACCAGGCCTCTAGAGTGTATATTAGACTTTTTTTTTTAAGAGCAATTTTAGGTTTACAACAAAACTGAGAAGAAGGTACCTAGATTTCCCATATACCCTTTGCCCCCACACATGCATAGCCTCCCCCATTATCAGCATCTCCCACCAGAGTGGTACATTTGTTATAACTGATAACCTACAGTGACACATTTTTGTCACCCAGAGTCCATAGTTTGATGTGAAATTTCACTTTTGGTGTTGTACATGCTAAAGATTTTTAACAAATGTATAATGACGTATCCATTTTTATGATATCTAGAGTACTTTACTTCCCTAAAAATCCTTTGTGTTCCAATTATTCATCCCTTCTTTCTCCCTAACACTTTTTTTTTTAACTCTCTATAGTTTACCTTTATATATTTTTGATACAAGTCCTTTGATACATGTTCCCACTCTGTAGCTTATTCTTTTAATTTTTAAGTAGTATCTTTTGAAATGCTGATGTTTCTAATTTTGATAAAGTCCAAATTATCATTTTTCCCCTTATGAATTATGCTTTTGGTTTCATATTTAAGAGCTTTTTGCCTAACCCAAGATAGAAAAGATCTATGCTTACTTCTCTAAGCTTTTATAGTGTTAGGTTTTACATTAAAGCCATTGCTTACATACATGTGGAGTTAATTTTTGGGGATGGTGTGAGTGAGGTAAAGTATGAATTTATTTTGCAAATGGACAAACAGTTGTTTCAGCATCATTTGTAGAAAAGACTGTCCTTTCCTCATTGAATTGTTACGGCTCCTCTTTTGAAAATCACTTGAATGTAAATGTGGGTTTATGACTGGATTCTCTTCTATTCTTTTGATCTGTGTGTTTGTCCTTATGCCAATATAGTAACATGATTACTGTAGATTTATTATAAGTTTTGAAATCAGGTACTGTAATTTCCTCAGTTTTGTTCTTTTCCAAAATTGTTTTGCCTATACAGTTTCCATATAAATTTTATGGCTAGCCTGTCAACTTCTACAAAAAAAATCTATGGGACTTTTGATAGGGATTACCTTACTTTTCCAATTATGAAATCGTGTATCTCTTCATTTTGATCTTTTAATTTCAGCAATATTTTGTAATTTTCAGTGTATATGCCTTGTGTTTTTTTGTTTTTGTTAAATTTATTCCTAAGTATTTAATATTTTTTGATGTTGTTGTAAGTTGAATTGTTTTCTTAATTTCATTTATAAATTGTTGCTAGTATATAGAAATGCAGTTGATTTTTTAAAGGTGGTAAGGCAGACTTGATTTTGGGGGGGACTACTACATTGGGGTTTTGCAGTAAGAGAGATTGGGCTCAACTCTGAAGGTATAATTGATTTATTTATTGGTCTTATATTCTGTTACCTTACTAAATTTACTTAGTATTAGTATTACTTTCGTTTTAGTATTAGTAGTTTTTGTAGGTTCTTCAGCTTTTTCCCCTACATCCAAACAGATAACTCATAACTGATGAGCTACTTTAAAAACCTCATACTAAGTTTTATCCTGGGACAAGTGTCTTTCATGTTCCCCTTTCAACACTTGTGGTACTTATGGTCTTCTTTTCTCTTTTGTAAAAAGATGTTTTTATTGATGAGATAGGAAGGAAGAGAGAAACATTGATGAGAGGGAAACATTGATTGCTGCCTCTTGCACAGCCCCCATTGGGGGATGAAGCCCACAGCCCTGACTGGAAATCAAACCATGGATTGGTTCTCAACCACTGAGTCACACACCAGCTGTATTTATAGTCCTTCTTGAATTGAGGATCTGAAGTTGGCAGCCGAGTAGAGATGAGTTTTTGACAAAAAACCCACTTAATTTTCTCTGACTCAGGCAAGGGTTAAACAGAAAGACAACTAGCCAAGAAAAGTAAGAGAAGTGTACACAAGCCACCCACATTTCATTCTGAGAAGTTTTACACTTTTCAAGCAGAATAGCTATGCGATTTTTAGCAAATGCCTTCTTGGTGCTTTCATTGCTTCAACTGCTAAGTGGGTTAATAATAGTGCCTACTTCTTATGGTTGTTGTGATAATTAAATTCATGCATGTGAAGTGCTTAGCATGGTGTCTGACATACAGTAAACACTTTATTAATTTCATTAGCTTTAAACATGCAGGAATTCAGCAGGAGGATGAAGAGAGGGAAACTGTTTAACTGTCAAGAGTCAGATCATCCTACTGTGGGTTTGATGAAATCTTGGGGGTTGGGGAAATTCTTAATATCTTTTTAGGTTATAGGTCCCTTTGGATATATCCCCACTTTCTACAGAAGAATGCAAACAGGAATGTAGCTATATAAATTTTGTGTAATTTAAAGGAGAAGGTTCAGTGACCCCCTGAAGCTTATATAAAAGCTTTGTAGGGGTGAATATCCCCCAGAATTAGGATTCTTCAAAAAATAAAGTGCTCTCTCAAGGTAACTATTTTGGATGTGGGAGGGGATGGAGGTTTCCCCTCAGAGCTAAGTCCTTGAATGGAACAGTTTAGGACATAAATACCAGCATTAGTGTTGGAAGTCACCCAATTAATGATGTCTAGGAAGGGCACTTACTCTCAGGAGTGTGATCAGGTTTTGGTAGATTGTGGGTTATGTGCATTTCAGGGCATATATTTTGATTGTACCTAAGAAAGTATGTTGAAATGAGTGAAGCTGTTAGATATGGTGAAGGGCCCTAATTTATTAAGTAAATTTGTATAAACTTTAGTACTTCAAGTATAATTAGTAGGAAAGTACAGTGACAAACCTCTTGTTGCCATATTGAGACCTAGAACTGAGGTTCAAGGTTTTTGCAGTTAAGCCAGATTATAGCCGAGGGGCAGATTAGACTACTAGTGTCTTGGACGATGCCTATGGCTTCTCAACATTGTATCCCCCCAACACAGAGTACAAAGTTTTTGATATCCTTATGTTTACATTTTTTTTTTTTTAAATCCTTACCTGAGGATATGCTTTTATTGATTTTTTTTTGGGTGGGAGAGAAAGAAAGAAACATTGAGTGGGAGAGAAACATTGATTGATTGTCTCCCATATTTGCCCCAACTGGGGATCAAACACACAACTTAGATATGTGCCCTAACCAGGAATCAAACTTGGGACCTTTTTTTTTTTTTTCATTTTTAATAAATCTTTATTGTTCAGATTATTACAATTGTTCCTCTTTTTTACCCCGTAGCTCCCCTCCACCCAGATCCCACCCTACCCTCTGTCCTTATCCCCCTCCCCAACTGTTCTCATCTGTAAGTGTATGATTTTGTCCAGTCTCTTCCCGCACCCCCCACCCCCGCTCCCCTTTCCCCCCGAGAATTGTCAGTCCATTCCCTTTCTATGCCTCTGATTCTATTATATTCATCAGTTTATTCTGTTCATCAGACTTTTTTATTCACTTGATTTTTAGATTCACTTGTTGATAGATAAGTATTTGTTCATAATTTTTATCTTTGCCTTTTCTTCCTTTTTAAAAATATATATTTTTAAATATATTTTATTGATTTTTCAGAGTGGAAGAGAGAGGGATAGTGAGTTAGAAACATCGATGAGAGAGAATCATCGATCAGCTGCCTCTTGCACACCCCCTACTGGAGATGTGCCCGCAACCAAGGTACATGCCCTTGCCCGGAATCGAACCCGGGACCCTTCAGTCCGCAGGCCGATGCTCTATCCACTGAGCCAAACCGGTCCTGGCTCTTCATTTTTTTTTAATATATATTTTTATTGATTTCAGAGAGGAAGAAAGAGGGAGAGACAGAAATATCAATGATGAGAGAGAATCAATGATTGACTGCTTTCTGCATGCCCCACACTGGGGACCAAGCCTGTAACATGGGCATATGCCCCTGACCAGAATTGAACCCGGGACCCCCCCAGTCCACAGGCTGCCGCTCTGTCCACTGAGCCAAACCAGCTAGGGCTCTCTTCCTATTCTTAAAGAATACCTTTCAGCTTTTATATAATATTAGTTTAGCGGTGATGAACTCCTTTAGCTTTTTTTTATCTGTGAAGCTCTTTATCTGCCCTTCAATTTTGAATGATAGCTTTGCTGAGTAGAGTAATCTTGGTCGTAGGTTCTTGCTATTCATCACTTTGAATATTTCTTGCCACTCCCTTCTGGCCTGCACAGTTTCTGTTGAGAAATCAGCTGACAGTCGTATGGATGCTCCCTTGTAGGTAACTGTTTTTCTCTTGCTGCTTTTAATATTCTCTCTTTGTCTTTTGCTCTTGGCATTTTAATTATGATGTGTCTTGGTGTGGTCCTCTTTGGATTCCTTTTGTTTGGGGTTCTCCGCGCTTCTTGGACTTCCAAGTCTTATTTCTTTTACAAGGTGGGGAAATTTTTTGTCATTATTTCTTCAAGTAGGTTTTCAGTATCTTGCTTTCTCTCGTGGCACACCCATAATTTGGATGTTGGTACTCTTGAAGTTGTCCCAGAGGCTCCTTACACTATCTTAATACTCCTTCATATTTTTGGATTCTTTTTTTTTTTTTTTTGCTTTTCCAGTGGGTGTTTTTTGCTTCTTTGTATTTCAAATCTTTGACTTGATTTTTGCGATTCTCTAGTCTGATGTTGGATCTCTGTATATTATTCTTTATTTCAGTCAGTGTATGCTTAATTTCTAATTGATCCTTTTTCATTTCCTCGAGGGTATCGCTAAATTTATCGGCCTTTTCTAGGAAATTCTTGAAAAACCTTATAACGGTGTTTTTGAACTCTATATCCAGTCGTTTGCTTTCCTCCATTTCTTTCATTTGTGAGCTGTTTCTTTGTCTCCGCATTTTGGCTGCTTCCCTGAGTTGATGGAGTGGCTTTGTGTGCTAGGTGTCCTATAGGGCCCAGTGGTTCAGCCTCCCAAGTTACCTGAAGTGGATACTCTTGGTGCACCCCATTGTGGGCTGTGTGCACAGTCTTGTTGTAGTCAAGCCTTGATTGTTGTTGGTATCACTGGGAGGAATTGACCTCCAGGCCAAATGGCTGTGAGGATCAGTTGTGTCTATGCTGGTAGAACTTCTGTGCTGGAGACACCCTTATCAGACAAGACTTGCTTCATTGGGGCTTTGGTGCTCACTGAGTCTGCCCCCTGAGTGTTTCCCTTATGGATCTGAGGAGTTGTAATCTGGATGGTCCCACTCTGACCCCTGGGTACACTGGCTCTTGGATATCTAAGGAGAATCTAATGTAGCCACTGCCTGAGGCCACCCAGCAGGAGCTATGGAGAGATCTGCAGATTCCTCTTCTTTGTTTGGGTTTTGGAGATGCCCAGATGAGGCCCAGCTGTTAAAGAATGCAAGATGCTGTGGGGCCTTGGGCCTTCTTTTGGATGTTCTGGGTCTCACTGACTCAGCTGCAGTTTGCTAGGTAAGTTTAAAATTCAAAGGACCAGGCCATTCATATGCAAAAGCCTCTGCACTCAGTTTGGATGGGGTGGGGTCTCAGGGCAGAGCAAACAGCTATGACTTTGAGGGGCAGGATCTCAGGGCAGAGCATACAGCAATGGCTTCCTGTCAGCCCTGCCCTAAAAGATCCCTGGGTCTCAGTGTCCCATGGTAATTGCTGCAAATACCTCTGGGAGAAAGCCGCCCTCAAGTTTTACGCCCTGCCAGACAGGCCAGTTTCTCCCTGTATGAGTCTGGGTTCCCAGAGTCTTGCCCAGAACTGGAGTTCAGAGCAGTCGGGAGTTTTTGTCTGACCTCCCGATTGAGAAAGCCAACCTCATACTCAGTTACCAGCCTTCTCTGCGTGTGCGTGCCTTTGTACTTCTGCACTTCTGCATCTCCTGTGAGTCTCTGTGCTTTTGCCTTCTAGTTGTAGAACTTCTACTCAGCCAGCCTTCCTGTGATTTTGGATGATGTCCATTTTGTCCTTTAGTTGTAGTTTTGAAATTATTGTGCGAGGCAGCAGTTTAGGTGTTTACCTATGCCACCATCTTGGTTTACCTAAACTTGGGACCTTTTGATGAATGGGACAATCCAACAATTAACTGAGCCACATAGGCAGGGTGTTTTATTTTTCTTTTAAGGCAGGGTGTTTTATTTTTCTTTTAAGGTGATGAAGATTGGGAATAAATCAAAGTATGAATTCCCCCTCCTCACCCCATATAATTATATCAGGAATTGTTCTCCCTTTCTAATTGCTGGCTTTACTTCTCTGTTTTTATTTTTCCTTTGTCTTTACCGTACAGCCCCCTTATTAGCCTTTTTAGTGACCCTTTACTCCTCCAATTAACCCTTCTTTTCAAATCCTTTTCTCTTGTTTCCAAGGCAGGGAGGGCCTGTTCCATCAGAAGTAGCTGGGCTGTGTAGGCATTGCTGTTGGTGCAAAGTGCCCTGAGGTTCTTATTTATTTATTTATTTATTTATTTACTTACTTACCTTTTTTGCCCTAAGGTTCTTGATCCTTGTTGTTATTGCCTTTGGAATAATACTGGGTAAAGAACTTAATGATCACTTCACATTTGAAAAAAATATTTTAAAGTTTCTTTTATTGCCAGAATTCCATATCATGTCTTTATTTATGATATCTGATGATACTTGTAAGTCTAGTATTTTTAAAAAAATATATTTTATTGATTTTTTACAGAGAGGAAGGGAGAGAGATAGAGAACTAGAAACATCGATGAGAGAGAAACATCGACCAGCTGCCTCTTGCACACCCCGCACTGGGGATGTGCCCCCAACCAATGTACATGCCCTTGACTAGAATCGAACCTGGGACCTTTCATTCCGCAGACCGACGCTCTACCGCTGAGCCAAACCGGTTTCGGCAAGTCTAGTATTTTTTGAGTCCTAATCCAGGTCATGGTAACTGTTAACCTCCCTGTGTTATTAAGAGGCCTTTTTTTTCAGGATCTCTGGGATAATAGTGACAGGTTGGCATTAATTTGAGCTTTGGATAAAATAGAATTAGTTTAGTTTAAAATCAGCATGGTAGGGATTATGTTATGAAATAATTCTTTTCTAAAATTTTTTAAATATAACTAGATTATCCTGTGTATTAAGGCATTTCAAGCCTGATCAGTTGCTCAGTGGTTAGAGTGTTGGTCTTTGGACTGAAGGTCACTGGTTTGATTTCCAATCAAGGGCATATGCCTCAGTTGCAGGTTCAATTTTCAGTGGGAGGCAACCAATCAATGTTTCTCTCTTTCTCTCCTCCGCCCCTTCTCCCTCTCTTTCACTCTCTTTAAAAATCAATAGAAAAAATATCCTCTGGTGAGGAGTAAAAAAACATTGTCTTTTTCAGGTTGAGCCTGACTTTCTTCTGCTATCATCATATAACCTGGGATTTCTAATTGTAGAAATCTGTTATTTCAATCACTAAAAAATTTTTTAGATAGTGTTTTTTATTACAGAAAGTGTGGAACATAGAGAAAAAGAAATTCATCACACTACACTTACACAGATACTGTTACTTTAATCTCTTTTCTTTTTCCAACTTTTTCCATACACATATTTTGTTTTCATTGTATTAATGATGGCATATTACTCTAGATTTTGTAGGCTACTTCTGTGCTTGACATGTAAAAGAAAATTTCCATGTCATTAATCTTCATAACATTTTTTAATTTAAATTCTTTATTGAAAGTATTACACATAACATTTTTAAAGGAGTTTAATTTTCCATTGAGTAAACTAATATAAACATCCTCTATCAACTCTGTTCCTCCATTTTTCTTGGTAATACGATTTTTTCTTCTTATAATTATACCATGTAAAATGCTTTGCAGACATTTTTGTAGGTAGTCATATTCATATTTTCCATATTTTTATAGAACAGATTTCCATAGGCAGGATCACTAGGTTAAAAGAAAGAACAATTTGCTCTAGCTGGTTTGGCTCAGTGGATAGAGCATCGGCTTTCAGGATGAAGTGTCCCTGACCCGGACAGGGCATGTATGGGAGACAACCAATTGATTGTTTCTCTCCCATCCATATTTCTTTCTCTCTGTCTCTCCCTCTCCTTTTCACTCTCTCTAGCAATCATTAGAAAAATGTCCTCGGGTGAGGATTAAGACACACACACACACACACACACACACGAATTTTATGATTCTTGATACATATTTAGAGGGGATTGGGCTCTAATATCAAATTTTGGCTCCATCATGTTCTAGTTGTTAGACTCTATAGACTTTAATTTCTTCGTTTTTTTACCCACCTATAAAAAAGGGTTGAAGCCTGGCCGGTGTGGCTCAGTGGTTGAGAGTTGACCTATGAACCAGGAGGTCATAGTTTGATTCCCAGTCAGGGCACATGCCCAGGTTGTGGGCTCCACAACTTCAGTGTGGGACTTGGAGGAGGCAGCTGGTCAGTGGTTCTCTGTTATCATTGATGCTTCTTTCTCTCCGTCTCCTTTCCTTTCTTCTCTGAAATCAATAAACATATATAAATAAACGGGGTTGATAAAATCCCTGCATTAGGGTTACTGGGAGAATTGGGAGAATTAAAGAGGGTACATGTTCAGAAAGCCTTTAGAACAATGCCTATTAAATATGAACTCTTATTTTTATTAAAAATTTTTAAATGCTTCCTTAAAGGGGTATATTAGTTTATGTCAGCAGAAATATGTGTTAGGACAAGTTTCACTGAATCTTTGTTATGCATGATACATTAAAACAAGACCTTTATGCCCTGGCCTGGTAGCTCAGTTGGTTGGAGCATTGTTCCCATGTGCTAGGGTTGCAGGTTCAATCCCAGGTTAGGGCACATACAAGAATCAACCAGTGAGCCCTAGTCTATTTGGCTCAGTGGATAGTGTGTTGGCCTGCAGACTGAAGGGTCCTGGGTTTGATTCCAGAGCCCTGGTTGCCGGTTTGATCCTTGTGGGGGGCATGCAGGAGGCATCCGATCAATGATTCTCATCATTGATGTTTCTTTCCTCTCTCTTCCTTTCTGAAATCAATAAAAATATATTTTTAAAAAAATCAACCAATGAATGCATGTATACATGGGACAACAAATCAGTCTCTCTCCTCCCTCCCTCTTCTCCCCCATTCTACCTCTCTCTCTCTCTACTTCTCTCCCCACTTTCTCTCTAAAACAAAATCAATTAAAATTTTAAATAAATCCTTTATATTTATAGTTTAATCACTGAAAAACCACTTCAGTTTTAAATTTTTACTTACTTGATTAGTAGGATTATTGAAGACTTCAATTTTACTACTTGTATTTCTTGTGAATTTCTCAAAATTTATGTTTTGTTTATAGTTTATTAGCCCGAGTACATTCTTTTTTATTTTATTTTATTTTTTTAATATATTTTATTGGTTTTGTACAGAGAGGAAGGGAGAGAGATAGAGTTAGAAACATTGATGAGAGAGTCATCGATCAGCTGCCTCTTGCACACCCCCTTGGATATCCCCGCATCCAAGGTACATGCCCTTGACCGGAATTGAACCTGGGACCATTGAGTCCACAGCCTGACGCTCTATCCAGTGAGCCAAACCGGTTTCGGCCAGAGTACATTCTTAATACTTTTTATATTATTTAACCATTTTATATGACACTAGTGACCCAGTGCATGGATTTGTGCACATTTAAAGTAAATTAATTGGAAGAAATATTTTAATATTGCTATTTGCCCTTTTTCTATAATAGAAGTGTCAACTAATTTCATGATTGACAATGACAGGTCAAAACACACATGTGCGATTGGCACCAGTGAGAGCTTTATATGTATGGTGCATGTGTGAGTCAGATTAGCCATATATACATACACATACACACACACACACACACACACACATTAGAGGCCTGGTGCACAAAATTCGTTCACAGAGGATGGGGTGGGTTATCCCTCTGCCCAGCCTGCTTCCTCTTCAATCTGGGACCCCTTGAGGGATGTCCAACTGCTCGTTTAGGCCCGATCCTACCAGCATCGGGCCTAAATGGGCAATCGGACATCCCTCTCACAATCCAGGACTTCTGGCTCCCAACTGCTCTCCTGCCTGCCTTCCTGACTGCCCTTAACTGCTTTGCCTGCCAGCCAGATCACCCCCTAACCACTCCCATGCCATTCTGATTGATGTCTAACTGCTCTCCGGACAGCCTGTTTGCCCCCAACTTCCTCTGCTGGCCTGGTCACCCCTAACTGCCCTCCCCTGCAGGGTTGATCACCTTCAACTACCCTCCCTGGCTGGCCATCTTGTGTCCACATAAGGGCAGGATCTTTGACCACATGGGGGTAGCCATATTGTATGTTGGAGTGATGGTCAATCTGCATATTACTCTTTTATTAGATAGGATAGAGGCCTGGTGCACAGGTGGGGGCCAGTTGGTTTGCCTTGAAGGGTGGGATCAGGGTGGGGCTTCCCTGGGGCGTGGGGAAGCCTAAGTTAGGGGCCTGTGGTGGTTTGTAGGCCAGCCACGCCCCCCAGTGACCCAAGCTGAGGCCCTGGGATATATTTACTTTCTACAATTGAAACTTTGTAGCCTGGAGCTGAGCCAAACCTCCTGCTCTCTCAGTGATGGCAGCTGTTTCTGCTTGGATTTGTTTACCTTCTATAATTGAAACTTTGTAGCCTCGAGTGGAGGCTTAGGCCGGTAAGGGGAGGCAGGAAAGGCCGGTAAGGGCAGGCAGGAAGCTTGGCTTCCTCCTTTGCCAGGGAAACGCCTCCCTCATGTTCTCTGTGGCTGTAGTCATATTGGTTGGGTTTATTTGCATACTCTCTCTGATTGGCTGATGGGTCTGGCTGGTGGAGTGGAGTGATAGTTAATTTGCATATTACTCTCTTATTAGGTAGGCTATATATATATATATATATATATATATATTAAAATTGCTTAATTAGACCTACTTTCTGATTTAGCTAAACTTTCCAGCCCAGTGAAGCACCCCAATTTCTCTTTCAGGCAATTATTAGCAACAGAGCAGTAAATATCAACATGAAGCAGATTATTATTGTAGATCATGCAGGGAGAACAAAGGGTAAAATATTTAACTGCCAGCAGTATTTTACTATATTCTGTGCAATGAGAAAACCTGAAGTCATTTTTGAGGTCCACCGTTTCTTACTTTTCAGCCGGGTCAAGTTTCTAAACTTTCTAAGTCTCCATTTTCCGGCTAGTGGGGGGAAAAATAGGATTCTACCAAGTTTCCTATCTACCAACTGCAGGACTTATAAGTGGAGGCACGGGAAAACTCTTCATAGACATTTAGTTAACATGTTAAGTGCCCTGTTAGTCACCGGTAACTGACACTATACTTTCTGTGGGAAGACAAAAACAGAAACAAGCTGGGCATTTAATGTGTTAAAATGTAAAATGTTTGCACCTGTCTGTAAAGCAAGTTGAGCCTGGACTGAAGAAATTACAAGGAGGCTAGTCACTAGGGAGAGGAAGCCGGGCATTGCTACATGACGTCATTACCCAGCACCCACAGCGACCGTTTTCAGGCTTGGTTGGACTGTGGGCCACATTTTGCACCATGGGGTCTCAGCAGTATTGGCTGCGATTTGGTGGGATTTCACTCTGGGGTCTGTGTTCCACTTAGGGAAGCCGAGTGTTGCTTTGTTGGCACCAGGTCTATGGTGTCATTTCTTTGTAAAAGGCCAGCGCCTGTTACAGCAGCTCCTGCATTGAGTGTTTGCCTCCTGGTGGTTAGCACACATCATAGCGACCGGTTGGAAGGATGGAGGGACACTTAGCATATTAGCCTTAAAAAAAAAAAAAATATATATATATATATATATATATATATATCTATATAGATATAGATATAGATAGATATATAGATAGTAAGGCATTTAAAATATTTTTATTGATTTCAGAGAGGAAAGGAGAGAAAGAGAAAGAAACATAAATGATGAGAGAGAATCATTGACTGGCTGCCTCCTGCATGCCGCCTACTGGGAATCGAGCCTGCAACCAAGGCATGTGCCCTGAATGGGAATCTATTCATGACCTTTTTGTTCATAGGTTGGTGCCCAACCACTGAGCCATTCCGGCCGAGCTCATAGGAAGACATTTGCTGTAAATATTTTGTCTTCTTTGGCTGTATAGAAAATTATCTTTTGTGTAGAAGGAAAATAGAGAATTCTGTGGAAGCATGCTGCTCTTTGGCCCTTTGAGTGTGGCTCTTCCACAAAATACCACGGCCTGGGCTAGTCTGTTTTGAAGAAGTGGCGTTAGAAGAAGTTTTAAGTTTAAAAAATTTGGCTTTCAAAAGAAATTTCAGTCGTTGTACTATTGATATTTGGCTCTGTTGACTAATGAGTTTGCCGGCCACTGGGATAGGACATTAGGACTGACTTATGTAATGTCAAAACACTTAATTTTTTTAAGTTCTTTTTCTTTCTATTTTAAAACATATTTTTATTGATGACAAAGAGAAAAGGAGAGGGAGAGTGAGATAGAAACTTCAGTGGTGAGAGAGAATCCTTGATTTGCTGCCTCCTGCACACCCCTTATTGGGATTGAGCTACAACCTGGGCATGTGCTCTGACTGGAATGGAACCTTGATCTCCTGGTTGATGGGTCAATGCTCAACCACTCAACAACACCTGCTGGGCAAAACATTTGATTTTTAATGTCATTTTTGTTTAATTCCATTCTTTATCTCATTAGTAGGGTATAATACTAGGAGGAAAAATGTCATTAGGTTTTAATCAATTTTTAATCAATTTTTAATCAATTTTTAACAGGTATTACTCCTGTGTGTGTGTGTGTGTGTTTAAAAAATAATTTAGGACTAGTAATGAATCTTTTATTAGTGAAAAAATATTTTATTTTATTTATTTATTTATTTATTTATTTTTAATATATTTTATTGATTTTGTACAGAGAGGAAGGGAGAGAGATAGAGAGTTAGAAAGATCGATGAGAGAGAGTCATCGATCAGTTGCCTCTTGCACACCCCCTACTGGGGATATGCCCGCAACCAAGGTACATGCCCTTGACCGGAATCGAACCCGGGTCCCTTCAGTCCCCAAGCCGACGCTCTATCCATTGAGCCAAACCGGTCCCGGCATGAAAAAATATTTTAATCTTTAAATATATGTAATTAAAAAGTTGACTTCATTTAAAAGTGTATGAGAAGTTAACTTACTTCATAGCCTTAATTTAAAAGTGGTAAAATATTTTGGGAGTCACAGATAAATCTGTTACACAGAAGAGTTCTGTATCTTTATTTATTGTCATATCTAATTTTTTAAAACTTTTACTGCTTTTCCCCCCTTCATATTTACATTGGCAGCCACTAAAGAGCAGCTCCGTGCTTCCACAGGATTCTTTATTTTCCTTCATATTGAATTTATTGGGGTGACACTGGTTAACAAAATCACCTAGTAAGTTTCAGGTGCACAATTCCACAACACATCATCTGTACCCTTTCTTGTGTTCTACAGAGTTCTTGCCTGCACTATGCCTTCGGTATCTATTGCCTGCTTTGTAATGATGTTTGGGATTTTAGAGGAAGTTGTGGGGAAAGTGAGGGGAACCGTGGAGTGGGTGGGGGGATGTGATAAGTTAATTAAAGCCAATTGTGCTAGATTAATTAATCTTCCTGCTGCTGACAGAGTCCTGTCATACAGAATAAGCCATTGTGCTACAGCTTAGTTTGTCCTGTGGTGGAAGGACATAAAACCCAAAGTGATGAAGTAAAGAGAGCCTAGGAATTGGTGATAATAGAAATGATTTCTCCAAATACAATATTTTTATTAAATCTTGTTGAGTAGTTTTCACCATTGGCAAATCTGTGTGTTTTGCATACCCTTTCTAAAAGACTTTTGTAAATTTAATTGATTAGAATAAAAATCTTGGCACTGAAACCTGCAGAATTTTATTCATTTTTAAAACTACAGTGGAAATGAAAACTAGGAACTGTTTTGCATTGTGTCTCTAAAATATTCTTTGGAAGAACATTGTTTAACTTTGTTAAAATAAAAGAATAAGCTTCTATTTTTTATTAGTTGTTTTCTTCTGCCCCCAAAACCTGGGTTTATCCCTTGTCTGACCATCTGCATGTAAGCATCAGTCATGCACTCAACAGCTTTCTTGGTTATATCTTGAATCTGACCTCCTTTAACTTATTCTGATTTTTGGTGGTAATCCTATAACATTGTAGGTTTGGAGATTGTTGCCTAGAAGGTGATGATTTGTAATCAAGGTTATGAGTTGGTAAGACTTTGCAGGATATCAGATATGAAAAAGGCAATTTATTGACCAGGGCTCTGTGGGAACTTAATTTCCATTTATGGGGCTCTAACCCTGTGGCCCCTCCCCTCACTTTGAACCTCTTCAAAATATTTGTTTATTTAAAAATAGGGATTCTTTGGCCATCAGGACCACTGTTAAATCACTATTTAAGTTAGTTTATTAGAACAACAGAAGTAGGCTTCAGTTACATAATGTTTTTTAAAAATATTATTTGTTCAGTGTCAGGAGTTGAAAACATTTGGCCAGCTTCATAGAGTATTAGAAATTTTGTAGAGGAAAAGTAGAATTATTTATTTATTGAGCAGAAGGACAATTCTCCATAATTACAGATACTTGTTTAGAGGTTTGGAAAAGGTGCTTGAAAAACATATATGTTAAAAAAAAACCAAGTTAAACATCTATAAATAAAAGGAGAAAGAAAAATTTGGCAAAAGTAGTTGCAGCATCTTAAGTAGACTTTTTCATGGAAAAATATCCTTGTTAAATGGAAAAGAAAAGCTCTGGTTTGAAAGAGTGAGACTTGTTTGTATCCTTTTGTTTTATCTAACCTTTATATTCTCACCTCTCAACAAAATTTCATTAGTAATATAAAACAACATGTACTTGTTGGATTATTTGAAATTAAGCTGTAGAGGGAGAAAGTTCATAGAAATGGTTAGCACAGTTAACAAAGAGTTAACGAGTTAACGCTGGGGGCTTCCTCCATTGGCTGGCTGTAGGTTCCCGGTCTGGACTTGGAGAAATCCATCCCACCTTTTTGAAGCAACTGCTACTCAGGGATCTACTTTCTCCGTCTTCCTTTTTTCCTCCACCTACCTCCCCCCTCCTCTTTCTTGTAGGCTCCTGGGAGTTGTGTGTGGGTTTTGGTAGTGGGTGTGTGTGGCAGGACCGTGGGAGAGCTTGCAAGAAAGACCCTTCCTTCTCATTTGTTTTGTCCTGTGCGGGTGCTGCAGGGCGATCAGGTTGGCAGGCCCTGGTTGGCAGCCTCGCAGCCTGCCCTAGTGAATCGAGCTGCCCGAGGAGGCTGAGCGGTGCAGCTGAGCATTCTCATCCCAGGCATTGGCTCTGGCTGGGGAACATGGCTGATCTGAGTGGTGGGAGCAGTTTTTTATAAGATGGTTTATATACAGAAATGAAAAATGACAATAAAAAAGAGCCAGAACCCCAAATACCCGGAGGGAAAAGTTGTTTCTTTTCAGATGATCATATTTTTGCATCTGGTTACGGAGGGTGACTTGGCTTGGATTATTACTATTAAAAATAAACGAACCAACAGAAGCATTTATTTCTCTATTATGTACTTAACTGTATGAAAGCTTTAGGTATGGGCTATAGCACTGGCTGGATATTGAGATGCGCATATTTATTGTTGAATCAAATCTAGGTTTGGAAATAAGGAAATAAATTACCATGAAATTTCACATTCCGGATTTGGAAGTTGTTTGATAGAGGAAGATTGGGAATAAAGTAGCATTTTTATCCTCTCCGTCTTTAGTTCTCAAGATTTTTCACTTAGTTTCTTAAGTAGTTTTATTAGCTATTCAAAAATAATTCAGCATTTTTATTCTAATTCTATATAAATTGTGTGTATATAAGAATATATACTTCTGTAAAATATTTAAATGGTAATATGAATTTAACACACTGAAATATTTATATAATTTGAAAACTGAAAAATTACTTTGGCTCAAATATTGCATTATAGGTTTGAGGATTTTCAAAATAGCTCTTCATGTATAGTTAATTCCCAGTTATAATTAGAAAAGTTAAAGAAATGAGAAGTACAATTTAAAAAAATATATATATTTTATTGATTTTTTACAGAGAGGAAGGGAGAGAGATAGAGAGCTAGAAACAACAATGAGAGAGAAACATCGACCAGCTGCCTCTTGCACACCCCCTACTGGGGATGTGCCCGCAACCAAGGTACATGCCCTTTGCCGGAATCGAACCTGGGACCTTTCAGTCCATAGGCTGACGCTCTATCCACTGAGCCAAACCGGTTTCGGCCAATCTTTGGTTCCTTAACCAGCATTTGACTTATGTCTTCCAGTTATTTACTAGAATTTTAAAAAATTGTTTTAAAAACATCAAATTATTATTTTTCTGATGTGTTTTAGGGAACCTATTTCAGCAGAAGATAAACAGTTTGATGGATTAAATATATTCTCTTTTTGTTAAGTAAATCCATGATAGTACAGGGTTAACTTCATTATGTTTACAAACTCATATTTAGATTTTTACCTATACACTTGTCCTATTTAATACTTAGATATATATTACTTGTAAAATTTATATATATTTAACCTCAGGTGGCATGTTATATTTGTTTTCTTACAAAACCTTGTATTACCCTAATATATAAAAACACTGGGCCCGTCACATCTGCAAAGACCAGGAGGGTCAACCATTTGCCAGGCTGTGCACAAAGCAGGCAAGTGGGCTGAACTGCTGACCTCTTGGAGAGAAGAGAGGCGCAGGGCTGATAGGCAGTGGCAGCGGCTTCTGGCAAGGCTCGGATAGAGAAGCAGGGTGATCAGACCCTGCTTCTCTCTCCCTCGCCAGCAGCCAAGCCTTTCTCTCTCTCCCAGAGGTCAGCAGCTCAGCCACTTGCCAGCAGCTTGGACCAAATGCCAAGCTGAGCATGCAGCAGGTGAGTGGGCTGAACTGCTGACTTCTTGAGGGGGGGGGGGGAGGGGGGGGCGGGGAGGGAGGAGAGGAGAGGAAGGAGAGGAAGGAGAGGAAAGAGTGGGGGCTGATCAGCAGAGGCAGCGGCTGCTAGTGAGGCCGGGAGAGAGAACCCTGCTTCTCTCCCTCCCCTACAGCCAAGCCCCTCCCCTCTCTCTCTCCCCTTTCTCTTTTTCTCTCTTTCTCTATCTCTCTCCCATAGGACAGCACTTTAGCTGCTCACCAGCAGCCTGTGGTGGCTGCTGATCAGCCCTGTCTTTATGATCAGGTCTGGAGATAGGCCCAAAGATGCTGACTGGCATAGAAACCAACCAATTAGAACCAAACCTGGGTGAATTGCGAGGAGCCAATGGCTGTTTCTGGGAGGCGGAGTTTTTGACGCTGACTGACATTGAAATCGAACAATAGAACCAAATTGTCCAGCAGAGGAGGTCATTTGAGGGCAAGATCAGGCCCACAGGGGAGAGCAGTTTGGGGAGAGATCAGGCCAGCAGGGGAGGTTGGTTAGGGGTGATCAGGCCAGCAGAGGAGGGCAGTTGGGGGTGATCAGGCTGGCGGAGGAGGACAGTTGGTGGGGACCAGGTCTGCAGGGTAAGACGGTTGGGGGCCATCAGGCTGTCAGGGGAGGGCAGCTGGGGGGGGGGCAGGCTTGCAGGGGAGGGCAGTTGGGGGTGACCAGGTTGGCAGGGAAGGGCAGTTGGGGCCATCAGGCCAGCAGGGGAGGGCAGTTGGGGATAATCAGGCCAACAGGGGAGCAGTTAGGTATTAATCAGGCTGGCAGGGGAGCAGTTAGTGATCAGGCCAGCAGGCAGGGGGGTTAGGGGCAATTAGGCAGGCAGGCAGGTAGGCAGGTGAGTGATTAGGAGTCAGTCATCCCGGATTGTGAGAGGGATCCCAGATTGGAGATGGTGCAGGCTGGGTTGAGGGATGAATTTCATGCACTGGGCCTCTAGCCTGTTAATTATTGTAAACTATCTCTTCTAGAATAATTTTTATTTCTTATCAGAGCAGCAGCGTTTAATTTATAAATAGTTGTGTGTGTGTGTGTGTGTGTGTGTGTGTGTGTATGTGTGTGGTGTCGTCGTCCCCCCCCCCCAAGTCCTTCTTGGCTATTTTTCTAAAAGTAAGATGAAATAATATTGAAACATATGTTGTATTTTCTGTAAGGATCATTGATTTGGAGACATTGTATTCTTAATAAGATAAACTTGAATGTAACTATTCAATAGCATATATTTCAGAATAAACAGTTGCTGCTCCTAATGTAAAATCATTTGTTACATAATCATTATTGTTCTACTTATGTAGTTTCTTTACTTACATGGTTTTCATGTCTAGACCCATACAAAGATTAATGTGATATAGTTGTGTCCTTTCTAAAATACACAATGCGTTATTAAACACCGAACCATTTTTTTGGGGCTTCATTTTAGTGATAACAAAAATGTAATTTTCTGAAGTGTCAAATTACACAATAGCTTCCTGTATTTTAATTTGAGAGGAATTTGGTAAATTATTTTTTAACATTGCTTAGCTTTTTGTTGCATCTCATGGATAGTGGCACAGTAGGTTTATACCTTGCCTGAAATGTGATATGTGATGTGTTCATCCCGTGCTGCCATAGGCACTTGGCAACCTAAACTGTTCTTCCAGCAAACAACTGCGGCAGTTTATGTTTAACGGGTGTTGATGTCACTCAGAATGCTAAAGAAAAATGCTGTCACACACATGCTTCCTCATAATGTAATTTGTAGTTTGAAGAAGTAAACTCAGTTTGTTTTTGGCATTTTTTTTTTAAAGGCTTTTGTTTCTTGAGT
The DNA here is from genome assembly GCA_036971965.1 of Nyctalus aviator. Classification (NCBI taxonomy): domain Eukaryota; kingdom Metazoa; phylum Chordata; class Mammalia; order Chiroptera; family Vespertilionidae; genus Nyctalus; species Nyctalus aviator. The sequence continues at coordinate 68,592,649 of CM072930.1, read as the reverse complement.
AGAATGTTGTTAAACGAAACAACAAACACCACAAACTATAATTTTGGTCTGCTGTTTGAGCCAGAGATTCTCTATCAGCCCTTAAACTGGACTAGATAATCCTATGTAATAAAGGGGTAATATGCAAATTAACCCTCACACTCTCATAAGATGGCTGCTTATGACCAGGCTGGCAGGGGGGTTAGTGAGGGATGACCAAAGGACTGGAGAGCAGGATGCATGGGGCGACCAGGCTGGCAGAGGGGTTGTGAGGGGCTACCAGGCCAGTGGGAGTGACCAGGGCAGCAGAGGGGGGTAGTAAAAGATGACCAGGCCGGTGGGGGGGGCAATTAGGGGCAACCAAGCCAGTGGGGGGAGGGGGAGGGGAGGAAGGGTGCACTTGGGGGTGACCAGGTCAGCAGGAAGGGCACTTGGGGGCATAGGCTGGCAGGGCAGGCAGGGAGGGGTGACTAGGCTGGCGGGGGTAGGGGGTGGCGGGGGGTGTGGGGGGGAAGTTAGGAGTGACCAGGCTGGCAGGGAGGCGGCAGTTGGGGGCCACTTGGCCAGCAGCAGGAGGGCAGTTAGGGGCAATCAGGCCAGAAGTGGGGGGCAGTTAGGGGTGACCAGGCAGGCAGGCAGGAGAGCTATTAGGAGCCAGCAGTCCAGGATTGTGAGAGGGATGCCCAAGGGGTCCCGGATTGGAGAGGGTGCAGGCTGGGCTGAGTGGCCACCCCCCCCCGCACCCCACGAATTTCATGCACCGGGCCTCTATTAATATATATATAAAAGCCTAAGCAACTGTTGCAACCAAATGACCAGAATGTCAATCATTATGATGTGCACTGACCATCAGGGGGCAGATGCTCAATGCAGGAGATGCCCTCTAGTGGTCAGTGCATTCCCACAGCCAATCTCCTGTGGCCAGCCAACCTCTTGTGGCCCCTCCCCCCAGCTGGCCAACTTCCCATAGTTCCTCTCCCCTGGCCGGTGTGCTCTCCTATTGGCCCTGATTGGGGGGCTGGCCAGCCAACCTTCTGCAGCCCCTCCCCCCTGTTGGCTGGGCTCCTAAGAGGCCTCGATCGATGCCAGGCCAAGGGACCCACAGCCACGCATGAACTTGTGCACTGGGTTTCTAGTGAGTAATATTCAGATATTTGTTTCTCTACTGTTTTGAAATGGGGCAGGCGGTACACATATGTCAGAAGCTTTACGTTGTGTCTGAGTTGTTCTGGGTGTTTGAAAAAGAGAGTACCCACTGTACATTGTTGGGCTTTTAGCAGGTAGAGGATGAGGAAAGCATCACAAGAAAGTTATGACTGCAATATGTGCTAGTGAAAGCACTCAAATAGCTCAGGAGAGCCTAATTTAAAAAGTGAAAGGTCCTCTTCCCTTCTTCAGCCCCCTAGTTCAGAGTTAATTATTGTAATTATTTTATATCCTTCTCGACTTTTGCTATACATATACTTTCTCTGTACATGATGTGCTTATATTAATTTTTACAAAGATGGCATCATTTTGTAATACATTGGACCCTGGAAACAACATGAAGGTTAGGGGTGCTGACCTCCCTCACAGTAAAAAAATCTGAGTGTAACTGCAGGTGCCTCTCCACACATGCAGACTTCCAATCTCGGAATGAAAATACTGTTGACCCTTGAAATACACGGGCCAATTAAAAATTGCGGGTAGCCTAGCCAGCTTGGCTCAGCGGATAGAACGTCAGTTATGTGGTTTCTTTCAGCTACTAGCCATACAGTTGTTGGTGAGACCTTTTAGTTTTGGTGACATATTTGAAGCCCTTCATCATAAGTATAATGATAGTCATGATTGTTTAGTGTGTGCCAGGCATGAGACGAAGTGCTTGCACATGCCATTTATCTATTTAATCCTTATAACACTCTAAAAATACTGTGCCTGCTTCAGCCTTTACCTTCTCCCTTCTAATAAATAACTATTATCTATTTTTTTTTTCAGTTGAGAAAACTGAGACAAAGACTTCTACAAATCTTTGTCTTTTCATTTCTATCTTTTTCTGTCAGAGCGTTTCTTTCTGGTAAGTTTGGCACTTGAATATCTTTTGTCAGTTGTTGGGTTGAAACCCAAACAATAAATGGCAGAAAACAGAGCACTGATGGAGTAAATGTGTTACAGACCCAGTTAGTCTAGAGAATGCCCTGCCTCTTGGCTGATCGGGCTGGTAGGATGTTGGGTCTGGTCATTAAAACTGGCTAGGTTCAAATTTTAACCTCAGCACTTAGTAGCTACTTGATTTGGGTCAACTTTAAAATGGGAGAAGTTAAAAATAGTACCTCTTTTGTGGGTGTGCTGGAGCAGTAAATAATCATGTGAAAGTGGATGGACAGCACATAGCCAAGTGTGCAGTAAGTTCTTCATCAGAGTTAACTGCTGTTTTCACATTTGGCCATGAATGAGCATCCTGTCTAGCACTCAATGAATGGGATGGAATAACAATCTATGAATGGTATATGTATATGAATAAAATTTAAAAAATAACACAGGTGGTGTTATAGTCATGTTGAACGGGATGTACATCAGTTAATCTTTTGTGTTTTTTTCTGTGTGACATCATTTCATGGTTATTTTAATTTACATGCTTCATGATTGAAGTAAATTGGCTGTACTTGCCAATAGCTCTCCCCCCCCCCCCTCAAACCAACTGTCTGTGTCCTGTATCAGGTACCCTTTGTCTTCAAATAACACAAACCTTAATTTACCATCTCTGAGTGATGGGTAGAATTTTACCTCATGTGATCAGAAGTCCAGATGTAACTGAATAGCTCAATGAAATTACCAAGGACCCAGATGTTCCTCTTCTCCTGGTCTTGTGTCTTCAGGGTGCGGTTGATGGGTGCTCCATGAATTCACTAAAATAATGATGCAGCACTCACTGTGTCCCAGGCAGTAGTCTGTAAATATGAGAAATAACAGTACTGAGCAAAACAGACCACAGGCTGAGTGTATTGCCCTCGGGGAGCTTACTTTTGGTGGGGCGAGGGAGGAGACAGACAAGTGCGTGGATTCCACGGAGAAAATAATTTCCACACTGAAGGGGACTGTGAGGCCGAGTTGGGCTATATTAAATGGGGTGATCGGGGAAGGCCTCACTGAGGTGACATTTGAGTGGGCAGATGTGTGGGGAAGAGCATTTCAGACAGGGGTAGTGTGTGTGCAGGCCCTGGGGCGGGAGTGGGTGCTCCAACAGGCAGAGGAGCGTCAGTGTGGCAGAGCTGAGTGTGGGCCGAGGAAGAGCAGGGCTTCTCCTAGGCCATCGGGAGCTATTTGGGCTTTTATCCTGGGGAGATGAGATCTCTTTAAGGCCTTTGAGCAAAGGACTGACCTTATCTGATGAAGGCTCTCAAAGGTTCATGCTGGCTGCTGTGTTGAGACTTGAATGAAGAGGATAAAGGCGGAAGAAGGCATGGTGGTTGGAGAATATTGCAAGCAGGCAGGGAAGAGAAGATTTGGAAAAAGGAGTCTAAGCAGTTCTGCACGATTTTTTTTTTTTTTTAAATGATTTTTTTTACTGAGAGTGAGGGAGAGGGATAGAGAGTTAGAAACACTGAGAATCATTGATCCCCTACTGGGGATGTGCCCGCAACCAAGGTACATGCCCTTGGCCGGAATCGAACCCGGGACCCTTGAGTTCACAGGCTGATGCTCTATCCACTGGGCCAAACTGGTTTCCGCAGTTCTGCATGTTTTGAAGGTGGGAATGAAAGGACTTGTGGGATGTAAAAAACAGAGGAACTATAGGCCACAGTTCAGTAGTCATGTGATGACAGCCTGTGGAAGCAAAGAATATTTGTTCACAGAACAAAAATCTTTCCTGGAGGCTGCAGCAGGTTTGTCCTGGAGTCCTATTGGCTATGACCGGTCACGTGTTCATGTCATGTGGTAGATGCTAGTGAGGTCAGAGAACAAACATCTGTTTCTCTTGGGCCTTATAATGCGAGGTGGCCCCTGACTGCAAGGTCAGGTTGTGGGATAGGATGGCTGTTGGTTGGGTAATATATGTCATTGCCCACTTTCCTTTTGGGTTGGCCGCCCCCCACCCCCTTAAAGTGATTTGTAAATCTTTTTTTTTTTTTGCATCTTAAGAAAATAAGCTCTTGTTATAATTCTAAATATTTCTAAGCCATATATTTCTATGAAGTTTTTTACTCTGAGATCAGGTTTTTTTTTTTTTTTTAATATTTTATTGATTTTGTACAGAGAGGAAGGAAGAGAGATAGAGTCATCGATCAGCTGCCTCTTGCACACCCCCTACTGGGGATATGCCCGCAACCAATGTACATGCCCTTGACCGGAATCGAACCCGGGACCTTTCAGTCCCCAAGCTGACGCTCTATCCATTGAGCCAAACCCGTTTTCGGCTGAGATCAGTTTTTAAATTTTGAAATAAATGAATCCTTTTGAAACAACAAGTAGGAGCAGGTGAACGCAGAGTCCCATGCATAATTTACAGTTTTTCCTACTCTGGGTGCAAGTGTCATTTTAACCTGAATGCTGGTTAGTCATTCTTTAGAAAACTATGCTTGTGGTCTTGGAAAGGCAACAGTGGGGTGCGGGTGGGGAACCAGCTCATTCTGCCCCAATTCCTCTGTTCCCCTTAGACCTCTCAGTTGTATTGTCTGTCTCCTTGCACCAAAGATGTGTATATCTTGCTTCTTGCTTCTGTCTTCCATAGTCATTATCTATTGCCCTTACTTCCTTTCCTCCCTCCCTTTCTTCCTTCACCCACAAGGCCCATAACTGTGTTATTATATAACGAGAGATTTTTGTTTTATTGTGTGATTAATTGTCCAGGCTTCACTTTCAAGATGGGGACAGTGTGGCTTTAAGGTTGGGAGTGCGTTCTTTCTTACCAGACACAACAGTTTTTGGGCGTCGGTGTCATGGTTTACTAGCTGTCTGTCCCAGACCACGTCATTGCACAGCACCATTCTTTCTGTGCGAGGGCAGCATTTGCCAAAAGTACCAAGGCCGGTACCGCTTCCTGGAGTTGTGCAATTTGGTAATTCTGATGCGACTTTAGGCAAGTGAATTAAACCCTGAGCTTTCAAGAAGATAATGCATGCTGAATGCTGAGCTCAGTGCCTGTAAGCCACTTAAGGGGAATGAATACAGTTCCATAGCCTTTCATTTTACCTGGGACTGAAGGTTGATGACTGATAGCTAACTGGGTGAGTTACAAGTGGGGAAGTAGGGTCATTGCGAAGCAGCTGTGAGATAATGGAAGGTATCTTTTAAAAAGCTGTTCTCTCTCCTCTTACACCGGACTTCACAGTTGAAGAAGCAGTTGTGAGTGTATGAGTTTGGGGAGTGCTCTGAGCCCTTTCCAGGTGCCTGTTGTGATGGAGATAGAGTGCAAGGGTTCGGGTAGCGGCACACGCTGACACTTCCTACATGGTGATGTGTCAGGCACAGCCAAGAGAAAATTCAGTGGAGGCAAGCAAATATCTGTTCAGTTCTCTTTCTTCAGAGTGTTCATTTTGATATACTTTTGGTAGGGTATTAGAAAAATTTCTACATTCTACATTCCTAGTCGTCGGTTTAGTGTCTGTGCCATATGTGAACAGAGTGACAGTGTTGTTCAAGTAGTTGTTGGGTACCTAGGGTTATAGGGTTCCAAATAAACACACTCACTATGTCCTTTTGTGCAGAATACTTTTTTGGGGAAGATTTAAATGTAGATTTAAGAGGAAAATTGGTTTTAGCACTCACTGTATATACAATGTATTCCTTCTTTTCAAAATTCATCTGCATGAGGGTTTTTCCAGAAGGCGCAGAGGGGGGGCGGGTATAATAATAAATAGGATAGTTTTATTCTTAATGTAGTTGTCTTAGACCAAGAGGAAGGTACCTAATTTTTTTTTATAGTAGGACTAAATTTTAATTTGACTTACAAACTTATAGCCTTAGATTTATAGAGTGGTTACTATCCACCTGTCGCTGTGCAGCTCTGTAAAGACTTCTTGGTAAGATGAATAGATATTTGCCGAAAAGGGTAGGAGTTGTGTGTTAGTGGATGTCCGGATAGAAGGAACTACTTAAGGATAGGTGACACAGAGGCGGGAATTGCTTGGCCTATTTGTAAAGTGTTCAGTGTTAATAAAAACAGAATATACTGTTTGTCAGAGTTCTTATAGGGGTATTGAACCAAAATTAACTATGTAATTGTGCCTCTAATGCAGTTGCCTTCAATTTTATGTTTTTTTCTTAAAATATTTTTATTGATTTCAGAGAGGGAGAGGTAGGGAGGTGGGGGGGAGGAGAGAGAAAGAGAGAGAGAGAGAGAGAGATGGGGAGAGAGAGAGAGAGAGAAAGAAAGAAAGAAAGAAAGAAAGAAAGAAAGAAAGATCACTTATGAGAGAGAATCATTGATTGGCTGCCTCCACATCTTATACTGGGGATCGAGCCTGCAACATGGGCCTGTGCCCTGTTTGGGAAATGAACTGTGACCTCCTGGTTCAAAGGTTGACACTCAACCACTGAGCCACGCTGGTTGGGCTCAATGTTATGTTTGAATCATGCCTCCATTAGTAAGAATTTGAATCCATGACTTTAACATTTGTATTCTTTTTACTTTTATTTATGAATAAATTGTATGCAGGGGTGGGAAAAAGTAGATTTACAGTTGTGAATACATGAAACAGTTTATTCTTGTGTAATTATTAATTATTATTTTCCATATGAACAATTGTAATACTACTTTTCCCCACCCTGTACATCTGTTCTTATATTAGGTACTAGAGGGAGGGTCCCTAAATTTGTGCACTGGGGAGGGAGAGTCCCCTCAGCCCTACCTGTGCCCTCTCGCAGTCAGATATATTAGTGGTGTGTGGAGGCAGGAGAGGCTTCCACTGTGGCCACTGCACTGGCCAGCGTGAGCCCAGAGTCTGGCTGAGCAGCGCTCTCCCTGTGGGAGCACACTGACCACCAGGGGGCAGTTCCTGTATTGAGCGTCTGCCCCCTAGTGGTCAGTGCACGTCATAGCGACTGGCCATTCCGCTATTTGGTTGACTTGCATATTAGCCTTTTATTATATAGGATAAGGATACCTTATATTAAGTATGGATTACTAAATTTTAGGAGAGCTAAATTTAATGTTCCTTTTTTTAATTTATTAGTCCTCAGTTCTAGTGTTTTCTAGTTATAGTGATAAGGAGAGTTGAATGTCTCATGTGTGCACTCCACTCTGAAGGCCACTACTCTAAAAGACCAGGTTGTAAGGAAGCCCCAGAATGCCTAACAGCCTATTCTGAGAGTTAAGCAGTGTGTGGTGTAGAAGAATGGGTGAAGTGAGTGGAATCTGAGTCTTGAGGACACCTTTGGAGAAATCGGAGCACTGACCAAATACAAAGCTCTGGCTCTCAGAAGGTAGGTGTCCCTTTCTAATCTGACTGTGGGACTCTACAGGGAGTCAGCCTGCAGCAGTAAGTGCCGAGTTAGTTCCTCTGGCTAGTGTCAGCATTTTGACGTTGGCTTTAGATATGCCAGATATCACTGATTGATGGCAGAGAAGTGGTCCCCCCATGGAAAGCTGTTCAGCTAATCTAACCAATTGCTAAAAAAATTCTGAAACAATAAAAACTAGGTCTGCTTAACTCTGTAAAGGTTTGTGTAAATGAGTATTCATGTTTCATTAACATTTATTTAGTATCCACTGTGTGCCAGGCACTCTTCCTTGCACTTTCACACATATAACTTAATGCAGGCGCCCCCCCCCCCAAAAAAAAAAAAAACTACAATCCTTTTATTTGTTAACTTATGTAAGTGGAAAATCCAGAATTTTCTAGGTCTTGGGACACTGATCTCTTTATCTTCCTCTTCATTCTATAGCGCTTTGGAGGAGCTCTAAAATTAATTACAGAGTTAGGAAAACATCTATGGAATTGAGCCCATGACCCAGGCATGTGCCCTGACTGGGAATTAGACCATGATCTCCTGGTTCAAGGTGAACACTCAACCACTGAGCCATGCTTCCAGACTCCAGAGAAGTGTTTAATAGCTCTGCCCTGGAGCCTGCCTCCACCAGCTGAGCTGGTGAAAATAGAAATAAATCTTATTTTATCTCATTATATTATTTTGTTTCAAATTAGAAATAGAAAGATGTGGTTTGGCCAGAGTATTGTCAACTCTGATGTCTAGGATATTCAATTATATCGTTAGTTTAACAACACTTTCTAAGGCTTTTAAATACATAAAGAAGAAAATGAAAATGTCCATAATCCCATTGTTCACATAACCTCTGCTGATTTAGAAGATAACCCATGGCCCTGGCTGGTTGGGTGTCATCCTGTGCACAGAATGGTTGCTGGTTTGATTCCTGGTCAGGGCGCATGCCTAGGTTGTGGGCTCGATCCCCAATAAGGGTGTGTGCAGGAGGCAGCCTATTGATGTTTCTCCTCAGTAATGTTTCTATCTATGCCTCTCCATTCCTCTCTTTCTAAAATCAATAAAAGCATTAAGAAAAAAAGTCGGCCCTGCGGTGTGCCTCAGTGGTGGTTGAATGTCCCCCTGTGAACAAGGGAGTCATGGTTTAATTTCCCATGTAGGGGCCATGCAGGAGGTAGCTGATCAGTGATTTTCATAGTTGATGTTTCTATCTCTCCATCTCCCTTTCTTTCTGAAATCAAATATATATATATATATATATATATATATATTATATATATATATATTTTTTAATATACTTTATTGATTTTGTACAGAGAGGAAGGGAGAGAGATGAGTAGTTAGAAACATCGATGAGAGAGAGTCATTGATCAGCTGCCTCTTGCACACCCCCTACTGGGGATATGCCCGCAACCAATGTACATGCCCTTGACTGGAATCGAACCCGGGACCTTTCAGTCCCCAAGCCGATGCTCTATCCATTGAGCCAAACTGGTCTCGGCTGAAATCAATAAAAATATATTTAAAAGAAAGTCAGTTTGGGAGTCATAGCAAAGTACCATAGACTGGGTGGCTTAGACAACAAAAATTTATCTTCTCACAGTTCTGGAGCCTGAAAGTCCAAGATCAAGATGTTGGCAGGTTCAGTTTCTTTGGCTCCTCTCCTGGCTCACAAACGGCTGTCTCCTCTCTGTGACCTCTCCTGCTCATCCTTCCGTGTTCTCTGCTTATAAGGATAGCAGACATCTTGGATTAGGGCCTACCTTAACAATCTGATTTTATTAACTCAGCTACTTTTTTAAAGCCCTATCTCCAAATACTGGGCAGCGGGAGGACGGGATTGAAGGCTTTAACATGAATTTTTTTGGGGACACAACTTAGCATATAAATTATCCTACCATTACAACTACTAATAACATTTATTTCCAGAAAAATTTCCTGTCATTATTTCTGTGGGCACCTGAATTTATATGATTGGGATGATTAAATTAGCTTATTTGAACTCATTGAGAGCAGTATATATAACAGCAAGGAATTAAAATTATTATAGGGTTGTGCTCGGTTGGGGAAATGAACCTGTTACCAGGTGTACCAGTTAATAATGTGAATTCCCCCCCACCCCAATAGATGGAGTTACACATATGTTGATATGTATGCTATTTTGTTGTATTGACAGCAAGCTTCAAAACTTCATATGTCAAATTTGCTGAAGGTGTTAACATCATATATACTTTTATACTTAATTGAATTTTGTGCCAAAAAAAGAGCATTTGCGGAAGTTATAATTCAGTATTTTGAAGAAAAGTGCTGATGAATACTTCGGGAAGCTTATGGTGAACATGCTCTATCTCAAGATACTTGTGAACACTGGTTTAAACGCTTTCAATGTGAAAGACAAAGAATATCCAGGTCAATCAAAAAAGTTTGAAGACCAACAATTACAAGCATTATTGGATGAAGATGCACGTCAAACTGCTCAGCAAACAATTTCTGATCATTTACAAACAATGGGAAAGATTTTAAAGAAAGGAAAATGGTGCCACATCAACCGAATGAAAGACAAATGGAAAACTGAAAAATCACCAGTATAATGTTGCTTCAGTGGCACTAAAGGAAGTCTTTTTTGCATCGAATTGTGACTGGCGATGAAAAGTGGGTTTATTTTGAGAATCCCAAACGCACAAAATCATGGGTTGATCCATCAACATTGACTGCAAGGCCAAATCACTTCAGAAAGAAGACAATGCTCTGCCTTTGGTGGGATCAGGAAGGTGTAGTGTATTATGAGCTTCTAAAACCAGGTGAAACCATTAATATTGAACACTACCAACAATAAATAATCAATTTGAACTACGCTTTGATCATGAAACGACCAGAATGTTCCAGAAGATACAGCAAAGTAATTTTGCTTCATGGTGACGCACCATCACACACTTCAAAGCCAGTTAAAGACATGTTAAAAGATCTTGCCTGGGAAGTATAAACCCACCAGCTGTACTCACCAGCCCTCGTTCCCTCAGATTACTACTTGTTCCGATCGATGGCACACACACTTTCTAAGAGCATCACTTCAAAACGTACGAAGAAGTGGAAAATTGGTGTCTGAATAGTTTGCCTCAAAACAAGAAGAGTTCTATTGGGATAGTATCCACAAATTATCTGAAAGATGGGGGAAATGTATAGCTAGTGATGGACATTACTTTGAATAAAGCACTTTTGATATTTCTCTTGAAATACTCATCTTTTCTTTGATTACAAAATCCGCATTATTAACTGGTACACCTGGTATGTGAAATCAGACATGACGACATATATCTATGGGTATGTGTGTATATATAAATACCAATATATTAAAGCTTCTTTAGTAGAGTTGACTAGCTTCATGTTTGTTTTAAGTCATTAATGTGCTAAAACTATTTTGGCCCTAGCTTGTTTGGCTTAGTGGATAGAGCGTCGGCCTGTGGACTGAAGGATCCCGGGTTTGATTCCAGTCAAGGGCACATGCCTGGGTTGTGGGCTTAATCCCCATTAGGGGGCGTGCAGGAAGCAGCTGATCAATGATTCTCTCTTATCATTGATGTTTCTCTCTCCCTCCCCTTTCCTCTCTGAAATCAGTAAAAATATATTTAAAAAAATAAAACTTGTTTTGTGTGTGATCTATGTGTCTGACTTACTGATTCTGTACTGATTTTGCACCTGCTGCTCTGTCAGGTACTCTGCTAGGCTTATACTATGGGGACTAGTAAGATGAGGTGCCTGTCCATAAACTCTACACTTGGGCGTTGGGACAAGGGTGGACATATGCTCCTGGTGCTGAAAAGAGAAGCCCCTCCTTGTCTCCTGAGGCTTACTCGGTGCTTTCCTGGATAAGGTCACACTTAAAACTGCAGTCTGTAAAGACTGTCCAAAGGTGTTTTAGGCAGAGCGAACAGCACATGTCAAGGCCAAGAATTTTGAAAGGGACTATAAAGGGGTAAATGTGATAAATATATAACATGTGGAGGAGAGACGGTGAATGAGGCTCACCTGGTGGGCACAGAATGCGTCGTGAGGGTCCTTTGTGCTCTAGTAAGAAAGGCTGTATTTCTGTCCCAGAGACTGAGTATGTACCTATTGAAGGATGAAAGAAGGGAAGTGGCATCCGATTTGCCTGTTCAAAATATCTGCCTGGCACTAGTATGAAGGATGAATAGAGGAAGTTTGGAAGTTGTTGGGTGTTAGCAGGTGAGAGGAATGAGAGCCTGAAATAAGACAGTTTTGGGGATGATGAAGAGGCAACAGATTGAGGACCGTGCTTCCTCTGACACCATATACCCTGTTTCCCCGAAAATAAGATAGTGTCTCCCCCCCCCGCCCCGGGGCTCCCGCGGCCCGCTCCTCCAGATAGTGTCTTATATTAACTTTTTCTCCCAAAGTTGCGCTAGGTCTTATTTTCGGAGGATGTCTTATTTTTTGGGGGAAACAGTACTTTCTAGCTCTCAGGTGTAGGATTGATAGGAGATATTTAGAAAAAGAAAACTGAAATGATTGAAGTTAGGCAGATGGAACAAATTCAGGTCGAAGCCAGATGATGCCAAGTTTACTTTGGGATCTGTTCAATTGCAGGTGCCCTTGTTACATTCAGGTGAAGGTGGCTGCTGGGTATTTGGATATGTGTATCATGGGAGTGAACTCAAGAGCTAAGAGCCAGTGAAAAGGCAGAAGTTGAGGGAAGAAGAACCTCTCTAGTGAAAAGAGAGTATTTCCATGAGTTTTCAAAAGAAACATTGTCAGGAAGACTGAGAAGGACCAGCCAGAGAAGCCAGGAAACAGATTTGTAGCAGGAAAGTGTATTTAGTACACAGTGGGTTATTCTGGAGACAGCTCTGGGGGAAGGTGGAGACGGCTCACCATGTCTGACTGACCTGATGGTCCATGGAGTATCCGTAAACAGTGGGTTTGTTAACTAGGTTCAGTGGTGAATTAGAGATGGGAATGTATAGGAAGTCTGATGAGACTCCCTAAAGAAGCTGGGCTCTGAAGAGAAAGTATATGGTGTCAGAGGAAGCGGGGTCCAGGAAGTATGGACATGGAGAGGGAGGTATGGCTGTGCTTATTTATAGATTTACTAGAGGCCATCGTGCATGAAATCTTCCCAGGCATGGCGGCTGCCTTGATCCCTGGGACAGTGGCAGGGGTGCTGGTCATTAAAGATAATGACCAGTTTGGCCAGTGGATAGAGTGTCGCTCTGCGGACTGAAGGGTCCCAGGATCGATTCCGGGCAAGGGCATGTACATTGGTTGCAGGCACATCCCTGGTGTGGGGTGTGTAGGAGGCAACTGGTCGATGTCTCTCTCTCATCGATGTTTCTAGCTCTCTCTCTCCCTTCCTCTGTAAAAAATCAATGAAATACATTTAAAAAAAAAAAAAAAAGATAAACAGGGGATTGGCTGTGTGAATTTGGAGTGAGGCATTGACTTCATCATACCCAGAGCACATGCTGCTGGTAGGTAAGTAAGCACACATAAAGATGGATATCTCCATATTACAGTCCTTTAATTTTTAAAATGGTGCTACTGTGAGTATTAAGGCAAGCTTTTATTCTTTATATTTTCCTCCTCTACTAAATGATTTTCTTGGATAATCTCTTGAGTGTGAGATGGAATATCCTCGGTTTGTCCCAGGGAGAAGGATCTATTCCGGTATCAGGAACTAGGTTTTCTTCCATCTCCAATTGCACTTGGGGAGGAAAGGCAGAACGAATGAATCTGTGAGGGAGCATCCAGACACCTGTTGATGGGCCTGCCGGTTACATGGAAGAAGAGGGGAGTCCTATTAGTTTTGTAGAGCATTGGAACAGAGTACCAGGAATTGGATGGCTTGAAACAACATAAATTCATTGTCTCACAGGTCTGATGTGTAAGCACTGGGAATCCAGGTGTGGGCATGTTTGCTTTCTTTGGAGGCTCTGAGGGAAAATCTGTCCCCAGCCTAGCTCCCAGCTTCTGCCAGTTGCTGGCAATTCTTGGTGTTTCTTGACTTGCAGTTGCATTACTCCAATATCTGCCTCTATTTATATTGTCACATGTCCTTGTCCCCGGGTGTCTGTGTGTCACTATGGGTCCAAATTTCCTCTTCTATTTCTTCTTCTTTAAAAACATTTTTATTGATTTCAGAGAGGAAGGGAGAGGGAGAGAGACAGAAAAATCAACGAAGAGAGAGGTTCATTGACCAGCTGCTTCCTGCACATCCCCTACTGGGGATTGCGCCCACAACCCAGGCATATGCCTTTGACTGGAATCGAACCTGCCACCCTTCAGTCCACAGCCCAAAGCTCTATCCACTGAGCAAAACAGGCGATGGCAAATTTCTTCTTGTAAGGACACTGCCCATGCTCTTTTAGTATGACTTTACCTTAACATGATCTGCAAAGACTGTTTTCAAACAAGGTTACATTTCTCAAATGGATAGGAGAATTGGGGACACACATCAAATTAAATCAGTGGCTTTATAAATGAATTTCTAAAATGAAAAAATGTAATGAATTTAATGCATCCATTAAAATGTATGAAAGTATAGGCAGTTTTTATTTATATATTTTTTAAATATATTTTTTATTGATTTTTTTTACAGAGAGGAAGGGAGAGGGATAGAGAGTTAGAAACATTGATGAGAGAGAAACATTGACCAGCTGCCTCCTGCACACTCCCTACTGGGGATGTGCCCACAACCAAGGTACATGCCCTTGACCAGAATCGAACCTGGGACCTTTCAGTCCGCGCAGACCGACCCTCTATCCACCGAGCCAAACCGGTTTCGGCTATAGGCAGTTTTTATTAATGCAGTTAAAGCAGGCTCATTTTATTTGTTCGGACCTATTCAGAGCTAGAGTCTATGATTAAAAGGGAGGGAGGGAGGAAAACATTGATGTGAGAGAAACATCGGTTGATCCTGGGCCTCTACAGCCCCCACCCCCAGGGCATTCGGACAGGGCTTCAATGACAAGTTTTTAGTAATTTTTAAAATTATGAACCAATTCAGATAAAATCCTATCTAGGTTCATGTATCTGAATTATAAATTAAAACTTCCTCAATTTCATTACTTTTTAAGCCCATGAATACCATTATTGTCAAGGAAAGCTCATTGAAGACAATCTTTTCTGAAGAGAAAAGTCACTGCATGTTTTCAATAGATGGTATAAAATGCTTACTTCTCGGTTCCCCTCAGTACCCAAATAACATATAGGTTTGTTAACCGAGTCTAGATAGACATCACCCGAAAGCACAATTGTGTATAATTTGTGTATAATTTCTGCTTTTTGTTGTATTTTTAGTTTTCAACAGTGGTGGAGGGGTAGATTTTCTTCATTATCTTATCTTCTTTTAAAGTTTCTGTCAGGCTTCCTGGTTGTGTTTTAGACCAGAGCTGTCCGGCAGATCTGTCTGTAGCCATGTAAATGTTCCATACCTGTGTTATTAGGTATGGTAGCCACTCGAAATGGAGCTGGCAGAATTTAGAAACTAAATTTTAATACCATTTAATTTTAATTAATTTAAATTTAAACAGGCACACATAGCTAGACTTCTTCCTTTTTCTCTCTCTAGTTCTGCCTTCTTCTTCTCTCAGGGAGTCATTGTTAATAGTTTAAGGTCTACCCTACTAATTTTTTTGTCCCTATGTAAGAAATAAATGCATATGTTGGAGGATACACTGTTTTTAAGCAAGAAAATGTGATCCCGCTTTGCACACGAGTCTGCATCTTGTGTTTTTTCACTTGGATGAGTTCTGAATTTCTCCATAGATGCTCCGGGACCTCTGGACCACCCTCAGTGTCTGGTCGGGATGGTTTCTCAGCTGTTAATAGCTACACCGTTAGTGTATGATGTGTATTTACTCAGTGATCATTAATTACAATTAAAATCCAGTGAGGAAAGTAGAAATCACTCATTTTAAGATGTAAACCTTTTTATTAGATTTCTTTAGATAAATCAGAGTTCTCTCTTTTTCTTGTATTTGGGCTTTGTCTTGCTCTCTCATCTTTGTTATTTTTATGACTTTACTTCTCTTTCAGATTAAAACTCATGAGATCTTATACTTCTTTTTAGTGCAACAGTTTGAGTGATGGCAGCCAATTTTTTTAAATTAAATTATTATCTGTGTACGTATTTTAACATTGCCCCCCCCCCATACATACCCTCCCTCCCCAGAGTTTTATGTCCATTGGTTGTACTTATATGCAGATGGCAGCCAATTTTAATAACCAGGACAGTGGCTTTCTCTTCTGACTTGTAATAAAACCTTAAAATTTTAAAGCTGCCTATCCTAGATTAACCATGTTTTTTTGTGGAGAGGGAAGTAGAATGGAGATAAAAAAGATGCAAAGATGCATGTAAAACTTCGTTCTGTTTTCAAATAACCATTAGAATCAAAAGAGGCTGGGTTAGGTTGAACCACATGAAGTTGCCTTTTTTTTTTTTTTACCCCTCCCAAAGGATAAAATAGTCAAATATTGACAATTTCATGAGGTTCAAATGAAATGAATTAATTTACTTTTTTTCAGTTTATATAGGAAGAAGCTCTAACTCAAGGAAGGCTGCACAAGTGAACTGATTCATACAGGGAAGCACAGTTGAAGGTCATGCATCAATTCTAGGTTCAGTTATTGGACAAGGCAACAGGATCGGGACCATATTTTAAATATACCACATTACAAATATGCCTTTTGTGGAATCATCCTTTTTCCCCCCATAGTGCAGCTTTATTTTCATATACTTTGACTGAATTTTCAAATTATCAGAAGTTTCTCAAACTGAAACCAGCCAAATATTATTTATTTTGAATGCTTGTTATTTTGGATTATCTTTACTATAGTCTCCCTATCCCCCAATTCTATTAATAGGGGTAATAAAACATTGTTTTCGCCAGGCTGGTGTGGCTCAGTGGTTGAACATTGATTTATGAACAAGGAAGTCACAGTTCGATTCCTGGTCAGGGCCCATGCCCTGTTAGGGCTTGATTCCCAGTGTGGGGTGTGCACGAGATAGCAATCAGTGATTTTCATAAATTTTTTTCTCATTTTTTAAATTAAGGTATTATATGTGTACATATCTTACCATTGGCTCCCCCCCCACCCCCCCTGATTTTCATCATTTCCCTTCTTTGAAATCAAAATATATTGCTGAAACCAGGTCCTGGGTTCGATTCTGGTTAGGGGCATGTACTTTGGTTGTGGGCACATCCCCAGTGGGGGGTATGCAGGAGGCAGCTGATCGATATTTCTCTTTCATTTATGCTTCTAGCTCTCTATCTCTCTACCTTCCTCTCTGTAAAAAATTAATAAAATATATTAAAAATTATATTAAAAAATAAAAACTTTAATAACTACCTCTGGGCTCTTGACAAACACTGTTTTGATGAATGAGATAATTTTAAAATAGTGCTTATGATACAGTAAGGTCCTTGACAAATGGATATTTGATTTTGAATTGCTGTTTTCTCTTGAAGGGTCTGAAATATTTGAAGAAGGCCTAAAGACCCCCAAGACGTTGTAAACTTGGAAAGCCAAATGAGAACGGTTTTAAAACTCTAACATACTATTTTTCCTGTTTTAACAACCCCGTACTCCTCAGGTTAGAACCTAGTTTCACAAAAAGGAACATGCTTGATTAACTGTTATCAAAATCTATTTAGAATATACTTACTTTTTGTGTTTTGAAATAGATTTACTCACAGATATCTAAACACACAGATATATCTACATATGAGTGAAACTGATCAGATTATATATATTATATTAGGATACAATTTTTTATTCCAACCGAGATGCTTCACTGTATGTTATGGTAATGTGGAATTTGGGGAGTTTGATCATTTTTATTGTAAGTCATAGATAGGTCTTTATTTTAAAATATTTCTTTTTTGAAAAAGTTTAAACATATTTTTTTGATTTCAGAAAGGAAGGAAGAAAAAGAGGGAGGGAGAGAGAAACATTAATAATGAGAGAGAATCATGGACGGCTGCCTCCTGCAAGCCCCCACTGGGGATCAAGTCCAAAACCCTGGCATGTGCCCTGACTGGAAATTGAAAGGTGACCTCTTGGTTCATAGTTTGACATTCAGCCACTGAGCCACAATGGCTGGGTGAAAGTATTTTTTATTCTATAAGTACACGTGCTCATCATAAATTCAAACCAACCACAGGTATAAATCACAAGCTGAGCTCTCTATTCACCACTATTTATCACTAAAAACTGTCTTGTGTTTCCTTCCAGATATTTTCCACTTGTAGATAAATATGCATAGTAAAAAATATAGACTAGGTAAATATCTTTTTTGAAAACAAATGGAATTATGTTGTAAACACTTCCTGTAACTTTCTTTTGCTGAACATAGAATATCTTGTACTTCCTCATAGGTATATCTTGGTTAATAATGTAGGTGCACTTCAGCGATGGTTGAAATGGTGATTTTCCCCATTTATTGAATCCTATTTTTAAAAATGACAATACAATCAAATAATGTAATATAATTGTCAATAAATAAGGCTGGCTCAAGAAAAATCAAACAGGAAAAGTTGGATTAAAAGATTAAAACTTGCACTCTCTCGTTATTTGCAATAGAAAGGAAGCATGGTCTCTTTAATATACATAGTATTTAAAAATATTCTATGTGCCTCTTGTCTATTGTAGAACCCATTTAAACTTTTGGGGGCCTATTTATATCTTTTTGATTTAAGATAACCAAGGATATGTTCTGTATTTATCCCTTTGAGAGATTAATGTGATGATTTTTTTTTTTTTTTAAGGAATATAGAACAAAATTCTGTATAAAATATGTCCACTGTAAATTCAAAATCCTGGTTGCACTTGCTGGTCTGATGGTCTTAGAAGACATGTAAGAGCCTGAGCTCTGTGTTAAGCCTGTTCTGGTTCAATCCTGGAAGTATTACTTGATAATTGTGGGACTATGACTCCCTTCATGCCTGATTGTCCCCCTTTGTAAGATAAGGAGGAATGATTATAGTGATGGTTCTACAAAGTTACCTGCGGGTCACGGTCATGGATAAACCCTGAGATTTCAGTGGTTAGGACAATAACAGTTTATCTTTGCTGTCTGCACACATGACTTCCAAGATTGCCCTAGGCAAGATTGCCCTAGGCATGGATGTCGCCTAGCAGATGGGGGAGGGAGAAGGTGCACCTTTGCATGGAGGTTTGGGACAGGGCCTGGGAGTCCTGAAGGAGGTATTCATCACTTTTGTCCACGTTGTGTTACCTGGAAGTCGGACACATGGAAGGGAAGTTGAGAAATGTAGCTGCATGCCTAGGAGTTGCGTTGGGTGAATAGGCAGCCAGTCAGACTTTGCCATTAAGTACTCAGCCTAGAATATGGTTCTCAAGTCACTTCACCTCTTGGGGTCTGTGTTTCCCTCTTAAAGTGGAGGAAGGGGTAGTGGGGAGGGAATAATATCATTTATTGAGAACTTCTAGGCAGTACTGTTTTAGGAGAACTGGACATTATAACCACAATAACTCATTTACTTTGTACTAAAGTCTTCCAGGTAAAGGCTGTTACTATCCTTTGTTTCTTTCGTAACATCTGAGGAAAGAAGACACAGAGTGAGCCAGGGAGACAGGTTTGAACCAGTGTTCTCTCGCGCAGGGTCTGTGCCTGCAACGCTTGGCTGCCAGTCCTGCAAGGATGCGGCTTCCCTCCACCTCTGCCCTCTGCTGTGTCCTGCGCCTCCCTCCTCTCGGTGCCTTTTCACCAGCGGAGGTCTTTTGCACTACTAGGATGCCTATTTATCCATTTTCCTGCCAGTGCTGGGAATTGTGATTTAAAAAAATCTATGAAAGCATTGAAGATTGGTTTGGGAATGTAAGTTCCTCCTTGCCCTCCATAAGTTTACAGTTGAATCAATCATAATTTTAGCTGTCTGAATAGAAAATGGCATAATTGTGAATGTGGAAACAGCACATTCCTTGCCAAGTAATGCTGCTCTGGAGCAGGGCTGCTCATCTCGGCACTGTTCAAGTTCGGGGCTGGCTGCTCCTTGTGTGGGGTGCGTTGCGGGATGTTTGGCAGCATTCCCAGGCTCCACCAGCCAGATGTCTTCAGACACTGCCAGTTTTTGTGTGTGTGTGTGTTTGTGTGTGTGTGTGTTTGTTTGTGTGTGTGTGTTTGTGTGTGTGTTTGTGTGTGTGTTTGTGTGTGTGTGTTTGTGTGTGTGTGTGTTTGTGTGTGTGTGTTTGTGTGTGTGTTTGTGTGTGTGTGTCTGTGTGTGTGTGTTTGTGTGTCTGTGTGTGTGTTTGTGTGTGTGTGTCTGTGTGTGTGTGTTTGTGTGTGTGTGTGTTTGTGTGTGTGTGTTTGTGTGTGTGTGTGTGTGTGTTTGTGTGTGTGTGTGTGTGTGTGTGTTTGTGTGTGTGTGTGTGTGTGTGTTTTAAAAAAATGTCCCCCCTCTCAAGTTGCGAACCACTGGTCTTGTTAGAGAACGGGACTACTACGTAAGAATGATTGGATCCCCAGAATGGTTCCCAGCACATAGGCAAGACTCCAATATTTGTTGAATAAACGAATAATTATATTTTGGCTTGAAATAAAAATCAAACATGACT
This sequence comes from Nyctalus aviator, assembly GCA_036971965.1. NCBI lineage: Eukaryota > Metazoa > Chordata > Mammalia > Chiroptera > Vespertilionidae > Nyctalus > Nyctalus aviator. The sequence continues at coordinate 68,572,657 of CM072930.1, read as the reverse complement.
TGAGCTGACTGTTTAGGTGTCTTTATCATAGACGAAGCTTTCCATTGAACATATCTTTTTGTCTTATTTTCTAATCTGGATTATTAAATTGACAGGGTTATTTTTTCCAGTGTGTAATTGATTCTGATTTATTATTTATTTATTTTTGCTGTAATATATTTAGGACCTATCCACTGAATTATGTTCAAACACCTTAGCGTGGCATTGAAGTCCTTCCCATGTCCTGGGTCCCTTTTATTTGTTTTCTTCTGCATGTGGCAGACTTTCACCTGGTCAAGGCATTCTTCCTACTTGAATTACTTCTCTTTCCTCCCTCTCCTCCCTCTCCGTCTGAAATCCAACCCTCCTCCTTTGTGAAGTCTTCACCTATCATAAGCACTCTCTCCTCTCTCAGCTAATCTGATGGTTTGTATTCACTGTACTTGAGACACTCTACTGTTTGTTTATTTCCCATACACACAAGTTGTTGTTTTTTTAATCTTCAACCAAGGATATTTCCTCCCCATTGAATTTTTAAAGAGTGGAAGGGGAGGGGGAGTGGGGAGAGAGAGAAAGAGAGAGAGCTTAAGAAAGAGAGAAAAAGAAACATCTATGTGAGAGAGATACATTGATTACTTGTCTCCCTCAAGCTGGCCAGGACCAGTTTTCAAGTTTGATGAGTTTCTCTTACTTATACTTGTATCTCCATCTGGGCGTTGTCATTATATGCTGTGCATTAATTGAAGTAGAGGTTTTATATCTTGTCTGGGACTTTTGGGAGTGGTTCATTCACTGGGTATCAAATTGAATAAATCCTTCCGATATTAAGAGTCTATGATACTGCTTCAGGTGTACTTCTAGTCATATAGTTCGAATCAAGTAAATAAATATTTCTAGGTGTTTTTTCATGGAATATTATATACAAGTAAAAGTAGAGATATTTATATATCAAATCCCCATATCTTCTCATCACCTAGTTTTAACAGCCTTGTAATTATGTTTCTTCTGTGCTGCATCCCTCCCTTCCCCTTGTTCCCCCTTCTTCTCCCTCCCTCTCCCTCCCTTCCCCTCTCCTTCCCTTCCCTCTGGGTTATTTTTGATACAAGCTTAGATTTAAATTATCAATACTCAGCATGTGACTAGTATTTAAAAAAAAAATTTTTTTTTGTATTGATTTCAGAGAGGAAGGGTAGGAATAGAGAGAAAGATGAGAGGAAAACATCCTCCTGTGCCGGAAACCCTGGGCATACCTGGATTGGAATCCATGACCTCTGGGTTTGATGTTCAACCACTGAACCACACTGGGCTAAAGTTTCATTTTTACATGACTTCTGTGAAAAGTTCGGGAGAAACTGTCTCAACGGAAAGAATAGGAAGATGGAGTTTAGAAGTCACTCAAGGAGTAGCCTTGGAAGATGTTCTGTTGGTGTTACGAAGGCCTTGGATAGAGGGGTGAAAGGTAGATGAGCAAGGAGGGAAACACAATATATGGGTTCTTCCTAGAAGCTAGGCTATGAAAGAAAAAGTTCAAGAGGGAGTTTTTTTGAAGTTGAAAATAGAACACAGAAAATTAAGCTGCATTTCCTCCCAAACCCAGGACTTCTGACTTAGTATGCTAAAGAAAGTTTTTGTTTCAGAGTGAAGGAAATATTGGAACTTGAGTTTGTTAATTGTGTTTCATGGTTCATCATTATTGTTTCATTTTAACTGGTTAAGGAAAGTGTGACTAGGAAATGATATCCTGGTAAATGCAGATGTAAATATAGTAATGGGTACAAAAATGAAACACCTTAATATCCACTTTGTACAAGAAGAGTCTGGCAGGTACTGGGCAGGGTGGGCAGCACAAAAGAGACATTTTTTTCTTAGGGAACTTAACAGTCTAGATAGAGAGCAACAAGTAAAAAGGAAAGAAAAACAAGAAAGCCCCATTGCTTTAATAGTTAATTAAGAAATCACAGTTTAAATAAGTCAAGTTCGGGGTGGATGTGGGGTGGGGGAGCTGTCTTACAGGCACCCCTCAGGAGATGTCAAGGTAGAACACCATAGGACTAAGTCCATTGGCCTTGGGAGAAGGGGAGGAGACATAGAGTCAAGGACCTTCTAGGAGTCTGGAATTAAGGCTTGGAGGAAGGTGAGATATTTGGAGTGGAGGGAAATTCATTTTTAACTTAAAATTGTGAAATTTTGCATTCCTTCTGCATGTAATTTTATATATGACTAGAAGCCTGGTGCACGAAATCATGCACAGGTGGGGTCCCTTGACATGGCCGGCAATTGGGGCTGATCGCGGGGAGGGACTGAAGGAGGTTGGCTGGGCTGCAGGAGGTTGGCTGTGGGAGTGCACTGACCACCATGGGGCAGCTCCTGTGTTGAGCATCTGCCTTTAGGTGGTCAGTGCATGTTATATCGACTGGTCGACCAGTCATTCGGTTGACTAGTCTTAATAGTTGCTAGGCTTTTATATATACAGGTTATATATACAGACAGTCCTTTGGTCATGTCAGACTCAACGTACATCATTTTGTCGCCATCTGTATATATATATTGCACATTACCTGGGACGCCATCACATACTGACCGTTCACAGGGTAGGCAGGGCCATGTGAGATTCTGGCTCTAGCGCAATTTTGTCCCATCCAGGCAGACTCCTCTGCAGCCGAATCCTGACGCCAACCTGGGGTTTACTAAACTTAACTAGAGCTGCTCCCCACACCTCCACCCCCTGCAGCAGGGAGCCCTGGAAGCCTCCTGACATGCGGGTGGCTAGGGAGAGCCGAGTGGGGCGGGGACTGCATGGAGCCTCAGAGGAGTGGGGCGGCTGGAGTCAAGTTTGGGGTGGGGGTGGGGTGGGGGAGCTGTCTTACAGGAGTCCGGACTGCAAATAAGGAAGTTAAAAAAAAACAAACAAAACAAAAAAACCAGCTCAATACATTTAAAAAATTAGATTTAATTTTTAGGACAGTTTTAGGTTTATAGAAGTGCGCAGAAAGTACAGTTCCCACGTACTCTCCCCCTCCTGCAAGAAGTCTTACTTTAAAGGAAATTTCAGGTAAACAAAGTAGATGTGAGTTTAGTTTGTCATTTTTAAATTCAAGGCCCTTCTGAAAAATTGATCTCCGCATGGATCTCTTCCTTGTGCTTTGCATTTCTATTTTTTTAACTGTCATTTTTTTTTTTTTTTTTTAAATATATTTTATTGATTTTGTACAGAGAGGAAGGGAGAGAGATAGAGAGTTAGAAACATCGATGAGAGAGAGTCATCGATCAGCTGCCTCTTGCATACCCTCCACTGGGAATATGCCCGCAACCAAGGTACATGCCCTTGACCGGAATCGAACCCGGGACCCTTCAGTCCCCAAGCCGACGCTCTATCCATTGAGCCAAACCGGTCCCGGCTTAACTGTCATTTTTAACAAATGCACAAACTTCACAATTGTCTGTTACTGAAAATTCTGAATACTACTGTAATTTCTCCAGTTGCAGAGTGGTAAAAATAAGACAATAAAAACAATATCGTTAGGTATTTATTAGGAAGTTTTATTTATGGTAATTATGACATGTAATTCCTCTTCACTCCAAATGTTCAATTTATAAAAACTAAATTTAGCTAAACAGTCATTCCTCTTGATACTCTGTATGTAATTATCACCTGTAAATGTTTCCGACTGTACTTAAAACGTAGGAGGAACAATGTCATTTAATTATAACTATTTTGAGTTGCTGTGATGATTATTAGCTATGTAGTTGCAAAACTTTTGATGTTTTTCTTTTTTTGCCTATAATGTTCTTATTGCTACATAAATTTACCCTGACAGTTACTTGCATAATGTTTCAGTCTTTATAATCCTGGTTGATTTTCCTTTAAAACCTTTCTGACACAAGAAACTAAGTAAGAGTTGCACTCTATATGCTCTGTATTTAGGATATTGTCTGTTTGATTGTCCATTTTACATTCATACTCTAGCATCTGTTTTCCTGTAACATGCCCAGATGAGGGCGTTATCACCCTTTGCTCATTTGATTTGTAAAATGATACCTCCTTGCTTTAATTTCCATTTCTAAAATTGTTAGGTTGAATATTTTGTGTATAAAGTTCATTTCATTTTTTTAAATTGCTGGCATTATTATTTATTATTCTTTGTTTTTCTATTGAGAATATGATTTTTTTCTCTTTAAAAAACACTACTGTATTAGTACTTTTTAAGAAAAATTATTTAATATTTACTAAATGATATATTTTAGGTGGCTTAAGAGGCAAGTTACATTCTGACTGTAGAACAGTAATGTAGTAACTCAGTTTTTATTGTGTAGGTATGTATTGTATATACATATGTTCATACACAAGATAGATATCAAATTATTGAACAAAATAGTCACAGGGATTTTTAAAAAAAAATAATCAGAATGATGGGCACAATTTTTCAGTCTCCTGGTGGTTTGGTATTATATAGTCTCCTAATGGTTAGAAGTATATAAGACCGTAGGCTTTAATCACAGAGGCATTTCTATCTATTATTATAAACAAACCATAAACACCATAAACTATTCCTTTCCTTTTTTTTTTTTTTAAGGTACACATTTAAAAAATATTTTTTATTGATTTTTTTTTTTTTTTTTTTTTTTGCAGAGAGGAAGGGAAAGGGAGATAGAAACATTGATGAAAGAGAAACATTAATCAGCTGCCTCTTGCACACCTCCTATTGGGGATGTGCTTGCAACCAAGGTACATACCCTTGACCAGAATTGAACCTGGGACCCTTCAGTTTGCAGGCTGACGCTCTATCCACTGAGCCAAACCAGTTAAGGCTATTTCTTTATTTTTACATATGACTCCTAAGGACTATCATGAGATACATTATTTTGGAAGGTTTGCCATATAGAGTGGGATTAATAACAATCTAATTTTATACTAGAGCATAAAAGATAAAGCGCTCTCCCAGTGGTTCCCAAGGAAAAACATCTTTTAACCCTTTCCCCACTTACTAAATTATAGATGAACTAGAGGCCTGATGCACGAAGATTCATGCAAGAATAGGCCTTCCTTCCCCTGGCTACTGGCACCGGCTTCCCTCTGGCACCCAGGACCTGGGCCTTCCCTCTGGTTGCCGCCTTCCATTTTTGCTCTGGTCTTGCCACCCTCCTGTAGCTGCATCCATCCCCCTTAGTTTCTCCTCCCACTTCCCCCATAGCAGGAGTCCCGCCCCACCCTGGCTGCTCCACACCTGCCTGTGCGCTGCCCAGATAACTGGCCTGGCCCCTGCCATCTTTGTTGCGTCAGTTTGCATATTCCCTCCTTATTGGGTGCCTGTTATCTTTATCATGGAGTGATAGTTAATTTGCTTATTCCTTCTTTATTAGCTAGTGTATATGCTTGCCAGGAGTCGAAAGGCCCTTCATTGGAAACCAGTGTTACTAGTTTAGTGCCTGTCATTCTATTTTGCTGTATGTTTTTTGTGTATAAACACACATAGTTATAAAACACAAATGCTTATTTATACATGTATGTACACTTATAAAACTTTCATGGAATCGTACATTCTGTAGTGCGCTTTTTCTCATTAAACTGTGTCTTAGTCTTAGAGGTCTTTATTAGTACAAATAGGTATTCCTTTTTGTACTAATAATGACTGAAAATCACTGAATGGCTAGCACATATTTATTTCAATATCCCCTCAACCAGCTTTTATGTTGTTTGTTCTATAGTGAACGTCCTCATATATGTATTATCTAGATATTTATGCATGTGAAGTTGGGTAGAGTTCTAGATATGAAACTGACAGAGCAAATGGTGTGAATATCTTATATTTGGTGCGTATTACTAAAGAGCCTTTCCGTATACGCTACGTTATTCACACCCCTGCAGCTGTTATGTGCGAGTCTTCATCTCTTCTGTGTTCCCACTGTCCCTGGTTTGTATTAGTATTTTTCACTTCCCATCTCACTGTTTGAATTCCCTGATTACTTGGTGAAGTTGAACACTTTTCCATATTTTTAGAATCATTTTGTCTACACATGGCTTATTTGAATCCTTTGTTCCTTTTTATATTAGGTTTTCTCTGTTTACTTGTTTTCATTTCTTTTTCTTTATGTTCATGAATAAGGTTTATTTTTCATTGAAGTTATTCCTAGTAACTTGCTTGTTTCATTGCATTTGAATTGATTATTGCTGCTGTTTGTTCAGCATGAAGTACAGGAAAGTTGTTGATATTTTTGTTACTGTGTTGATCTGACAATCTTTGAGAACTCTTAACTTTTCAGATAATTAACCTGTGTTTTCTAATAGATGTTGGTGGTGATGTTTGCCAATGATGACAGTTTTGTCTGTTCCCATGTGGTGTTAAAGTTCTTATTTTTTCTTTATTTCCCTTAATGACAAGCACAGTATTATGTTACATGGCTTACTTTTAAAGTTTGACCCCAGTCGTTGGCTGGGTGGCTCATTTGGAACATTGTCCTGGATACCAAAAAGGTTGCAGGTTTGATCCCCAGTCAGGATGCTTACGGGAGGCAACTGATTCATGTTTCTCTCTCACATTGATATTCCCTCTCCCCTTTCTCTCTCTTTAAATCAATAAACATTATCCTTGGATGAGGATTAAATAAATAAATCAACAAAGTTTGACTCCATATGAAATTTTATTTTTTGCTCAATGGGAAGCAAAAGTATATTTGCATCTTTATTTTATTTTATTTTATTATTTTTTTCAATGAGTGTTTAAATCAGCTTTATTGAAGTATAATTGATGTGCAGTAAGCTACCTGTATTGAAAATGTACATTCTCCTAAGTTTTAACACATGTATATACCCATGAACCTATTACAGTTAAGATAATTACTATATCCATCATTCTCAAATGTCCTTATACTCTTCATAATCCTTTGTCTCACCCTTCCCTATCCCCACTACCATACACAGGCAACCACCAACTTATTTTATGTTGGTATAGGTTAGTTTGCACTTTTATAGCATGTTATATAAATGGAATGATGCAGTATATACTCTCTTTGTCTGTCTGGCTTCTTGTACTCAGGATAACTATTAAGGGATTGATAATGTTGTTGCATGCCCAGTAGTCTTCTTTCCTTCCTCCCTCCCTCCCTCCCTCCCTCCCTCCCTATTATTGGCTTCCAAAGGGGAGTTTAGGGTCAAAAGGAGTTTCGGGTGTGCCCAGATCCTATTCATCAAAATCTGGATAAGCTCCTTATTTTTTGGTACAAGATTTAGCATATGGAGGCCTGGGTGAGTCAAGGTTCTATTTGTTCCTCATTCCAAGCACATGAATTAAGAAATCAGTACTGATAAGAGGATTCTGCCAGTGCCCTCGGGCTCAGCTGATAAGAATTAAAAGAATGTCCTTGTGCCTTCTCCGGCGGCTCTCTACATCTCACCCCCTTTTTTTTTTTTTTTTTTTACTAATTTTTAAAAAAAATATATATTTTATTGATTTTTCACAGAGAGGAAGAGAGAGGGATAGAGAGTTAGAAACATTGATGAGAGAGAATTATCGATCAGCTGCCTCTTGCACACCCTCCACCGGGGATGTGCCCGGTACATGTACCAAGGTACATGCCCTTGCCCGGAATCGAACCTGAGACCTTTCAGTCCGCAGGCCGACGCTCTATCCACTGAGCCAAACCGGCCCCGGCTTTTTTTACTAATTAAAATAAAACTTAAACATAAATAATAGGGCTCTAAAATTGTTGCAAACAATGCCAATGCAAAAACTAAATTACATACATGTTATTTTCAAAACTTGAATGTCAAGAGCAAAACTCTGGCTATTAAATAATAACAACAATGCCAATGCAAAACCACAAAATGAGAAATCAGAATTATGGACATATTAATATTTTTAGCTACTAAATGAGTCTCTTGTTGCTGGTGTAGATTTACTCAGAGTCCTTGGACTTGCACAAGACTTTGCAGAAGACTGGAAGCTAACAGATGATAGCATGAGCAGGAACATGATTAAAGTAGCTTCCACTTCAGTCTTTAATTTCTTCAGATGACTCCATGTTGGCACCTCAGTCCTTTGCGTAGCTTTCAGTTTTCTTCTCCCACTTTGCTGTCGTCAGGGTAACTCTCAGTCCTTTTGGGTGAAGGGACACAGGAGCTTCTCTGAGTCCATTGTGATGACAGACATAACACTCTGGCACCCGAATTGGTGGCATTGCTCCTTTCCTTTCATTTTGAACCCATGGTTCGACCCCACAACACTCCGGGCTTGGCTGCTGCTGCTCTGGGCCTGGCTGCTGCTGCTCTGGGCCTGGCTGTTGCTGCTCCAGGCCTGGCTGCTCTGGGCCTGGCTGCTGCTGGTCCAGGCCAGGCTGCTGCTGCTCCAGGCCTGGCTGCTGCTGGTCTGGGCCTGGCTGCTCCAGGCCTGGCTGCTCCGGGCCTGCCATTCTTCCATTTCTCCAGCTGTTCACATTTTAAGAGCCCCATCGGTCCCTCATTGCTCTTATTATCATGTTAATTGTTGTCTATTAACTACCCAGTACCTCCTTCCTGTGGTTTTGGATGATAGATGTCCTTCATATTAGTTTTCATTTTTAAATTGTTGTGGGAGCAGCAGACCAGTTGCTCACCTACACCGCGATCTTGATTTCTCCCTCTTTATTTTATTTTTAAAATATGTTTTTTACAGAGGAAGGGAGAGGGATAGAGAGAATGAAACATTGAGAGGGAAACATCACGATTGGTTGCCTCTTGCACACCCCCTACTGGGAATCAAACCTGCACCCTAACTAGAAATCAACCAGTGACCTCTTGGTTCCTGGGTCAATGCCCAACCTTTGAGCCATACCAGCCGGGCTATAATTTGCTTCTTTAGAATAGTTAGGTAGCTATCTCAATTCTTGTTATTAAATGTGAATTTTCCTCCAGAGTTGTAGAACCATTGTGTTCACTCAACAAAGCCTGCTTTAAGTGCCTGTGATCTGCTGGTACTGTTAGGCATTGAAAGTTCTGTAGTGAATAGATCAGAGTTCTAACACTCATGGAGATTTCATTCCAGTTGAAGAGACAGGTTGATAAAACAACAGGTAAATATGCAAAGGCTTTAAAGTGGAACATCTTAGTGTGTTCATGAAAGGCAGTATAGCATGGAAGGGCCATGGTGTGGAAGGAGGAGTGTGCTCATATGTGACCTGACCTCAGGGGGAACCAAGGTAGACACACCAAGTAGGCCATGGAAGATTTTTCCAGGTGTGATGAATAGCCACTGATTTAATTTAAGGTTTTAAATTATCATTAATAATTGTTCGGAGAGCCTGTAGGCCAGTGAGAGTGGAAACGGGGCCACTAATTGCAGTATAGTCAGTGGTTCAGAATGTTGCTATGGAGCTAAAGCCATTAAATTTGGGCATAGCCATTATCTTCTCTGAGCTTCACTTTTTTCATATGTAAATAGAGATGGTAATAAGAGTGTCTCTTACATACTAAATACTCAGTAAAGGTGAGTTACATAATTCCCAATTGTAATAGTAACAAAAAACCCATGGTGACATTTGGCTGTTGACAGTGTAACTGAAACATATCTTGAAGGTAGAGCTGATAGGATTTGCTGATGTGATATATGGGGCATGAGAGAGGAATCTAAAATGATGAAGCTGAGCTACTTGGTTGATGGGTGTCACTCTTTACCGAGATAGGAAACACTGGGAAAAGAGCAAGTGTGGAATCAGATTTGTTTTTTGACATGTTAACTTTGAAATGCTTGTTTGAATCCAAATGGAGCTGTAGGGTAGACAGTTAAGTATGAGTTAAGAGTGGACAGGTAGGGAGTGGAGGAATTTGGGCCAATAACAGCATAAATATCAAGAGCCTGGGTGAGATTGCCCAGGGAACGAGCCTTTGTATATGGAGAAGAGACTTTGTGCCCGAGCCCTGGGCACTCTGCCATTTAGAGGTCAATAAAGAGGAAGCGGAACCAGCAGAAGGAAAAATATGGGAGTTTAGGAGAGTGTTCTGTCCAAAAAGCCAACGAGAAAATGATCACTTGTCTCATGGGCATGTCCGGATGCTGTCGGCCTGTATATGTGTGCAGCACCAAGTAGTCCTCCTGGGACTGTGCTGGACATCTCCTTAGCTCACTTTTGGAAGTCGTGTTGTACTGATCAGGGTCAGGCCCACCCACGGGCAGGTTGCAGATCAGCTCAGGCGCTCACACCTCTCTACACGCTCTTCTGGGTTTCAAACTGCATTGAGTTCTTTCCGTACAGGGGATACTGGAGAGGCAAAGTAGTGAGTGAAGTCAGTGACAGTTTGGCAATACTTTGCATTTTGGTGTTTGTTCCCAATCAACCTACTATTATAATTTTTTTTTCTAAAATATATTTTTATTGATTTCAGAGAGGAAGGGTGAGGGAGAGAGAGAGAGAAACATCAATGATGAGAGAGAATCCTTGATTGGCTGCTTCCTGCATGTCCCCTACTGGGGATTGAGCCGCAACCTGGGCATGTGCCCTGCCGGGAATTGATCTCATAGTTCATAGGTCAACACTGAGCCACACCGGCTGGGCATGCTATGTATTTTTAACCCATTGTATGCCATAAGCATCTGTAGATGCAAGCAGTGGGCCTTCCCCACATGCCATGTGCGCCTATAAAAAAAATGTTTTCCCTAAGTGGCAGCCCTGACCAACTTTAAAATCATTTTTCATGAGAATTTTCAGCTGAAAATATTCAAGAACACCCGAATTGTAATGTATTTGTTTTTATAATATTCATTGCAAATTTTATTTTTTTAATTAAATTCAAAATATTGTGACATGGGGATGGTTTCTGTTTTGGATGCATGGTAGTTAACTGGTTAAGGAAACTCAAATAGTTGTTCCATATATTATTTTCATGTTTTATATTTGCATTCAGTGGGTGGCATATTTCTAAATCATATATAGAACTGGACCCCCTTGCTTGAGATTTTTTGTATGTTTTTAGTGGAAAAAAAAGGGGGATGGCTGTATTACATTTTTCTTAGTTTGATTTGGTATGATAATTTTAATATCTAGGGAAAATGGGTGGTAGAATGCCCTTTTTTAAATTCTGTGAAACAGGATTTTTGTTTATGATGGATGTTTGATTATGTCTTTACTTTCGTTGTCAGCGTAATGCCTACCTCATAGAATGAGTTAGGAAGTATTTCTTCCTCCAGTATATCCTGAAGATAGTATAGGATTAGTATTATTTCTTAAATGTTTAATAAAATTAATCAGTGAAGCCACCTGTAGCTGTTTGTCCTTTAATTTTGGATAAATTTTTTTTTGCTATGTCTTCAAAGTCATTTATCTTCTTTTCTTTTCTTTTTGCTGTTTCTAATCAGATGTTGATCTTTCAAAGTGAAATTTTTATTAGGTGTTATCTTTTTGTTGTTGATTGGAAGGTAAAAAAGGAGAAAGAGAAAGGTAGAGAGAGGGAGAGAAACAAATATTGATGTGAGAGAGAGAGACATCAATTGATTGACTCCCTCATGCACCCCCATGGGGCAGGGAGCGAACCCAAAACCCAGGTTCGCTGGGAATTGAATCTGAGATCCTTAAGTGTGAGGACTGATGCTCTAACCATTTAGCCGCATTGACCAATGCTGAGGTTATCTTTTAATGTACTCTATGAGTTCCATTTTGTTTATATTTAATATCTTTATTTCTCTCTTCATAATTCATTCTCTATTACATTTTTGAGCAGGTGAGTGCAGAGGCCTGATGCGATGGGGCCAGACATGGCGGGGATCTCCCTTTTCCATGTTCTGCACGAAAAGAGAGATGAACAAACCGGTTCTAAGTGGAGGCGGCCAGGGATTGAGAAATATTAGAAATAGAGAGAGCAGACACACAGATAGATTTTAAGCTGGGAGCTGGGTGGGCCGCCATTCTGTCTGCTGGAGGGGCAGGGAGAAGAAGACAACCCCTCCCTGCTAGCACATTTATTTTATACCCCAATACCAGGAAGTAATACCAACTTATTTGCTTTTTTTTTTTTTTTTTTTAAATTTCTTTATTGATTAAGATATCACATATTTGTTCTCAGCCTCCCATTCCAATCCCCCCCTTGCCTGCATTCTTAAGTAGGCCCTAGCATGCCTGGATTTACATATCTAGTCCTGCCTCTGCCGACACCTGGGCTGATATGAAGGCCAAGCTGACAACATGCCCGCCATCTTGGGGAAACATGTTCCCAAGGTGTGGCTCTGCCTGCGCCTTGAGTTCAGCTGACGATAATTAAGGAAAATTGCCCATGTGCCTTCCCAGGCGGCCCTCTACAGATGAGACATAATGATGTAGCTGACTTAATGTCCAGTCTTGTCCTTTTTATCATTTTTGTTTTCTGTTTCTATTCTTTGATATTTATTCTGGTTATAGCTGACATTTTTTTTTTTTTTGTAAAATTTTATTGGATGCCACATATTGTGATTTTGTGGTTGCTAAGAGCTTTGGTAAGTGTTGAACTTTTTTCCTTGCCTGCCAGGGAAGGTAGTTGTGGATCATTTGGGTTCTGTTGACACTTACTTGTCAGCTCTTTTAGGTGTAGAATAGCATTTGTTAGCCCCACTCCTGAAGAACGTTCCACTGTGGTCTCTACTGGATGCATAGTCAGTGAGGTCTTTCTTAGCACTCTGTGAACTCTGGAGCTTGCTTGTATTGCAACTCTTCTGTAATCGTCCGTTTTTTTGAAGGTATAGGGTTTTACAGCACAATTATACAGATTGGTATGCAGATAAAAACTCACAGGTAACCTCATGCATGTTCTGGGAGCTCTTTCCACTCCACAGCACAGAAATTCTGTCCCATAGTTTGTAACCTCTTTTAGCCTCCTGGACTGATGATTTGTCCCCCCCTCTCAGCACAACTGCTCCTCTCTGAGTGCCCCTCCCTGGTGCAGTTTAAATTAACTCCCTGCATACAGCTTTTGTGATGGCAGAGTTCACCTTGTTTATGTCCCTTTGTTCAGAGACTCCAGTCCTTCCCTGCCTGTGGTCCAGTGTCTGATAATGGCTGTTCCCTATATTTTGTCTGGTTCTCTAGTTGTTGATGGCTGGAGGTTAATTTTGAATCTTACTTCCAGGTGGCTTTAAGTAGAAGTCTCCTGTATTATTTTAGTAATTCAGATTAGTTTTAATTTACAAGATTAATATGGACATTAAGTTTTTATTCTGCCTCTTTCTCCCCTTCCCTCATGAAATTTGAAATGATGCTGTTTTGGCTATTTGAACTCGTGTGTTATATTGACAAATTTCTAATATTAAAATCATACTTGTATTTTGATTTTATTTACTCATATTTTTAGGTTTTAAAAAATATGTTTTTGTTAATCTGTGAGAAACATCCATGATTGTCTCCTACACGTCGCCTACTGGGGATCGAGTCTACAACCTGGGTGTGTGCCTTGATGGAGAACCGAGCCCCAGGGACCATGTGGTGCATGGGATGATGCTCAGCCAATTGAGCCACACTGGCTGGGGCAATACTTTTTTCAATCTATATATTTTTTGCTATATTTATTAGGGTTTTGGTTCAGGTGTTTCTTTTTAGTTGTATTTTTGGGGTAGAGATGACCTTTTGATTTATAAAACCATTTGGACTTCAATTACTTTAACTCTAAAAAAAATCTTATTTAAAAATTATTATATCTCCTTTACTTGTTTTAATTGTTGAGTGTACTAAATAAGATTTAAATGGGTTTCCTATTGTTTAAAACAGCCATTTGCTTTATTTTTCCATATCAATGCTTTATTTCTTATTTTTTATTCTTTTAATGCTTCCTAACTAAATACTGAGTTTATTCGTATTTTTTTCATTTTAAGTAATAATTTAATGTGCTTAAATCTGAATACTGCTTTGCCTATTTCTAAGTTTTAAAAATATATAATGTCATGTTTCTTATTTTATTTGTTTTAATTTTTTGACTCATTTCTATCCCTTACTTACAAGATATGAAAAAATTTAAAGACACTAGTTTTTTTTGTTTTGTTTGTTTGTTTTTTAATTACTTGGGTCAAATAATCCCACTTTACAAAAACACTTTTATAAAATGTTTTTATTGATTTTTAAAAGAGAGAGGAAGGGGAGGAGGGAGAAAAGAGAGAAACATCAACATCGACCAGTTGCCTCCTATACCTCCTTCTACCTCTCACTGGTGATCAAGCTCGCAACCTGGGCATGTGCCCTGACTGGGAATCCAACCAGCGACTTTTTGGTACATGAGGAGATGCTCAAACACTGAGCTACCTGGTTGGGATACCACAGCTCTTATGTTTACTTCACTTAAGTGTTTATAAGTTAAATTTCATCACACTTGTAAGGTTGATATGACTAAATCTTGCTTAATACTTAGACATTTTTCTCTTCAAGTGATTGACAGGGTGTGCATTGTTTTCTTAAAAATATACCTGTCTGGGTATCACTCCTTAGTATTAGGTGTAGTGGTATAACCTGGTGTATGAACTTTGAAAGGAACCCATTAGGGATCAGAGACCAAGACTGTAGACAGAGGGCAGCATCTGAAGATTAGCTAAACGAGAGACAAAGTCTAAAATGCAGACTGACTGAGAAAGTGAGTTATGATGGCACAAACGTAGTAATCAGGGCCTGTCCTCACTTGCAGGTAAACGGCACTTTAGGATTTGAGGGGAAATGACAGTAAAGTATTATATTACTATTTAATATAGTAAAATGTTAGAAATGTTTATTTTATTTTGTGTACCTACAACTGGTGCATTACATTGAGTTTAATTCTAAGCCTTAAAATTTAATATTTAACCTTATGTATTTATTTCTTTGTAGGCCTAGAAGTAGAGGAAAAACTACAGTGGAAGATGAGGACAGCATGGATGGTCTGGAGACAACAGAAACAGAAAATATTGTGGAAACAGGTATTGGAACTTAATAAAAATCATGAAAATGCACATAATAATTTGCACAATTAGCATTTGTCTGTATACTGAGTTCTGAAATTTCCTGTACTGAAATAGTTTGATAAGTCCTGATAAAGTGAAAAAATTGATTACTTTTCCCCCCTACTGTCGGGATTTAGTAGAAATTATTTAATATCTGTAGAGAAATATTTTTTTTTTAATTAATCTTTATTGTTCAGATTATTACAGTTGTGTCTCATTTTTCCCCTACATAGCTCCCCTCCACCTGGTTCCCAACCTACCCTCTGCCCTTACCCCCCATCCCTCTCTCCTTATCATAGGTGTACAGTTTTTGTCCAGTCTCTTCCTGCACTCCTCAAAACCTTCCCCACCCCCAGGACTGTCAGTCCACTCCCTTTCTCTGCCCCTGATTCTATTATATTCATCATGTTATTCTGTTCATCAGACTTTTTATTCACTTGTTGATAGATATGTATTTGTTGTTCATATTTTTTATCTTTCCCCCCTCCTTCTCCCCTTCCCCTTCCCCCTCTCCCTCCTCCTCTCCCTCTTCCTCCTCCTCCTCCTCCTCCTTCAAAATCTTTCAGCATTTCATGTAATACTGGTTTAGCGGTGATGAACTCCTTTAGCTTTTTTTTTTTTTACAGAGAGGGAGAGTTAGAAACATCGATAAGAGAGAAACATCATTTCAGCTGCCTCCTGCACACCCCCTACTGGAAATGTGCCCGCAACCAAGATACATGCCTTTGACTGAAATAGAACCTGGGACCTTTCAGTACGTAGGCCGATGCTCTATCCACTGAGCCAAACCAGTTAAGTGAAGCTCTTTATCTGACCTTCAATTCTGAAGGATAGCTTTGCTGGGTAGAGTAATCTTGGTTGTAGGTTCTTGCTATTCATCACTTTGAATATTTCTTGCCATTCCCTTCTGGCCTGCATAGTTTCTGTTGAGAAATCAGCTGACAAGCCCTTGTAGGTAACTAACTGTTTTTCTGTCTTTTGCTCTTGGCATTTTAATTATGATGTGTCTTGGTGTGGTCCTCTTTGGATTCCTTTTGTTGGGGTTTCTGTGCACTTACTGGACTTGTAGGTCTATTTCTTTCACTGGGTGGGGGAAATTTTCTGGCATTATTTCTTCAAATAGGTTTTCAGTATCTTGTTCTCTCTCTTCTTCTGGAACCCCCATAATTCTGATGTTGGTATGCTTAAAGTTGTCCCAGAGGCTGCTTACACTATCTTCATTATTTTTGGATTCTTTTTTCTTTTCTGGTTGGGTGTTTTTTTTTGTTTTTTGTTTTTTTTTTGTGTGTGTGTGTGTGTGTTTTCTTTTTCTTTCCCTTTTCTTTGTATTTCAAATCTTTGGACTTGATTTTTGAGATCCTCTAGTCTGCTGTTGGATCTCTGTATATTATTCTTTATTCAGTCAGTGTATGCTTAACTTGTAGTTGATTCTTTTTCATATCTTTGAGGGTCTCACTAAACTTATTGCCCTTTTCTAGAAAATTCTTGAAAAACCTTATAACCGTGGTTTTGAACTCTATATCCAGTCGTTTGCTTTCCTCCATTTCTTTCATTTGTGATCTCTTTCTTTGTCTCCGCATTTTGGCTGCTTCCCTGAGTTGATGGAGTGGCTTTGTGTGCTAGGTGTCCTATAGGGCCCAGTGGTTCAGCCTCCCCAGTTACCTGAGGTGGATACTCTTGGTGCACCCCATTGTGGGCTGTGTGCACAGTCTTTTTTTTTTTTTTTTAAATTATTATCCGTGTACATATCTTACCATCTCCCTCTCCCCACCCCATTCAAACACTTCCTCCCCAGAGTTTTGTGTCCATTGGTTGTACTTATATGCATGTATACACATCCTTCGGTTGATCTGTTATCTCTCCCAGATCTCCCTTGCCTCCCCGTTGTAATTTGACAGTCTGCTTGTTGCTTTACTGTCTCTATATCTATCTTTTGGTTCATCAGTTTATAATGTTCTTTATTATCTATAAAATGAGAGGTCATGTGGTGTTTCTCTTTCATTGACTGGCTTATTTCACTCAGCATGATGTTCTCCAATTCCATCCAGGTTGCTACAAATGATGAGAATTCCTTCTTTTTGATGGCAGCATAGTATTTCATTGTGTAGATGTACCATAGTTTTTTGATCCAATCATCTGCTGATGGGCACCTAGGCTATTTCCAAATTCTAGCTCTAGCTATTGTAGATTGTGCTGCTATGAACATAGGGGTGCATATATCCTTTCTGATTGGTGTTTCTAGTTTCTTGGGATATATTCCTAGGAGTGGGGTTACTGGGTCAAATGGGAGTTCCATTTTCAGTTTTTTTTGTGTTTTTTTATTTTTTATTTTTTTATTTTATTTATTTATTTTTTTATAGAGAGGAAAGGAGAGAGAGAGCGAGAGAGAGCTAGAAACGTCAATGAGAGAGAAACACCAATCAGCCGTCTCCTGCACACCCCCTACCAGGGATGTGTCCGCAACCAACGTACATGCCCCAGACCAGAATCAAATCTGGGACCTTTCAGTCTTCAGACCAACGGTCTACCACTGAGCCAAACCGGTTTTGGCTCGTTTTTTGTTGTTGTTGTTTTGTTTTTTTGTTTTGTTTTTAAAAAGACTTTCAGGCCTGGCTAGTGTGGTGTAGTGGTTGAGCATTGACCCATGAACCAGGAGGATTCCCAGTCAGGTCACATGCCAGGGTTTTGGGCTCGATCCCCAGTAGGGAGTGTGCAGGAGGCAGCCAATCAAATATTCTCTCTCTCATCTTGATGTTTCTATCTCTTCGTCTCCCTTCCTCTTTGAAAACAACAACAACAACAAAAAACAAATCCACACTTTCAGGATACCACATCATCTTGCCTTTTTCCTTCCTCTCTGGTCTCTTTTCGCTCTCTTTTGCTCATTCTTGCATACATTAGGTGGTCTCATTCATTTTAGTTAATTTAAATATTATCTATATGCTGGTGACTCTAAAAATTATCCCTTTTCTTGCTTTGAATACAACCTATATCTTTAGCTTCCTTCTTACTATCTCTTTTAAAAAAAATATTTTTATTGATTTTAGAGCAAGGTAGAGGGAGAGATAGAAATATCATTGGTGAGAGAGAATCACTGACAAGCTGCCTCATGTGTTGATTCTCTTCAAATCTCTTCCTCTCCCTTCCTTCCACAACCTGGGCATGTGCCCTTGACCAGAACCTTCAGTCTGCAGGCCAATGCTCTATCCACTGAGCTAAAATGTCCAGGGCCTTACCATTCTTAATATGTGTAAGGAAGATCCCAAAGTTGATGTGTCCTCTGTGGAACTATTTATTATCATCCCAAAACCTTTCTCAGTGTTTTCACCTCAATAAGTGACAGCATGTTTTGATTAAATTAAACATACAGTCATGGGCCACATAACAGTGTTTTGGCCAATGACAGCACATACAACAGTAGTCCCATAAGATTATGGTGGAGCCCTGGCCTCTTTGACTCCATGATTAGAGCGTTGACCTAGGGACTGAAGGGGTGTGGGTTTGATCCCTAGCCCTGGTTGAGGTGTGTGCAAGAGGCAACTAACTGATGTCTCTCTCTCTCCCCCCTACCGCCCTTCTACTCTCTCTAAAAACAAACAAATAATAACAACAACAACAAAACAAAACAAGGAAAAATAAAAAAGATTATAATGGAGCCAGGGCTGGGTATGACTCAGTTGGTTGAGCATTGTCCTTGCACCAAGAGGGGGCTGGTTTGATTCCCATCAGGGCATATTTCTAGGCTGTGAGCTTGATCCCTGGTAGGGGGAGTGCAGGATGTAACCAGATTGTGTGTGGTTTTTTTTGTTTGTTTTGTTTTTAAATTTGTTTTTACTGATTTTAGAGAGCGAGAAGGGTGAGGGAGAGAGAAATAGAAATGTTGTTGAGAAACATCAACATCTTTTGGCTGCTGTCTGCACGCACCGTGCTGGGGATCAAGCCTGCAACCCAGGCATGTGCCCTGACTAGGAATCAAACAGGTGACTTCTTGTTGCATGGGTCCATGTTCAACCACTGAGCCACACTGGCCAGGCTGGATTGATGTTCTACTCTTACATTGATGTTTCTCTCTCTTCAAATCTCTTCCTCTCTCTTCCTTCCTCTTCAATAGGAAATAGAAATACCTTCATGGGCCACATAACAGTGTTTTGACAATGACACACGGCACATACAACAGTGGTCTAATAATAATATACTGTAGCTGAAAAATTTCTACTGTTTAGTGATGCCAGGCCCGTCAGAATGTTGTAGTGCAACAATTACTCGCATGTTGTGGTGATGTGATGTGAACACTCCCACCGTGCCATCGGTCGAATGAAGTATGCACATACAGTTATGGTAGTAGGCTGATGTAGGTGCACTCCGTGAGGCTCACACAGTGAAGATGTCGCCTCAGCACACATTTCTCTTGTGCGTCTTCTGGCAGCATGTGATTACTGTATGAAGCCCATTGGAAAGTCCTCTGGGTTTTACTTTCACAAGATAGCCTCACTTACAACACTTTACTCCCTTCACTGCTGTCCCTCCAGTACTTGGCCACCCCCACTTCTCACGTGGAGGGCCGCAAGAACTTCCTCACTGCTCTGACAGCTTTTACTATCGCCCCAATCTAGTCGTGTTCTTCACATAATAGGCAGAATTATCTTTTCAAACCCAAAGTAAGAGTCTTCTGCTTCTCTTCTGTCAACCATGCAAAGCTTCCACTGATACTTAAATAAAATCCAAAGTCCCTACCATGATCCTCACACTCTACTAACCCAATCCTGGCTGCGTATCCAACCACATCTCCTGCTCTTGCTGCCTGGGCCACACAGGGTCTTGCCATTCTCAGTCACCAAGCACAGTCCTTTCTCAGGCATCTGACTTTTGTCTCCTGTGCTTGGAGCATCACCACAAAATTAATATTCTGGAACCTAATTCTTTTTACCTGAAGCCTCACGAATAAACTTATCTCCTCACACTATCTCCTATGGGATGTCAAGGCAAATACAGTTTAGTGCAAGATTTTAACAGCAGCAGGATGATCTATTTCCCATCTTGGCCCTTTATACTAAAGTTAAATAAAGCCAAGTGCAGTAGTTTTTGCTCTATCTTTGTCCTTGGCCTTTGCCCAGTTCTTTTAGTGAGCATACATGACAAGGAGAATAGTAAAGAAAAGGACAAAGAACAATTGTTAAAACTACCAACCTGCGAAGACACCCAGGCAAAGAGAAGAGTTCTGTACATTTGCAGTCAATTTGAAAGCATGCTCGAGTTGACTACAAGACTTGAACTTCTCTGTGCATGTCTCAAGGCCCTGGTTTATTGGAAGGCCTCTTATTCCTGTAAAATCCATGTCTTGATACATTTGTTTAATGATTTGCATTAATAAAAGAGTATTTATGAAAATGAGCACTCTAGGGGGTGTGTGGGATGTGAGTGTTGAGAATGCTGTCTTACTAGTGGTTATTGGGAAAGGAGCAAGACATGGATCAATTTGTTATGTTTTATTGGTAAGAAAATCCAGTCTTTCTTTTGGAGGTGATGGTTGTTACCAGTCTTTGCACTCTCCTTTATGAGTAAAATAAACTTAGATGCAGTGCTAGTTAGTTGAAAAGAGGAATTCTGCTATTCTTTGTGAATCAGTATATAATTAGGGCTTCACAAACTTGTTTTAGTTAGTTACAATTGCTTAATTATGATTTAGCTAATTATAATCAAACCTTTTCATTTTATTTTTCAAATTGTCAGAGTGTAGCTAGTGGGAGTCTTTTCAACCGGCTTCTAAGTCTTTTTTGAGACATCTCAAAATGTGCAAACACTGCTCTTCGGTAACAGCATTTCTTCAGGCCCATCCCTCATTCTCTATGCCCAGGACTCCCAGTTCTTTTTAGTGTGGAGAATCGGATTAGAGATAAAAATCTCAGCTCTGAGGATGAATATCATGTTGTTCTTTTGGTTGGAGAAATAGATATTTCATTTTAGTGATACACTAGTAAATACATAGATGTGAGTATATACACATGCTTATGAACAGGCTTATATCGATACTTTCTGTTTACCTTAGCTTAATTTTTTAAATAGACTTTAGTTTTTAGAGAAGTTTACAGTTCTCAGTGGAAGGTACAGAGATATTTCATATACCTCTTACATTTACACATGCGTAGCTTCCCCAATCAGCACCCCCCACCAGCAAAATACATTGTTAGAGTTGAACATATGTTGACACATCATTATTACTCTAAGTCTATAGTTTATTCTAAGGTTCATTCTTGGTGTTGTACAGTCTAGGGATTTGCACAAATATACAATGACAGGTATCCATCATTATAGTGTCTTGCAGAGTAATTTCACTGCCCTAAAGTACTCTGTTATGCCCTAGCCAGTTTGGCTTAGTGGATAGAGCGTCAACCTGTGGGCTGAAGGGTCCTGGGTTCAATTCCGGTCAAGGGCACATGCCTGGCCTGGGTTGCTGGTTCGATCCCCGATAGGGGGTGCGCAGGAGGCAGCTGATTAATGATTCTCTCTCATTGTTGTTTCTATCTTTCACTCCCTCTCCCTTCCTCTCTGAAATCAATAAAAATATACTAACACACACACACACAAAACAAACAAACAAACAAACAAACAAACAAAAAAAACAAAAACAAAACACACACACACACACACACACACACACCAAAAAAGTCCTTTGTTCTGACTACCCCTTCCTCTCCTCTGACCCCTGGCAAACCATGGTTTTACCTAGTTCGTAGACTTTTCAGATTGGCTCCTTTCACTTAGTAATATGCATTTAAGGTTCTTTTCATAGCTTGATAGCTTATTTCTTTTTATTGATGAATAATATCCTGTTGTTTTATATACAACAGTTTGTTTATCCATCACCTACTGAAGGCCATCTTGGTTGCTTCCAAGTTCTTGCAGTTATGAATTAAAGCTGTTATAAACATTGGTGGGCAGGTTTTCGTGTGGACTTAAGTTTTCAGCTCCTTTGGATAAATACCAAGGAGCATGACTGCTGGATCATATGATGAGAGTATGTTTAGTTTTGTAAAAAACCATCACATTATCTCCAAACATGTTGCATTCCCACCAGCAGAGAGGGAGAGTTCCTGTTGCTCCACCTTAGCACTTGGAGTTGTCAGTGTTTTGGGTTTGGCCATTCTAATAGGTATATGAATGGTGTCTTGTTTTTAAATTTACATTTTCCTGATAACATATAATGTGGTCTTTACCCAGTTTATTTAGTGAACACACAGGACAAGGAAAATAGTAAAGAAAAGGATATCTTTTCATATGCTTATTTGCCACCTGTGTATCTTCTCTGGTGAGGTGTCTTTAAAAGTCTTTGGCCCATTTTTAAATCAAGGTGTTTTTCCCCCCTTATTGTTGAGTTTTAAGTTCTTTTATATTTTGCATAAGAGTCCTTTGAAGTTTAATTTATCAGTTGTTCCTTTTATTTATCATTCCATGGTGTTGTATCTAAAAAATTCCTTGCCACATCCAAAGTCATGTAGATTTTTTCCTCTTGTTATCTTCTAAGAGATTTATAGGTTTGCCTTTCATAGTTGGGTCTCTGATTCATTTTGAGTTAGGCCTGTGTCTAGATTCATTTTTGTGTGCATAGATGTCCAACACTATTTGTAGAAAAGATCATCTTTTCTCCATTGTATTGCCTTTGCTCTTTTCTCAGAGATCAGTTAGTTATATTTAGTAGGTCTGTCCATTTTGTTCCATTGGGCTGTCCATTTTGTTCCATTGATTTGCTTTTCTAATTCTCATCTGTACCACTGTGTCTTAATTACTGTAGCTTTGTAGAGTTTTTGGAATCAGGTAGTGTCAGTCTTCTCTCTCTTTTGGTTTTCCTCAGCTGTAAATATTTCTCTCTTTTCCACATTTAGCTCGGCTAGAGAGCGGTTCCTGAGTAGGGGCTCCTGGGCATTGAGAAAATGAAAGAAAGAGACAGACACAGAGATGGAAGGAAAAAGCTGGGTCCCGGTGGGACCCCTGTCCTCTGATGGAGAGATAGGGATAGGGACAGTTACCCTGAGCCAATACAGCGTGTTTATTTTATACAGAAAACACCAGGAAGTCTTACTAAAAATCTAGACAAAGGAGATTATGTGCATTCTTGGGTGGGCCCGAGTCGAATTCATTCCTGGTGCTTGGCTGGATTTAGATAATGAAACGCACCCTCTGGCACATGGACTGAAGGTCAAGCTGACAACACTCCTGCCTCTAGTTAGGCCTGTTTCCAGGACTTGGCTCTGCCAGCGCCACTGGATTCAGCTGACAATAATTAAAGATATGCCCATGTGCCTTCCCAGGCGCTCTCTACACTCAAACTTGCGTTGGCTATTCTGGGTTTCTATATAAACTTTAGAATCACTTTGTTAGTACCCACAAAATAACTTGCTTGGATTTTGATTAGCATTGCACTGAATAAATAGTTCAAATAGGGAGGAACTGACATCCTGACAGTATTGAGGTGTCTAATCAATGAAGATGGAATAGTATTTCATTTTGAGGGAGAGGTGCTAATATTAATGGTATATATATTTTTAAATTTCAGTTTCCACTTGTTTATTGTTGGTGTATAAGAAAGTGATTGACTTTTGTATATTAACCATTGTATCCTGAAACCTTTCTATAATAGCTTATTAGTTGCAAGAGGTTTTTTCTTGATTCTTTCAGATTTTCTACAGAGATGTTCTGCAAACAGTTTTATTTCCTTCTTCCCAACCAGTATGCCTTTTATTTCCTTTTCTGTCTTATTGCAGTACCCAAAACTTCCAGTAAGTACATTATTGAAAAGGTGTGTTGATTCATCCATCCTTCCTACTGATGTTACTAGGAAAGCTTCTATTTTTTCACTATTAAATATGATATTGGCTCTACGTTTCTTTTTTTGTGCAGTTCTTTATCAAGTTGATGAAGTTCCCCTTTATTCCTAGTTTACTGAGATGTGTGTGTGTGTGTGTGTGTGTATGTTAATTATGAATAGATTTTAGCAAATGTTTTTTCTGCCTCTGTTGATAATGATGCTGTGATTTTTCATTTTAGTCTATTGATGCAATGGATTACAGTAATTGATTTTTAAATATTGAACTAGCCTTGCATACTTGGAATAAATCTCACTTGGTCATGATGTATAATTCTTTTTATATTTTGTTGGATTTAATTTGCTAATACTTTGTTGAGATTTTTGTATCTATGTTCATGAGAGATATTGGTATGAGTTTTGTTTTTTTCTTATAAAATCTTTGTTTCTCTTTGATATTAGGGTATACTGGCCTCATAGAATGAGTTAGCTCTGTCCTTCTGTCTTCCATAAGACATTATACAGAATTGATATAAAATCTTCCTTCAGTGTTTAGTAGAATTCACCAGTGAAACAATCTGAACTTGGCGCTTTCTGTTTTAGAAGTTATTAATTATTGATTCAATTTCTTTAACAGATACAGTTCTATTCAGAGTGTGTCTTTCTTATGATGAGTATTGGCAAATTATGTCTTATAAGTAATTGGTCCTTTTCATCTGGGTTATCAAATTATGGGCATAGAGTTATTCATAGTATTCCTTTATTATTATTTTAATGTTCATGGTGTCTGTAGTGATGTACCCTCTTTAATTTTTTATGTTAATTTGTATCCTTTCTCTTTTTTTCTTAGTTAATCTGGCTAGAAGTTTATTGGTTTAAAAAATATTTTAAAATTAATTTTAGAGAGGAAGGGAAGGGAGAGGAAGAAAGAGAAAGAAACATCAATGATGAGAGATAATTATCAATTGGCTGCTTCCTGCATGCTCCCTACTGGGGATCAAACTCACAACCTGAACATGTACTATGATCAGAATCGAATCATCACCTCTTGGCTCATGGGTTAACACTCAACTATTGAGCCACATTGGCCAGGCAGAAATGACACACTTTAAAAAATATATATTTTTTTATTGATTTCAAAGAGGTAGGGAGAGGAAGAGAGGGCTAGAAACATCAGTGATGAGAGAGAATCATTGATTAGTTGCCTCCTGCACACCCCCTACTGGGGATCGAGGCCACAGCCTGGGCATGTTCCCTTGACCGGAATCAAACCTGAGACCTTCAGTCCACAGGCTGACACTCTATCCATTGAGCCAAACTGGCTAGGGCAGAAATAATACATGTTCAAAAACTGCTTTTCGATTATAAAGCTATGATTTATTTTTGTATGTTTGCCTGTACTCTGCAGTCTTGCTAAACTCACTGTTTGTATCATGTGAGGTGTAGACATTTTGTGGATGTCCTTTTCAGCTTATGGCGTAATGTTTGGTTTATTCATCTTCCTTAATTACTAAACAAAAAAATAAATTGCTTAAGGCTGGTGAGTTTTTTCTCTCAATATGACTTACGGTGTTTCTCTTTCTGTTTGGATATTATTCTTAGTAGCTTTATTTTCTGAGTGGTTTTTAGTTGCAGCTTTGATCTCCCCTTTGATTTGCCAGGTGCTTGAGAGAATCTTTAAAATTTCTAAATATTTGTGCAGATTTTCTTTTTTGTTTTTGTTATTTATATTTTCATTGTTTTTTTTCATTTTGGTATTTGAGGTTTCTTGAAAACTTCATTTGTTTTTGTACATTCTCAGCTGTTATATATTCCAATAATGCTTTTGTACCATACTTCATTCTCTCTAATTAAATGCTCATCATACTGTATCTCACCATATTTGTTGCCATTTATCCTCTCTTTGTTTCCTTTTATTATTTTTAGACTTCTGTCTTGTATTCTAGACAGATCATTCTAGACCTTCTAGCTCTCTTAAACTTGTCTTGCTTTGTCTAATCTGTTGTTATATATACCAGTTGAGCCCATTTACACTTAAAAAAATTCTCTTGTTATTTTTAAAATTTTCAGCATTATTTTTTATACTTTCTAGTCTCTCTTGAAAAATGTAATGTGTGGGTTTTATTACCTTTAACATAGTCAATACAGGTGATTTTAAGTTTGTGTTTGATTGTTCCAATATCTAAAGTCCTGTGGCTCTGCTTCAGTTGTTTCTGTCCATTTTTTAAAAAAATAGATTTTATTGATTTTTTACAGAGAGGAAGGGAGAGAGATAGAGAACTAGAAACATCGATGAGAGAGAAACATCGACTAGCTGCCTCTTGCACACCCCCTACTGGGGATGTGCCCACAACCAACGTACATGCCCTTGACCGGAATAGAACCTGGGACCTTTCAGTCCGCAGACCGATGCTTTACCACTGAGCCAAACCGGTTTCGGCTGTTTCTGCCCATTCTTGTTCATGTGTACTTACCTCCTCATATAACTGATTATCTGTGCTTGTGTGTTGGACAATGTGTTTGACAGCTTTTTTGTAGAAAAATATTGATTGATTTTATATATGAGGACTAAAAAAAAAAAAGTGCTCATATTTAAGGGTTACATCTTAGAGAAAACCAATCTTTCACATTTTTATTCATTTACTTATTTTTTCAAATGTTTTTATTTATTTTAGAGAGATAGGAAGGGAAAAGGATGGAAAGAGAGAAACAGCAACTGGCTCCCTCCTGCAAGCCCCCTACTGGGGATTGAGCTCACAACCCAGACCAATGCCCTGACAGGGAATTGAATTGGTGACCCTCCTGATTCATAGATTGACATTCAAACACTGACCCACACCAACGAGGCCACATTTTTATGTAATTACTAGAGGCTAGGGGTGTGTGTGTGTGTGTGTGTGTGTGTCCCCTCGGCCTGGACTGCATCCTCTCGCAATCTGGGACCCTTGGGGATGTTGGATTGCCCACTTTGGCTTGATCCCCACAGGCTAGGCCTAGGGACTCCATTGGTGCACAAATCCATGCACCAGGCCCTAGTATGCATGTAAGATCTTTGGTTAATCTCTTCCTGCCTTCCCCCATCTCCCCTTTCCTCTGAGATTCATCAGTCTCATGTTTCCATGCCTGTGCATTGAGTGTCTACCCCCTGGTGGTCAGTGCGCATCATAGCTACTGGTTGAGTGGTCAAATGGTTGCATATATATATATATATATATATATATATATATTTATTTATTTTAGTTGCTACATTTAAAAGTCTTTCTGTGCTCTAAAAATAAGTGGCTACTTCATACTATTAATCAGCATCAATATTTTATGTAGTTTAGTGAATAAAGGTAAGAAATAAAATATTTGATTTTTTGTGTTTTTATTTTTCTGTTTCTGTGGTAGTGCTAATTCTTTTTCTGTTTCTGCAGTAGTGCTAACATTTTGATTATAGTAGATATGCTAGATTCAGTAAGATACAAACACATCCAGAAAGTGGAACTGTCGAAACTCCAACTTCTTTTGGCCACTGCTATTTAAAAGAAAGAAAGGACACATTCAAACAATTTCTCTTAGACACATTTTCTTCTGTAGTCTTAGTATAAAAGAAGCATTAAAAGTATTGTCATTCTGTGGAGGTAAAGGGAGTTAGGAGAGAAAAGTAATTTTTATTCTACTTAATAGAAACCAGTATATTGTTTGGATTACTAGTAAAACTTGCTAGTGTTGACTAATGTGATTAGTAAATATTAGCCAATTTAAAATATTTTGTGTATCTTTCTATGTGCTTTTTGTAAGTCTTTATGTATATGTGTATAATAAGTTTTGTCTGCACAGTTTATATTACATGGTATAGAATGAGTTTAACAAGTATTGAGTGTCATCCAGGTTTTGTGATAGACTCTGGTTTGAAAACAGATTTGGTGCCTGTTTTCATAGAGCGCAGTCCAGTGCAAGTGCTGTCTCCTATGAGAGATGCTTTCTGTGCCATTGACCCCTTTGGCAGGCTCTTTTCCAACCTATGTTTTAAAATGGATAAGATATATAAGACTACAAAGATAATTATATTTAACTAGAGGCCCAGTGCATGAATTCATGCACTGGTGGGATCTCTTGGCCTGGCCAGCGTTTGGGGCTGGCCAGGGGGAGGGACTGTGGGAGATTGGCCAGCCATAGGAAGTTGGCTTTGGTAGTGGACTGACCACCAGGGGACAATGTGTGTGTCTGCCCCTAGGTGGTCAATGTGTGTTAGAGCGACTGGCTGACCAGTCGTAATGGTCTCTTAGGCTTCTATATATATAGGTAAGATTAAAATAGTAAAAAACCAAATTTGTAATTTTTGTAATGTGATTTTTAATTACCCATAGTTATAAAATCTAATTTAACAATTACTGTAATTTAGGAGTAGAGATGAAGGTAAATGATATTTTAAGATATCTGCAAAACTGAATGTGATAAGAAATTACCTGCTTCCTGTTGGTGTCGAGACACAGGTATGGCTATACCAGCTCTGCTGTGTGCATTCATAATGAAGTGGCTGTTTAGAACTCCAAATCTCAAAGGTTACTGAAAATAAAGATGTAACTTCTCTCTCCAAGATCTAGAACACTCGATTAAATGCATTTTAGAAATTCATTAAAAGATACGCTGCTTTGGGAGCATATACTGTGTGCTAATGAGAGAGGCCATAATTGGGCGCTGGCCTTGTTTTGACATCTTACAGTCTACCATGCTGTCATGTTGGAAAGTGTGCTGAATATATTAATAGGGCACATGCAGCCCTTTCAAATAAATTATTTAACCTTTGAGAGAAATAATTTCATCATTGTCCCAAATCAAAGTGTTTTATTTCTGTGAACTTGGCTATGAGGTGTTTTCTCTATAATCTTAGAACTTGGCTATGAGGTGTTTTCTCTATAACCTTAATTCAGTAGTGCTTAAAAAATAGAGAGAGCAACTCTGTATTTTCAGATTTCATCTCATATTCAAAAAACATTCCTCAGTAACACAGCCTTGGAAAGAGAACATTTCTCTTTAGCCCTAAAGCTCCTGCACGCCAGCCAGGTACTGTGCCAGGTGCCTTAGTGCCTTGTTACCTTGTGTGCTGGTGGAAAGAGCACCCTCTGGCTTTGACTCCCAGCTTTGCTTGCTGTTAGCCAGTGATCTTGAGCTTCTTGTTCTTTCAGACTTTAGTTTCCTTATCGTTTAAATAAGAATATTATGTTAGATATTATTTTATTTAAAAGGGAAGGGTGAAGTGAGAAAACTCTTATCTTGGCTTCTCATTCCTTTCTCAGCTGCACTCCTCATCTCTTCCCTTACCTCTCATCCCACCCTGACTTCCACCTCGGAATTACTGCATCATTGATCAGCTACCTCCTCCACACCCCCACTGGGGATTGAGCCTGTAACCAGGGCACGAGACCTGACTGGGAATCGAACCATGACCTCCTGGTTCATAGGTCATTGTTCAACCACTGAGCCACACAAGATGGGTAGTTAGCTTCCTTTTAAATGATTAGCACACTGAACTTGAGATGCGGTTAAGTAACTTGCCAATGTCACATTGCTAGCAAGTGACTCAGCGAGGATGCAAATTTTGGACCATTCAATTCCAAGGCTTTAATTTTAAATACCCCAACAAATAGGTTTTGCTATTCATTAATTTTTTTTTTTTTTGTCAGAACCAACTATTTAGGATTAAGTAACAGTTGTCAGAGGTGGAATGACAACTTTAGATCTGGTTTGCCATCGTATCCCATTTACATTTGTTTCCCCAAAGACTTGCCAAGCACAAAGCTGTGCCTTTAAGTGACGGGCAGTGGGGTCAACTTTGCTTAGGAACCCCCTATCAGATGGATTCTTTAGTGTCGTTAACCCCACACATGCGACACCCAGTGGTTCCAGATTAAGTACTGGTAAGGGCTGAGGATAAAATCACTCCCATCTTTGGCTCCCCGCCGCCCCCCCCCCCGCCCCCCCCAGAGGTGGAGTTCCTTGCTTTAGGGACCAGCCCAGGATGGAGTATAAGAGTACACTTTCAGTAATAATCTGATAACTGGCAACCAGCATCAGAACTGTTTCCTCAATTGCCACTGGTTGGTAGTTCTTTCATCTAGAGCACTGTGTTCCACATCTTGCTGACATTCTGACATCTTCTGAGCACTTGGGCCAGGAGAAGAGAGGGACACAAACACATATGTAGTTGTCCTGCTTTGACGTTGATGGACAGTAAGACCCAACTTATTCCATTGGATGAAGAGTGACAGTTAAAAAGATAGGTTCTGTATGGGTGCCTTTTTCTTTTTCTATTTTGTGCCTGGACCAGCTCTCTAAGAAGCAGGTAGAAGAGTCTTCCTTATTCCTTAAAGACAAAGGACCAAAACCACAAAACCCAAACCAAAATTAAAACCAAACCCACTGTCCCTGCTGTTTCTTTAGTACATATGGCTAAGGGTCATGGGCACAGGGGAAGAGAGAGAACAGAATGGACCCCTGGAGCCTGTCTTATGTTATTCTCTCTGTAATTCAGGATTATTCCTTCCTGCTCCCATTTCTAAGGGGGGGAAAGCCTATAGTTAAGAGTCTGTTTTTCTTCCCTGTGAAATGTAGTGAACCTAATTTCAGAAGGTTGTGTACTTGAAAATTACCAACCTACCATTAACATTCATGTTTAACCTTGCCCGCTTCCTCCTAGGTCTAATTTGAGAGAGAGAGAGAGAGAGAGAGACAGACAGACAGACAGACACAGACACTGTCCTCCTACTTGCTTCTCTTTGGTTGCAAGCAAAACAAAGAAACAAACAAACACAAATCTAAGAATGTTAAAAGTTTTGTTATGTACTTTCTTTTTGAGGAGAAGAAAAGTTCTCACTAGAGGCTGTGAGTGGTAGTGAGTAGGCAGGCCACCCCCTGTGGAGGGACTAGGTTAGGGTGGAAGCCAAACGGAGCTGCTCTAGAACAGTTTTCCAAGGGACGGCAATGGCCTGTGACCCTGGTCCCTTGGGGTTAGTCCTACAAGCTTCTGAGACAGTCTTCTTCCTCATTTACATTTCTCATCTCTTCTTTGAACTCTGACTCGTTCTCCTTATCTAGTAATAGAAATGGTGCCCGAAAGCGTATCCCACACATGCGCTGGGCATCTCTGGGCAGAAGTGAGATGCTCCCATGCAGGGATTTTACATGTGGTCATTGTACAAGACTGCATGTAATGGACAGAGAGACTCTCTAACAGCTCTGTATTGCTTTGCATCTTTGGTTGTAAAAGCATTGAGGGCCGACAGTACAAATCCTGGCTTTTTCCAGATGCTTTGCCCTAGATCCGAGGCTCTGTAGATACCCGCTCTTCTTTCCATGTCATTGCAGGTCCAAGATCTGGCACATATTTGATATAATATAAGAAGAGTCATTTGATTTCTAAACTCCAGTGTCACCGTTCTCATTGCCTGGTCATCAAACCACCTAGTGGAAGTTTTTGTTGTGGCATTTCCTGATACCAGTTTCTGTGTTAGTTAGGACATGGGTTAAACTGTTGAGACAGAGACCTCAGTGGCTTAAACAAAACAACTTTGTCTTGTGTAATATTTCTGAGAGCGAGAGGTCCCTCCTGATGGGGCATCTTTGCTCCCTCTGGTTGTCTGTGGTCCCAGGTTCCTTCCATCTCATGTCTCTGTTGTCCCTTGGCGCGTTGCTCTCACCTGCGTTGCCACACCCAGGTGGCTGATGGTCCATGTTCCATGCATGGGGAAGGGGGGAATGGTTAGTCCTTTCAGGGGAGGTAGAAGCTGCATGGTCACTTTTGGTCATTTTCTCATGGTGAGAACTTGTCAGGTTTGGCTGCAAAAAACATTGGGAGACAGTGTTGCTCAGTGGTTGAGCGTTGGCCTATGAACCCAGAGGTCACAGTTTGATTCCCGGTCTTTGGGGCACATGCCCAGGTTGCGGACTAGATCCACAGTGGGGGGATGTGCAGAGGCCTGCTGATTAGTAATTCTCATCATTGATGTTTCCATCTCTCTCTCTTCTCATAAATCAATAAAAAATATTATTCAAAACAAAACAAACCTTGAGAAATATAGCATATGAGAATGAAGTATGGGTTTTGTCCTTTGTCCATTTTTCTATTGGTTATGTGACTTACTCATCTGTGGAATACCTTACATACTCTGGATTTGAATACCGTTTAGGGGATACAGGTTACATTTATTTTCTTCCAATCTGTGCATATTTTTCATTTTGTTCATGGGAGGGCTTTGTTGTATATAAATTAAAATTTTTAATGTAGTAAAATTTGGAGATCTTTTTATAACTTTTGATGGGGTGTACTTTATGTCGGTAGTTTTTATTTTAGGTACTCTACATCCATTTTGTGGCTGGGGTAGGCAGGGCAGGTGCCATGATTGATAGACTCCACAAAAATGTAACTTAGGACCGACTTTCCTCTTTCAATTTTAAAAAGAAACATGTTCTTTTAAATAGGAAAAACAAAACCATCTGTTTGATGCCTCATCTTATCATTAATTTTATCATTTGACAGGATTTATAATTATTTGCCTCTTTTCTAACCGAACAATTAAGTAGTTCTCCAAATTATTCAGTTGTCAAAATATTTCCCTAACATTCATTTTTAATCTAGAAGACTCTGATAATCCCAAAGGTAGGGGACTCATTGAAATGCTAACCCAGAAATTAGAGATCAAATGTGGTGTGAGGGTCAGTGTTCCAGCTGCTGGGTGTGGCTCGTGTGCAGTGGAAATTCGATCCAGAACTCAGGAGAAGAAAGAGAGTCAGAGATGTGGATTTAGGAATTCAGAGGAGACTGTTGAGACCTGGATAGTAATTAAGTGCCTCACAGAAGAGCACATGTGGAGAGGGCTGTACTCGCATTTTGAGGTCTGAGAGAAACCAGCTGCAGGGACAGATGTTAGCATCTTCTAACTTACGGGCAAGTAGATCGAGGCTGAGACAGATGACTGTACCTATAGTTAGTAGTTGGTAGAGTTGGTACCTGGGACCAGATCTTCTCTTTTTAAAATGTTTTTATTGACTTCAGAGAGGGGAAGGAGTCAGGGAAGAGAAACATCAATTATAAGAGAATTATTGATCAGCTGCCTCCTGCACACACCACACTGGGGACGGAGCCAGCAACCCAGGCATGTGCCCTGACAGGGAATTGAACTGTGACCTTCTGATTCCTAAGTCTATGCTCAACCATTGAGCCACACCGGCCAGGCCTGGGACCAAGTCTTTTTGACACCAGAGCCTAACGTAACCTGTTTTACCCCCTGCTTACAAAGGCGGAAGAGGTAGTCGTCGGTGTCAGTTGAATTTTTGATTATTGGTTCTGCTGCCCTGGGTGGTGGAGAGGGTGGTTGCGTACGGGCATGGGTGCAGTCACTTATAAAGTTTGGTGGTGGAGGAGGACAGGCAGAGAGGAGGAGCTTGAGGGACTGTGAGGTGTGTGTGTAGGGGTGCAGAGAGATCTGAGTGAAATTAGAGGTCTAAGCCAAGACTTCTGGCCGAAACCGGTTTGGCTCAATGGATAGAGCGTCGGCTTGGGGACTGATGGGACCCGAGTTCGATTCCGGCCAAGGGCATGTACCTTGGTTGCGGGCATATCCCCAGTAGGGGGTGTGCAAGAGGCAGCTGATCGATGACTCTCTCTCATCGATGTTTCTAACTCTCTATCTCTCTCCCTTCCTCTCTGTACAAAATCAATAAAATATATTAAAAAAAAAAAAAAAAGCCAAGACTTCTGTTTGCAGAGCAGAAAGATAGGAAGGGTTATCGATCGATCGTGATAGAAAATCCTTGCAGCAGTTCCGTTGCCTCCTTAGAAAGTACATGCATGTGAGGTGTTTGGGGTAAGTCTTGACGATAGTTAAAAAGGCAATAAAGTGAAGGTGTGTTCTTTTCAATTATTTAGCTTTTAGAGTGGCTGATAATTAGAGGGCATAATGATTGTTTCAAATTGATCATAATCTCAATTTATAAATTGTGAAGAAAGTTTTTTTTTTTAATGAGTTACTTTGGAATACATTTGTTCCGTATTCAAGCTGCTATAATCCTGCACATCTGGTTTATAACAGTTCCTACTAGGAGGAAACTTCTTAGAGTGAATTGTAATTTGAGGACAATGAAAAAATATGGCATGTTTTACATTATTTGATTGTCATATTGCAGTAGAGAATAAATATATAAGCAATGCCATTAATCGTGTAATAAACTTTTCCTCTGTTAGCGAAGTATTGTCATTGTGTTATCCTTTTTCCTTTATGACAATTGCCTTATCGGTAAATTCATCGAAGATTAATATAAATGCAAAAATGACTCTCTATTCTCTTGTTCACTATGCAGCAGAAATCAAAGAACAGTCTGCAGAAGAGGATGCTGAGGTGGAGGCGGATGGCAGCAAGCGGCTGGCCCCGGCCCTGCAACGCTCTGTGTCTGAAGAGTCTGCGAGCTCCCTGGTCTCAGTTGGTGTAGAAGCCAAAATCAGGTTAGAGCATGAGTGCAGCTGGTCGAAGATGAGCAACAGGAGAGTGCAGCATAGGATGTGAATCTGGATGGCATTTTATTATTTAGTAGCTTTACATTTATTTCAGGCTGATGCCTCTCTGTGTAGTTGCGGGGAGGGGTGTCTGTGGGCTCAGGTGTAGAACCAAGCGGTACTCTAGCGTAGAGGTGGAGAATGTCTGGCCCAAGAGCCATATGAGGCCTGGGAAATCATTTGGTCTGGCCATGCCAAGGTATTGGAGGTGAGTTAATTAAGAAGGCGGGGCTTTTTTCTGCATTCTATTGGATTGATAATTTCCCCCCCTATTGATTATACATTATAGTTTGCTTTTAAGATGGTTTTCCTTATATTAAGGCTCAGACTTCATTATTCTTTATTGAATTTAGTTTTGAAAGAATTTGAAACTTACAGTTTTGGTTGATTTTTTTTTTTTTTTAAGTCTTATATTTTCATCTCTCTTCAATCCGTGGCATTTCATTTTCAGTTTAATAACCCTTACCACCAGAAGGTAAAGAACAGTTCCAGCCCTAGCTGTCTTGGCTCAGTGAATAGAGCACTGGCCTGTGGAGTGAAGAGTCCCGGGTTCGATTCCGATCAAGGGCATGTACCTTGGTTGTGGGCTCAGCCTCAGGGGGGAGCGTGCAAGAAGCAGCCGATGAATGATTCTCTCACATCATTGACGTTTCTATCTCTTCCTTCTCCTTTCTTCTCTGAAATAAATAACAACAACAAAACAAACACAAACAAACAAACAAACAAAACTCCCAACAGAACAGTTCCATCACACCAAAACTTCTCTGAAGCCCATTGTTGTCACCCCTGACCCTGGCTTCTGCCCTCAGCAGCCACTCACCTATTCGCTGTCCCTGTCATTTTGGCTGTGCAAATACATCATGTGAGTGGAACCATCAAGTATCTATCCTTTTTCTTAGCACAATGCATTCAAGGTTCATCTGTGTGATTGCATATGTTGTGGTTGTTCTCTTTCTATTGCTAAGAAGGCTTCTGTTTTGTGGAGTTGCCTACCACAGTGGTTTTTATGCATTTCTCAGTACAGAGTATTTGGGAAGTTTCCATTTGTTGGCAGTTATGAATAAAATTGGTGTAAATAGTCTCTTCTAGGTTTTGGTGTGAACATAGGGTTTTTATTTCATTTGGGCGAATGCCTGAGAGAGAGATCATTTTAAAGGGAAACACAGTGTTTCCTCATGCACTGTACTGTTTTCTGCTCCCACTAGTGATGTGTGAGTTCCACTGGAGAGTGGGTAGGAAGGATGCTTCTTGTTCTGATTCAAATGGATTCTTAGATAGGCACAGTGCCCTTAGGTTTCAGGGATTGGTATTCTCAGTGGTCCCTCCATTGCCCAGCTGGGGGAGAACTGAGTACAGGATGTAGTCTTGCTCCTTGTCCAGAGTTAAAAGTCCCTCCAATTCTATTCTTCCATCCACAGTTAGTCATCACCATTGCAGCATGGTGATTTTTTTAAAATATATTTTTTATTGATTTTTTACAGAGAGGAAGAGAGAGGGATAGAGAGTTAGAAACATCGATGAGAGAGGATCATCGATTAGCTGCCTCTTGCACACACACACACACACACACACACACACCCACTGGGGATGTGACCGCAACCAAGGTACATGCCCTTGACTGGAATCGAACCTGGTACCTTTCAGTCCATAGGCCGACGCTCTATCCACTGAGCCAAACCGGTTTCGGCAGCATGGTTATTTTTGCTGTCCTCTCACCAGCCTAAGTTTTTTGTTTCCCAAGAAAAATGGGAGAGACAATCTGGGTGGGTCTTTGTGACTTTCCAGATTCCCCTCCACCAGATACCGTGTTTCCCCGAAAATAAGACATCCTCTGAAAATAAGACCTAGCGCATGGAAAGATAAGACATCCCCTGAAAATAAAATCTAGCCCAACTTTGGAAGAAAAAATTAATATAAGGCACTGTCTTATTTTTGGGGAAACAGGGTAGTACCATGACTGGCACATCCTTGGGACTCTTCCCCATGCACATGGGAAATCCAAAGACAGATTCCTCTTGTGTCTGTAGGTCATGGATGTTTTATATTCTGATACTCAGCCTTCATTAGTTACTTGAATTAAAAAAAAAATTTGATAAATCTTTATTGTTCAGATTATTACAATTGTCCCTCTTTTCCCCTTCAATAGCTCACCTCCACCAGGCTCCTAACCCACCCTCTGCCCTTACCTCCCGCACACTGTCCTCATCCATAGGTGTATGCTTTTTGTCCAGTCTCTTCCCGCACCCCCCACTTCCCTTTTCCCCCGAGAATTGTCGGTCCACTCCCTTTCTATGCTCCTGATTCTATTATATTTACCAGTTAATACTGTTCATCAGATTTTTTATTCCCTTGGTTTTTAGATTCACTTGTTGATAGATAAGTATTTGTTCATTATTTTTATCTTTATCTTTTTCTTCTTGCTCTTCTTAAAGAATATCTTTTAGCATTTCATATGATTCTGGTTTGGCGGTGATGAACTCCTTTAGCTTTTTCTTATCTGTGAAGCTGTTTATCTATCCTTCAATTCTGAAGGATAGCTTTGCTGGGTAGAGTAATCTTGGTGGTAGGTTCTTGCTATTCATCACTTTGAATATTTCTTGTCACTCCCTTCTGGCCTGCATAGTTTCTGTTGAGAAATCAGCTATGGGTGCTCCCTTGTAGGTAACTGTTTTTCTCTTGCTGCTTTTAATATTCTCTCTTTATCTTTTGCTCTTGGCATTTTAATTATGATGTGTCTTGGTGTAGTCCTCTTTGGATTCCTTTTGTTTGGGTTTCTGTGTGCTTCCTGGACTTGTAGGTCTATTTCTTTCACCAGATGGGGGAAGTTTTCAGGTCACTATTTCTTCAAATAGGTTTTTAGTATCTTGCTCTCTCTCTTCTTCTGGAACTCCCATAATTTGGATGTTGGTACGCTTTAAGTTGTCCCAGAGGCTCCTTACACTATCTTCATATTTTTGGATTCTTTTTTTCTTTTCTCTTTTCCAGAGGAGTGTTTTTTGCTTCTTTGTATCCCAAATCTTTGACTTGATTTTTGGGATCATCTAGTCTGCATTTAGGTCTCTGTATAATATTTTTTATTTCAGTCAGTGTATGCTTAATTTCTAGTTGATCCTTTTTCATATCCTCAAGGGTCTCATTAAATTTATCGGCCTTTTCTAGAAAGTTCTTGAAAAACCTTATAACTGTGGTTTTGAACTCTATATTCGTTTGTTTTCCTCTATTTCCTTAATTTGTGACCTCCCTTTTTGCCTTCAAATTCTCGCTGCTTCCCTGAGTTGATGGAGTTGCTTTGTATGCTAGGTGTCCTAGCAGGGCCCAGTGGCTCAGTCTCCCCAGTTACCTGAGGTGGACATTCTTGGTGTGCCCCTTTGTGGACTGTGTGCATAGTCTTGTTGTAGTTAAGCCTAGATTGTTGTTAGTATCACTGGGGAGGTTGATCAGCTGTGTCTCCGCTGGGAGAGCTTCTGTGCTCAGCTTGGATGGGGTAGAGTTTCTGGGTGGAGTAGACAGCATTGGTTTCCCATCAGCCCCTCTCTAAGAGGCCCCTGTGTCTCTGTCCTGCGGCAGTGGCTACACACACCTCTGAGAGAAGGCTGCTCTAGAGTTTCACCCGCTGCCAGACAGTCCAGTTTCTCCCTGAATGAGTCTGGGTGCCCAAAAGTCTCTGCACTGGGGGTCAGTGCAGTCGGGAGGTTTTGTTTCCCTCCCGAATGAGAAAGCTAACCGTGCCGTGAGTAAGCCAGCTGCACATTCAGCTGCCTGCCTTTTCCGTGTTCATGGGTCTCCGCACCTCTGTCCTCCACAGTCCCTCTGAGTTTCAGTGTCTTTTTCTCTTTCCTTCTAGTTGTAGGATTCCCACTGAGCCAGCTTTCTGGCGGTTCTGGATGATGTCCACTCTGTCTTCCAGTTGGAGTTTTGAAATTGTTGTGCAAGGCAGCAGTATAGGTGTTTACCCATGCCGCCATCTTGGTTTCTCTCAGTTTCTTAAATTTTTTGTTGAATTCTTCTTATCCTGTTTGTAAGGCATAAGGGGGCCTCTTCCCCAGATGCAGCAGGTGCTTGTATCTTATCTCTGTATGGAAATGCCTGTCCTTCAGTTGTGGGTGAATTGGTGGCCCTGCAGCTCCTGCAGTCTGATGGGGCGAACAGATGTGAATTTGTAGACTGTCTGGCGAGTGTTGGTGGCAAGGAGGGAGCAGTGCTCTGCAGCTTTATAATCTGAAGTGGAGACCAGAGGTTGTTTCTGTGACCGTCCCCCCAAAGTTACCAAATTACTCTGAGATGTTTAACTTTCTTCCTACATCTCTTATTACCTTTCCTAATGCTTCAATAATTTGAGTACTTCTCTAAAAATATTTTCATGTGGGCCTATTGTATGGTAAAATTTCTGAGGTCTTATAAGTCTAGGAATGATTTTATTACACCTTCACTTTTGTTGTTATTGTTAATTCTGACCTATTTTCCCTTTGATTCTTAGAGATAGTAGAAGGGGGAGGGTAGTAGGAGAGAAAGAAGGGGTGGGGGGGGCGGGAGAGAGAGAGAGAGAGAGAGAGAGAGAGAGAGAGAGAGAGAGAGAGGGAGGGAGGGAGGGAGAGAACACGAATACACACCTGGATATGAGAGGGACACATCAAATTGGTTGATAAAAATAATTATTGAGAGCCCCTTCTAGTTGCTAGATGGGATACTGCCCGATTCACGAATCACTTAATAAAGCCAATTAGTTCTTCAAATAAAAAAATTGCCTAAAAGAGATTATTTCTATCACCTTTTAATGCAAGGCATTATGAAATTCGTGGGTAGATATGACAGAGGTGATGGCGGAAACTTTGATTCCTGGAAAGAAAGATTTGGGTGGAGCTGTTGTAAATGAGTGGTGAAAAGAAATATATCCAAGAGAGAGGACTTTTCAT
Organism: Nyctalus aviator; assembly: GCA_036971965.1. NCBI lineage: Eukaryota > Metazoa > Chordata > Mammalia > Chiroptera > Vespertilionidae > Nyctalus > Nyctalus aviator. The sequence continues at coordinate 68,533,537 of CM072930.1, read as the reverse complement.
TCTGTTCTTTCTAAGGTCCCTCATTAAGCATACACCCCACCAGCATATATTGTCCTTGTCTTTTAAGTTTTATAATAGTTTCTTTAAAAAATTAACAGATTTTATTGTTTAGGACAATTTCAGGTATACAGAAAAATCAAGCGCATGGTAGAGAGTTCCCAGTGCCAACCTTCTCCTGCCTCTACGTCCCCTATTGTTAGCATTGTTCACTAGTGTGCTACATTTGTTACAACTGGTACACCAGATGTGACACATTATTACTAACTGAAGTGCATAGTTTACACTAGAGTTCATTCTTTGTGTTACATAGTTTTCATAATTGCATAATGTCAGGCACCTGTCATTACAATGTATCCTAGAAAACGGTTTCTCTGCTCTCCCAGTCCTTGCTCTCCTTCTTCATCCTTTCCCATTCCTGTCGAACCCTTTTCACTCCTCCCTGGTTAACTGTCCAGCCCAGAAACCTCTTACATTTATGTTTTCGTATCTCTCCCTATGTCTCTGTGTGTGGTAATATATCATGCATAAAGAACGTCCTATCAGGTGTTTAAATAAAAACTTTGTCGCCACTTGTTTTACAGAGCTGGTCTGTAATTGTGTGGCCATTAAACCCTATCCTTTTCCCTAGTCTTAGCTTTACTTCCTTTATTCTTGTTAATACTTTGAGTTTCTTAAAATCATATTTAAAAGAAAATCGTGTTTCTAAGTACAAATATAATTTTTGATTTGGTATGTTATTTTAAAAAAATATCTTGTGGAAAAGTAGAATTGCAAATGTATAATTGTTATTAAACTTAATTGCTCTTATGCTGTACACATATTAGTATTTAAAAATGTCTTACTAAAAACATAATATTTAATTTTAAAACACAGCTACCTGTAGCTGTCACTTTAAAAAATTAAATTTCACTTTTTCTGTCTCCTTTACTTTCATTTCTACCAGTGAACAGCTCTGTGCTTTTTGTTACTGTGGTGAAAAAAGTTCCTTAGGACAAGGAGACCTAAGACAATTTAGAGTAACGCCTGGATTTATCTTGCCGTGGAAAAACCAGCCTTGTAGCAAGAAGGACATTGATGACAACAGCAATGGGACCTGTGAGAAAATTCAGAACTCAGCACCACGAAAACAGAGAGGACAGAGAAAGTAAGCAATTTTTTATTTATGTTTTGTTAAGCTTCACCTGTGGACATATTTTTCCCATTAATTTTTAGAGAGAGTGGAAGGGAGGGGGAGAGACACAGAGAGAAACATGGATGTGAGAGAGACACATCAATTGGTTGCCCCCCACATGCACCCCTCCTGGGGTCAGGGGGATCCACCTGCAACTGAGGTATGTGGCCTTGACTAGAATCAATCCTGGGACTCTTAAGCCCAAGGGCCGATGTTCCAACCACTGAGTCAAATTGGCTAGGGCAAAAGTAAGCAATTTTAATTTAAGTGGCTGGAATGCATATGACTATATAACTTCTCTTTATTGCATTGTTTGTGACTGTATAAATGGTGTTACTGAACAGTTTCTCATGCTTTCAACTTTCATAGGGTCTCTATGACTCAGCATTAAACCAACAAACCTTTTCTCAAAATTTCTTATTTTTAAAAATTTGCCATCTTAACTGTATATTAAAATCAATGTGATCACAAAAAGTTAACTTGTAGAAGAGAATTTTAAAGAACATAATGGAAAAGAAGGTTTAAAAAAATTAATGAAGTCTTTTCTTTCTCTAAGTAAGTTTTTAATGGTTTGTAAGAATATAATAAGAGAACAGCAAAATCAAAGTGTTTTTCACTAATGTTCTTTTTTTTTTTTTGAAAATATATTTTATTGATTTTTGTACAGAGAGGAAGGGAGATAGAGAGTTAGAAATATCAATGAGAGAGAGTCATCGATCAGCTGCCTCTTGCACACCCCCTACTGGTGATATGCCCGCAACCAAGGTACATGCCCTTGACCCTGAAGGGCCCCGGGGAATCGAACCCGGGGCCCTTCAGTCCCCAAGCCGACGCTCTATCCATTGAGCCAAACCAGTCCCGGCACTAATGTTCTTTATGTACCATTTATTGATTTATTTTTATGGTTCAGAGAATGTTGAGCTGTCTTGTAAACTCTTATCACAATATAGTGTGGAGTTGCTAATTATATGCTGAGAATGCCCTTTCTAAAGTTAAAGATGTTTTTTGTGTTGTTTTTTTTAAAAGAAACAAAAATATTTGTATATCTATATATTTATATTAAACACTTTTGTCTAATAAAGTTAAAAATCTCTTTATATGTTGTACAGGTTTGGTTAAAGGCCATTTTATTAATCTTTGGATTTGGCTTTGGTAGTCAAGAGAACAGGATTTTCTCAGGTCCACCAGAAAGTGTAAAATTAATTTAGCTTGGAAGGCTCACCAGTTCTGCCCCTGGAGGGTGATGATGTCATCCTCCAAGTGCTTGTCTGGCTTCCCTCCAGAGTTCAGTTCTAAGGCATTGTTGTGTTGTACCTATTTGATTGGTTCCTTCTTTTGGACTGCTGCCAATGCCTTGAAGACCTGAAGTAGGAAATGAAACAATCACAAGAGAGAATCTTTTAAAAGAGTTTAAGGTGGAACAGTTTAAGGAAGTTTAGAAGTACTGTATCTGGAGTCCCGATATTTTAATCATACACGCCAGCTTTCCCATTGTGATAAAATGAGTGGTTTTATCCTACGGAGGACTGCTGTAATCCTAAGGAGGGCTGCTGTCCTCAGGGTTGACATCAGCACCTTAAAACCTGACAGGTAAATCTGATTGAGCCGCTGGTCAGGATGCATTAATAATTGACTGATTAGCCATTCCATTGGTTTTTATACCCATCCCCCATTACAATGTCCATCAATAATACAAATTTATGGATTGGACCAGGTTATATCTTATATCTTCATGTTCTGCATTGAATAATGGCAATTATGTCAACACCTGTTCTGTGGAATAAAGTTGGGCTTCAAGACTTACTTATTTTATAAGCTAATTTTTAGTGAAAATGTTTATGAGCTAAGATGTTTATTATGTAAAAATAGCCTTTTTTGGTTTAATGAAGGTCTTTATGCACACTTAGTGTTTACTAAGTTATTAAGTAATGTTAATAAGCCAGTTAGTGGATCTTAGGAATAAAGCACATTTATAAAATTTGGAAATCATTTAAGAGTAAACAATTTAGGTTGGTAGTGATTTTAAATATTTACAGAATATGTAACTAATGGGCTGTAAATTAGATGAACAGCAAGTTGTTTTTTTGTTTGTTTTTTTAATTTGTAAAGGAGTTTTTTAAATTGTTCTTCCTTCTTGGTTTGCTAAATAGAAAGCTATATAATAAAGGGTTTATTTCTACTTTCCTTTTGTTTATACTTAAAATTTTGGGGGTATACTCTTCATCTGGCTTCTCTTGATTCTCTTTCCCAAGGAGGATTGCTGTCATCTTTAGGGTTGACATTGGCATCTTACTGATTGGGTGCATACATACAAACTGGTTAAAAACTTGAAGGGGAAATTGATTAAGCCTTGGGTTAGGAACTGGTTAGTAATAGACTGGTTAGCCATCGCATTTTTTTTTATACCTATCCTCCCATAAAAGACTGGTACAAAGGAAACATGTCAAAAATGATATATTAGTCATTATAAATGGGCTACTAGTGTTTTCCCCCTCCCAATAAAATAATAATGATTAATAATGAAGACTATATTTGTAGGAATGGAGATTATATTTATAGGAAAGAGTTTGTTCTCATTTTCTGTGGACATTTAGAAAAATGAGAATTTAAAGATAGCATAGTATGCTAAACTTTCTAAAAAAAAATTAAGTCTATGAATTTTTAATGCTGAATATAAAACATATTGGTTATTTTTTCATGGTTTGATATTTAAATATACTTACTGAAATATGTTAATACTTTTTTTTCTTCCAATGATTCCAGGTATAAAAGTTTAGTACCTTGGTCAGTGTGTTGATATTCTTTTAATAGGAGTCATGGTAAATACCCAGCAGACAGAAGGGCAGTGAGTTGTGATCTATATTCCATAGTGCGTAATTCCATAGCATTTAATCCAGGTGGTAGGTCAGATACTGTGCCACAGGAGACATAGCATTTTACTGACAGCTACCTGGATGCCCACGCTTCATGTTTAAATGCAATAGCAGTCGTTATTTATATAATTATCTTAATTAATACCTGAAGTTTAAGGGCCTTGGAAGTCTGAAATCTCCCATTTATTGTGTACCTTATTCAATGTTGGTTTGTATACTGTGGTTTTTGCTGTTACATCATCTTCTTCCTTGTCTCTAACCCTCTGGTGGCTATTTTGCTTTTGCCTTTTTACTTCTGACTTGTGAGGTGCGGTCTTGGTAGAGAGAACCTGCGGCAGACCAGCTGCCGAGATTTGTCGAAGGGACCATAAGCAGCTCCAGATGACATGCTCTGCTCCCACGCCTCCATCTTCACACTTAGTGCTTTTCATTTCCCCCGAGAAATAACCTTTTTTATGTAAACAACTGCCAGCTCTGCAGTAGTAGACCTCACTTACAGAAAAGCAAATTAAATTTCTGATTTGAATGAGTTAAGTTTTATAAGCTTTAAAGAAAGACCAAAGAGAATATTTACTTTATATGATAAAATATGGCTCCTGATAAGAATTTTAGAGCTCAAGTTAAAATATATATATATATATATATCTCAAGTTTAAAAAAATAGTTATAGAATGGCAAAATAAATGTGAAACTGTGATTTTTACCTTTTTAACTTATTTATAGACTTTTTAGTTGTTGCTTACATGACAAACATTTTACACTGTGTATGAGTAATAACAGATGTGTTCTAAAAGTTGTTTTATGACAGCTTATGCCTAATAAATTAAAGATGACTTGGCAATAAGTGATGTTTAACTTATAAAATGAAACATTTTGGTTGTTACCACTTTCACATCAGTTTTATTTTATTTCCCTAGAGAACGGTCTCCTCAGCAGAATACAGTATCTTGTGTGAGTGTGAGCACGCAGACTGCTTCTGATGACCAGGTTATTCAATTATGGGATGAGCTCAGTCTTGTCGGTCTTCCCGACGCCATTGATGTCCAAGCCTTATTTGATTCCACAGGTAGGAGCTGGTCTTCAATCATCACTACCTCTTGATTCTTTAAGCATCTTAATTTTAGTGAATTACCAACTTCATAGTAAATACCTTTCATCTAGAAATAATTATGATTACATTGTAAAAAATGTCATTGTTAAGTATCCCATTTAGGTAAAATACATTGTCTAATTATGTTGAGCTAATTTAGTTAGCATCTGCACCAGAGCTAACCCTTGACTAGATGCTTTCATAAATATTTGCATTTATTTATTTTATTTTTTTAAATATATTGATTTTTTACAGAGAGGAAGGGAGAAGGATAGAGTTAGAAACATCGATGAGAGAGAGACATTGACAGTTGCCTCCTACACACCTCCTATTGGGGATGTGCCCACAACCAAGGTATACATGCCCTTGACTGGAATGGAACCTGGGACCCTTCATTCTGCAGGCTGATGCTCAATCCACTGAGCCAAATCAGTCAGGGCTGCATTTACTTTTATGTAAGCAGCAATGCCATGGTGATCTGACAGTTGAAGACAGAGGACATTTTAAAATATGTGTGAAAATTTAGGGAACATGGCAGTGTGGTATATTTACTGTAGGGGTAAAGAATAATAGTTCTTAGCCATGTGGGTATCCCATTATAACACAACTAGAGGCCTGTTGCACGAAGATTTGTGCATAGGCCTTTCTTTCCCTGGCTGCCAGCACCGGTTTTCCTTCAGCACCCAGGATCTAGGCCTTGATTCTGGCTGCTGCCTTCAGTCTTCACTCTGGCTAGAGCGCCGCTCCTGTAGCTCCCTCCGCCTCCCACTCTCCCCCCCTCATAGCAGGCGTCCTGCCCTGGGCCACTCCATGCCTGCATGCATGATGCCCAGAGACCCAGAGCGGCTGGAGGGTGGGGCTGCCATCAGACTTGTCAGGTTAATTTGCATACTCACTCCTGATTGGCTGGTGGGCACCATGAAGTGACAGTCAATTTGCATATTTCTCTTTTAATAGTGTAGATAGTAATGTGTACTCATGAGATGGTGCTGCTGGAATTTTGAATAAAGTTGAACTGTATATTGATAGTAATTCAAGTGCTCTGTGATAGAGAATTTGATGACTGAGCTGTTATCAATGATGATGTGGACTCTTGGTGGGTGTGGGATAGAGCAAAATAGAGGTGTACTGGTACATTGTAGCCTATTTGCCATATAGTCTGTCATAAACAAAGTATTAAATTATGTCCTTTATATTTTACTGGAGGCCCGGAGCATGGATTTGTGCACAAGGTGGGGTCCCTTGGCCTGGCCTAGCCTGTGGAGATCAGGCTGAAATTGGCTCTCCAATATCCCCCAAGGGGTCCCGGAATTGGGCTCCTGCTTCTCTGGTTCCAGCTGTGTCACCCGAGAACTGCAGCTGCCAAGTAACTGCAGCTTAGCAGCTCCCGCGCTGAGTGTCTGACCCCTAGTGGTCAGTGCACGTCATAGCTACTGGTTGGAGTGTCTGTCCCTGGTGGCCATTGCACATCATAGGTACTAGTCAGAGGGTCGATTGCTTAGGCTTTTTTATATATAGATGTGTAAGAGTCCAAATAAAATATCTTCTAGTAATCTATATAAAAGCCTAACTGGTCATTACAACTAGAAGACTGGCCAATAGCTATGATGTGCACTGACCACTGGGCAGACGCTTAATGCAGGAGCTGCCCCCTGGTGGTCATTGCGCTCCCACAGCCAACCCCTCACTGGTGGCCAACATCCTGTGGTCCCTCCCCCTGGCTGACTGGCCCCTATCAGCCCCTATTGGGACTGGGTGAGACTGTCCTGATCACTGGCCAGGCTGAGGAACCCCATCTATGCACGAATTCATGCACTGGCCTCTAGTCCTACTTAATAAAAACCTAATACATTAAGTGTCTGTCCATTCATCTGTTCAACCAATCGAAGAGTAATATGCTAATGATGTGCTAAGGCTACTCAACTGCTTGCTCTAACATGCACTGACCCCCAGGTTCTAGACAGTTGACCAGTTCACCAGTTGCTATGATGTGCACTGACCACCAGTGGACAGACACTCCGAGCAATTGGTTAGCTTGCTGCTGGGGTCCGGCTGATTGGGACTGAGTGAGATGTGCTGGACATGCCCTGGAGTCCTCCTGTTATCCCTCCCCCGCTGGCCAACCTCCTGCATCCCTCCCTGACCCCACTTGTGCATTGGTGGGATCCCTCTGCCTGGCTTGTGCCCTCCTGCAATCTGGGACCCCTTGGGGGATGTTTGGCCCAATCCCACAGTCCAGGCTGAGGGACCCCATTGGTGCACAAATTCATGCGCCAGGCCTCTAGTATTTGTTGTTGGGAGAAATAACTTCTAATTCAGTGATTCTTAGTCTTTTGTGTTCATCAAAATCACCTGGAAGGCTTGTTGGAACATTGATTTCTGGCACCACTGCAAGAGTTTTTGTTCCATGGGTGTTTGTTGGGATCTGAAATTTTGTATTTCTGACAAGTTCCCAGTTGGTGCAGGGCCATGTTTTGAGAAGGGCTGCTTTAAAAAATATATTTTATTGATTTCTTACAGAGAGGAAGGGAGAGAGATAGAGAGCTAGAAACGTCGATGAGAGAGAAACATCGACCAGCTGCCTCTTGCACATACCCTACTGGGGATGTGCCCGCAACTGATGTACATGCCCTTGACCGGAATTGAACCTGGGACCTTTCAGTCCGCAGACCGAAGCTCTACCACTGAGCCAAACTGGTTTTGGCAAGAAGGGCTGCTTTAGTGCCTTTTTGCGATTTGGGCGTTTTATGTCTTTCCTTATTAGAGTTCCTATTGTTAATGTTATTCATATGCTCCTTTTCACTCTAATGATCTTAGGCACTTGTTGGGCTCATCACCGCTGTGTGGAGTGGTCACTGGGAGTGTGCCAGATGGAAGAACCGTTATCAGTAAATGTGGACAAAGCTGTTGTCTCAGGGAGCACAGAGGTAAGTAGAAGAAACAGACAGCTTTATACACTTCCTGTAGTCAACCTAGAAGTTCACTTGTAAGAATTATTTATTAAGTGATTACTGTAATGCAAAAATCCTTAAAATAGGAAATTATTAATTTATATCCAAGTTGTTTATGCAAACCCCTAAAACATAGTATGTTAAGTTATACAATAAATGTAACTTTTTTAGATAGATATTTTACATTTAAAACAGAAATTAAAATGTTTAGAAATGAGAATTAGTTACTAAACTTATAAATCCATGTGGTTACATTTTTAAAAATATATTTTTATTGATTTCAGAAAGGAAAGGAGAAGGGGAGAGAGATAGAAACATCAATGATGAGAGAGAATCATTGATTGGCTGCCTCCTGCATGCCCCACACAGGGGATGGAACCCACAACATGGGCATTTGCCCAGACCAAGAACTGAACTGTGACCTCCTGGTTCAAGGTCGATGCTCAACCACTGAGCCACACTTGTCATCAGGCCATGGGGTTACTTTTTAAGACAAAATTATTTGGTGAAGATTTAACCTATCCTGTTTCCCTGAAAATAAGACAGTGTCTTATATTAAGTTTTGCTCCCAAAGATGCGCTAGGTCTTATTTTCAGAGGATGTCTTATTTTTCCATGAAGAAGAATACAGTACACATTTATTGTTAAAAGAAAATAAAGGAAATTTATTACCTGTATACGGTACGGTAGTACGGTAGTTGTCAACACAAACCAGACAAACTGTGAATCCTACACTATCAAGAATTTACTCATTTATTCAATGGCAATCATGTCATCATCTTCTGGAACATTATCATAACAATCAATTCCTGAATTTCCTGGTGAATTTCTTGTGACTCCATTTCTTTCAGAATCAGTGGATCAAATCTTTCATGTTTAGTCTAGGGGGGGGCTTATTTTTTGGGGGATGCCTTATATTTCACTGAGAAGGAAACCTGTAAGTAGGTTTTATTTTCGGAGGATGTCTTATTTTCGGGGAAACACGGTAATAGAGATGATATTTGACAGGTCTTTAGTCCACAATGTATACTAGCACTGTTTGATGTTTTAAAAATTGATTAAAATACTTTTTTCAGCTAAGTTGGCACTGTCCTCAAGTAACATCATGTCTGTAGTTTGCCATCTTTCAGGGCTTTGATTGTGAAACAAGTAGAGAAATAAATGCAACATTCCCCTCCCTCTATAAAGACAACAAACCCTGTGAAGTGAAATTGCTTTGCTGCCTACATATTCTCTTTGGTTTTTGACAAGTATATTTTGGCAAAGTGAACAGCTCTTCCAAAGAAATATTAAAAATGGAAATTTTGACCATAGAAATTATAGGGTCTTTGATAGGTTGAACATGATTAAAACTTCTAAAAATGTAAGGACTTAGATTCAAGTAATAGTTCAATTATTATAACATTTGATTTACTCACATTATCACAGTGATCTGATTTACATGGATAAGTAACACTCACCTCAAGATTAGTCAAGTAAGAGTGCTTGTTTTGGTAATGTGACATTACTTTTGAATGCTATATTATTAAAGTTTGAACAGTGTGATGCATAATAGTAAATTCTACTGTCTGAAAATACTTAGGTGGCCACATCAAGACTATGATAGATCAGTGAGAGCTGTTTTTTCTGTGAACTCAGAAGTAGTTTTGTGACATTGAAGAGTATAGGCATATCTTAGAGATAAGTGTGGGATTGGTTCCAGACCACTGCTGAAAGCAGGTATCACAATGAAGGGAACTGTAATCTTGCTGGTGGACGGTCTGGCCTTCAGTGTGTGGAAAACTCAGCATGTTTTGTGAAGCACAATAAAACAAGGTCTGCCTGTCTTACAGGAAAGGCAGAGAACAAAGGCTAAAAGGAACTTTTTGATGTTGGATTGGAATTGAAGGAATCAATATGAACTCTTTAATATTTATACAGGTACAGAGACGTAGAGATGTGCTGGGTTATACCTGGGTTAGTGTGTATACACATATTTCCTAGCTGTATTCGCTAAAAGGGTAAAGGAAAGATTGCCTCATCCTGTCTGTTTTGGACAGAAGTTACCATTCTTGTTTTTTAAATGCATACTGATTAATATTTAGATGGAATTTAGAGATTAAGGCTATGCCTTACCCCTGACAGAGGAATCAGCGCCATGAGAAATCTGTATTCCTTCTTCTCCCCCACCTTAATATATTTTTATTGATTTTAGAGAAAAAGGGAGAGAGAGAGAGAGAGAGAGAGAGAGAGAGAGAGAGAGAGAGAGAGAGAGAGAAAGAGAGAGAAAGGGGGGCGGGGAAGGAAACATTAATGATGAGAATCATTGAACAGCTGCCTCCTGCACACCCCTACTGGGGATCGAGCCCACAACCTGGGCATGTGCCCTGACCCCTGACCTGGGATCAAACCACGACCTCCTGTTTCACAGGTTGAAGCTCAACCACTGCGCCAAACGAGCCAGGCTGGATTCATTCTCACTTCATCTAGGCACTGTGGACTTGGCCCAAGCAAGTAGAATGCTGGGAATAGATGGAGAGATGAGGTCAGAAAGAAACCAGGCAGCTTTGTCAAACCCTTACTTCTCTACTGCATTCAGTCAAAGCAGGGTAGCATTAGTCTTCCATTGTCATTTTTATGCATTTATTTTCTCCTTTGTAAATTAGGCACAGGATAGACTAGTTAGCTAGAACTTTAAAAAAATTTTTTCTCGGGCTGGCTTTAGCTCAGCGGTTCCTTCGACTGCAAAAAAATTTTTTCTCTCCTAAGAAGAGTTTGTCTCATTGATAAAAAAAAATTAAGCATATAATAACACATTTATTGGTGAGACTGTGAGAAATGGGCACTCTGTACTTTGTGGGTGGGAATACAAACTGGTAAAATTTTCTGGAAGAACATTTGGCTATATCTAACAAGCCACATATGCACTTATCCTGTGCTGATTTTAGGAATCTACACTGAAAACAAGCCTGCATTGATGCAAAACACTTGCACTATTAAAAGTTAAGCATTGTTTGATTTGCAGAATGTTGGAAACAAGATAGATGACCACACAGAGTAGAATACAGAGGAATATGGCGCAGCGGAAAACAACAGCAGGAACAGCTCTGTAAGCTGGTGCACAGTAGTTTCCACCAGTACCTTTGAGTAAAAAAAAAAGTGCAAAAGACCATTATGGTGTGCAACCCTTTATGCAATAAAGAATAAGATATAAGGAAATATACATGCATATAATCCTTTGTGGGAAAGATATACAGATAGGTTAAACCAGAACTGAAGCTTGGTTCCCAGTGGTGCAGGCAGGAAAGGGGTATAAAAAAGAGGGAATGGATTGGCACAGCAGACAGACACTTCTCAGGTATATCTTTGTAAAGCTCTGATTGAGAACCGTAGGAATATCTCACATACTCCTAAATAAGGAATTACAACCATCTAGGATATAGGGAATCAACAAGAATAGCAAAATTTACACTTAGAGGGATAGGAAAGGAAAGAGCTAATCTAAGTAACTAGAAAACAGTATCTTTTTTATAAAATATATTTTTATTGATTTCAGAGAGGGAGGGAGGAGGAGAGAAGGATAGGAACATCAGTGATAAGAGAGAGCCGTTGATCGGCTGCCTCCTGCATGCCCTGCACGAGGGATTGAATCTGCAACCCAGGTGCATGCCCTGACCGGGAGTCTCCGGGTTCTGTTTGACCTCAGCCACAGCCATGCCGGCTAGGCTGGGAGAAAGTATCTTGAATGGGTAACTGTAATGACAAAGAACTGGATCCAGAGAGTTAAATGAGTTTCTCACAGGTGTGGGTTAGGAATTCTGAAACTGCTATACGGATATACCATAATACGTAAATATGTGGTAGGTAACGAGAGCTAGGTTTTCCAGTGTTGGAGAAAGGAGCTACATTCAGGGAGAGGCGAGCCTGAATTTTGTGGTGTTGAAATGGCATTAGAGGGATTGAGGTAAACTCATGTAGTTGACTGTTTACACAGACATGTACTGAACAATAGATGTGCATATTACCACTGAGTTGGCATTCTACATAAATTTCCTAGCTCTGTCCTGTGAGGCCTGGAAGCTGGGACCCTGGAGCAGGGAGCACCCCTACTGCCCAGACCTTGGCTTCTAACCACTTCTCCTTGAGAAGTAAAGTAGTTCCTGGTGCAGGGACAAACGTGATGAGGCACGAGGGTGTCAGGAACGGACAGAAAGATGGGCACGTACAGAGAGCAAGGAGTCAGCTTGAGTGAGTTCTGCAGAGCTTCCTGGAAAAACGACAAAACGGGACCACAACGGGTTTCCATCCGCAGGATAAACTAAATACTCACAAGTCTGGGCTGACATAAGTAGTGCAAGTCAGACACATCTCTTCTTTACCTAGCATTCTCCAGTGGCTTCCCATTTCATTCGTATAATAAAAGCTAGTCCTAACTAACCAACTCGGCTCTGGCCGCCCCCCCCCCCGCCCCCCCCCAAGTACTTCTAAGACATCACCCATAGCACTCTTCCCCTTTCCTGTTTCCTTCAGTCACACTTGACTCCGTCCGTGTCTTCCTCAAGTAGGCCAGACATCTCTCACCTCAGGGTCTTGCACCTCTTGTTCTTTCTCTGTTGAATATTCTTCTTCGATATACGAGTGGCTTGCTCTCATTTCCTTTAGATATTTATTCAAGTTACCTTAACAGTGAGGACTTTGCTGGGCTCCCTATCAAAAATTTCAAGTGTCTCCTCTTCCCATAATACCCCTGCTTTATTGTTTCTCCCCTGTTTAAAAATTTCAAATACATTTTAATTTATTTTTTTTAAATTGATTTTGGAGAGGAAGGAAGAGGGAGAGAGAGATAGAAACGTGAGAGAGAATCGTTGTTCAACTGCCTTCTGAATGCCCCTTACTGAGGAGTGAGCCCACAACCCGGGCATGTGCCCTGACCGCTAATCAAACTGTGACCTCCTGATCCATAGGTTGATGCTCAGCTGCTGAATTGCCGCTGGGCTATTGTTTCTCCTTTCATGAATTGCCATCTGACATACGAGTAGTGTATATTTACTTGCAATCTGGTTTCTCTACTCTCATTAGAAGAATAGTGCCCTTCTCACAGGATCTTTTTCTGTTTTGGCTTTTCCTCAAGAAATATTTGTAGCCTAAATGAATAGCACTAAAGATCATTCATGGAATTATTCATTCATAGTTATAAGTAAGAAGTCCAGAGTTTAGATTATTATTATTATTTTTTTATATATATTTTATTGATTTTTCACAGAGAGGAAGAGAGAGGGATAGAGAGTTAGAAACATCGATGAGAGAGAATCATCGATCAGCTGCCTCTTGCACACCCCGCACCGGGGATGTGCCCGCAACCAAGATACATGCCCTTGACCAGAATCGAACCCGGGACCTTTCAGTCCGCAGGCCGACGCTCTATCCACTGAGCCAAACCAGTCCCGGCCAGAGTTTAGATTATTAAAGGAGATTGCCACTGTGGTTCATTTTACACAAGTTTTACAAATTTCTAATTGTCTAAATTTAGACATTGTTTAAACAATGTCTAAAACAGAGTAAATTTTGCCGAAACCGGTTTAGCCCAGTGGATAGAGCGTCAGCCTGTGAACTGAAAGGTCCCAGATTCGATTCCCGTCAAGGGCATGTACCTTGGTTGCCGGCACATCCCCAGTAGGAGGTGTGCAAGAGGCAGCTGATTGATGATTCTCTCTCATCGATGTTTCTAACTCTCCCTCTCTCTTCCATTCTGTAAAAAATCAATACAATATATTAAAAAAAATAAAACAGAGCAAATTTTTACAAGTGATGGAGATAAGGGGTTGGGGACAGTGAAAATCTTTACTATCTCAACAGGTTCCCTGGGGCAGAGTATGTGAAAGTGCTGTTGAATTTAGACTACATTTTTATTTTTATCCAAAGACAGATGTTCTAAGTTTATTGATTTTCATTATGATAACATGTGTCTGAATGTCATGCATGGTATGTCATTGCCTCTTTAAGATAAATGTGAAATCAACAATGAGAACATAATGTGTTTTCAAATAAGTGTGCTGGGGTTGAGCATTTCAAAAATGAATATTTGGGCCCTGGCTGGCATTGCTGAGTGGTTAGGCATCAATGTGTTGGGGGTTTGCTTCTGTGCCAAGGGCTGGTACAGGTTGGGGTGTACGGGAGCCAGGCAATCAATGTGTGTTTCTCACATTGATGTCTCTCTTCTAACCCTTCCGCACTTTTAAAATCAATGGGAAAAAATATCCTCAGGTGAGGATTATAAAAAATGAATATTTGGGACTATTTCTGTTGTTATTTTATTAACAGAAACAAGAAAAGTTTGTAAAACCAAACAATGAAAAAATATTCTGACATTTGTCATTAAAACATCTTGGACACAGAATTTCCTGATCTGTTTAAAATATTGTTTTTAATTAACTTATTTATTTATTTATATTGTTAATCCTCACCAAGGACATTTTTCCATTGAGTTTTTAGAGAGACTAGAAGGGAGGGGGAGACAGAGAGAGAGAACATCGATGTAAGAGAGACGCATTGATTAGTTGCCACCCACATATTCCCTGATCAGGGCCAGGGATCCATCTTGCAACCAAGGTACATGTCCTTGACCGGAATTAAACCTGGGGAGCCTTCAGTCCGCAGACCAATGCTCTATCCATTGAGCCAAATAGCTAGGGCTATTTAAAATATTTTAAAAGATTTTTGGTATGTTTTAAATCCATTTGTTAGAAAAAAAGTACTTTCTGATTACAGAGGGTGAAAATATATTTGCTAAATTTAAACTGGGTAAAAATAATGGTTGATAATGATGCACGATTTCTATTTAGATCTCCTTATGAGACCCTTTTTGCCCCTCAATTGGTAGCAATTGAAATAAAGAGGCCATTTAATCTTAAGAAGTATGAGAACAAGGTATAAACCTCAGATGGAGGGTTGCATTACTCTCTCAATTGAAAAAAAAAAAAATGTTTTTATTGACTTCAGAGAGGAAGGAATAGGGTGTGTGTGTGAGAGAGAAACATCAGTGATAAGAAAGAATCATTGATCTGCTGCCTCTCCTGCATGCCACTTACTGGGGATCAAGCCCAAAACCTGTGCCCTGACCAGGAATCGAATTATGACCATCTGGTTCATAGGTTGATGCTCAACCACTGAGCCACACCGACCAGGCTCTGTTAACTTTTTGAATGTGCACATCTATAATAATCTATGATAATAAAAGCGTAATATGCTAATTAGATTGGACTGCTGAACCACCTTTGGATGAAGCTGGGGCTGTGAGGGCTGGGGCCTGTGGCTAAGGCAAAGGGCAAAGCCCCTTGCACGATTTCATGCATTGGGCCTCTAGTCTTTAATAATAAATATTTGAGCTTGCATCCTTATTATACATTCTCATTGGAACAGGTAGCTCTCCTTTTGTCACTTAAAAACATTTGTATACTTACGTTGTTTGTGTGTGTCTCTATTTCTTTGGTCCCCCGTCTAGGGCTGTAAGCATCATGAGGGCATGGATGATATCTGTTTAGGGTTATCATTTTATCTCTAGCATCTGATAGAGTACCTGGAACATAAGAGAGTCATTTATGGGATGAATGTATGCATGCCTGGGACGGAGAGGAAGGTGCTGCTGTCACCTAGTGGCTGCTGCTGAAAGTCCTGAGCTGCACAGGCCAGCCTTCCACACACATAATTACTTACCTCGTTCAGAATGCCAGCAGTGCTGATGTTGAGAAATCCTGGTTTGACTAATACCATTATTCTTTTCAAGTTAATGTATTTAATGTAATTTTCTCAATTGTTAAATGGCATTCTTTATCAAGTAGTTCAGTTTTTCTGGGATTTCCCTCAGACTGCTTTTCAGTTTTTCCAGGGGGAACATTATTTATCTTTTTCTAGGTGGAAGAATATGCTAAAACTAGAAACCTGTGTTCAGGAAAGGTAATGATGTTTCTTTTAATTTCCTCTTTGGAACCTGGGTGTGCTACCAACATCTAGGAAACCTGGGTAGCTTGCATATTACCAAAGGAATAGTCTTATTCTGTATGCTACAGATGCTTGGTCATTTCTTTATCTAAAGCCTCTCTTTCCTGCACTCCCCTTGTTCCTCTCCGAAAAGAAATAACTCATCAACCTCTAACACACATTTCTGTCCTTTTAATTATTTCTGAATCAAATGTAGTGTCATACTCTATTAAAAATAATTAAAAATGGCTTATATCATTTCCCTTAGAGTTTGATAATTTCTTATATTTTCTCATACCACAAACCCATATTGAAATTCTATTATATACTGATTTTATGCCAGGTGTCTTTTTGTAAAACCAACTTAGTTCTGAGAGAAGAGTTGTAAGTTTTTGTTTTTATATTTTGCACTCTTTTTGTAGACAGCCAAAAAAAGTTTTTCTATAATAAGATTATAGTGCATATTAAAAGTAAGCAGTGTAATATAAGTGTGCTTTTAGTTTAAAACAATTAAAAGCAGTATACAGTACAGTAAAAAGTCTATATCTCCTCTAACCAACTGAAATTAGGTCCAATAAGATTTAAAACATCGGTCTGCCTCTTTATGGTAGGTGATCTGCAAGTACCTATTTTAACACTATTGTCTAATATGGTTTTATTTTAATACTAGAGGCCCAGTGAATGAAATTCATGCACTGGGGGGAGGGAATGTGTATGTGTGTATGGTGGTTGTGGTGGTGGTGGTGGGGTGGTGGTGTCCCTCAGCCCAGCCTGCACCCTCTCCAATCTGGGACAACCTCAGAGCCTAAACCGGCAATTGGACATCCCTCTCACGATCTGGGACTGTTGGCTACCGCTCGTCTGCCCGCCTGCCTGCCTGCCTGATTGGCCCTAACTGCTTCTGCGTGCCAGCCTGATTAATACCTAACTGCTCCCCTGCCAGCCCAATTGCCCCCAACTGCCCTCCCTGCTGGCCTGGTTGCCTCCAACTGCCCTCCTCTGCCGGCCTGATCTTGCCCCCAACTTCCCTCCTTTGCCAGCCAATTTGGTTCTGATTGGTTGGTTTTATGCCAGTCACTGTCAAAAGCTTTGCCTCCTAGGCAGCCATTGGCTCCTCGCAATTCACTCAGATTTGGTTCTGATTGGTTGGCTTCTATGCCAGTCAGTGTCTCTGGGCCTATCAATGGGGCCTGATCAGCGGCCCTGGTGGAGTCCTGGAAAGAAATGGAGGCAAGGCTGCTGACCAGGCCTGGAAAGAAAGAGAGAGGCAAGTGCTGATCAATAGTTGCCACAGAGGCTGCTTCTCTCTTTAAGTCCCTCAGCAGACACGCTGGGTAACAGTGCCTGCCGCTGTAGCTGTCAGTGCTGGGTCGCCACGGCAACCCAGCACTGACTGCAGGACTGACTTCCGGTTGGTTAAGCCTCCCACTCGTGAGTGTGACAGACCCAGGGTTTTTATATATTAAGATAATCCTAGTGATCTGTAATGTAAATTTTAAAAAGTTATCAAAGTATATATTCTTCCTTTTCTGCTATAGTTTTTTAAGAGGAAAGGTAAGCATTCACAGTGTGGTGCCGGGTCTATAAGACTGTCCAGGTTGGAGGCTCCCAGGAGGAACCCATGGGACCCATAGGGTTGTGATTATGGCTGAGGCTTATGTGGTTTGGTGAGCATCTCAGTGGGAAGAGACACTGGCAGACTCTGGGAGAGTCCAGGTGCAAGCTTCCCTAGGTGCTCTCCCTCCCGTGAGGGGTCACATAGGCCCCCTCTTCCAGCAAGGAAAGTGCAGCTGCATGTGTGTGATGCTCCTGCACCAAGAGTTTCAAGGTTTTTACTGGGGCCTGCCCTTACCAGAGGGAAAGCCACACTGTTGGCACACTTATATAGCTGCAGAAAATGTCCCTTTCACTTGGGGAAATGAGGGTGCCAGCTGGCAAGCAGGCCTTGGTAAGAATAGTAGTCTTGGGACTGTTATGTTAACCCTTTGCTTAGTACTTAAATTGGACTGTATCTCAATTCTAGTATATTTCTCTCTATAGGACTGTAGTAGGTACTTTTTAGTGTACAACATTGAATTCTCCATCATAGAGAGGCTGTGATAATGCTCTAGTAGTGGTTTTACTATCTAATAAGGAGGGAATATACTAATTGACTGCCATGACCTCAAAGATGGCAGTGCCCACAGCTACAAGATGGCGGTGCCCAGTCCCCTCAGCCCCACCAGGGTACCTGCCTCTGGAGTCCCCCAGTCCCCTCAGCCCTCCAGTTGCCCAGGGCTGGCCCAAGGCGCAGGCAAGCCTTGGATGGCAGCTGTCCCAACTGCCCAGGGCTGGCCTGAGGTGCAGGCAAGCCCCATAGGGTGGCTGCCCAGCCACCCAGGGCCTCCCAAGGCTCAGGTAACCAGAGCTGGCCGAGGCTTTTGCTGGCAGCAGAGGTGTGATGGGGATGTCTCCTTCCCCTGATCGCCAGGTCGCCTCCCCACTACCCCCCAGGGCGCCTGCTCAGACCTAGGCTAGCTTGTTGCGGGCGCTGGTGGGCTGGACTGGAAAGTGAGGTGTGAGGTGAGAGCTGTCAGGAAACTCCCAGGTTTGGCCCAGGCCCCCAGCGGAGGCGGCGGGAGAGGGAGCTAGGAGGGACCGGGCGGCTGCTGTGTGCGATCCGAGAGCCGTGGACTGCGCAGCCCTCCGCAGTCTGTGGCGTTCTCAGCGCACAGTTTATGATCTTCAGAGCTGCTGCCTTTTGTTGGTTACATTTCACTAATACTCCAGGAGAGTGGGTAGCACCATCATGGGGGGGCAGGCCAGGTGCACCTGCCTGAGGCCAAGGGGCGGGCTCAGGCTCCTGGGATGCAGCAGAGAGGCGGGTGGGGCTGAGTCGGAGAAACTGAGTCCAAAACTTGAAAGGAAGTGTGAGGCAGCCAGGGACGGAGGGCGACAGCTGCGCAGGGGCCTGGAAAAGCTGCTGGGTGGGGGCAGCCGAGGAGCCGGGTGCATCTCCCATGGCAAAAGCTCCCCCGTCCCTCCCTCCTCCTCCCTGTGACCTGTCACCCCAGCTCTCCTCCCAGGCTCCGCCTGGGCTCGCCCCATAATCTCCATACCGCGGCAGGGCCTGCACAGCCTTCGGGGAGCTCTGTCCCCGGAAAAGAAGGGGAGGCTGCAGGCAGGAGGCGTCAGGAGTGGGGGCAGAGCAGGGCCCTCCAAGTTAGATGGAGAGAGGCAGGGAGAGACCCCAAAGGACTGGGGACAGAGATGGGTGCAGATGGACGGCCGTGCAGAAGCATTGCCCTTGGTTAGAGTCAACCCCCTTGAGAGCGCTGCCCCCCTCCCCCCCCCAACCCCCAGCTCCTGGCCATCACTGACCTGTTCCTCCTCTTGCACTTTTGCAGATTCTGAAATGGAATTGTACAGTATGTACTTAGCATAATGGTCATTCACCAGTGGGTAGTTTTTTCTTGGCTATTATTTATAAAGCTGCTGTGAACATGGATGTGGCATTGTTTGTTTGGAAGTATATGTTTAACTTTGCCTGTACACCTTTCCATTTCGCCCAGTCAGTGGTGAGAGGTGCATTGGCTCTCTGGTGTTGCTCGCACTGGGTATTGTCAGTGTTTCTGAGTTTTAGCAGTTCTAGTTCAGTGATATCTCCTGTGGGCTTCTTTTTTGCTTCCTAATGACTAATGAGATTGAACATCTTATGTACTTATTTGCTATTGTGTATCCTTTTTAAAAAATATATATATATATATTTTATTGATTTTTTTTTTACAGAGAGGAAGAGAGAGGAATAGAGAGTTAGAAACATCGATGAGAGAGAAACATCGATCAGCTGCCTCCTGCACACTCTCCATTGGGGATGTGCCTGCAACCAAGGTACATGCCCTTGACCGGAATCGAACTTGGGACCCTTGAGTCTGCAGGCCGATGCTCTATCATTGAGACAAACTAGTTAGGATTGTTGTGTATCTTTAGAGAAGTGTTTGTTCAAATCTTTTGCCCCTACCCCTACCCTGTTCCTATTGATTTGTCTTCTTAATATTGAGTTGTCAGAATTCTTTATATATTCTTCATAGAAGTTGTTCATTAGAGATGCATTTTATAAATATTTCTGCCTAGTTTGCAACTTATTTTCATTTTCTTAGTGTTTTCTGTAGAGCAGAGGGCTTAATTTTTATTTATTTTATTTTTATTTTATTTTTTTAAAATATATTTTATTGATTTTACAGAGAGGAATTGAGAGGGATAGAGAGTTAGAAACGTCGATGAGAGAGAAACATCGACCAGCTGCCTCTTGCACACCCCCTACTGGGGATGTGCCCGCAACCAAGGTACATGCAAAGGGCTTAATTTTAAAAAAAGCATATATTTTATTGATTTTTTACAGAGAGGAAGGGAGAGAGATAGAGAGCTAGAAACATCGATGAGAGAGAAACATCGACCAGCTGCCTCTTGCACACCCCCTACTGGGGATGTGCCCGCAACCAACATACATGCCTCTGACCGGAATCAAACCTGGGACCTTTCAGTCCGTAGGCCGATGCTCTATCCACTGAGCCAAACTGGTTTTGGCTCCATTGATTTTTAGAGAAAAACATTGTGACATCTTAGTTCATGGGATGATGCTCAATCACTAAGCCATACCAGTGAATCTCTGTGTTTTTCATGCCCTTGAGTACAGAAAAGAACTAAAATGTGCGTTAGTCTGTGGCTCCGTAGATTTTATTTATAATAATAAAAGTATAATATGTTAATTAGAGAAAACTGGGGCAGCAAGGGAAGCCTGAGCCCTGGGTGCCTAGTGGCAGCCGGAGGGAAGCCAGAGCCTGCAGCCGCAGGAGGAAAGAAGGCCCACTCTTGCACAAATTCCGTGCATTGGGACTCTAGTATAAAATTAAAATGGCACAGATACAGCTAGAGTTTCTGAGGACTTAAAGACTGCTATGGTCTGTTGGCTGCACTCAGTGTGTAGCAGACACACCAGGAGGTGCTAAGCTTTTTCATATTCATTCGAAGCGGAGGACCTGAGGTTATGAGATTTTGAGGGCATGTGCTAGCTTATGCAAGTTTACACATAAATGTTGAAATGTAGAGTCAACATTGGCATGTGAAGATGTCTGTAGTTCCTTGAGGTTTGGTGTTCCCGCAGATCATCCTGTTTGGCTTTCGGTATTCCAGCTGTGCTATTGGCGAGCCGCTCTCACAAATGAGAGTCCTGAGAGTGACATCCACTTAGGATACATATGCCTGGCCTTTCTCTGTCAGCAGCATTTGTGGTGCTGCGTGAACAAAGCTAGGACAACCAGTTTCTACCCAGGGATGTTGGAACGGGAGGAAAAGACAAACCACTATGCAAACATCAGAAGTGCTAACGCAGAGGCTAATGTAACAAGCAGCCTGGCCTCTTCTGCACAGAGGGAGGTTTACACTGTGCAGTGCAGGCCTCCAGCGAAAGCTCCACCAAAGAGATGATGTCCACGATGGGCTTGAGCGGATAGCAAGTCATTCTTAGGGAAAGGTGAGGTAAGGAAGTAAAGCATTATAGATCGATCATCCAAATTGACTTCTTACACACTCAGTTGCCCTAAACCAGTGGGCAAACTGCGGCTCGAGAGCCACATGCGGCTCTTTGTCCCCTTGAGTGTGGCTCTTCCACAAAATACCACGTGCGGGTGCGCACATACAGTGCGATTGAAACTTCGTGGCCCGTGCGCAGAAGTCGGTTGTCGGCTCTCAAAAGAAACTTCAGTCGTTGTACTGTTGATATTTGGCTCTGTTGACTAATGAGTTTGCTGGCCACTGCCCTAGACTTACTCTGTTGATCATGGGGGCCTTATTTCTTTGCTCTTACTGCTTGTAAGAGAGTAGCAGCAGATTGAAATTGGTGGGACTGAGGGGAGAGGAGATACTCATGACCTAATTTTTCTTTACACTCCTAGCATTTACTAAGAAACTTAAAATGAATTACCACAATGAAATGTGTCTATCTGTTGCATTGAACAATATAGTTGTCCCTCATTAACCTACTCTGTGATTGACTAGTTTACTTCCTATTGATTTTTAGGCAGGGTGAAAGATGTTTTATACTGTATATTCGTTTTACTTGTTTACTGATGGGATTTAAACACTTAAGAAAATAATGCTCAACTAGAAACCTGTCTTTTTAACTGTACTACTGATTTAAAAAAAATTTATTTGTACAAAGTCAGTGGGGAAAGTGAAATGCTAACCTTGTAACTTCAGTTTTTCGAGTGATGTACAAAGGTTTTTAATACTTTCCTAGCCCTGCATTTGAATGTTTCTCTACCAGGTTTTATGAAGAAATTTCTTTCCCTTTTCCCCCTTCAGCGATGTGCATTTTGTAAGCACCTTGGAGCCACTATCAAATGCTGTGAAGAGAAATGTACACAGACATACCATTACCCTTGTGCTGTGGGGGCGGGCACCTTCCAGGATGTCAGCCACTTCTTCCTTCTTTGTCCAGAGCACATCGACCAAGCTCCTGAAAGATGTAAGTAGCGCACTTGCTTAGCACATTCTTACATGGGAGCCATGTACTCACAGTGTTGCATGTCCTCACTTCCCTCAGTGTTTCTCTCCTTGGATTAGAAAATAACTTTATATAATCTTGATAATCTGAGGGATCCTTGCCAGAGGTCCTTGGGGAAATCTGTTATCAACAGGTTCATTGAAGTTAAAGCCAAAAAGTTACTTTGTTTACATGGTTTTTCCTATTTAAAATTTTTTTTTAAAACATTGTAAAAAAATAGAAATACTGAACATATAGGATTTTAATATGCACTATAAAGTACGTCCTTTAAAAAGTTAAACAGTATTCAACGTCTTTTACACTAAAAACCATCCAGCACCCCCTGGAAAATTAGAAGATGATTGACTAATTTTTCAACCATGTGTACAAGGTCTTTTAAAACATGCAAAACCTGACTACTGAGTCAGGGCACTGACCTCTTTTCCCTTAGATTGTCCTATAAAAAAATGATAACAGCCAACACAACACTAACTGTCCAGTGTGAATGAATCAAAACCATACCTTTTTTTTTTGTCAGGCAAAAATGCACTTTTTGTTGTGCTGCAGAATTTTAGTAATTAGTTTATGTGCCATGAGATGAGAAAGGTTGAAACTCTCCAACTCGGGCGTTCTTGCAGAGGTACGCTATGGACAGGGTCGCCGCAGACCGGCCTGAGACCGGCCTGGTCCTCGTGGGACCTGTCCCTGCAGCTTCTGAGTTGTCTCTGTTCGCCGCAACCACACTTGCACTTTCTCCTTTCTCTTCCAGACAGTATTTTTTTAAAAGTGAAAAACACTTAAATGTTTGAATTTCATGTTGTACAGAAAGTTAGCATTCTTTGCAGTCTTTGTCATGAAACAGAGATCTTACCTTTTTATTTCTATGAATTTCCAAAAAGCATGTATACTTCGGCATCTTTTTCCCCTCTTAAATTGAATTTCCAATCTCATTGTGAATGCTTTTTTCATTCTTTTTAATCTAATTGTTAGCTTTACTTATTTCTTAGCAATGTTAATAAAGGCTTTTTCCTATCTTTTTCATCTCTGTGAAACATAAATATAGCTATCTATATTTATGAGGCATAAACTGAAGTATTCTCAAGTACAGTTAGATTTCAAAATCATTATTTTTTATCTTTGTGTAGTATAATTTTATATTCAGTTAAAATTATTTTGTGTCTACATGTATAATCATCATACAGGTGTAAATTATAGGTAAGGCAAACTGAAATGTCAAATTGTATTTAGGCTGTGGAGGGATTTGAAGTTTTAAGAATGTTTTGGATTACACACTGAGATCTGGGAGAAAAAGAACATTCATGCACAGCCACTCACCCGGTGCTGTTATGTAAGGCCTCGTGCAGTGAATTACTTCACCAGGTGCACAAGCTACGATGCCAGTTGTAAGAGTCGATTGCATTCTGGGTGGTTCGTTACACAAAAAACAATAGTGTATGTATTTAAGAAACTGAATTTTACTCAGCCTTTTGTATTTAGTCACGTTTAGAGCTCAGTAAACAGTGTGTAAACTTTTCCGAGACTGTGTTTCTGATGTTAGGTGTTTGTTGCCTGATGGCTGTACTGCTCTGTGCTGCGGACTGTGTTCTCACAGCGTAGACTTCATCTATGTGTGAGAGATCTTAAATTGTTTTGTAAAGTAATGCCGTGTCAGAACTGTGGTGAGATGATTTGCCATCCTTTTTCATCCTAGAGCGAAAGGTTCATGCTGACAACATAAAACCAAAAGATATTCTGAGATTATTGGTACTGTTCCTTGTTCCAAAGTAGACTGATGGAGATGCATAAAAATACAATGAATGGCGGGATAAAATAAAACTAAAAATAAGCAAGGAAATTAGGCCTTTGTAAAATACGGGTGGCATAAACACGAAGGTAATGGTGAGGCCAGGATCCAGTAAACACACACTTCCCAAACCTAAACTACAAATAGGCTCCAGAGCTTTCCAGTAATCAATAAGAAGAGCTACCTGGTTCATAGCAATATGACAAGAATTCACTTGATACGGAGACTGTATGCACACATTATACTGCAGTGTTAAAATTGTCTCCAAGTAGCTGCCTTGTAGTGTAAGAAACAAATTCCACAGGGCAGTTTTTTTTTAAACAGATCTCAAAATAAGCTAGTGGTATAAAATCAAAGCCCGACCGAGAAAATTCAATTTCTTGGGGATTTTGAAAAATGCAGTCTAAATACATAACTTCCTGACCATCCATCTTAATCCAAGAATATAGAGAATATTGGAGATATAATATATTTCTATAATATATAAGACTATGCAGTAGTCTTTATAAAATCTTTCTAGTTGTTTTAATTGTGTGTCATAGCACAAAGTACAGAACTTTTATGTCTCAAAAATGGGGGATAAGTGAAAAGACACTAGTCAGTGAATATCATGTGGCATCGGACCTTGTCTATATTAATTGCTCTACAAAAAGGTAGTGATTTTAGTTCTTATCTAAAGCTCAAGTTATATGTATACATTGAATACTGATAGCTAAGTGTAGAGCAGTTTGTTAGAGTGATAGTTAGCTGAGTTAGGAGTAAGATTGACATTTTTTGTGCAAGTTGACAAATCTAACAAAGACACGGACCCCATTAGAAAGAAATTCCAACAAAGACAGGGTCAACGAGCAAAGCCAGGACTTTCAGTAGAAAGCAGTTGCAGGATGCTCTGTGTCACGGATAGAGGCTGGCCACACCTCCAGCGTTATTGTCATGATGATGTGCGTGAACCTTGTCTGGAAAATTTCCTCTGAATGCTTGTCGCGGAGACACGGCTAGTGTGCTTCCTGAGGAGTGCGCTGCCTCCTAGGGAAAGCTGAACGCAGGGCACCAGCTAGGATCAGGGGGGAGAGCAGCCAGGCAGATGGAGCAACACTGACAGGCCTGAGGAAAGAGCGTGGCATAGCTGTGGACAGCCGCTGGCCATCGTGTCTGCTGGGAGGATAGTAGAGGCAACACCCTGATGAACACAGGCTAGGTCACACAGGGCGGGGTTTGATGTGACTTGTCTGCAGTGTGACCCTTTGCAGGTTTAAGTGTGGGAATTTTCTCTCTTTCTGTTTCTCTTTCTCTCTGTCTCTCTATCTGTCTCTCTCTCTCTCTCTCTGTTTCTCTCTATCTGTCATCTCCCCTCTCCAGTGTATTTATTGCCACCACTCAGCTTTTTTTTTTTTTTTTTTTTTTTTTTTACTTCAGTTAAACTTTTAACTCCAAACTTCATTTCTCGCTAGTGCTTATATTTCTGCTTTGCATTCTGTCAGTCCCCTGACCTTTCTTTCTTATTTACCTACCTACCTACCTACTGTAAGGGCCAGACTCTCTGGACAGCATCCATGATTTACGTTTTCTTTCTAGAGACGCCCCGTGGTAGGCCAGCCACCTGGCACAGTGTTCTTTCTGCCAGCAATGATGGCGTCGATGGTGGGTGCTGTTGATCCAGCAGCAGCCACGCTGATGTAGCCCTTCTTAAACTGATGCTGTCTGACATCAATTTGACATTTCTCACTTGTTATTTACTCCGGCACATTTATTCTTACATGCTTCTAGACACCGGTAAGCAGTATAGTCTCACCTTCCAACTTGACCAAGTTGAAGGATCCATGATAAGCTCTCTTCTACTTTGAGCTCATTGTTTTTGCCTTTTTCTCCATCTTTTCTTGTCACAGCTGTCACTTAGAAAGTGACCTTGTCCAAAGTTTATCTTTCTGCTTCTCCTGCTTTTTCTCCCTCTCTCTCTCTCTCCCCCCAATCGTTTACCCTCCTCATCCTATGCCTGTTCTGGCACTTGCTGCTTTTGTACAAGCTCAGGTGTTCTCCCCTTCTTACTCTCCCCCAGGAGTCAGTGGCGACGAGGAATGAAGAGCGTGGCCTTTGGAGCCACAGTGACCTGGACTTCACTCCTGTCCTCTCAAATTCACTCCACTCTCACCCCAATCTCTTCTGCTTTCCAGCTGCTTCAAGAAAAATCTCACATAGTTCTTGATTATTGCTTCAAATTTAATGTCTGTGTGGTGTGCAGACATATACTTACATGAGACAAGACACTTAAGCTGTCCCGTAGTACCATCTTCTTATGCATGATCTGTAACAGGCAGTGCTAGGGTTTCTGCATGTATCTTCTCCTGGATTGGCAGTGGTTGGAATTAACTATTTATGTAGCACTTTTTTTGCTGTTAATTATTTTTATATATCATAAAGTAAATGTTTCTGGACCCAGTATATTTTTTGGATGTTTTCTTTGTTTAATTTGCTACTAATGTTCCACACTAATCAAACAATATGACAGCATTGTCATTAAGAAACTGCTGGAATCTGTAATAGAATGAAGAAGTTATCTCTGCCATAGTGACACACATGTATCTAGGTGTCAAATGGGCTTTGCTATATAAAACAGTGCTCACTGTGTAACAGAAATATCCTGTGAGCAACAAAAGTAATTGTTATTTTTCTAGTGGTCATGTTAAATAGTATATTCAAAATAGTAATATTTCATCATGTAATCAATAAAAAATATTTGAGATAGTAGACATTTCCCCCTAATATATTTTTGGAATCTACATTGTAGCCACATTGGCTGGTTGCTGCTGTGGTAAGTGGAAGTGTCAGAGTCAAACACTAGGAAGTTCCATGGACCCATTTTGGACAGTATTCCTGGCAAATTATAGTAGAAAGATGAATTGAGTATTTGATCATCAGAGTCCAGTACTTGCTGCAATTTCTATATGTTCTGAGGGTAGCAAATATCTGAGACTAGTTTTTAAAGGTCCATAGCTTGAATGAGTAAATATTAACACTCCATTTGAGTATTAAGAAAAACAATTCACCCTTAAAAAATGAACTAATTTATGACATTTCCATTTTTAAATTAATGCCTACCAATCAAAGATTCTTTTTTCTTTTTCTTTTTAAAATATATTTTATTGATTTTTTACAGAGAGGAAGGGAGAGGGATAGAGAGTTAGAAACATCAATGAGAGAGAAACATCGACCAGCTGCCTCCTGCAAACCCCTTACTGGGGATATGCCTGCAGCCAAGATACATGCCCTTGGCGGAATTGAACCTGGGACCCTTCAGTCTTCAGGCCAACGTTCTGTCTATTGATCTAAACCAGCTAGTGTTCAAAGATTCTTTTAAAAGTTACTTTAGAAGCAAGTTATTTACTTAAACTATATATCTAATAAGACTATTTGTGTAGGCAGTTGAGGATGCAAAGTCAAAAAGATAAGGTCCCTGCCCTTCAAGGGAGCACAATATTGTGTTATAATTAATTATAGAAGAGTTTCTTCTAAGCATACGGAGAAAGGAATATTTAACAACTATACACATAGTTGCTTAGGAGTGGTAATATTTTATATTTGGGGACAATGTTTGAACAGAGTTTGGAAGGTCTCTTTGGAATGGGCTCGGGTACAGCAAGGGAACCACATTTCATGTAGAGGGAATAGAAGGTGTCCTGAGCAACAGCATACACTGAGTGGCTAGATTATTATGATCGCTGAACGCATAATAATCTGGCCACTCAGTGTATGTGTGTGTGTATTAGAGGCCTGGTGCATGAATTCGTGCATGGGTGGGGTCCGGCCAGCCTGGCCAGAGGGGTGGGGACATAGGCAGTTGGCTAGCCTGTCTGCTGATCGAATTCCTGGTTGAGGGGACAATTTGCATATTAGCCTTTTATTATATAGGATATACATCGAGTGACCAGATTATTATGCGTTCAGAGATCATAATAATCTGGCCACTCAGTGTATGTTACGTGCATAGCAAACTGCTTGACGTGACCAGGAATTGGTGAGTGGTCCTGGGAGTCAGTTGGAAAGGGAGGAAATTGTTTTTTGTTTTGTGTTTTTCCTTTTTGCCTCATACTAGAAAGATTTTATTTTTTCGCTTTTAGGTGAAAAGGGAAGTACTGGCGCAGTTTTAATTTCAGCAGTGCATAACTAGTTCGATGCATAATTAGATTATTTAGGGAGCAGATCAGAGCCATATGCAGGGATTTCGTTCAGAACACATTGCAGTGACCACAGCAGGGAGTGCAAGGACCCAGATGTCCAAATAGAAGGACAGGGACAGGGAAAGTTGTTGGTGTCCAGTGGCTATGTTGAGTCAGGGAAGAGTTAAAGGGTCATCAGTGATACTAATGCTGGTTGAGAGAAGAGGGCGGGAGTGGTTAGATTTTTTAAATGTTTTATTTTAGAGGCATTAAGTGAATATTTTTAGAACATCTGACTATTGAGGTTCAGGAAGACTTGCAAATAGTGTGTTGGGGTTTAGAAAGAAGTTTGGGGCTAGTGATAACCATTGGGGAATTGGAATCATGGGAGTTGATGAAATCACAAAGAGAAGGCAAGGGGAATTAAAAAGAAAGAACAGGGTGCAATCCTACTAGACAAAAGCATTTAGAGGGAGGGAGGCACAAATCCAACCCAGGAGGAAGAGGAGGCATGGGGACTTACGGAGAAACCGGGAGAAAGAGGCCCTCTTAGAAGCCCAGGGAAGGGAAATCTTACTTGGGGTGGACTTAGATAGTAATACAAATGCTGCGAAATGCAAATAAGATAAGGTTAAAAAGTGACCCTGGGAGCCTCATTAAAGTAGCTTCGGATGAATGGTGGGTGTGGAGCCACCAGGGTCCAGCTTGGGGACCACGTACATCTCAGTCTCAGGGTCCATGTGTGTGCTGCCCTCAGGCTACAAATGGCTTATTTTATTTACTTATTTACTTATTTATTTATTTATTTATTTATTTATTTATTTATAATCATTTTAAAAGGCCTCTAAAATAAAAACAAAAGTGTCTACACCAGAGATTTCTATGGCCTACAAAACCAGTTTGCTGACTGGTATAAGGAAATGGAATAGATTGTTACTTGTTTCAAAATGCTTAACTGGCAATGAAAGAAGGCAGAAAGGACTTGTAGTCAGAGAGGACTGACAAAACCTTAAAAATACAAAAGAGAAAAAAAAATTATATATACGATTATAAACAATATAGGATTATAAACAATCCTAGGGTAATCAGCTAATCAGACCATTTAATTGAGGCCCTAAGTGTCCAATATAGGCATAGTGTGTGTGTGTGTGTGTGTGTGTGTGTGTGTGTGTGTGTGTGTACATGTACTCCGGAGGCCTGGTGCACAGATTCATGCACGGGTGGAGTCCCTCAGCCTGGCCTGCAGAGATTGGGCTGAAACAGGCTCTCTGACATCCCCCCAGTGTTCCCGGATTGCCAAATGATACAGGCCAGGATGAGGAACCCCTCCGGTGCATGGTCGGGGCTGGGGAAAGACCGTGGAAGAGTTGTTTAGATTGCAGCTATATTCATTCATATCCTCCAGCCCATCTAGCCACATACATCTGATCAGCTGGACCCAGCAGCAGGTAGCCTACCAATGGAGCACCTGCCCCTCTGGTGGTCAGTGTATGTCATAGCGACTGGTCAAATGAACTGTTGGACACTTAGGCTTTATTATATAGGAGATATATCAGATTGGTATGATTTTAGAAAACATTATTTTTTATTTTGTAATGTGAATGAATTTATGTACTTGGCAAGGCAGTTTATTCTTACAGTTATATTTTTGTTTTAGTGGTAAAAGAACTGTTAAAAAGCAATATTTCTTTTTATCTACATTTAGGAAGTAGATGATGTCCATAATTATATATAATTTAGTGCTTTTTAAAACAGCTTGCCATTAACATAGATGAATATCGAAATAGTGAATGAAGTATTGTGTTTGGGTATGAATGTTAGCTTCCTTCTACAATGTTCTTCCTCATACAATATTTTTCAGAATTAAAAAAATAATTTGATTAAAATAAAAATTAGTCTGTTTATGCTTAAGAAGCATCTTAATCTAATGGATATTAACACTTCTTAATTTTTTGTCTCTTATTTGTTAGTTTCAGAATATAACATCCAAATAAAATGGTGGGTTTTTTTTTGTTTTTGTTTTTGTTTTACTTTACCAACGTCTCAGTTGATATTTTCCTGGGTGGTCCTTTCAGCAGCATATGTGAAGCATTGAGTAGGCCTCCAGCATTGTCACTGGTACTAGGGATATAAGACTACATCAGAACTGCTTGGTCTCAAGTACACATAGGCACAAATTGCAAAACCAGATGATTAAACTGAATGTGATTACATTTAGATTAAATATATTGCATTGTTTCTATGGAGACCATATTCTGATTGGATATCACTTCAATGTGGATAACTTAAAGTGTCTGAAAGATTTACCATGCAAATTCCTTTAAAGTGATTTTTAAATTGTAAAGTCAGAAAATTATCAAATTCTTATACAACAATTTCATTGTTTTACTGTTAATTATAGCAAAGGAAGATGCAAACTGTGCAGTGTGCGACAGCCCGGGAGACCTGTTAGATCAGTTCTTTTGTACTACTTGTGGTCAGCACTATCATGGAATGTGCCTGGATATAGCGGTTACTCCATTAAAACGTGCAGGTTGGCAATGTCCTGAGTGCAAAGTGTGCCAGAACTGCAAGTAAGTTTTAATTTCAACTCACAGGTGTGTATTGAGTTTGTGAGAGACCCTATTTGTAGGTACCAGAGGTTTGTGTGATGTGCTAAAGCTTGTTCAGACTGCAGCCATATTCATTCACATCGCCTCCATCATGTCTTAATTTAAGAAATAAATGCTAGATGTGTATTAACACTTATATTACTTTGAAAAAAGGCTAAACAAAAGTTCATTTAAATTTGTCAATTTTTTAAATGAGTGATATTAACAATTTAAAAATAAATATTAGAAAACTAAAGCAACTTCTTTAGAGGGAAACTAGGGAAAGGATTTAATAGGAAAATAAATCTAACTACCAAAAGTGAGTCATCTTCCTTTCCAGGAAGAACAATTATACTAAAATCATTGTTTTTCTTTTAAAAATCTGGATTTCTGAAAGACAGTTATGGTCAGTAGATCCTAGTCACCATAACACTGAAACAAAGTATCGTATGTCATTTAAACATTGCAATGGGATGATCTTTTCCCATTTGTTCTATTCCATCCTTAGGTATTTTCTCATGCTACTAATTAGCATTATAAATTGGGGCTGTTACCTGCATCTATAGCAGTCTTTAAATTACTTACAAGCTATGGACTTTAGTAACTAGGAGAAATTATGCCCACCAGTCTGTTTTATTCATAATTTAATTTCTTAAAGCATCAGTATCTCAGAATTATGTGGAATAAGTAGGGCCAAATGCTGTTATATTTTGGTAAAAATTAAAGAAAATATCAGTAAATACTTATTTGGTACCTTGTATCTGTACCGAGTTTCTTGGGAGGGACTATAAGAACTTACGGAAAGAGTACTTTTCCTATGAGATCTTTCCATGTAGCTGAAGAGATAAAATATGCAATTTTATATGTAGAATTTGTTAAGCTAAATAAGAAATAACTGGAGACCAACTAACCCATCTTCCGTTTTACTTCTATTTTCCCCAGGTTTAATTCAGCATTTCCTCTCTCCACTCTTCTTGAATTCCCCAGTTTTTCTTTCCCTTCCTCTTAGTTAAATTCTTAGTATCTGAGAGTGATTAATAGCCAAGAATCAAGGCAGATATTTATTTTTAGTATAGTTCTTAATAATGATAAGATTGTTACTCTTATACCTATTTATTTAGTACATGCTGCTTAATGAGTATTCTAAGCTCTTCAACCAGAATTACTTAATTCTCAGAGTAACCTTTGGTAATTATTCATATTTTATACCTGAAACTAACAGAACTCAAGTCTAAGTTATTCAGGAGTCAGATAGCTAGAAAAACAGCAGTTGAATATAAAGATAGGTATGATGCCAAATTTGCTCCTCCTTTTATTATGACTGTGTCTTCCCAGTTCATTGTGCCGAATGAAGGGTGTTCCTTCAGCATCAACTATCAGTTAGAGCTCCTTCCCAAGAGAGGACAGTATGTGGTAGTCAGGCATCTTGCCTTAACCTCTCCTTCTCTGCGGAATCCCCAGATGCCTAAAGCAGGTTCACCCTAGGCGAGCTTTCAGTGGTAAACAGTAGGAAAAGCCTTTAGGGAGCTGGGGAAGAATGCTGTCACTTCCAGGGGTTGCCTTTGTCATTATCTGCACAGGGACAAACAGACACTGAGGTGTTGATGAACTGGGCAATCCCAGAGTTGATTCTTTAGATGATTACTTATGTTATAAACATAAGTTTAAAGGTCAGGCATCATTAATGCTATCTTATTTTTTAGACAATCGGGAGAAGATAGCAAGATGCTAGTGTGTGATACGTGTGACAAAGGGTATCATACTTTTTGTCTTCAACCAGTTATGAAATCAGTACCAACCAATGGCTGGAAATGCAAAGTAAGTTGTTTATTTCTTTAAGAAAAATATCAGCATTTGTATGTTTTTTAAATATATAGAGCAGACAAACTGGATACTTATGCAAATTTATATACACTGCCATCACCTTTAAAATAAACAGCTCTATTGATGCATAATTGATATTACAACAAAGTGTACATATTTAAAGTCTATAATTTGACACATATATACCCTTATGAAACCATTATCACCTTCAAGATAATAAACATACTCATCTCCCTTAAAAGTTTCCTGGTGCCCCTGTGAGTCCCTCCAGCTGTTCACCAGTCACCATCCTTATCTTCCAGGCAACCTTCTTTCTTTCCCCGTACATTAGTTTGCATTTTCCAGAGTTTTATATAAAGAACATTATATAGTATATTATTTCTTTTTTGTCTAGCTTTAAAACTCAGTATAATTATTTTGAGATTCACCCATATAGTTGCCACGTAGTGGAGATACCACGATTTGTTGATTGAATTGCTTGTTGGTGAACATTGGGGTTGTTTGCAACTTTAGGCCGTTATAAAATGCTGCTGAATCTGTTAATACGTATAGGTATTTATGGCTTAAAATTTTTTTTTAAATGATTTATCTTTAATCTTCCCAGAAAGTCTGAAATAGGTAGTATCCCCATATGAGAATACTGAAAGAGATGTATTTTTAAAATTTAAAATCCAGAGATAAAATACATTACATTTCTATAGGGAAGTTTCTAGGTGGTTTTACAGTGATTTTTCATATGTACATATATTTATGACTGTATATATGTATGTATGTATGTAACACTTGTATTAAATATTTGGAATTATCATATATGCATACGTGTATGCATATTGTGCCTCCCCCATAGTGGTTTTAGTAAGTGATGATTGACTTAGATATTAATTTTTTTTTTGGTGTTGTGTAAAGTTTCTCTTGGATTTTAAGTGTTAGATAAGATCTATAGACATTTTTTCCATTTTTTCATCACTTAAGATACTATGCTTGGTAGTACACATAATAATACACATCATTATTGATCATACATACCACATTCAGTCAAATCATTTCCATTTAACACAATCAGTCTTTCTGCAGTTATTTTTAATTCTTACTGGATATTCTTTGAGTCAGTGGTTCTCTGTTCTGCCATGTTTTGGTAAATATGACTCCGAGTGTTCCATGCTGGTCTCTTAAGCTTCCTGAGGTTCTGTCTCCATAAACCTATAGGTTGGCTGACAACTCTACTTATGGGAAGAGTTAGTATAGTATCAGGTATACAAATTATTTGTCCATGGGAGCACAAAATATTTAAATATTTAAAATAGAAGGTAAAAATAACTCCTTTACTTCCATTAATTTTTTTAATTAAATTTATTGGGGAGACTTTGGTTAATAGGATCATATAGGTTTCAAGTGTACATTTTTCTATGATATAAGATTTGTATATTCCACTGTGTGCCCACCTTTAATTCTCAACTGACTGCCTCCCCCGCCCCCCCAGTTTAGGAGATATTTACAAAGATATTTACTGTGACCTTTCTTTGAATGTTCTCTAGGCTGAATCAATCATAAAAGTAATTCACATGCTTCTTTTGAAATCTGTATAGTTTCATAAATTCTGGATTAAGAGCGGTGAGAGCCTAAGTCGTCCAAGTTTACTGTTCTGCAAAGGCAGAGTAGGAACTAGAACTCAGGTCTTCCATAATGTCAGTGTAATGTTCCTCCTGCACATTGCCCATCTCCCTGGGCTGCCACGCTGGACTGGGTAGCAGGGCTTTGCTCTCTAGAATTATTAGAAATATTGCTGAGTCTAATTTTCATGTTGTTCTTCAATGTAGATGGTAAAAACCTGGAGACTCGAGTGTCTGCACTCCCCTCATGCTGGGAGTTTTAAAAATTATAATCTTAATTTTATAGAACAGACACGAAGCTAGGAATCAATTTCTTTTACCTACAGTAATTACAATGACTTTAAAAATAAAACTAAATAGAATTTAGAGAGTAAATATTCATTTAACATAACACATAGTTTTGCATTGAAACAAAACAGCCAAGTCTCGGTTTAGTAGACTTACTATCTCAGGTCCAATTCCGCACATTGGGTTTCTTTGGCTTTAGTAAAGTTGGTCCTGAGGATGCCTTTGTATAGGTATTTCTATAAAAATAGTATTGATATATGGTGACCATGTTTCCTGATTCAGAGAAATGAGACCTCAGACCGCCAGCAGGCAGCCCTTGAGCTTTAGATGTAATCAGTGTCACTGGGTAGGTCTGAAAAGCTTCGCTCACAGATGCACCGTGGTGGGTACCGATCCAGTGGTTGCTTAAATATGAAACAGCAGTTCCTCATTGTGAGTTACTGGCGTGCTGTTTGTGGGCGTGGCTGTTGCCACGTGCTGTGAATGGAGACCGAATCCTCTGCTAGTCTGAGGATCTTCAGCTGAGGGCTGCGGTGCGGTACCTGTGCCGTCAGGCATCTCCGCCTTTGGATCAGATCTTGCCTCTTTCTACCTGACAGCACTTGGGACTAACAGTGACAGTGCTAAGCGCAGGTATGAAGACCTGCACTGCAGCACCTTGCAGGCCGTTAATACTTTCTTAATGATTTAGGGTAGCATTCCCCTGAAAACCTAAGTTCTCAGAAAACACAGAGCCCTCCAAGAGTACATTTGTGGGCTCTCAGCAGCCTCCCATTCTTGTCCTATTGACTCCGAAATGCGTTTCTGGACCCCTGTCCTGGTCCTTGTATTTGCCCTCCCAGTGGGCCTGTGTAGGTTTCCCTTCCGCCAGTGGGGTGGCCGGTGGCCTAGGTCCCTGGATCCCAGGCCCGGGGAGGCTGCCGGGCGGAGGCTCCTTCCGGAGACGGAAAGGTGTGGAGGCCTGAGCGGGGGAGAGGCGCTGGCCCAGAGGGTAGAGGTAGGGGCCTTATGTCCTCCGGGGGCGGGGGTCCTGTCAGGGGCACGAGCCCGCCGGGACCATCCCGGGATGGAGTGCGAGCCAGGGCGTGGGAGGAGGCGCGGAGCGAGCCTAGCACCTGCGCCGCCCCCGGGCCAGGTGGACCTGCGGCCCCGCACCTGGTCCTCCGGCCGCGGGCGGGCGCGGAGGGGAGGGAGGGGTCGTCGCCATTTAACTCTCCGGGTGAGTGCCCGCCGGGGAGGGAGGGGTTGAGGTCTGGGAGGTCGGAGCTGCGGCCTCCGGCGATTCCGGGCCCGGCGCTGGCTGGGCCGGGAGGAGCGGGCTTCTCCCCGCCGGAGCGCCGGCCGAAGACCTGCCGCCCACCGTGCGTACGCCCACCGGCCTTCCCGCTGCGCTCAGCTGGGGAGTTGAGTCGTAACTTGTTTTCTTTGCTTTCTCGAAGGAAAAGGATATGTAACTACAGGTTTACCTTTAGTTATAGTGTTGTCCCCAAAGTCGTTATATTTTTAACCTTATCTGTATTTATATACACTTGACCTAATTTGTTTTTTAGGTTGTGCTTGAAGCATGTTCATTTCTGCCCTAATTGTATTTAATCAGATACTTTAACCAGTGTGCTTTTTTTTGGCAAACATTTTGGTACTTGAAATAGTGACTTTTTAAGGTGTATTTGTTTTTAATT
Organism: Nyctalus aviator; assembly: GCA_036971965.1. Taxonomy (NCBI): domain Eukaryota; kingdom Metazoa; phylum Chordata; class Mammalia; order Chiroptera; family Vespertilionidae; genus Nyctalus; species Nyctalus aviator. The sequence goes on along the minus strand of CM072930.1, from coordinate 68,497,024 downwards.
TCAGTCCTTATTTTTTGGTTAGCTGATTCAACAGCATATGAGGATGTATATAAAAAATTGACTTCTCTATTTTTTCATATCAATTTCTACTTGTATTTTCTTTCTTTTTTTGTTTGTTTTTGTTTTGTTAAACTTATTTTGTGGCTGTTGAGCAAGTAGGCCAGGCCATTGTTGATACATATTTTATGCCTCTTATCAGTGTAAAACTGACTGTGTATCTTGTGTAACACTTGTATTTTTCACCAGATACTTTGCTTGACAATATGGCCTCAGGGGGTTTTAGTTTACCAATTGAATGATCTTTTCACATCTTTTAATTTTTTTTTTAATTTGGACCCTTTGTTGTAATTTTAAATGTTTCTTCTGAAAGCTTTAATAGAGCTAACTGTTTGAGATTAATGGTTGTGATTGAGATGCTTGACTTTTTAAAGACAAACTAGTTCTGTTTCCTGCAATGATTTGCAATTCAGAATCTTATTTTATGAATGTTAAGTTACAATGTTGAAAGTATTTTTTTTCTTCTTTCACTTCCCACTGAATGAGAATTCTTTCTTTTGTCTCTTTTTATCTTGGTTAAGTTAACTCAAACTAGTATAAACTTTGTCACCTTTTCTTTGCAAAAAAATAAGTGAAATATATATATATTCCTCTCTAAATTCCAGTCTCATTTCACCTCTAATCTTTTGGCATCCTTTTTCTCCTTTAAGAGAGAATTGTAAGTTTTTTGAAATACTATATCTGAAAGAATTCAGACTACCACACGAATTTAATTTCGTATAATTTTATGTTACACCTTTTTCTTTTTTATGCTTGGGAAACTCCCCCCCCCCCCCCCCAAGAGTTTTTTCAGCTTATCACAGAAGAAAAGGTTTTATTTTTTCTTTCTCTTATTTTAAGTTACCTGTCTATAATACTTTTTTTGTGTGTGTGCTTAAAAGAGTTAGGATCTTTTTGTTGTTCTCATTTCTTTGAATTTGCTTCCAGGATGCATCTGTGGTTCTACACTAATTAGTGTAGCTTTCAGTCTCCAGGTCTAGAGAAGTGTTGGTTAATTTTGCCTTTAAAACAACTACCTTCTTTATATTCTCTTTAATGCTATTTAGTAACATATAGATAATTTTGTTTCCTGCTCTTACTTCATTATCTTCTTTGTCATGGTTTTCATTATCTTGGAACATGTCTTCAGAATTTCAGGTTTACTTCCCACGGTTGTTCTCAGAATTCCCCTCGTCCTGGTCTCTTACTAATTTGCTCTCTGTCATATTCTGCTAGTCTCTTTCTCAGTCACAGAGTCATTTATAACCGTGCTGGCAATCAGATTGGAGTGTGTGTGTGTGTGTGTTTTAAATCTGTTCTATGGAGTTATTATAATGTGGATAAGAGGTTAGGTTGTGGTGTCAAATACCAGCTTTTCTGGTTACTAAATGCAGGATTTCGAGCAATTATTCAACTTCCCTGAGCCAGTTTTCCTCCAGTAGAGTTAATAGGACTTAGCCCACAGGGGTGTTGAATTTAGGGAGATGTGCCTGTAAAGTGGCCGGGGTAATGCCTACAATGAGTATCCAGGTGCCCACGGAGTCTGCAGGGAGCTTTTTGTAGTAGGAAGGCTCATCCTCTGAGCAGTCTGAAGAAGGATCCTCTCCTGTTAAATTCTTTCATGCATCTCCATGAGGTTTAGTCAGAGTTTAACATTTGAAGGCCTCGGACCTGCCCAACACTGGCTTAGGGAGACTGGAGCCTTCTGGGGCCTTCTGGGGCCTTCTGGGCAGTGAGGCTGCTCGCTGGAGTGGGGGGATCTGGTCAGGACCTTTGCTGTAGACCAGTCATTGTCAGGTAGGTTTCTTTTCCCTGTTTCTCTTTCAAGAATGCTTGTGTGTTGGTATATTATACATTTAAAAAAAACTTTTATTTGAAAATAATTTCAATCTTTAAAAGTTTGAAAAATAAAAGACCCATATGCCATTTATCTAGGTTCACCTATGGTTGGGTCTCAGTGACATCATCAGTTTATCAGTGCAACAAAGAAACCTTCAGTTTGCTTCCAGTGATAGATTTTATTCCCCTTTTCTTATGATTTCCATTTTTAAAAGTATATAGAATACTAGCATGCTTTCACAAGTTCTCAAAATTGTCATTTACTCCTGAACCACTTCCACCACATTTACTAGCTTGCTTTCTGATTTGCCCTTCTTGCATTATTTTTATAATGATAAGCAGATATATTATTTTCAGTTTATACTGAAGGTAGCATATTATATGTGCTCTTTTGCATGTTGCTTTTTTCACTTAAAAAAAGTCTGCAAGTTATATCAGTTGGTAGATTTCCCTCTTCCTCCCCCTCCCTCACTTTCTTATCTGCACCATAGTTTATTCTGTGGCTGATACTTGGATATTAGGTAGTTGTCCATATTTACATAACAAATGGTTCTGAAAGGCAGTAACTTTGTGTTTAAGTTTTTTTGAATTTTTGAGAGATTTCTAGGACAAATTCCTAGAAGTGGGATTACTAAGGGGTGAATGCTCAAGGAATTGACAGAGATAATGTCAAATTCCTTCCCCAGGGTCTACTGGCAGTTCCCTTTACTACTGTGGGAAAGTAAAGTGTAAAAGAACTACTCTTTCAATAGCCTGGCCCACAAGAGTGTCATGTTCACCTTTTGAATTTTTGTCCATTTATGGTGAAAAATGATATCTCAATGTAATTTAATTTTCATTTCTCTTTTGAGTGAAGTTGATAATTTTTTGTGTGTAAGGGTAATTTTTACCTCCTTCTATATGAGTGTTGCCTGTTATCCTTGAAGATTTTTTTTTTACCCCCCAATTTAATTGTTCTTTATATATTGGGGATATAAGGCCTTTATCTGTGTTATATGTTGCAAATATTTCCTTCCAGTTAGTAAATTCCCCCTTTGACTTCGCTTATGTTATTTTTTGCCACACAATATAGCCAGATTTATCAATTTTTTATTACTTCTGGATTTTTTGAGTTAGAATCATCCTTCCTTACACTGAGGTTATAGAAGCGTTCTTTTTTTTGGTTACTATTAATCCTCAGCTAGGATATTTTTCCCATTGATTTTTAGAGAGAGTGGAAGGGAGGGAGAAAGACACAGAAAGAAACATCAACGTGAGAGAGAGAGACATCTATTGGTTGCCTCCCACACGTGCTCGGACTGGAGCTAAGGGATTGAGCCTGCAACCAAAGTATGTTCCCTTGATCAGACCCTTTAGTTTATGGGCCAACACTCTAACCACTGAACAAAACCAGCTAGGGTGAAGAGTTCATATTTTCTTCTAGTTTTTGCATCACTTTATTTTTTACTCTTAACTCTAGTCCATTTGGAGTTGCTGCTTGTATTTGATTTGAAGGATCATTTTCCAGTTAGTTTTATGGCTGCCCACGGACCAGATATCAAAAAGACTCTCTTTGCCCGTCCACCTGAGATTCCAGATTGGAGTTCTAGATTGGGTTGGGGTTTATTTTTGGAATTGCTAGTCTGTTCCATGGATCTCTCTTCTTAGCAGTTCTAGAGGCTCTGTTGTATGTGGAGGAAGTATTGGTCCCCCTTCAGAACTTTATAATTTCATGTATTTCCTGGCTGTTCTTTTGTTTATTTTTCCTTATGAACTCCATGTTAACTTAGATCTAACTACGTAAAAACATCATTGGAGTTTTTATTGGGATCACTTTAAAATTTTTAATTGATTTAGGGGAGAAATGATATCTTGATGATAGACATCCTAACCATGAACAGATATGTCTTTGTGTTTGTGCAGGTCTACTAGTTCAGCGTCTTCTTATAGTGCTTGTAATTCTCTTTGTATAGGTTTTAGGCATTTCTTTAGTTCATTCCTAAATATTTTATCCATTTTGTTGCTGTTATAAGTGAGATTTTCTCATTTATTATACCTTTTAACTGATTATTTGTGTATTCATTTGATTTTTCATTGCTTGTTTTATATCATGCTATTTAAAAAAAATTATATTTTACTGATTTTTACAGAGAGGAAGGGAGAAGGATAGAGAGTTAGAAACATTAATGAGAAAGACACATCAATTAGCTGCCTCCTGCACACTCCCCACTGGGGATGTGCCCGCAACCAAGGTACATGCCCTTGATTGGAATCGAACCTGGGACCCTTGAGTCCGCAGGCTGACACTCAATCCACTGAGCTAAACCGATCAGGGCATCATGCTACTTTCTTAAGTTCTTTTATTGAATTTGTGATCAGTTCTCTAGGGTTTTCAAAGTATTTTACCTTGACATCTACAATACAGTTTTATTTCTTCTTATTACTCTGCCTTACTTTTTGTTTCAATGTTTACACTGACTTCAGAATTGTGTTAAATGGTAGTGTATATAGTAGACATCCTTGCTCCAGTGGGAATACCTCTAGGGTTCTCCAGGTAAATAAAGTGGTGGCTTTAGAATTGAGGTGTTTATGTATAGCACATTAAGGAAATACCATCCATTTTTATTTTCTTAAGAGTTCTTTAATTAGGAATGGATTTTGGAATTTTTTCCAAAGGCTTCTCAGAATCTATTGAAATTATTTTTCTCAGACCTAAGAATGTGTTAAATTTTAATAATGGATTTTCTTTTTAAAAAATATGCTATTTTGTTTGTTTGTTTGTTTGCTTTTAAGAAAGAGAGAGAGATAGGAAGGGAGAAGGAGAGAGACAGACAGAAACGTTGATGAGAGAAACATCAATTGGCTGCCTCCTGCATGCCACCTACCAGGGTTTGAGCCCATAACCTGGCCATTTGCCCTTACCGGGAATCAACCGGCGACCTCTTGGTGAATGAGATGATGCTCAACAAACTTGAGCCACACCTGCCAGGCAGATTTCTAATATTTAACCATCCTTGCATTTCACCATCCTTGCATAAAATCCACTTGGATGTGTCTTATTATTTTCCTATTTGCTACTGGAGTCTATTTGTAATATTTAGTATTTTTGCATTAATATTAGTGCATTCATATGATACCTGTAGGACTTCAGCAGATTTATGGCTCATGCTAGTTTTTCATTTTTGGTAAGCAAATCTTTTCACGTCAGCCCAGCAGCTCAAAAAGATACAGCTCCCTCCTGCACTGCTGGTGGGAATGCAGACTGGTGCAGCCACTGTGGAGAACAATATGGAGTTTCCTCAAAAAACTAAAACTGCCATTTGATCCAATGACCCCACTTCTAGGAATATATCCCAAGAAACTAGAAACACCAGCCAGAAAGGACATATGCACCCCTATGTTCATAGCAGCACAATTCACCATAGCTAAGATTTGGAAACAGCCTAAATGTCTATCAGCAGATGAGTGGATTAGAAAACTGTGGTACATTTACACAATGGAATACTGAGCTGCTGTAAAACAGAAGGAATTTTTGCCATTTGCAGCAGCATGAATAGACCTGGAGAGCATTATGTTAAGTGAAATAAGCTAGGCAATGTAAAAAATACCACATGATCTCACTCATTTATGGAAAATAAAGAACATTATAACCCAATGAGCAAAAAGATAGACACAGAGGCAGTAAAGCACTGAGCAGACTGTCAAATTACAGCTGGAAGGCTAGGGAGTGTTGGGGAGGGAGGGAAATAGATCAACCAAAGGACGTATGCATGCATATAAGCACACCCATGGACACAAGACACTGGGGGTGGGGGGTGGGATGAGGGTATGTGTCAGAGGGTAGGGGAGGCTGGGGGAAGGTCTATAGGGGAAGAAAAAGGAGATATATGTACTACTACATGTAATACTTTAAACCATAAAATAAGAAAAGATAGAGCTCCTTTTGTGGATGTTTTAGATCAGAAGCCATGGCAGGTAATGAGAGCTCCACAGAGTTGTGCCCAGGCCTTTAAGGCAGGTTAACTCACAGGCACAAAGGAGGGTTTGGGTTGGCCTTCGCAGGCTGGCACTTCGTAAAAACCTCTATTTTGAAAAGAATAGTGCCATTCTGTTCAGAAAATGCCAGAAGCCATAGTTGGATTTGGATGTGGAGTGATTATTTCACAATTTTAGACACCCAAGTCATTTGGAATGGGTGGTGGTATTTCGTTAGTGCGAATCCTTGTCTAAGCTGCCCATAGCAAATAGAGCACCCTAGCAGCACCACTTTGCATTCTGCAATAGGGGTTTAGCAGACTATTCCACACAAGCTACTTCCTGATTCTGGAATATGCTTTTTTTTCTTAAGTTTGAGTAGCTCTTGGGCTTTCCCCCTTCTTATTTATGTTTACTTGGATATCTCCATCCTCTATTTACATTTTCTTGGAGGTTTTAACTCAAATTGAGTGATGTTATCAGAGGCTCAAAACAAATTGCTTTTTCAAAAATATATACCCTAAATTAGCATCATGAAAATGAAAGCTTAATGTATAATCTATAAATGTTTCATGAGTTCTGAATGGTTTATACAAGGACTGTAATACATATGCATAACACCCTGGTTCTGTTTTCATTTCTCCTGGCGTTTAGAATTGCAGAATATGTGTAGAGTGTGGCACACGGTCTAGCTCTCAGTGGCACCACAATTGTCTGGTGTGTGACAGTTGTTACCAGCAGCAGGACAACTTGTGTCCTTTCTGCGGGAAGTACTACAACCCAGAGCTGCAGAAAGACATGCTTCACTGTCACGTGTGCAAAAGGTAAGAAGACATTTGCCCATGGAAGTGGTTAGTTCCTCTATGTCAGTGGTTGGTAAACTGCAGTTCGCGAGCCCCATGCCCCCTTGAGTGTGGCTCTTCCACAAAATACCACGTACTCTAATTAAGTTAATAACAATGTATCTACCTATGTAGTTTAAGTTTAAAAAATTTGGCTCTCAAAATAAATTTAAAGCGTCGTACTGTTGATATTTGGCTCTGTTGACTAATGAGTTTGCCGACCACTGGGCTATGTGATCGTTCTCTGCCTGTCTCTGTGCTCTGAGCTTTATCACTTCATGTTCCTTTTAGTACTGAGTGCTGCTGTAGGTGAAGTTAAGTCACATTTTCATGAATCTGAAAGGCTTAAGGAACTGAATGGGCAAAAGATAAGACCAGAAATGAGCATTCAGAGGGGAACTGAAGAGGAAATAACTTGACAATATGGAAGTAAAAGTATGGCAGCACCTCCCATGACATGCAGAAATGCCCAGCCCTTCAATAGGACCTTCCCCAGTTCCAACACCTATAACCTCTCTCTCATCCTTAACCTCTCCTTTGCCCAGTTTTTCAGCAATTGTTTCTCTTTGCCCTATGTTATGAACTTGACTTTGAACTATAACATTTTATTTAAAAATATTTATCACTGCAGGTGGATTCACTTAGAATGTGACAAGCCAACGGATCAGGAACTGGATTCTCAGCTCAAAGAAGAGTATATCTGCACATATTGCAAACACTTAGCAGCCGCCGAGATGGATGCGCTGCAGCCAGGTGCTGGTGTGGAGATGGCCGACATCACTGCAGGTACACTTGGCCCCAGCCAGCCACCAGTATGCTGCGTTAGTAATAATGAGTGACTTCTGTGTGCCAGGCCCCATCTTATTCTTAATTTCTCAGCCTTTAAATACACATGTGACCCTCATACCTGAGTCTGATGGCTGACATCTCATCTGGCTTCTCACTACTGTTCTCCTGATGTTCGAATCCAGGACTGTTGTTTACTCCAAGCATATCATTGAGCAAACAGTGCAGGTTCCTCCAGATTTGATAATAGGACTTAATTTGCGCTCCAAAATCTGGGTTATTTCACCCTAAACAAGTTTTAGTTTTATAATTTTGTTCTTAAATGTTAATGTTCACTTCTAGAGTCCCAAATTTTGCTCAGGTATTTTAATAGTATACTATTAGCTATAAATATGATTACAAGATTCTTAGTTGGTGAAGAAACAGACCTTCTTGCCATTGTTTTCATTTTCATCAGTTGGTGTGATAACCTCTATAAAAGTCTCTTCTATTATCAGCAAAGGGATTAAATAGATGCATCTTAATGACTCATATTATTCCTGTATGCATCAGTATACAGTTGTGGAATACCCTTTTAAAATAATAAAATGTCAGTTACTTTTTCTTATTGATTTCAGAGAGAGGAAGGGAGAGAGGGATAATAAAAAAGAATTTTCAATTGGCTGCCTCGTACAAGCCCCCTACTGAGGATTGAGCCCACAACCCAGGCATGTGCCCTGACTGGAATAAAAACTTGGCCTCTTGGTTTATGGATCAATGCTGAACCACTGAGCCACACTAGCTGGGCCACCAGTTACCTCTTAATTCATTATGCTATCAGTATTTTTATTTTGTTTGCTTATATTTTCAATATATATATATTGAAAATATAAGCAATATATATTATTATTATATATGTATTATATAATAATATATATTATTGATTTCAGAGAGAAGGTAGAGGGGAAGAGAGAGAGAAACATCGATGATGGGAGAGAACCATTGATTGGCTGCCTCCTGCATGCCCCAAAACTGGGGATCAAGCCCACAACCCCGGCATATGCTCTGACCAGGAATTGAACTGTGACTTCCTGGTTCATAAATTGATGCTCAACCATTGAGCCATGCTGGCCGGGCCACTTTACATGTTTTAAAATATGTAAATATATATTGGGTTCAAAATAGTAAATTATGAAGAAGAGTTTACGATATTTTTGGTGATAATTTACCTTCACTAAAGCAACATAGTAACTGTTAACTTAGTTAACAAAAACAAAACAGGAAAAGTCATTCTAAAGAATAAATACATTTCTGTTAAGATTATAACAATGAAATGGAAGTTGAAGGCTCTGAAGACCCTGTGGTGTTTCTAGAGCGAGCAGTTAATAAAGATGCCAGCGGTCAAGAGTCTACACCTGGAATTGTTCCAGATGGTAAGTGTTTTCCATATGGATACAGTCTGTATTCTAGAGAAAATGGTGTACAGTGAATATGTGAATGCCTGCTGAAATTTTAGTACCCTAAATAAAAATTAGCCAAGACATACATACTGCTTAGGAAACTGTTTAGAGAGGAGCTTTTAGTAAAATAACCTTAGACAGAAATAAATAGGCGAAAGGATAGGGATATATTAGTAGGTGAGTTGTAATCTAGAATTAATCACAAATAAATTCTTTGTTTAGGGGTCAGTTGATTTTTCATTAAAAAGTAATCTATAATAATAAAAGCATATTATGCAAATTAGACTGGACATCTTTCCCAACAACCTACTGGATGAAGCTGGGGGGCGGGGGTAGGGAGAGCAAGAGGGAGGGAAAGCCCCTTGCACGAATTTTGGGCATTGGTCCTGTAGTTTGTAATAAAAACCCCAAAAAGTAATTCATTATTTTCTACTTCTGAGTTATACTTGTTAATTACTAACTAGAGCCGTTCCTGATTGTGAGCTAGTCCATGCTGAGATAATGAAAAATTTATTTTTAGGTCATTTTAGCAATTCTATTGAGGGGTGTTTTAGTTATTTCAGTTAAGCTTTTTGCAAAATTGATAATACTGTATTTGAAGATCTGAAATTAATGAGACCAGATTGAGGGAAAAACTACTACTTACTCTTAAATTTTGGGCTCATTTGATAGTTTATATAAAATTGTATATTTTATAGATTGAATGTAATGAGCTGTTTTTTTGAGGTTAACTATATTTAACAACTTACTGAAAGGTATATAAAGTCAATAAATAAGACAAAAGGCTATCTATAACAATAAGTCTCATCCTAGCTAATCTAATAAAGGAGTAATATGCAAATTGACCACACTTGGGATACACCCACAAGCCAAGCCCACCATCCAATCAGGAGCAAGTATACAAGTTAACCCAACCAAGATGGCTGCAGCCACGGAGCTAGCAGGAGGCTTGGGTTTCCCTGGCAGTGGAGGAAGCCAAACTTCCTGCACATCCTGGCTGGCCCAGCCCTCTGCTCAAGGCTACAAAGTTTCAATTATAGAAGATAAATAAATCCCAACAAAAATGGCTACAGCCATGGAGCTATCGAGAGGCTTGGGTTTCTCTGGCAACCCAAGGAGGAAGCCAAACTTCCTGGCCATCACTGGCCTCTGCTCAAGGCTACAAAGTTTCAATTATAGAAGATAGATAAATCCCAGATATCAGGGCCTCCATTTGGGTCATTGGGGGGGCGAGGCTGGACTGCAAACAACCACAGCCCGCTCGCCTAGGCCAACCCACACCTTGATCCAGCTGGCCCCCACTGAACACCAGGGCAAACAGCTGGCCCCCACCCAGGCACCAGGCCTCTATCCTATCTAATAAAAGTAATATCCAAATTGACCATTACTCCAACACACAAGATGGTTGCCACCATGTGGACACAATTTCACGGCCACAAGATGGCCAGCAGGGCAAGGCAGTTGGGAAGGATCAGGTCGGCAGAGGAGGGAAGTTGGGGGCGACCAGGCCTGCAGGGAAGGGCAGTTGGGGGGGGATCCAGGCTTGCAGGGGAGGGCAGTTGTGTGGGGGGGAAACCAGGCCTGTAGGGGAGTGGTTAGGGGGTGATCAGGTTGGCAGGCAGAAGCGGTTAGGGGCAATCAGGAAGGCAGGCAGGTGAGCACTTGGGAGCCAGCAGTCCTGGATTGTGAAAGGTATGTCCGGCTGCCCGTATAGGCCAGTTCCTACTGGGATTGGGCCTAAACGGGCAGTTGGACATCCTCGAGGGGTCCCAAATTGGAGAGGGTGTAGGCTGGGCTGAGGGCCCTGTGCGCCCTTCCCCCACATGCACGAATTTCGTGCACTGGGCCTATAATAGTGCATATTCAGAATCCTCATTCTTTTTCATACCCATCTTTACAACCTGCTTAGTAAGAAATATTGTGTAGTGTTGTGCTTATATTGGAAATTGGCATTTGGCAATAGGATGAAAATGTTAAGTTACTTGGAAAGAGCAGGGTTTGGGAAATTTGACTCCTTGTTGGAGATTCCATGCATGTGTCATTCACAGCAGTTCTGATCCTTGCTGGAGAACAGAAGAGCAATCTGCAAGAAGGTCTGGATACACATGAGCTTCTCACTTCTGGTAAGTGGCATGTTCCTATGGTCTATTTGGTCCCATCACAACCATAACCATGCCTTTATGGTTTCTATACAGATGGACATTGTCTATTGACTTTTAAAATTAATCACCCCTGCCAAAACAGGTTTGGCTCAGTAGATAGAGCATCGGTCTGCGGACTGAAAGGTCCTGGGTTCGATTCCGGTAAAGGGCATGTATATTGGTGCGGGCACATCCCCAGTAGGGAGTGTGCAGGAGGCAGCTGGTCGATGATTCTCTCTCATTGATGTTTCTAACTGTCCTTCTCCCTTCCTCTCTGTGAAAAATCAATAAAATATTTTTTAAAAATTAATCATCCCTAATAATTATATAGTACTGCTTACACTCTCTAAAAAGAATTGCTAAGTCAAGTATTCATTATTTAGGCAAGTTAAAATCATTGTATAAAACTAGCTGACTATAATTGAACTGTGTGTTTATATTTCTATCTTCATACTTCTAGCACAGAACAGAAGGAATATACTTGTGGTCTCTACGTGTGTTACATGTAGGCTCCTCTTTGCCAGTGAGACTTGAGGTTGTTGGTCTTCTGTTAGCATATGACTTAGGCTTCCTATAGCATTAAAATAAGGTTATTTTCATTTAAGTCACTCTAATGATGGTACTTTTGGTTTTAAACCCTTAAACATTTACTCTTCATGTGTGTTTAATTTTGTATTAAATATTTTTGAAGCATTTTTTGTGTTTAAAAATATTAAGTACAGCCTTGGCTGGTATTGCTTAGTGGATAGAGCATTGGCCTGCAGACTGAGGATCCTGGGTTTGATTCTGGTCAAGGAAGGGTACGTGCCCATGTTGTGGGCTTGATCCACAGTGGGGTGCTTGCAGGAGGCAGCCAATCAGTGATTCTCTCTCATTGATGTTTCTGTCCCTTCTCCCTCTTCCTTCTGCTCTATAATCAATAAAAATATATTTAAAAATTACTTTAAAAAGGTACAATCAGATTTGTTATTTAATGTTTTTTCTTTATTCTCAATTATAGTCTTCCAATAAAATGGAAATGAGAAGTGAGATTTCATTTTGATATAAGGATGTAGATAAATTTCAGTTACCATTGTAAATCATAAAGAAGGAATTAATGTCCCTGTTAATGGAACCTAGAAAGTACCATGATGGTATTTGAAATACTAAGTGCTTTTTATCATCAGTGATCTTACTTGATAGGGCACTTAGGGCTCATGTTGATTGGACCACTAAAATGACTGTTAAGTCAGATTGGGTTAATGGTCCAACACTATTCCCCTGATTTAAAATTTACTAGTCAGCAACTAGAGATATTTTTGACATCTAATTATGTTTATTAACACATGTCTTGAGTAGGTCAGCAGGTATAGCTGAGCAAAATCTTCCCTGCCTGAGGCCATTACACATTTGAGTGTACAGAGCTCTGTTCCATCTGGTTGCCTGCGTTGCAGAATAGCCTTATGTTCTAGACCAGTCTTCACTTAACTTGGGGACCTTACATACATCACTGAACTTCATTTCCTAGTTGTTAAATGAGTATAACTTCACCTACAAAGTGTTAAATAGTTTTGTAAGTGCTCAATTTATAAAACACCTATACATGTAATAGAAATTCTATTTTAATATTCTTACCAGAAATACCCTACACCTTGGGGATTCTATTTAATGTAATGTTTTTGTAGATTTTCTGGTGTGATCTGCGATTAATTCTGCCCAAGCCTATTATTTTAAAACCACAAAGCTACAGACATATAAGACATTCATGTCTTACAACTACTCCTAGTTAGAAATTTAACATAACCAATATTTCAATTTTTATAGAATCATCTCAAGATAAAATGCATCCTGAATTGGAAAATCGGATTTCTCATGCAGTAGACAATGAAAAGGTGGAAATGTCTTCTAAAGTGATGCATACTTGTGATGAAGATCAAAATGAAAACAAAATGGATGTGATGGGAAACGGCGACATCCTTGCACACCCGGCCACCGCCCCCGAGGAGCTGCAGTCAGAGGAACCTAAAACGGTGGCATCCACTGAGGAGTCCAGGTCTCCACATTCAATCCTCGACTCCGTCACCGCTCCACCAGAAACCTTGGTGTCCCCCTGTAAGGAAAGTACTGTATGCCCCATGGAACTGCTAGCTGCAGAAAGGGTACAAGAAGAAACGGAAAAGAAAGTTAGTTCTGAATCTTCCACTGCCTTCATGGACTTTGAAACGACTCCTGCAGTTGAGAGTTGTGAGAAGGATGGTTTATGCCAAGACAAATCTATAAAACTTCTGTCTGAGATGGAGTTATCGTTTCCATCGGCAGTGGACGTAAGCAAGGCCCATGTGTCTTCCTCTCCACCTTGTTCCTCCGACTTGCCTTCCCACGACATGCTGCCCAGTTACCCTTCAGCGCTCAGTGCTTCTGTTGGAAATATCCTGCCAACAACTTACTTTTCAGTCACTCCAAAAATTGGCATGGGTAAACCAGCTATTACCAAAAGAAAATTTTCTCCTGGTAGACCTCGTTCTAAACAGGTAGGGTGATTTTAATGATGTTGATAAACCATGTTGGAGCATTTGTATAAAACAAGGTATATGTGTGGCTTTGGAGGGCAATATTTTTTGCCTTCAGGTTGAATTTAATGTAGTGTTAACAGGTATATTGGCCGTTTTAAAAAATGCTGATAATGAAGCAGTAAACTTGAAGTGACCTTATTTGGAATTTCAACTCATTTGCAATATATAAATGTAACTTCTTTGATTACAGCTTCTAATATAAAACACAAGTTTTTTGTTTTTGTTTTTAAAGTTCTAGTTTGCAGTTATAATAGAGCCCTTTAAAAGAAACATTAAAGTTTTGGGTATAGTGCAGTTGACATTTCAACTTAGCACTTACATTAATGGTTTCATGGAAAAATCTTAGAATTGTATTGTTGATCTTTAGGAATTGAAGGGAGCTCCTTCTGAAATTGTTTTAGGTAATGGGGGCTCTCCCTCTAGAGGGTAAGTACCAGTTCTTTTTAAGTGACACTTAAGCGAAACTACATGCAAGATGAAGCCATCATATCTAGTAAGATTGATTTATTCTACAAAATTCCTACTTTCTTAAGTTTTTTATAAACTGGCCAAATATCAAATAGTGCAAAAGTGTTCAGTCAAAATGATAATTTGAATTTTCAAGTCTCATGACTTATCAAAATTTTGACTTTTATAGGAATAGTATCTTGGTCATCTATTTTGGAATTATAAATCAGTAGCAAAATAAAACGGTATTTTATTTATTTATTTATTTATTTATTTATTTATTTATTTATTAAAATGTATTTTATTGATTTTGTACAGAAAGGGAGAGAGATAGAGTTAGAAACATCGATGAGAGAGAGTCATCGGCCAGCTGCCTCTTGCACACCCCCTACCGGGGATATGCCCGCAACCAAGGTACATGCCCTTGACCGGAATTGAACCCGGGACCTTTCAGTCCCCAAGCCGACGCTCTATCCATTGAGCCAAACTGGTTTTGGCTGGTATTTTATTTTAATGTGAGAATTAGTCTCTTCTAAATAAAGTCTAGATATATATTCTGTAAATACTGCACGTTGCAGTTATAAATTAAGAGGGATTTTTATTCTCAAACCAATTTTTCTGCTCCTTAGTCTTCTCTTGTTTTCTTGTCCTTTTTATTTCTTGAATAGTTATATAGTGATTATGTAGCCTTCCCCATATTGCTTTTGCTTCTCCTGTGTCCTCTTTTTACCCCCAAGTCTGGTAGTGTCTTGCCTCCTGTTTATTTCACTACTGCTTCATAATTTGCTGCTAATCTCATGACTGTTTTGTTGGCCATGCTTTACCTCTCCCTTGTATTGGTTGTGGTTGGGCAGCAAACAGCCTCCATTGCCGAGTTCTAGCTCTGTAATACCCTGCCAAACGTATGCAGAGATGTCTTACACAGAACAAGGTAGCACTTTAATTTTTTAAGTCATTGCTTAGGTACTGGGATCATGTGTACATGAACAGGAATGTGTATAGCCTTATGTTGGAAATCCATTATTCTATCACATGAATTTCTTTAATATCAGGCATTCCTATGTTATATTTTTTAAATTATATTTAGTGCTTATTTTGCATACTCTTGGCTGTGGAGACTGGCTATTAAATGAGATGGATTGTCATATCAGTTGTGATATAAACAAGATCTTTGGCTACCATATTTTTAAAATTTTATTGTTAATATCAGTGTCATTTCCTTATTTTGTTAAATGTCATCAGTTCTATGGTCTTGACCATTTAGTGAATGACACTCTAATGAGAGAATTGTGTTTCACCAATTAAAGTTCTGTTTGATAGTGGTCAAATATTTCCTAAGAGTACATGAACTTTTTCAAGAATTCACTTAGAAATTAAATGAATTCTTTGATTAGACACCAAGAAAATCTCTAAGTTGTAAATTGATTGACAGTTATTGGTTGGATCAAGTGTTTTCTGGAGTTACAGTGGAATGGTAAACTTGTGCTGTGTAACAGAAATATTCAACTTTAGTTCTAATTTCAATTTTTTGAGTAGTCCCAATAAAAAGAAGCAGGTGAAGGTAAACTGTAATGTTTTATTTAACCCAATATATTTTAGCTTTTAATCTACATAAAAATTATTAATGAGGTATTTTCCATTCACTTTTCAGGTTCAGTGTTGTAGCTCTGGTTTTAGACTAACTACATTAGAAGTGCTTCATAGCCTTAAGACTAGTGGCTACCTTAATGCACAATGCACAGCAAAGCATTTTAATAAATGTGAAAATTTCAGTTCCAGAATTACTGATGAAATTTTTTTATTTCTTTTTCTTTTTTTTCTTTTTTTTTTATTAAATTATTATCTGTGTACATATTTTAACATTGCCCCCCCTCCCATACATACCCTCCCTCCCCAGAGTTTTGTGTTCATTGGTTGTACTTATATGCATGTATACAAGTCCTTCTGTTGATCTCTTATCTCCCCCAGATCTGATGAAATTTAAATACCAAAAGATTTTGCTATGCTTTCACTATTAAAAAATATATATAAAGTGTTCAAGATAATAGGCCAAGCACACCTTGTGGCTGAGTGGCATAATGCTGTCTTTTTAGAAAGTGACTTCTACAAAGTATTTTGTATTACTTACATAGGTTTTTACTATGACTAATTGTTTTAGGCAAGACTGATTAATATAAAAATGAGCATGAACATTTCCATAGTGCAGTTGCTTGGATGCAAACCCTTATTCTTCCATTATTGTCTGTGACACTAAACAAGTCACCTTGTGAACTGTCTTGTTGTTTCATCTGTAAAACTATACCATATGGTTCTGTTATAGTTGAATGAAAACACACATAAAGCACCTGATACCTGGTCATGCTGCCTTGTTTTCTTTCTTGAATAGTGGATTATTACAGTTATTATTCTGTGAAAATGGAGACTTGAGAATAATCACAGGAGCAGTGGTCCTACAACCAGTCAGATTGACTAATAATCACTTGTACAAATATGTGCAAATGAAACTGTGGGCCCTGGCTGAGTCAAACACTGCTCTTAGTAAATAATGTAGTAGGATTCTTTAAAAAAAAAAAAAAATATATATATATATATATATATATATATATATTAGAGAGAAAGGGAGAGAGAGAGAGACAGAAACATCAGTGATGAGAGAGAATCATTGATAGGCTGCCTCCTGCATGTCCCACACTGGGGATCATGTGCCCTGACCGGCAATCGAACCATGATCTCCTCGTCCATAAGCTGACGCAACAGACTTTTTTATACTGTGTGTGATGTGTGCTAGAGTAGAGAAGACCGCAAGGTACTATGGGCCAACAGGGTAGGCGATAAGAAAAACTCAAGGCTTGCAGGCCAGGCCTATTTTCTAGGAAAATTGAAGACTCAACCCTTGCTTCTTAAAGTATGACCTTCAGACCTGGAATATCAATATTGCCTGGCAGACTCTCAGACGCCACTTTGACTTGAGTGAAATGTGTATCTTATGAAGATCCCCATGCTGACTGAAGTCCAAGAAGCACTACTCTAAATCATTGAGAAATTAAAATATAGTTTTAACCCTAAAAAATGTTCAACTCTTTGGGGTGAAAACCAACACACAAATTAGAAGCATCAGACTTTCCTTCTTACATTTCTGAAGCCATTACCAAGACCATGCTAGTGCCCAGCTGGTGTGACTCAGGGGTTGAGCTCAGCCCAGGAACCAAGGAGTCGCTGGTTTGATTCCCAGTCAGGGCACACGCCCAAGTTGCTGCTCAGTCTCCATTAGGAGGTGTGCAGGAGAATCAGTGATGATTCTCGCTCATCATTGGTGTTTCTATCTCTCTCTCCCTTCTTTCTCAAAATCAATAAAAACATATAAAAACAAAACAAAGCCCCTTGTTAGCACCAGCTAAATTCACGTTCTGTTTCTATGCTTTTATCGTATGCGTCAAATCAGGACTAAATTTCTTGTTCGGTTTGATGTCGACATCCGTTTTGTATGACACTTATGTGAAAAAGAGTGCTTTGAGCTGTTTGCTGCCGGGGCTGTAATGGATCTGACTGAATGTATGCCCAAAAGGCATTATACATACTTACGTTTTCTGTTTCTCTTATTAGTTTTCTTTTCTACTCTTCTTCATTTTCACTTTCTCTAAGACAGACTCATCCTTTTATGCTTCCTTGGTTCTGTTTTGTTTTGGTTTTGCATAGCATGCTGGGAGAGGGTAGCCCCAGGCTGACTTTTATGACTTGGAGATGTGAAGTCTGCCCAGGAGACACCAAACCCTCTGTGGCCACTCCTCAAACTGATTTCAGTAGATTAGGCTCTAATCATGGTGCTGATTGCATTTCAAAGCCAGCAACAGGGTTAGGCTTCTAACGGAAAGTGGCCCACAAGAGCTGATCCTCCTCTGCCATTGCTGTCCCCATTTCCCTGCCCCACAGTCCTTGTAGCAGCTTTAACTTTACTAGGTTGATAAATTTACCTGAAAAATTGGCCTCAAAGCAGAAAGATTAATAAAATTTTAAGTAGGTTTTTGATTCAATAATTATTGTTGGAATCAATTAAATCTCTGCCAAGTAGTATTTTTTAGAAGTTTCTATATGATTTAATAGCAAGTTGGTTCTATTTTGCTTTCTTTACAGGTGAAAGCCGCCTGCTGTCTGCATTTTGAACCCTTTTTTAAAAATTCATTTTGTAGATATGTTGTAAAGAGTAACAGAGCATTGGATAGATTAATTTTTTTTATAGATGAGGAAATTCAAGATTTTAGGCTATAACTGGTGGGTGAATTAGTATGGTTCATATCATACTACAGTATTAATTGGTGCATTTACGTATGCAAAAAAAGATAATAAGTAGATATTCAGTAAATGCTAAACAATGTTTAACATATCAGTGAGCAGAAAGAGCATGGTCTGTTCTCATCAAGCTTTATATGCCAGTGGCAACAAGTAAATGCAAGTGCAGTTAGTGTAAATTCAGTGTAAATTCAAGTGCAATGACAGTGCCGTCTATGTTGCCGTCGGCAGGGAGCACTAATTTCCTCTGGTCTGTTCTTTATGAACAAAGCGGAGATCGGAAGGATAATTTATAACTAAAGTTAATAATTACAGCTAAATTCCAGTTTTAAGGTCTAAGGAATATATTAGATAATTTCTCCTTTGTCAAAATATTGAAGCATATCATAATTTTTCTTTTCCTATAAAATTGCACACCATTTGTCTTCCAGTGTCTTATAACATACTTATTAAAATTCATAATGTAATTACCCAAGCTTTTATTATATAAGTTCTTCATAGCAGTTGGGTGGTTTTCCAATCATCCCTAAAATGACATCCAAACATTCTTGATCTATAGAACCCTTCATTTTGTCCATATTTTATGAAACATGAATGCTTTTTAGAATGATAAATAGTTTTGGCATCAAGAGCAACTTTTAAATTATGATGGGTACTATAAAATTGAGTGTGACTTTTTATGATATGTTTTAAGAGCTGCCTATTGACATAACCTTAAACGATCTACCAAAAGGAATTTATGATGTACATTGGCCAGATATCCTCAGAGAAAAACCAGTGGAACTGTTGAGAACAAATTCACATATCTCTGGCCTCTACTGTCTACCACTAAATTTTTAACAATACAGCATATGAGCCCAAATGTGACCACTGAGAAGATACAAAGGTGTGATAAGGGAAATGATGGCTCATTTGAGTACAGAGGAAGGGCCTTGCTGATGAGCAAAATGAAGGCCATACCTGAGGACCAAAGTTGGACTTGTTCTGAGTTAGCAGGCTCTGTGGATGCAGAGCGAGGCATGTTTGAAGGACAGCGGGAAGCCTGGGTAGCCAAGGTGGGTGGGCAGCAGGACAGCGCTACCAGCCTAGTTGGAGAGAGGCAGTGGGCAAGGCCGGATTGGAAGTGCACTGAGAACTGTTGAAGGGTTTACACAGTAGCGACTTGCTTGATCAGATTTGAATTTTTGAAAGTTCCTGGCTGCTGCATGGATAAAGGCTTGAGGAGATGCAGGCAAAGAAGAGGCCACAAAAGTTGAGGCCTTTTGGGGTGGGATTGGGGCAGGCAGTGTGGGACGGAGAAGCAGAGTGATCAGAGGGGAGACTGGAGGATTTACCAGTGCTGTGGACTGAAGGAGTGGGGGGGGGGGGAGGATTGAGGAGGCAGCGGAAGAATGAGTAGGGAAAATTATGCTATTTCAGGACTTCCAAGCCATTTCTAAAGGGTTGGTTAGAGTCTGAGAGGGGACTGGTGAAGGGAGAGAGTTTAGACATGGTAAACTTAAGACATTTTGTGTGAGAAAATGGAAATGCTGAGAGGGAAGATGGAAATCATATCAACTTGGTGCTCTCAGAACACGTGAACTCGTGAGACGACAAATCCAATGGGTTTCCAGCCCTCGTTGTCAACAAGACCTTCCGGTTAAGACGTGGGGAGGAAGGTTGTCCAGCTCCAGCCTTGGGAAAGGCAGGGCTTTGGAGGGCGAGGGAGGAAGAACTTGTGAGACTGAGGAAGGTCGAAGTTTGGCAGTGACAGCAGGAAACCATTCACAGGGGACTGCTCGGAGCCCAGCAGAGCTCTGTGGATGTTGGGCTTGAGTGAAATAAGCATAGGGAAAGGGCTTTTAGTGACTGCGGGTCACCAGAGACAGGTCTGCATGAAATTGATCTGAAAACGGGAAAGTGAGGTCAGTGCAGGGTTAGCTGTGCTTGAGCGGAGGTAAGCAGATTGATTAAAAGTGCAAACAGTCTCCCTCTGTGGTTTTTCCTTAAATACTGTTTTCCCGTTAACTATCTGCTCCAAAATCTTCTTTTTGGTTGATTATTTAAATTCCCAATGGTGTTTTTATGTGATTAATAGGCTACTATGTGTTAGTTTAATAATATGTTAGAAACCTGGTAAGTAATGTGTTGTCTTAAATTTAAGCCTTGTTGAATTACCCAACTCAAAATAGGCTCTTTATTGTTTGACATTTATTTTGTGTTTTCCTTTAAAATGTTATCTTTGTGGAGTAAACATTTTTCTTCATGCTGTTTAGTGTTTTCATGAGATTAGTTCAGATTATTGCTGAATGTAGTTATTTGGTAGGAAAATGTCTTAGTTTTATTGTAAGTATTCTAATAAGTTATTTCTTGTATAAATAATCAGATACTTTAGGCATTTTAATTTGCAAATTTAGGACAATTGCTTTAACATTTTCAGTTTTCAACTTAATCCCTAGGATGTAATCTAAGTATAATAGTCTCTTAACTAAAAACCAAAACTCACAATGAATGGTCATTGAAGGAAGGGTAATTAGATGCTAGGATTATAATGGTATTTGCATCTGAAGGTTACAAACTAAGTTTCCACAATTTAAAGTGAACATGTCTATTTATTGCTCATTTTTTTTATTGCATTTTCTGATTATATTTTTTGCCTACTGGTTGGGTTGTTATAGCAATGGGTTACATGACATTCTTTATGGTTATCTATTCTCCTTTCCAGTGGAGTAATTGATTGTTGTTAGAAGAAAGTAATCCCCAAATAGTTTCTTATAGTGCTAATTTTAGAGTTTGTTTGCCTTTTATTTATAGATGGTGTTATAATTGCAATGCATAAGTCAGTGTTGATTTCATATAAGCCTTAATTTTTAATGTTTCATTGTGCTGATGTTTCAACCAGAATAAAATATTTAATGCAATTTGTAGCTGCAAACATTTAAGAAATAAAGTCGCTGTAAGTGATAAGCTTATTTTTCCTAACTTGAAGCAATTTGTCCTAAATTTCCACACGTCTGCATTTGTTTTTGCTGTTCTAAAATTCCTTAGTTGCTGGCTTTGACCTTTTTTGTTGCTGAGTTTTACACATCTATTTTCTCACCTGCCATATCCTAGGGGGCTTGGAGTACCCATAATACAGTGAGCCCACCTTCCTGGTCCCCAGACATTTCAGAAGGTCGGGAAATTTTTAAACCCAGGCAGCTTCCTGGCAGTGCCATTTGGAGCATCAAAGTGGTAAATAAAATTGCATTTACATTCATGTATCATTTCTTTCTGGTTTTATCTGAGTAGAAGTTCAGAATTGAGCCTTTCTTTTCTAATTGGTTTAGCTTTCAGAGCCACGTCTTTAACCTAAAAACTTTAATAATGAAGAGACAACATGCTTGCACTTAAAAATATGAATTGGGAGGAAATTAAATTGTAATTTTGCACCTGTCATTTTAAGTGTAAATTTTTAATACCCTTTTCCATGGTTTCTTTTATGTTGTAATTAGCAATATGGGTAAAATCCTTGCCATAGAGGCTATGAAATAATTGGTTATTGGTAATTTTTTTGTGATATCATAAAATTTTGTTGCATACAAAAGAAAAACTACACTAAGCTGTTAACGTAATAGTGGAGAAGAAATACCAGGGTCACTGCACATTTCATTGGCTGTGTTAACTTCAAAATTATAGGGCCTTTTCCATGTCATTGGGTGACTCCCTAGTTCTTGAAGTAAGTTAAGTCTGATGCATTTTGAAGGGTAAAAAATTAACTTGAAAACTGTTAATCATCTGAAAAGTTCAACTATTTTTCTGACTAGAGAACACAGTTTTATCTTCTACATTTGATGTAATTCTGGAATAAGGGTGTTTAATTTAGATGAACCAAAGATTTCAAAGGAGTTGTAGATTTCACTTTGTAATTTTCTATCAGCATTGGACGAATTATTTTTTTTAACTCATTCTGATATCATGCAAGGTGTTGAAAGTATAAATATTTAAGGGTATAAAAGATGACTTGTTTGACAATTTTGAAGCAAGTACCACCAATTTTCACCTTGGATGTTGGGGAAAAATAAATTGTGAGATTATTATAGTCTTCATTTAATCTTTGGCTTAAGTTTTAAAAATTGTTGCATACCTATTGATAAAAGAACAAGAAGAAACTATCCATGTCAGCCCTACTACCCCTTGTTCAAAGAAGCTTGGAGGACAGCAAGTTTCAGAGGACAAGGAGGGGCAGTTTGAAAAATGGAAGGATTTATTAAAACTGAAGGAAGATTTTTCCTCCCTTTTTGTTCATATGTATGTGTCTTATGCTCACAATATAATCATTAATTATTGACTTGGAAACTTCTGCTAAATTGGTAATGAGTGCAGCATTTCAAACTGATTAGTGAGATCGGTTGAACATAAATACTGTTTAACTTGTTAGGGAAAAAATAGCAAAGGATTTTCTTGAATATTTTAATATTTTTAAAAATATATTTTTATTGACTTAGAGAGGAAGAGAGAGGGGGAGAGAAACATTAGTGATGAGAGATAATCATTGATTGGCTGCCTCCTGTACGCCTCCTACTGGGGATTGAGCCTGCAAACCAGGCATGTGCCTGATCAGGAATTAAACCGTGATCTCCTGGTTTATAGGACGATCTACAACTGAGCAATACCAGCCAGGCATAATTTTAAATATATACAAGGATATGTAATTTTCAGGTTTTTGAGATAGTAGGATATAAGTCTGAGTATAAATAAGAAAAAGAAAACCACAACAAATAATCCTAGTATTTATTTGTTAAATTATCTGGGAATTTAACATGTTTTCCCATAGAATTTTTTCTTGGATTGGGTAAAAATTCAGATAAATTTTTTCTGTTTTAAATAATTATTATCCAGATGATTCAAAGTAAGCTTTTTATACTTCCACCATTTTCCTATCTATAACTAAACTGTACTCTAAATACTATAGTACCGTGGTTGGCAAACTGCGTCTCTTGAGCCACATGTGGCTCTTTGGCCCCTTGAGTGTTGCTCTTCCACAAAATACAACAGCCTGGGCGAGTCTGTTTTCAAGAAGTGGCGTTAGAAGAAGTTTAAGTTTTAAAAAGTTGGCTGTCAGAAGAAATTTCAATCGTTGTACTGTTGACATTTGGCTCTGTTGACTATTGAGTTTGCCGACCACTGCTATAAAAGAATAAGGCACTCAATGTTCAGTCCATACAGACAACTATTGAATAGTAAGGGAAGATGACGATTTTAATGGCTAGAAGAAATATTACTGTGTACTAGCAAAAATTAGCTTTCATGCAGTGTGGCAGTTCAGAATAGTGGTTAAGAACCAGACTTGCTAGGTCTGTGGCTTTTGATGAGTCACTTCACTTTTCATTCCTCAGTACACTGTATCTCTTAAATGGGGATAATAAAATAGGACTGACCTTGTAAGATTGTTGAGAGTAAAACATGCTACGAGAGTCCTAGTAAGTCTTGCAAACAGGTTAACTCTTACTAAGTTTACTGAGAGACCAGGTAGCCAGAGTCCTCCTTGTACTCCCTGTATATTGATTACAAGTGTGGCACCCGGAGATACTTGGGTGGGCTGTGGGTGTTCTAGCCATCGGGAACGCAGGGTGAGGCAATGGAAGATCAAAGCCAGGGTTTGCTGATAAAGGGCATTTGTAACTGACAGACCTGAAGTTTGACTCTGAGGTTGTAGGTGCTTTATGTTTTTAAGTTGCAGAATACATATTAAAAGATACAAATATAACCCTGATATCTCAATATTTATCTGATCAAAATAAAAGAAAGAAGCAACTATATGTGTAATATTTAATGAGATGTTTTGCCTCCCACTTAGTTTTTTAAATTCTTTGGGCTTGAGCAGAATGCTGACGTTTCCTTTTCTGTCGTGTAGGGCCGTGGGTCGGGGTTCCCGGGAAAGCGGAGACCTCGCGGGGCAGGCCTGTCGGGCCGTGGCGGCAGAGGCAGGTCCAAATTGAAAAGCGGAATGGGGACAGTTGTGCTGCCTGGGGTAAGGCTCTCCTCCTCTCCATTAGCTGTCATCCTTAACGCATCGACTGGATAGCAGTTATGTAGATGTTAAGGGTCACATAAATGGGCTAACATTGTTATTTTACTATGTTTTTGCTTAAACACTTCTGGTCAGGCTTTCTACTTTCTAATCCTTTTTCTTTTTTCTTGCCTTCTTTTTTGATACTGTTCTTTCTATCCTAATCCTCCTCCCAAATCCAAATGGGTATTTTCTTTATTTAAAAAAGGGCAAACTCCTGTCATATTCTTGTTTACTTGAAAAAATTCTGTTGGCATTTTAAGTTTTGGTTGTAGCTGTTCTCAGTGTTATATAAAAAGGCTTACAGAAGAAATGAGAGATGTTGCAGGTTTGTGCAGACTCTAAAATGTGAAGGATTTTATGACTACTTTGACATTTTAAGATAAATATTTGTTGATACTTGATGAGGCTTTAATTAAATGTATATTGAAAACAACAACAACTATTTGGCTGGTAATATTTCCTGCAGTAACTATTCCCTAAAATCCTGTTTTTCAAATTCTAATTGTCATTTTAAGTTCAGGAGTCAAGTGGGATTGTTTAATTTTACTATTAAAGGAGTAAAGAAACATAGGTCTAGTCCTCTGTAAACAAGGCAAATTCATTTCTTTTCATAACTATGTCTTTTTTTTATTATTATTATTTTTAATCAATCTTTATTGTTCATAATATTACAAAGGTTCCTCATTTCCTCCTCCCTCCACCAGGTTCCCACCCCACCCTCCACCCCCTCCCCATCCCCCACTGTCCTCATCCATAGGTGCACAGTTTATGTTTAGTCTCTTCCTCCCTCCCTTTCCTCGATAGTAAATCCCTTTTCAGATAGTAAATCAGTTACTTAGCATTTTCTCATATCAATAATACCTCCACATGCCCAATGATATACTTCAGACAACAGACATTTCCAAATAGTTCAACCAACCTCATCCAGGCCCCACCCAAGGCGCTTACAGATCAACACCCCAGCGCTATACTAACTCAACACATTCAGATCTAAGCCTTCATCACTTGATTCAGCAGACCCTCAAGTTCCCGCCAAAGTCTCCAGCCGTGTCTGAGAGGCAGCCTTGGGGCGGGGGCAGGCGAGGAGCAAGCTGTTTCGGGCCTGGCTGCACCGGGCCTGGCCTCTGTTGCTCTCGTTCGTACCACAACCAGCTGCTCCGGGTCTGGCCACTGCCGCTCCCGACCTAGTAGCTCTGGACTTGGCTGCTGCTGCTCCAGGCCTGGCCGCACCCGACCCTGCTGCTCCGGGCCTGGCCGCTCCCAGCCTGGCAGCCGCTGCTCCGGGCCTGGCCGCTCCCAGCCTGGCAGCCGCTGCTCCGGGCCTGGCCGCACCTGACCCTGCTGCTCTGGGCCTGGCCGCTCCCAGCCTGGCAGCCGCTGCTCCGGGCCCATAACTATGTCTTGTAAAGACGAGATGCTTTAATTTTGATGAAGTCCAATATATTTTCTTTGTCGATTGTGCTTTTGGTGTCTGAGAAATAGTAGTATGACCCAAATTAGAAATGTATTCAGTATTTTCTTATAACAGTTTCTAAAAAATATACATGTTCTATTGATTTTTTTTTTTTTTTTTTTTTTTTTACAGAGAGGAAAGGAGAGGGATAGAGAGTTAGAAACATCCATGAGAGAGAAACATGGATCAGCTGCCTCTTGCACACCCCCTATTGGGAATGTGCCTGCAACCAAGGTACATGCCCTTAACTGGAATCGAACCTGGGAACCTTTAGTCCGTAGGCTAACGCTCTAGCCACTGAGCCAAACTGGTTAGGGCTCTTACAGCAGTTTGGTGATATTAGATTTTGCATTTAGTTCTGTGATCCAATTTGAGTTGATTTTTATGGCTCATGTGGTATGGATCAAAGTTTACTTTTTGGCATACTGAATATCAGTTGTTTTAGTACCATTTTCTGAATTGCCTTTGTATCATTCTTGAAAATTAGTTGTCTGTATATTTGTAGATCTAATTTTGGAATCTCTAAATTTTCTCTATCTTTAGGCAATCCAATAGGCTGTTTTGATTACTTCTACTTTATAATACTCTTGAAATTAGACTCCATTATTCTTCCAATATTCTACTTTTTCAAAGTTGTTTTGACTATTCTAAATCCTTCATATTTTTGTATGAATTATAGAATTAGCTTGCCAATTTATACAAATAAGTCTGGTGGGATCTTGGTTGGGTTTGCATTCAAAGAACAGATAGTGTAAGGAAATTGTCATTTTAACCATACTGAGCTTTTTACCTTTTAACCCATATCTCTCCATTTTTTAGGTCTTGAATTTCTCTTCAGTGCTATTATTTAGTTCTTAAAATATAGGTCTTACACCATTTCTCAGATTCATATGAAGTCTTCCATATTTTTTATGCTAATGTAAAACATAGTGTTGTCTCAATTTCATATTGTGGTTGTTACTATCTGGAGACAATATTTATTTTTGCATATTGAGTTTGTTTCCTACAACCTTAACTAAAACTCCTTACTGCTTCTAGTTGCATTTTTGTAGACTTCATCTGTAGATTTTGTGCATACACAATTATGTCTGCCAATAAAGTTTTATGTCATTTCATTTTTTTCTTTATTACATTTGCTGTTACCTTTAGTATAGTGTTGAATAGTTGGGATGAAATCAGGCAATCTTTTTATCTTGGGGAGTTTTAATCTTTCATCATAACATATAGTTTTTTTAATAGACATCCTAAATCAGTTTGAGGAAGCTACTATCTATACATAATTTGTTGATTTTTTTTTAATTGGAAGTGGATGTTGGATTCTTCAAATGCCTTTTCTGCATTTTACAAATAATCCTGAGGCTTATTTGATGATATGCTGGATTACATCAATTGGATTTTTGTGTGCTAAAGCTACCTTGTATTCCTGGGATAAATACTACTTGGTCATGATATTTTATCTTTCTTGCTTTTTCTAGGTGTCTGCTGCTGATATTTCATCGAATAAGGATGAAGAAGAAAACTCGATGCACAATACGGTTGTGCTGTTTTCTAGTAGTGACAAGTTCACTTTGCATCAGGTTTGAACTTAGCTATTTCCATTTTCCACTTCTGAATCCTCCTTGCCCTCTTCTGCTTTATGTCATGTGCACCGAAGTCATCTGATATCTAGCTCTAGAGCTGTGCTAGCTAAGAATTATACTATAAAATTATAAAATTTTAGTACATTCTTATGTCCATGTGTACTTAATTTCAGGATATGTGCGTAGTTTGTGGCAGTTTTGGCCAAGGAGCAGAGGGAAGATTACTGGCCTGTTCTCAGTGTGGGCAGTGCTACCATCCATACTGTGTCAGTATTAAGGTAAATATGCTTACATTTAAGTGATATAACAAAAAATGCAGTTAGTTACATTTTATTTGATTTGTATAGTATACTGCTTCCAATTCTTTTAATTAATCAAATGTTGTCAGGATAATGATACGTATGGACCAATATATAAATAGTTTCAGTATTGCCTTTCAAATGTTAACCTGAAGAAATTGATTCTATAAATCTATTGTCTTTGAATTGTAGTGATTATCCTGCTATTGTCTTGAAAAAGTAATTTTTATCTTAAAATGTGCTTTATACTGTTATTTCTAAGGCATAAGTTTAGTTGATGCCTTCTGTTTATTAATTATAAAAGTTGAAAGCATCTAGAATAGTTAGTATTAGTCCTCCTGGGTCTCTCCCCACATTCTCTCTTCTCAACTCTAACCATATACAGAATGTGTCTGTTAGACTTCTTGGATCAGTTGATATTTTTAATCAGTTTGGATCATTCTTAGCCATTTTTCTTCAAAAAATTTTTTATGTTTCCTTCCTCTGGTTCTAGAATTTCAGGTGTGTGTGTGAAATTGCATAACATTTCCCCCAGATTACTGACACTGTTGGTTCCCCCCCAGTTTTCTCTGTGCTTTTAGTTTGTATAGTTTCTATTACATTTTTCAAACTCAGCGTTGTTAGGAAGTGTGTAATCTATTTAAAGCCCATCCAGTAAATTTTTCAGAAAATTATATTCTTTAATCTCAGCTCCATTTTATAGTTTATTATTTTGTAGTTAAAATTTTTGTCTTCAAGTGTTTGTATATATTTACCTGGCACTTCTCACTGTATTAACTAATAGTTTTGCTCATTGGTAGATGTTCTCCTGCTTTTAGAGCATGTAGTAATTTTTTATTGAATGTGGACATTGAGAATTAAAATATATATTGTAGGGAGTCTGGATTTTGTTTCTTTAAATTGTATTTAGTTTTTGTTGTGGCAGTTATTTGTGGATAAATTTAACACTTTTGAAGCTTCTTTTTAAGTTTTCTGGTGTCATTCTAGAGAACCTTCATAATGAAGTGTGCATTCTTAAACATTTTGGTTTTAGAACCATTAACGTTCTTAAAAATTACCATAGAGTTTTTGTTTATGAGGATAATAACTTGAATATTTCATTTTAGAAATTAACTGAGAATTTTTTAAAACACAAAATTATACAGGCACATCTTGGATGGTGTCATTGTAATGCTGTTGTGTACATCATGCAGCTTCTAGAAGCATCACTGAGTGGATTAACATGGAAAAGACAAAGTCTTAGTATAATTATGAAAATAGTTCTGACTCCCAGACCCACTAGGGTTCCCCAAATGACACTTTTGCAATGGCCGTGGTAGTGCAAGTTCATTCTTCCTTGCCACTTGGTCATTCCTCACCACCATCACCCTCACCCCCCCATCCACCACTCTGACTAGTTAAGTTCCACATGTTTTCCAACATTGTGTGGGCTCTGATATTGTTCAACTTACACATTCCCAGGAGCTGTTGCCCTGGATATGGGGCTCTGTTTGGCTTCATAGATGGCTTTAGTGAAAGGCTTCAGGGAAATGCTGTGTAGACTGATCCTTTCTTTCCAGTCCTCTGTCCTGCAGTTGCCTCAGCCTCCCTGAGCTCCATCATGTGTGCTAAGCTTGGTGAGACCATCGGGTTTCTTCCTCCCTTGGCAGCCCCCTAAGAAAATGTCTACAGGCAGAATATCATAGGACTCACCTCACTTGTCCCACTCCCCTCAGAAACCACAGGCCTGGACTGCATCTTTGTCCAATGTCTGAAAATGAGTGCTTCATACATTTTGTCCAGTTTTCTGTATTTTATGATGGGAGCAAGGTCTCATCCCAGTTACCTTACTGTAGTTGAAACAGATATGCATTATAGACTATAAAACATACTCATCACGCCGTTAGACATGGTGGGCACCCTGCCTGATGCCATACCTGAAAGAGCTTTTAGAAACGAAGACTAGACCAGTAGGAGAGCCCTGGAAGGGATTTCGGGGATTGGGGGCTGTTCATATGTTGAAATACTGCAGAGAGGTCCAGTACACACAAACATGTCAACTACATTTGGGAGTCAGGAGATCCTAACTGGCTTGAGCATTTTCAGCGGTGATAGGCATGGCAATCAGATTGAGTGTGCAGGAGAGTGACTATAAACTGATTAATTTGAGAGTTCGGCTGTAAAGGACCACAGTATAATTGTTTGTGAAAGAGGAGAACTTAGGAGTAAAGATACAATATAAAAACCATTTTCTACCACTAAGTACCTTGGGTCTATCTTCCACTTTGTCTTTCTTCTGCACCAGGGATTGGTAAACCATGGCACCAAATCTGGCGCCCCAACAGCTTCTGTAAATGAAGTTCCCGTTGGAATGCAGACATGCTCTTGCTTACACCTATCTATGCAGTAGTTGGCCTCTCACTGCAATGACACAGTTGTGAAGTTCAGCAGGCCACGTTCCCCATAAAGTCTAGAATATCCACTCTCTGATCCTTTACAGAAATTTGCTGGCCCCTGCTCTAAGCCACCCTGCTCTTTCTATCCAGGGTTCTTTCCTCCATTTGGTAAATACGATCATGTAAGATCAATTTACATGAATTGGTAGACTAAGCAAAGTAATGAATACAGCCGGAACCGGTTTGGCTCAGTGGATAGAGCGTCGGTCTGTGGACTGAAAGGTCCCAGGTTCGATTCTGGTCAAGGGCATGTACCTTGGTTGCGGGCACATCCCCAGTGGGGGGTGTGCAGGAGGCAGCAGGTCGATGTTTCTCTATCATCGATGTTTCTAGCTCTCTGTCCCTCTCCTTTCCTCTCTGTAAAAAAATCAATAAAATATATTTTAAAAAAAAGTAATGAATACACATGCTTCAAAGTATCAAATGGCTTTAAAAGCCTCACAGTGACCCGCAATGAGTGACCCATCCCTCTTGTTCCAGCTCCACTACTGAAGCCTGTTCTCCATGGGGGACACCTTTTTTTTTCTTTTTTTTTTTTTTTTTTTTCATGGAGCTGTACGGGGGGACACTTCTGATCTGCAGGTCTTGGTAGTGAATGAACTCTGTAGCCATACATTGAATGCTGGTGCTGCTGCTTTATCTGACTCAGATTCTGTGACTTTCTGCTATGAATGTAATGAATGCTAACTTAGCTTTTAAAATCCACTCCTTGCCTTCTTCCCGCATCCCCGAATGCCTGTAGACATTTTCCAGGGTGCTGCCAAGAGAGGGAGAAACTGCATTTAGTTAAGACAGTGTTGGCTATGACTCCGTAAGTGTTCACTGAACATCTGAGGAGCATACCGTGACTTACTTTTGTTTTCATGGAGTTTTTACTAGAAGAAGAAAATGCATAAATTCATGATTCCCCATCAGCTTGTGTTGCCATTTGTTTTTACCAGCTATAGAAGCTAGATCAGAGCCGATTGTTTTGGCAGGCACCTGCTTCTCTGGGAAGAGTGTTGTCCTCCCTGCACACCCTTGTTCCAATCTAGGCCTTGTTCAGCTGTCTTCTTAAGCTTTCCTTCATGGGGGCCATTGCTTTCCGGAGCCATACCTTCCCTTTTCTTGGCGCACACACTCATTCTGTTTCTTGTACCTTTAAGCACTTTCATTAGGTGGGTTATTTGGGAGCTGAATTTTGAGTCCTTGGATGCTGTAAGGTATTTTACTTTCACACTTGATTACTAGTTTACTTGGGTAAGAATTGTACCTTGTAAAGTATTTTCCCATAGAATGAAAGTTTCCAACTCTGGCTGCTTAAATAAAGTTTGATGCCATTAAAAAAATATGGTTATTTATTGATTTCAGAGAGAGGAAGGGAAAAGGAGAGAGAGATAAGGAACATCAGTGATGAGAGAGAATCATCGATTGGCTGTCTCCTGCACACCCTTTCCTGGGGATCGAGCATGTGATTGGGCATGTGCCCTGACTGAATCAAACCGAGTCCTCCTATGATGGACTTTCAACCACTGAACCACTCCGGCTCGGCAAGTCTGCTGCCATTTTGATAGTTGTTCCTTTATTTACTTATTTTTCTCTTAAGTAGCTTTGGACTTTCTTATTCCTTGTGATCTGAGTTTTGTTGTCTTGATTGCTTGCTATTTCATTATAATAAAACAGGCCCTTAGTTATTTTTTTTGTCAATAGACTGTAGGCTTTAAGTTGATTCTAAATTCTTACTATTATGTGGTGTGACTGCTTTGAGGAGGCTTTCAGAAGTATAGGGATTAAAAAACTTTTCTAGAGATTCTCACAGTTACCTGAGAGAATAAAAAGAGGAGTGAATGGGAACTTCAAAAGTCTTAGTCCTTTAAGATCATAAAATGTTCTTGGGAACTCATGTTTTACTTTTTTTTTTTTTTTTTGCATTTTTATATTGACTAATACTATAAGTGACTTTGCAATGTATACAAGTTTCAGAAGCATGAATTCATGAAATGTTAGAGTAGAAACTATGTTGATACATTTTAAATCCTTTCCTATATAATAAAGAGCTAATATGCAAATGGTCATCACACACTCACATCATCATACTCAGATGCTCAACACTGGGGAGAGAGGAATGGGGACCAGCCAGGCACAAATGAGTTCGTGTGAGAGGAATGGGGTCTAGCCAGGCTGCAACCTGGGAAGGGGAGAGCTCTCCTCCTGCGGTCCTAGGCTCCAGCAGCTGTGCCTGCACCTGTGGTCTGGGAGAGGGACAAGCTGCCCACCCTGTGGCCCCGGTGCCAGCAGCTGCATCCCGGGAGAGGACAAGCTGCCTGCCCTGAGGCCCCAGGTGCCTATAGCTGCATCTGCGGCCTGGGCAAATCCACCCACCCACAGTCCCCTGCAGCTGCAGCTGGCTCTGGAGAAGCTGGCCAGAGGGATGGAAGCCCAGGGTCCCAGGTGCCTGTGATCAGCCAGAGGAGGGAATCCTAGGTTCTTGGTGAGGCAGAGATGGTTAGGGGCAATTAGGCTGGTAGGGGAGCAGTTAGGGGCAATCAGGCAGGCAGGCAGAGGTGGTTAGGGGAGGTCAGGCAGGCGAGCAGTTAGGAGCCAGCAGTTCCCGATTGTGAGGGGCAGGCTGATGGCTCCCCCCTCCTACTCCCACATGAATTTCATACACTGGGCCTCTAGTATTTTTAAAAAAATATATTTTATTGATTTTTTTTCAGAGAGGAAGGAAGAAGGATAGAAAAATCAGTGAGAGAGAAATATCAATCAGCTGCCTCCTGCACAGCCCCTACTGGGGATGTGCCCGCAACCTAGGTACATGCCCTTGACCGGAATCGAACCTGGGTCGATCCTCTATCCACTGAGCCAAACTGATTTTGGCTTAGGGCCTCTAGTATTAACAATAAGGGGACCGTTTACTTGATTTCCATAAAATCCAGTCTCATCTGTAAAATGGACATAGAAGCCACTGCACAGGGTAGTTACATGGATGGATAAAAGCATTAAGATATTAAAATATTTACTGCTTTCTTTTATTCTGTGCAGTCGGGGAGCTCCTCAAAGTATATCAGTGTGTCCACCTCCATGTCGGGCCACTGTTGGTACTCAGTAAATGTCAGTTTGCCTCTCTCTGCTTTTCAGTACATAAGCATCATGTTCAGTTACATGGCGCATTCGGTCACGTACATTGTGTATGTTATGTATAAACCACGTGCCGACCATTTCTTTTCCAGATCACTAAAGTGGTTCTCAGCAAAGGTTGGCGGTGCCTTGAGTGCACGGTGTGTGAGGCCTGCGGGAAGGCCACGGACCCAGGGAGACTCCTGCTGTGCGATGACTGTGACATCAGTTACCACACCTACTGCCTGGACCCTCCCTTGCAGACGGTGCCCAAAGGCGGCTGGAAGTGTAAATGGTACTCTAGGTTTACACTACTTGAGCTTTAAAAATCAGCCATGTCTGCTTGGTTGCATAATACATGTTTGCCACGATAGCTGTCACTAATCAGATTTTTCAAATGCACATGGAATAATTTCCACCTACTCTGTTCGTGTGTAGCTTCTTGAATCACAGTAACTGAATAAGTAAAATTGGACTTTTGTGGCGGGATTGGCTTTCAGGTGTGTTTGGTGCCGACACTGTGGAGCCACGTCTGCGGGTCTGAGATGTGAGTGGCAGAACAACTACACA
The DNA here is from genome assembly GCA_036971965.1 of Nyctalus aviator. Taxonomy (NCBI): domain Eukaryota; kingdom Metazoa; phylum Chordata; class Mammalia; order Chiroptera; family Vespertilionidae; genus Nyctalus; species Nyctalus aviator. The sequence goes on along the minus strand of CM072930.1, from coordinate 68,463,231 downwards.
CAGTGTGCCCCCTGTGCAAGCCTGTCTTCCTGCCCCATCTGCTACCGAAACTACCGGGAGGAAGACCTCATTCTGCAGTGCAGACAATGTGATAGGTATGGTGCTGGCGGTATTCTCATAAAGGTTGTAGAAGGGAATTAGAAAATAACTTTTTTAAATTTAAGAAACAACACCTTTGCTTTCCAGATTTTTAATAAGCTAGAAACCCATAGAAGTTTCCAGTTTTGTCTTCTCAGTTCCAGACTAAAGATTTTAAGTTATTAGTAGGGCTTTTTGAGGGTTGGTGAATCCCTTGAAAATAAATGCAGCCAAATTATTGCCTGCATACATGCATTTTTCTTGGAGAGTTTCTGAATGTTAGATTTTACAAAGGACCTCACACATTCTGTTTTCCTTAAGCCACTTTTTCTGAATGCTCTAGACACTAAGTATCTATGTGCTCTTCCTATGTGGTCTGTGTGCAGCTTCAAAATCAAGACTGTTGTCTTGGTTTTAATGGTACACTCTGTGCTCTGTGAGCAGTTAACTCTACATGAGATAGTAGTGTTTCATCAGCCCTGCAGGATTCTCAGGACTCTGCCCACAATTCCTTGTTCCAAGGCAGGACAGCTCCTTTTATTTCCCCATTACTGTCGGCTTCACTTGCATGAGCTGTGTATGTCCCACCATAGGTGCCCACATGAAACACACTCACTCACTCACTCACTGTACGGTTTGCAGTCTCTGAATTCCCATGCACTTAACCTGCCCCATCAAACTTCCCAGATATTTAAGGCTTGACCATCAAACCATTATCCCTTCCTAGTACTTGATTTCATTCCTTTTTCTGTCCTTTGAAAATGTTTGTGGGTCAGTAGGCAAGGTTAGGGGTAAAGGGTAACTGGTTTAGACAGGGGGAGCATTTGAGGATTCGGGATTTGAAGTGTGGAGACTATCAACTCCTATTTTTAAAAGAAAACCATTCTTAATATATATCCTTTTTTAAAGTGTACAAATATGGTCTTTTTAGATGGATGCATGCAATTTGTCAAAACTTAAATACTGAAGAGGAAGTGGAAAATGTGGCAGACACTGGTTTTGACTGTAGCATGTGCAGACCCTATATGCTGACATCAAATGGTAAGAGAATGGTTTAGACAGCAAGTCTGCTCGACTACAACCCTGTGCTTTGCTGTTCAGAACCAGTGAGTGGTTGACACTAATTCTGTTTTCTTTTTGCGAAACTATGTTTTAACAAATATTTTATGAAAATTAAGTTATTTTTGTTGTAAGTAATTCTTATCATCCCAACTTAATATATTAAAACAATTTGCTTCCATAAAGTAAAATAAGCATATATTTTAGCTATAAATGTAATTTTGCTTTTAAAGCATATAACCCTGTTGTTGTTGGCAGTATGTAGAAATCCCAGTACCTTGGTTCTTTTATCTTTACCGGTTTTTTCTTCCTATGTGTGCATTTTCTTCACCTGCTTATTTCATTAATTTTAATTTTAATTTTAATTTTTTGTTAATCCTCACCAGAGGATATTTTTTACATTGTTTTTCAGAGACAGAGAAGTGGAAGGGAGGAACAGAGGGAGGAGAGAGAAAAACACTGATGTGAGAGAGACACATCAAGCTATTGCCTTCCCAAACATGCCCAGTAGGGGATGGGGAGTGAACCTGAGACCCAGGTACATGTCCTTGACCAGGAATTGAACCAGTGACCCTTCAGCGTATAGGCTGATGCTCTAACCATTGGACAACTCCAGCCAGGGCTCAACTGCTTATTTTGAAGAAAACTTTTAAACACTACTTAGTTTTTATGCATTTATTTTAGTAAAATGGTTACAGAAATAGAAATTTTAGTATTTTTAATCTTTGAATATATTTCACCTTTTCCAAAAAGAAAATCTCATGACTTTTTTTCTCTCACTTCAGTGCCTTCCTCAGACTGCTGTGACTCCTCACTTGTAGCACAGATCGTCACAAAAGTGAAGGAGCTAGGTAAGGTCTAAGTGCTTTATTTGTTGTTTACAAAAAGATGTAAATGCATAATTATTGATTTAACTAACTTTCCACATATACATGAATCATTTGGGTGCTAGTCTAAATTCCCTAATGTTGGTAATCATTTATTTTATTTTTTAAAATACATTTTCATTGATTTCAGAGAAGAAGTTAGAGGGAAAGAGAGATAGAAACATCAATGATGCCGAAACCGGTTTGGCTCAGTGGTAGAGCGTCTGCCTGTGGACTGAAAGGTCCCGGGTTCGATTCCCTTCAAGGGCATATACCTTGGTTGCGGGCACATCCCCAGTAGGGGGTGTGCAAGAGGCAGCTGGTCGATGATTCCCTCTCATCGATGTTCCTCTCTCTCTCTCCCTCTCCCTTCCTCTCTGAAATCAATAAAGAAATTTATTTTTAAGAAAAACCTGCAATCTTTTCTGCTATAACTTTGAAGTTTTTTATTTTTTATTAAACCTCAGGGAATGAGGATATTTTTTCCATTGATTTTTTAGAGTGGAAGGGAGGTGAGGGGTGGGGGGAAATATTGAGTGAGAGAGACACAGCAATTGGTTGCCTCCTGTTCAAGCCCTGACTGGGGCTGGGAATTGACCTTCATGCCCATGACCCTTTGGTCTGTAAGCTGATGCCCTAACCACTGAACAAACTGGCCAGGGCAGTAATTCTTACTTTTAATTAAGTACTCTTAGCTAATTATAACTGCATTTAGAAGATAATTGCTCTGTAGAAGTAACATTGGGTACTTTGTATCCACCTTTTTTGTTGTTGTTGTTGTTGTTGTTAATCCTCACCCGAGGATATTTTTTACATTGATTTTCAGGGACAGTGGAACGGGGGGGAAAGAGAGAGACATCTATGTGAGAGAGACCCATCGATTGGCTGCCTCCTGCACCGGCCCCAACCTGGGCCTGGGCCAGGGAGGAGCCTGCAGGGAGGTATGTGCCCTTGACCAGAATCGAACCTAGGACCCTTTGGTCCGCAGGCCAAAACTGTCCACTAAGCCAAACCGGATAGGATCATATTTTGTATCTTGAATTAACTTATCAATCAGAATTAAAGCCAGAGTTTTAATTTGTATCCTTGGACATTACAATTTTAGATCCACCCAAGACCTACACCCAGGATGGTGTGTGCTTGACCGAATCAGGGTTGACTCAGTTACAGAGTCTCATAGCTACAGCTCCAAGAAGAAAGCGTTCAAAACCAAAGTTGAAATTGAAGATTATAAATCAGAACAGCGTGGCCGTCCTGCAGACCCCTCCAGACATCCAGTCTGAGCATTCACGGGATGGAGAATTGGATGATAGTCGAGGTAATAATTATTTTTTGTGCAGTATGTTTGCAAGAATTAAAGTAGATAAAATAGCCAAATATTTAAAGGTAAATCCCACTGATTCAGATAATCCTGGATATGACACCTGATCTTTTCAAGTGGGTGGTCTGACTGGACCGGCCTATGCCCGGTTCCCGCCCTTTTCATGTGTCCTTAGCACAGCTTCAGGACTTCCCCAGCATCATGTGTGGAGGATCCCGGGTGGGAAAGTTCAGAGGGCAGCATAAACCTCCTTGAGGCTGTAAGCTTGGGCACCATGGTTACGTTAAAGCAAACTGCGATCATGCATCCTGTTCTAGAAATGGAAACGCCACATTCTTAATCTTTAAGTATACATTTATAAACATTTTCCAGATCTAATGTCAAGAGTTTTCGCCCAGCTGGCATGGCTCGGTGGTTGAGCATCGGAATCAGTAGTTCACGGTTCAATTCCAGTTCAGGGCACATGCCCGGGTTTCTGGCTCAATTCCTAGTAGGGGGTGTGCAGGAGGCAAGGCAGCTGGTCAGTGATTCTCTCTCATCGTTGATGTTTCTCTCTCTCCCTCACCTGTTCTTTTCTGAAGTAAGTAAAAAAAATATTTTAAAAAGATTTTCTCAGCTGAATTCTTGAGATGACAATATAATTTTAGTAGTATTAAATTCAATATGAGTTATATTTTTGCTTATTTTTGAAGCAGATGACTACAGGCTGGCTTATTTTTAGGGTGGTAATGTCTTTTTCACGGAGAAATAAATTAATCATTTTTGTTCTCCGCCATCTCGTCACTGCACATACTTAATTGAAAGCCTTCTGTGTGCCAGATGTCGGCAGTCATGCCAACGAACAGAACAGATAAAATTCTCCTCTTGTGGAACTTACACTTTAATGTTAGGAGGAAAGACTGTTGAAATATATAATAATAAATAAGTTAATTATACTGTGTCTGGCAACTGCTATGGAAAAAATAGAGTAAGTAGAAGTAGGGGTGCAGGATCAGGTGAACGGAGAGCAGTTTGAGCACAGAGTTTGGAGGGTTGAGTGAGGGAGCCACTGCATTATCTGAGGTAGAGCATGCAGACAAAGGCCACGTGCAGCAGTGCTCAGCATGTGTGAGTAGTGTGGTGGAGACTGTTTGTGTTTTCTGACATATTGCCTTAAGTTGCATGAGTTCTATGGCCAGCTTGGGACTTCTTCACTCTCCTGCAATTTTCATTTCCTGGGATGCATGGAGCAGGGCTTGGCAGCCACTTTGCTTTGTGTTTCCTGTTACATAGGAATCATGTATTTGGTAGGTTTCCCAATTTTCATTGTATACTTACTTTTTTCCAGAAGGAGAACTTATGGACTGTGATGGAAAGTCAGAATCTAGTCCTGAACGGGAAGCCATGGATGGTGAAGCCAAGAGTGTGGAAGGAACAGAGGGTGTCAGAAAGAGGAAGCGAAAACCATACAGACCAGGTGTGAGCCATGCTGCATGCTCTGATCCAAAGCTCAGTTACGTTAAGAAAAATAGAATGGGGTGGGGGGGGCTTCACTTACCCTAATAAAATCCTAACAATAAAATCCTAATATGCTAAGTGTCCCGTCATCCAATCAACAAATTGAAGTGTGACATGCTAATGATATGCTAAGGCCACTCAACTGCTTGTTATGATGTGCACTGACCACCAGGGGCAGACACTCCTACCTGTAGGTTAGCTTGCTTCTGGGGACCGGCTGATTGGGACTGAGCGGCTGACTGAGCGAGACAGGCGGCGGACATGCCCTGGAGCCCTCCTGCGGTTCTTTCTGGGCTGGCCAACCTCCCGCATCCCCTTTCCCCGGCCTGCCATAACTGCCCCTGCCAGCTGGACCCCATCCGTGCACTAATTCATGCACTGGCCTTTAGTGAGGCTTATAAGTACACTTTTAAAAAGATGTAACTGTTTTTTCTCTCTCTGCCTCACATGGAAGTTATCCATCCCTCTGAGTGGCCCATTAGGTCACAAAGTATGCTTTAGACTTTTAGGTTACATGACAAAGCATTGACTGTGTGTTGGGCACTATTCCAAGCACTTTATATGTTGATTTATTTCATCCTTATATGTATGAGGAGGTCCTGCACATTATTACCATTTTACCAGGGAGCAGCCTGAAAAGTTTAAATAAGCAGTGACTAGAATTTCAGAATCTGGCTCCAGATTCCCTGCCTTAACTATAGAGTCGTGTGTGTCCTGGTGTCTAGGGGTCTTACTGAGGAGTGACTGGACACAGTGCCCCTGAAATCATTTGGATTTTGTTTGCATCATCTAGTGTAGTATTGTCTCTTCTCCCTCAGCTAAGAGACTGTTCACTAGTAAGTGATAATATGTGAGTTTTACATAAAGAATATTTACTCTGGCATTGTGTAGAAGAGGAAAGATGTGCAGTCTTGCTGTTCTCGAATGTCCTGGTTTGGTTTGTTAGTGATCAAGGCTTTAACCTTTTTATTTGCTTATTTCCAAATTTTTATAGTTCTGCATTAAAATGAGATTAATTATTTAAATTAGCCCATGTTGAATCTGTACAATGCTTCATTATGTAAGACTAAGCAATTTCACCCTATTTACTCTGGATGTATAGGGGTAAATTAATTATTTATGAGGTTATACAATTTCTTTGGGGATAGGTATCGGTGGATTTATGGTACGGCAAAGAAGTCGCACCGGTCAAGGAAAAGCCAAAAGATCTGTGATCAGGAAAGATTCCTCGGGCTCTATTTCTGAGCAGTTACCGGGCAGAGATGAAGGTATGGATTTTGTTTGTGTTGCCATTGCTCCTGGAAAGAGCTATCCTATGCTAAATAATGCTACAGTGTTATTGCTGCTTACAATCAAAGGGTTTGAGCGCCTGTCCAGTTCATACCAGTAATACAGAAATTAGGTTTGATAAGGAAATGATTTGAATCTAGTAGACTATTACTTTGAGATGTTAAAAATAAGTTTCTTTCTTGCATGTGTTAAGTATAGATAGTGTAGGGACTGAATCACTTAGTTATGTATCAGGTACTTTAAGGCCTTTGCACAAGAGACTTTCTCTGACCGCCTTAGCTGCTTGGCATGAAAGTGGAAAGTTTTAGACTACATATGCAGTTGAAAATAATAGTGTACTCAGCAATTTTTAACAAAATTATGTAATGTTTTAGAAATACATCTTTCAATTAATAATCTGTCATCTTCACTTAGAATAAAAGAAAACTGAATCATTGCTTAAGTCATAGCATAAGAACTGATTCTGATAAAGACATTGTAATCATGATGGTTATGATTTGTATGCTTACATATTTTAAATGCTTTACATAGGATAGGGGAAAAAAATTACTGTGTTTACAATGTGCTCCACGCAGAGTTCTTGATTTTAAAGAAGTTTCTAATATGACTGTAATTAGTTCTAATTAAGAAATGTGACATGCTCAATGAAACTATTTTTTGTGTTTTTGATCTGTCTCTTTATTTTCTCTTCTAATTTCAATTTTTTAAGTTCAATATTTCTATTCCTTCACCTGTATCACCCATTGAGTTTTAATTTATTTGCATTTTCATCCTTTTCTAAACTGCCTTTTTGACATTTCAGTAGCTGCACATTTTAGTGTCAGCCAACATTCATTTCTGTGTGTACCTAATTAGCTTAGAATATCAGCTGTCTGGTTCTACTCTGCATTTGCTGGCTCCTCTCTGTGCCTCATTCACTGTGTTTATTATTGAGATATATGGGCCCACATGCATTTATATTGATTTTACCGTACTGTGAGTTCATCATCTTTGGAATATTCTTTGAACTTTCTGAGAACTGACTTGAAGGTGGGTTCTTTCAGAGACTATGTTTATTTGTCAATTCAGGAGCATGAGGTAATATCACACCAGGACTTCTTTGACCTAAGTTCTTAGATCGAAGTGTTTGTTGGTTCACCTATGTCGTGTAAATTCAAGTTTCTTACACATTAGGGCTATATTGATTTTATGAGTTCTCAGGGAAGGTTTCTATTTTTTGCTTTTCTATCCAGCACCATATTCTATGACAAGATGACAAGCAATTTTCTTTGCTGTTGGTGCAGGTGGGGTGGGGTTTATTTTTGTTAAACCAACCTGAGCATGGAGTCCTTCAGGGTCCCACTGTCATACAAGACACCTCTGGTTAATCTCCACTTTGAGGAGAAGACTTAAACTTTGTCTTCTATTCCCCATTCCTACTAAGGCTCTGAAAACGATAGAGTTCAAGGTCGGTAGATTTTTACAAATTTTCAGAAAGTTTAATTTATTTCTTTGCTAATTTCTGTGATTCTTGTTTTACCTCAATATTTGGTCTTTGAAGATTCATTTTCTGGCTAGGTTACTAGTGCATTAAAGTTTTTTAAAATATAAGTGTCTATCCACTGTTTATAGTCTTTTTTTGGAACAGTCACTCTACCTATGTAGTCTGACAACAAAAGCGCCCACATTGATTTTAGAAGGGAGGTGGCATTTGCCCTAAGAAGCAGAGATGCTGTCATAGTAGCTCACCTGCTCTAAGTAGCATACTTGTTCTTGGCTAATTTCATAGTACAAATTTTGTTTAATTTCCATTTCTGAGTTAAGATTGACCATTCATCACATATTGATAAGTATATTTCACAGTCATATATTATCACAATGTGTATGTAATGCAAATACCTAATTTGCAATAAACCCCTTGGAGTTGCTGGAGTGAAGGATAGACATTTCTAAAAAGACTTTGGTTGGATATTCCCAGTAAACTATGCACAAAAGTTATACTTCTTAAATTAGTAGTGTACTAGTAGCCATTTCCCCATACTCATGAGCAGCACCAGGCATTTTCATTTTAACTATTTTTTTTTTTTTTAACAAAATGCTGAGATTCTAAAAACAAGCTGTGTTTTGCTAGGAGGAAAATGCTCATTAAGAGTAGGAGCCGAAATCCGTTTGGCTCATTGGATCGAGTGTCGGCCTGTGAACTGAAAGGTCCCAGGTTCAATTCCGGTCAAGGGCATGTACCTTGGTTGCTGGCACATTCCCCAGTGGGGTGTGTGCAAGAGACAGCTAATCGATAATTCTCTCTCATCTACGTTTCTAACTCTTTATCCCTCTCTTTTTCTTTCTGTGAAAAATCAATAAAATATATAATAAAAAAAGATAGTAGGAAACATGCTGATACATTAAATGGAGCTGTGTATATTGGTAAGCTATACAATTGCTTTGGGTGGATCTGTCTGGAAATTTTAAATACCACACATTCTTAAATGTGACTCCTGTTTTCAGGTTGGAGTGAGCAGTTACCAGATACACTTGTTGATGAATCTGTCTCTGTTACTGAGAACACTGAAAAAATAAAGAAGAGGTACCGGAAAAGGAAAAACAAGCTCGAGGAAACTTTCCCTGCCTATTTACAAGTAATATTTTGCTCCACATTATATTACATAGTTTGTTATTGAGAGAAATGTAATGTGAGTTTTGAAATATAGGTTGTTTGGTTTTGTTAAAATTTTCACTTGTCTGAGAAAAGCTCATTCTTGCCAAGCAGCCACCCCTGTGTGCTGCCCACGCCCAGGTCTGTGGACATCTCCCTTTGCCAGTACAGGTGACAGCGGCGATTGTCCACCTTTTTCCGCATGGCACACATAAACAAATCACCAAGATTATGCCACACACCAAAAAAACATTTTTCCCCAGCTGACAAAGAAGTTAATTTAGATTCATTCACACTGGGTGGCTGTTGTTATGTTCGCTGTTGTCGTTTGACAGTCTAAGGCCGTGTTTCCTAAAGTGTGGTACGCATACCCCCAGGGGTACGGGAAGAGGTTGGTGGGGATTTGCACTGCACCATGCTTAGCTGCGCCTAATTCTACGTTCTCATGAGAAAATTATAGAAAGGGTACACATATGTCAAAAGTTTGGGAAACACTGGTCTAAGGGAAAAGAGGTCAGAGCCTCTGCCTAAATAATCAGGTGTGGCATGTTTTAAAACTTATTGCAGCACATGGCTGAACATCGCTGAATGACAGTAATAATGTTGCCTGAAAGAAGATGGACATTCAGCAGCCAGTTACAGCTTTTTAAAAAAATCTTTATTCAGATTATTACATTTGTTCCTCTTTCCCCCCATAGCTCCCCTCCACACAATTTCAATCCCACCCCATGCTCTTACTCCCGCCCCTCAACTGTCTTTGTCCATAGGTGTAAGATTTTTGTTCAATCTCTTCCCGAACCCCAACAACCCCTTCCCCCGAGAATTGTCACTCCACTCCCTTTCTATACCCCTGATTCTATTATATACACCAGTTTATTCTGTTCATCAGATTTTCTATTCACTTGATTTTTAGATTCACTTGTTGATATGTATTTGTTGTCACTTTGCTGTTCATAATTTTTATTTTTTACCTTTTTCTTCCTCTGAGAGAATACCCTTCAGGATTTCATATAATACTGGTTTGATGGTGATGAACTACTTTAGTTTTTTCTTGTCTGTGAAGCTCTTTATCTGACCTTCAGTTCTGAATGATAGCTCTGCTGGGTAGAATAATCTTGGTTATAGGTTCTTGCTGTTCATCACTAGAGTAATCTTGGTTGTAAGTTCTTGCTATTCATCACTTTGTATATTTTTTGCCACTCCCTTCTGGCCTGCATAGTTTCTGTTGAGAAATCAGCTGACAGTCATATGGGTAACTTTTTCTCTTGCTGCTTTTAATATTCTCTGTCTTTTGTCCTTGGCATTTTAACTATGATGTGTCTTAGTGTATCCTCTTTAGATTCCTCTTGTTTGGGGTTCTGTGTGCTTCCTGGACTTTTAAGACTATTTCTTTCACCAGGTAGGGGAAGTTTTCTGTCCTTATTTATTCTAATAGGTTTTCAATATCTTGCTCTCTCTCTTCTTCTGGCATCCCCATAATTTCGATGTTGGTATGTTTGAAGTTGTCCCAGAGACTCTATACTATTTTCATATTTTTGGATTCTTTTTGCTGTTTGCTTTTCTAGTTGGGTGATGTTTGCTTCTTTTATTTCAAATCTTTGACTTGATTCTTGGGATCCTCTAGTCTGCTGTTGGATCTCTGTATATTATTCTTTATTTAAGTCAATGTATGTTTAATTTCTAGTTGGTCCTTTTTCATATCCTTGAAGGTCTCATTAAATTTCTTGGAGGTTTCTAGAAGATTCTTGAGTAGCCTTATAACCGTGGTTTTGAACTGTATATCCAATATTTTGCTTTCATCCATTTTTTTCATTTGTGACTTGTTTCTTTGTCTCCCATTTTGGCTGCTTCCCTGTGATTTTTAATGTGTACTGAGTAGCTGCAAAGTCTCCTTGAGTTGATAGAGTGGCCTTGTGTGGTCGATGTTTTATAGGGCCCAGTGGCTCAGCCTCCCCAGTCACCTGAAGTAGATACTCTTGGTGCAACTCTTTGTGGGTTGTTTTTATAGTCTTGTTGTAGTTAATACTTGATTGCTATTGGTATCACTGGGAGGAATTGACCTCCAGGCCAATTTGCTGTGATGATCAGCTGTGTCTACACTGGAAGATCTGTTGCACAGGAGACACCCTTATGGAGCAGGACTTGCTACAATGGGCTTTGGTGCTCACTGAGTCTGCCTCTTGAGTGTGTCTCTTATGGATGCGAACAGTTATAATCTGGTATGGTCTCACTGAGTACACTGGCTCTTGAATCTCCAAGGAGGTGCAAGTTCAGCCACTGTCTGGGGCAGCCCAGCAGGAACTATAGAGATATCTGCAGATTCCTCCTTTGTATGGGGTTTGGAAGTGCCCAGATGAGGCCTGGCTATGAAGCCAGGCTGCTGTTGCTGCCAGGCAGTGGGCCTTCTTTTGGAATCCCTGGGGCTCTCTGACCCAGCTGTAGTTTGTTTTAAGTGAAAGGACAGGCCATTCATATGCCAAAGCAGATGCACATAGCTTGGGTGGGGTTGTAGACTGGGTGGGTGAGGGGTCTCTGGGATCACCAGGGCAGAGCAAACAGCAGTGGCTGCCCTGAACCTGAGAAGTCCTCTGTTCTCCGTGTCCGTGCCTCCATGCAGGAACAATGAGCACTGGAGCACCTCTAAGAGTGAACTGCCCTTGCCTTCCTGTCCCGATGCCAGACAGTCCAGTTTCACCTCATATGTGCCTGGGTCCCCAGAGTCTCACCTCAAACTGGAGTTCAGAGCAAGCAGGAGCTTGTATCTCCTTCCCAGTTTAAAGAGCAGCACATCCAGGTGCCGGCACTTTCCGCACCTCTTACCCATCTGTCTCGGTGCGCTTTCTTCATTCACCTCTCTAGTTGTGGAACTTCCACTCAGCCAGCTTTCCTGAGGTTCTGGGTGGTAGTTGTTCTGCCGTTCAGTTGTGGTTTTGATGTGGTTGTGAGAGGCAGCAAGTATAGGTGATTACCTAACCCTTCATCTTGGTTTTCCCTAGTTATAGCTTTAATAGCCATTGATTGCTTCTAGAGGCTTAGTGAACCAAAGATTTAAACAGAATTGTTATTGTTTTAAGATATACATCAGAAAAATATCCAACAATGGAAAGAAGTGATGTTTGATAGATGGAGACTATGGGGGAAGCACTGTTTTGTAAGCACGGAGTACCAGAGAGTCCAGGGCCATTTGCTGCGTGGGAAAGAGCCCTGGATTGGAGGAGTAGGACTGAGATTGACCATCTGGCTTGGCCACGAGTTGATTTCCCATTCTTAAGCCTGTTCATTCTTCCTCGTGTATAAGAAGCACAAAAATAAAATAATCATTTAAGTGAAAAGTCTCCTCTGTTTGGTAAATAAGACTTTTAAGCATAGTCACTTGTGTATGTAGTAATATTTTCGAGTGTCAATTTTTGTTAAACAACTAACATCTTCAGGGCTGTGTCCATTTTAAATAGCTGAGCCTTTGGGAGTCTGGGATTTTAACACTACTGCTGCTGGTTCTAGGTGATCTTGTTCTGTGTCACATCTGTGTGCCCAGTAGTCTCATCTGTAAAATTGTGGTCATACAACCCAGAAATGAGAGATTAAATAAAAATTAAGCATGTAAAGTCCTCTTCCTGCTACTGTTCCTCTTCCTCTTCTTCCTCCCCTCTTCTTCTGGCTCCTACCCCTGCTCATCTCCTCCTCTCCTCTTCTGCTCCTCCTCTGTGCAGTGTAATCTATATTTAGGAAGCTTTCTTGAGCAGTTTATGAAAGTATGGAAACTGACTATTTCATACATTAGCAAAGGGATCTGATTCCTACTGTGATCTTTATTTACTGAGCTAGGCTGTTTCCTCAGGTGACCAGTGTACTTATCTGGTGCACATAGTAACAGCTAATTGTTTTGTGGGGTTTTTGTATGTGAAGGAGTGAAGGAGGCCTTTGTAATGGTGCTGTTCCTTGAACATCTATGATAGCAGTTGTATTTCCCCCTTATCCAAGGTGGGTGGACAGAATACATTGTGACAACCCACTAGGAATTCAGTAACAATTTCCCCCCCAATTTTAAATATTTTTTTAAATTTTTTATTTCAGGGACAAAGGGAAAGGGAGAGAGAGAAACATCAGTGATGAGAGAGAATCGTTGATCGGCTGCCTCCTGCACACTCCACACAGGGGATTAAGCCTACAGCCTGGGCATGGGCCCTGACCGGGGATCAAACTGTGACCTTCTGGTTCATCAGTTGACACTCAACCACCGAGCCACACCGACTGGGCCAGTTTAATTTTATTTACAGCAGTGCCACAGTAAAATATACATGATTGTGTAATCTATCCGATAGAAATATTTATGCAGGCTACTATGTAGCTGTGGTGCCATGTGACCTGGAGAAGATCCATGTCATCTTGAGTCACTTAAAGAAAAAAGTTTGCCAATTATGGTCTCAGATTCCTCAAATTTATAGTAAAGTCATTAAATAAATTAACTCTAAAACTGTAAGGTGCTTTCTGCCACTCAGCATTTTCCTTACTGATAAAAACAATTTTGGTGTGAGAAACAAAGCCAGTGACCTAGCTTTATGTATTTTCAATTTTTTTTTCATAATGAAACAACATGTTATTTAAAAAATGTGCAGAAATTTGAATCAAATATATTATTACCTCTATCATACTTCACCTATTCTCCCCCCCACTTTTCCCCAAATTTCCTTTTCCGTCCACTTAGCCTTGTTATACTCTGGTGTTTGTTCGTTCATAACTTCTTTTATAGTTTATTTTTACATAGTCCTAATAGTCTTGGTTTGTATTTTATGGTTAGCTGGACATATCACTCAACGTGTTTTTTTTTAATACTATATTTTACAGCTTTTCTTTGACGACATGGCTCTGTCCTTTTCAACAGTTGTATTGTGTGGTGTCTGTAATTTATTTAGTCATGTGCCTTTTGACAGACATCAGGCAGCTTTCACTTTTTTGGTATTAAAATGCTGCAGTGAACCTTTTTGTGTGTGTGCATCTTTAGCAAGAATGTGTTACGTGTTGACAAGTACTGCACAAGTGTCCTGTACAGAGAGGGTCCCTTTCCAGGTAGACCACATTGTAGAAAATAGGCAACTGCAGACTTGCTGGGTTAGAGTAAGGAAAAGTGTGTGTGGGGAGGAGATTGTGGTGGAGGGGGCTCCTAAATGTTTCCTTTTGTCCTTTTGATTGGTCCTTCAGAAGTTGTTTGTTTGTTTGTTTTTTAATATGGTCCTTCAGAAATTTTGTAGCTATACTGCGCTGTAAAGAACACAGTATGAAAGCTTGGCCTTTTAGAGTAGAGGGCGTATATCAAAATGGAGAAGTGTCAGAGGAGTAAAGAAAAAGCCAAAAACCTTTTAAGAGAAATAAATTTTGTGCACATAGAAAGATTAGAATGGCTACAAAACCCCCTTTCAGATTTATAATGTATTCAGTCTTTAATGTGTTCATGAATCAGCATGAGGTTATTAATCTGAAGTTTGCACATTTTAACAGTGTAGATCAGATCTTGTGCTATCCTCTGCAAGTAACCTCTAAATAATAATAATATTCATGAAGCTTGAGTTTCTCTTATACTAAGTAGATGCCAATAGTCTTTTAAATTTATCAATCTTTAAGTTTAGCCGAAACCAGTTTGGCTCAGTGGTAGAGCATCGGTCTGTGGACTGAAAGGTCCCAGGTTCGATTCCGGTCAAGGGCATGTACGTTGATTGTGGGCACATCCCCAGTGGGGGGTGTGCAGGAGGCAGCTGGTCGATGTTTCTCTCTCATCGACATTTCTAGCTCTCTATCTCTCTCCCTTCCTCTCTGTAAAATATCAATAAAATATATTTTTTAAAAATCTTTAAATTTAATTATAACCTAAATCTGGAATTATTGTATGATTAAACACATTGGACAGAATTGTGTGCTGTTGTTTGCATAATTTCATTTGTTTCTAAGCTACAGAAAATTGTACTTTTAAAAGGGAAATCTATGTAAAGGAATTAACAGGATATTTCTATGTCATTTATATATTTATGTATTCAATTTTATGTTGTTAAATACCAAGCTTGTCTGTTATTTCTGTCTTCATGTCCAAAAGGGTAACGGAATTAACCATTGTCATGTTAGAATTTTATAACTAAGTCATTTTCATATGTGCTTTATTTTATCTAGGAAGCTTTCTTTGGAAAAGATCTTCTAGATACAAGTAGACAAAACAAGCTAAATTTAGATAATCTAACAGAAGACACCGCTCAGCTTTCATGTAAAGCGAACGTGAACACACATTTCTTGGATCCTTCCTTAGACCCACTACTTAGTTCATCCTCAACTCCAGCAAAACCTGGAACTCATGGTACGTGGAAATTTTTTCATACGACATTATCTTCCTTTAATTAAACCTCTGAAATGCTTTGGTTTGACCTTATATACAGTTTTTAAATCATCTTTATTGAGGTGTGACATATTTAGTAATTCTGTTTTTTAAGAGAGCAGATGTATAATATCTGGCAAATAAATTTATCTGTGTGACTACCACCAAAATCAAGAAATTGAAAATGTTAGGTTTACACTTCTCTGTGGGTAAATGTAGGGGGGTATAATTTGGCCACAAGTTATAAACATAATAATCTATTTAAGTAAGATAGATTTTTGATACTTACACAGCCCAAAGAAATTCAGGAGAAGACAAGAATGCTGTGTTAGTGACCTGGCTTCCAGGCTCTGTTAATCAGTGAAATCCATATCCTTAGATCAGTTTCTTCCTGCTGACAGCTTGGGCCAAATACTAAATGCTTTGGTGGAGAAGGGAGGTAGCACTGTGAAGTGGGGATCACTTGCCAACATCTCTGTTCCATGATGTCATGTTGCTTAGAGGGCCCCCCCCCCCCCATTTACTAGCAATTATAAATTAATGTTCTTCTGACAAGCCATTGATTACATTTATTGCTCAGTGTTATAAACTCCATTTGGAAAATACTCTTTAGGCAGTTTTCCACTGAAAGACTACTTGATGCATTAAATCATAACAGCTTTATTAACTTGGCATTATCCTGGATCAAAATGCAGGCTTTGTATTTTGGTTGTAACTTTTCTTGACTGAACTATAGAAGCATCTTAGCCCCTCTGTGTGCATGCACACGCCCCGTCTCTCCCACTGGTGGACCGAAGGCCATGCTTTTGTTCGTTGATTTTAGCAGATTATTTTACCTTGACTTTCATTCTGTTGTCCATTTTTTCATTTACACACATTTGAACATGCGTGATCGTGTCCTTTAAAAGGTCTTTACTGATCCGTTAATTTAATACAGCATCCCCACATCTGTGTCTTACTCCTGTCTCCTTATTTTTAAAGTGTGTAGGGCACTTATACTGATGTAACTTATTGTCTAACTCCCCAGAGAAAGTAAGCTCTGTGAGGGAATGCACTTGGTTTCAGACAATTCTATCTTCCTGGTGGCTAGAGCATGTCGTTAACACAGTCCACAGCCTCAGCTCTGTGCTGCTCAATGAATAAAGGAGGGAATGAATTATCAGTGTTAGGTGAGGGCGGGGGATAGACTGGCTCCAGATGGTGTCTGGCTTACACGGGGAATTTCTAAATAATGGGTTTGCCTTTCATATTTTATTTATCTTCTATGTTTTATTTTCCAGATGTCATTTTTAGAGATGTCACTTTCTTAGTGATTTTTTTTTTTGCTTTTCTTGTAATATTTTATTTCACTTTTATTGCCTATAGATCTTCGTTTCATTGTTAATTTTAAGTTAGCCACAAAATAAAAATGGTCCTAATCTTTAATATTTTGTTATTCAAAACATTGGAGTACCTTTTCTATGAAAAATATCTTTTATTTTAGAAGTAATGATCTTGCCGAAACCGGTTTGGCTCTGTGGATAGAGCATCGACCTGCGGACTGAAAGGTCCCAGGTTCGATTCTGGTCAAGGGCTTGTACCTTGGTTGCGGGCACATCCACAGTAAGGGTTGTGCAGGACGCAGCTGATTGATGTTTCTAACTTTCTATCCCTCTTTTTTCCTCTCTGTGAAAAATCAATAAAATATATTAAAAAAAAAAAAAAGAAGTAACGATCTTTATGTTTTATGATCCTCCCACTTACTCAGCATCTGCTGTACTTGGGATATGTAGTAGATGGTTGGCTGAAGCAGGGTGTTTTATAATTTAATGTCTGGGAAAATGTCAAGACATTAAAAATACACTTCCTTTATTTAGGTACTGCTGATGACACCTTAGCTGATATATCCGAAGTCCTAAACACAGAGGATGACATTCTTGGAATAATTTCAGATGACCTTGCAAAATCAGTTGATCATTCAGGTATATTGACTGTTGTTTGTCCAGTGTCTGTTTTAGAGCATGTGAGAGAGGCTGCATGTGTGTGGAACAAGTTTAGTCTTTTCTCTAAAACTTAAAAAACTTTTTGTTGAGTCATTATCAAAGAACTCAATCTTACAATTTGATCTACCTTGGCTTTCCTGCTTTAGGATGGGAAACAGCAAGTTAGTTAATTTCTTTTGTCTTTCTAATGGCATCACATTGAAGGCTATGGCATTCAAAGCTCTTGTGTCTTGCTCTTTTGTTTGTGTTGTCCCTTGCCTCTGCTCCTATGATAATCATCCATTTTATTTGGTTTGGGTCTTGTAGGTCTTGATTTATGCACTTTCCAGGTTGACAACTCACCTTTTCCATTTGGTAAGAACCTGAGCAGTGGATGACGGCTGACTAGAGTAGTCTTTTTTATAGTGATTTCCGCTGCCATGGCCTGTAGGTGCATGCGAATTTGTGATAGTGCTAATCTGTCACTAATCCATCTTTGCTTTCCCCTTTATGTGTGCAGCTAAAGCATGGTACAGCTGTACTGTGCTTTGGGTGATTTTCTCAGTAATTTTTTTTAATGAATGGTTTTATTTTTGTTATGTAATTTATAATTTTACCGAAATGTTATAGAATTTTTAATATAAAATAAGAGTAGACTAAATTTTACTTTATGAAATAGTAATATTGAGAAAGCATGGTAAAGAAATTAGATGATAGACTACTTTTAAAATGTGGATATTACTTTAAAAACCAGTTTTTATGAGAATAGAACATGTTGTAATAAACACAATCTATAATTTGTATTTTGACCCAAGAATATTTCAAAATTATGATCTACAGCTGAAATTCATGAGGGTAGTGTTTACTAAACACTGAATAAGAATTTTAGAGCTTCTCATTAACTTGTGTGAAACGTATTCCTCCTGTTTCACATGCTGCATCTGATAGTAAAACTATGCATTAGGAACTACCATTTCCAAGGTAAAGCTGTTATTTGTGTAGTGGATATTGTATATAGAATATTCTCTTAGACTCCTATCTTATTTCCTGTAGAAATTAGCACTTTATAACCAGAAGTATTCCTTTATTAACCAGGAAATATATATATTTTGATTAAACTATAACTTAAAGTGGGCACCAATTTACTACAAATACATTGTGCCTAATTTTTATTAATTTTGACTATCCAGATTGATATAAGAATCTTGATTAATTCAGAATTTCAGGCTTTTCATTGCTCAGTTTTAATCATACTGTTGTGTATTCATGTAGGTAAATAGTGAAATGCATTTTGTGTATGTATTCAGAATTCACTTTTTAATTTCTTTGCCTTGTTTCTCCAGCCGGAATAGATATTGGCCCTGTCACCGATGACCCTTCCTCTGTGTCTCAGCCAAGTGTCAATCAGAGTTCACGACCTTTAAGTGAGGAGCAGCTGGATGGAATCCTTAGTCCTGAACTAGACAAAATGGTCACAGATGGTAAAATATTTGCCCTACAGCTAGGCTTTCTAAAAGACATGAGTAAATATGATTTTCAAAGATTTCTGCATGCTTATTTATAATTTTAACTTCTATTTTGAAGATTTCTATGAAATGCTATTTTGTATCAGTATATTAAAATGGTAATTATTAATATTTTTATTTAATCTATCCTAGGAGCAATTCTTGGAAAATTATATAAAATTCCAGGTAATTGTGTTCATATTTTTTAGTTTCCAAAAGTGGCAATCCCTATATGGCTTTCATAGACTTTTAATCATGTTATTATAATTGTATTTTCTAGAGCTAGGAGGAAAGGATGTTGAAGACTTGTTTACTGCTGTGCTCAGTCCTGTGACTCCTCAGCCAACTCCATTACCACAGCCTCCCCCTCCCCCTGCACCACAGCTGATACCCCTACACAATCAGGGTATGTCACCCCAAAAAGCATGGTTCTCTGTGCGTGAGCGCATGGGTTCACTAAAGCAGACCCTGTCCCTTAGTAACAACATCTACAAACTGTGACAGTGGAAAAGACCAATTTCTGAATTTATCTGTCACACATCCACTTCACTGACACTCTGGAAATTCATGATCTGCTTTATGACCAAAGTTCCTTTGCTCACTCTGTTGGCATGAGGACAATGTGGCAGTGTCTCCCTCTCCCCTCCCCACGTCTTAGCCCATCTTCACTCAGACCTTACATCCGTGTTGGGAGAACTATTTCCTCTCACCTGGCTGCCTCATGTTCATTGATCTGATCTAAGTTTCACTGTTATCTCTACCCCTGCCACCGTGCTTTCCGTTTTTAGTAGTGCTGCCCGCACACGGACCCGTGGGTATAATAGTTTTCTCTCTCAAGTGTGAGCTCCCGGAGGTCATAACTGTCGTCATCACTGTGTACCCTGCCACAGAGTGTGTGCTCAGCACATGCGTTCAGAGGAAACCATGAAATTCTTAATTCTGTGGACATTGGCCTATTTTGTTTGATCAGTTTTTTTTATACTGCCTTATAACTGGCTGCCAGATACAGTAAGTTTAAGCTTTTATCTCTCCCTCTCTGGGAGCTGAAATTGGATAGCCTAGAAGGGGGGGATGTAGGTGTGGATAGGAGAGAGGTGCAGATACGGAATCCCCTTCAGAAAGGAGTTGGGAGCCCAGGTCATTTTTCTTCATCCCGTTTGTTACCACTGCCTCGTCATTACATGCTGAGTTGAATAATATAATGATACTTCATAAAAAGATGTTACACTGTTTTATATTTGCTGAAATATACAAACGGTTGAATGTTATCTTTACTGTCAATTTTGTGTATGCACTAAAAATTCTATAATGCATATAATTAAAATATCTCAGTTTCTTCCAGTTTAGCTTCTATATAACTGGACCTTGATTTTTTTGCTGGGCTAAACTTGTACACATATGTATAAAACACTCATTGAAAGTGCTTCTTACCTTAATTGCCCCCTATGCGTTCCTAGTGTTTACGGTAACAACTCTTCAGTATTTCTCTTCCCAACATATGAAAAAGATCTAGTTCTGTGTTCTGAAACTGAAAGTATGTACTTTAGAAATCAGATCAGTTAAAGATGTGTTTCTTATAAAAGGTTTTAAAATCATTTAAATCAGTTCACTCTGCAGCCTCATTTGGAAGGTTTTGAGGAGGTAACTTTTTTGCAGGGGTGTTTGTGTGGAATACAACGATGAGTAAGGCTGTCCTTCCCTCCCCAGACTTTACAACCCTAATGTCTAGACTTGAGGCAACAACTAACAGCGCCAGGGAGGAGAGGTCAGTGGGTGGTGGTTAAGGAGGCAGGGCTGGAAAAAATCTTGGCGGTAGAAAGCTTGTAGGCAACTGTGAGAAATGGTGAGGACAGGTAGTGGGCTCCTTCCCCATGTCTCTGAGCCACTGCAGACTGCACAGCTGTGAAATGACCTCACAAGCTTGGCAGTGTAGCGCTCATGAATATGGGAACTGAATTTGAGGCAAAGGAGATTTGTGCTGATGAGTTTATTAGGGTTGGAGCTGAGTGAAAACTTGTGTTTCATGTAGATCAGTCTGCAATGATAATTGAAAGGCAGAATTGAAGTTGTGGGAAGAAAAGATAATTCTTTAACAGGACTTAGTACAGCATTGCCAGTAGAGTACAGAATCTTGAACTTTAAAAAAATTTAAATGTAGTGAGTTACATGCTTAACTCACCCAAATTTTATTAGATGTGCAAGTTGTATGTTTTTCCTTTTTAAGGGTTAGGAGAAGGTGAAAAAACAAACCAGATTGAGACATCAAATGATGGAAAGATATTTCATGGGATGGCAAAGGAAGGGCATTTCAAGATTTGAGAGTGTAGGCTGAAATCACTTTAGGTGAAAGTTAAGCAGTTCATCAGTTCTTACCATTCACATCTTGAGAAAAGATTACTTTTGTACACTAATGTGACCGGTTGGGTGGTATGGTAGACTTGAGGATGGTGGAGGAGACCACTTCTTAATTAGAATAAAAATGCTTTGCATTGACTGTTGTGCCCTTGAACAAGTGAATGGAACTTCTGGGGGAGGGGTCTTCTTGCTTAAATGAGCTGTGTGTAATAGCCCTGTCATGGGGTGGTTGTGAGGACCAGTAGTGGCTGCATAAGAAGCTTGAAGGACCGTGCCAGTTACGGAGCAGTGTGCTTCCTGAGTAACTAAAGGCCCAGTGCATGAATTCATGCACAGGTGGGGTCTGGCCAAACCAGGCCCAATTGGGGCGGGTCAGGGCTGGGCCTGTTGGGAAGAGGAGACATCAGGAGGTTGGTTGGCCTGCCTGCCCCTACTTGGGCTCCGACAGGGCCAGGCCAGCTTGGGGAAGGAGCAGAGGGTGATTGGCTGGAAGGCCTGCCCCCAATTGGGGTGGAGGGGCTGATTGAGGGCAGGGCTAGCTGTGGGGAAGGGCTTTGGGCAGTGGGCTGGGCAGCTTTACACAGATTGGTGTGTGTGTGTGGGCAATAGGAATTGGAGCTGGCTGTGGGGAGGGGCCTCCGGACGATCAGGGTGGTAGGGGCTGACTGGGGGTGGGGCCGCCCCGATGGGATGGGGGCCGCCTGGGGGCCAGTGGCCTGGTGGATGGGCCATGGGTGGTTGGTCAGCTGGCCCTGCCCTTTATTGGAGTGGGGAGGCTGATTGGGGGCAGAGCTGACTGGGGGAAGGGGCTGCCAGCCGATTAGGGTGGTGGGGGCTCATCAGGGGTGAGGGACTACAGAAGGTTGGCCAGCTGGCCCCACCCCCTGTTGAGGTGGGTGGGGCCAGCCGTGGGGGAGGGGGAGCTGTGGGCCAATTGGGAGTGGGGAAAGGGGCACGGCGGGATGATTGGCAGATCCCCTACCCTCAGTTCCGATGGGAGAGGCCCATCTGGCTCGGACAGCTGCGGGGGGATGCGAGAGGCTAGCTGGCTGGCCCCAACCCCTGATCTGGCCAGTTCACTGGCCGCAGTGGGTGTTATAGTGACCCGTCATTGCAGTTGTTAAGGTGTTCTGGTCGCTAGCTTTATATATATATAGGTTTCCTGTGCTCACTGTAGTTCCCCTTGTCCATGCTGACAGATAGCTAGGGGATGGATCACATTCTCATTTCTAATAATGCCTTTTTTTTTTTTTTTAATCCTAATTACATAATGGAGCTTACTTTTTGCTGAAGTTGAAAGTAGAGTTGGCCCTACCCAGTTTAGCTCAGTGAATAAGAATCCCAGGTTCGATTCCTGTCAAGGCCACATACCTCCGTTGCAGGCCCTTACCTGCACATGCAGGAGGCAACCAGTCGATGTGTCTCTCTCATGTCGATGTTTCTCTTCATCTTTCCCTCTCTCTTCCTAAAAATTAGTGGGAAAATACCCTCGGATGAAGATTTTTTTAAAAAGTAAAAGAGCCGAAGCCAGTTTGGCTCAGTGGAAGAGCGTCGGCCTGGGGACTGAAGGGTCCCGGGTTCGATTCCGGTCGGAGGCATGTACATTGGTTGCTGGCACATCCCCAGTTGGGGGTATGCAGGGGGCAGCTGGTCGATGTTTCTTTCTCATCTACGTTTCTAACTCTCTATCCTTCTCAATTCCTCTCTGTAAAATCAATAAAATTTATTAAAAAAAAAAAAAAGTAAAGAAAAGAAAGTTAGCATTCTGCTTTGAATTAAATCTCACTCTTTAATCTTGGCCTGAACTTAAGTCTCTCCAGACCCTGTCATCGTGGGGGCCTGAGCCGGTGGGCCCTGCTGTGCAGTTCAGCGGGATAAGCCCTAACCTAGGAGTCCTTGAGGCAAAATCCTAAGCCTGCCAGCAATCAGCGTCAGAATGCTCAGGCAGGAGCGGGACTCTGCTTCAGACGTAGTTTAGGTGAAGCACGTCACACAACAAGACACCGCGCTGGGCCATTTTTTCTTTTAACCTGATGGCCAAGTCGCCAGGTTGGGAGTCTCTGCCATTACACCGAGTGTGCCAAGCTCACAGGGGACCATATTCTAGTTGTGGAACTGACTGTGACGTGAGTGAGGACCTCCCAGGGTGTTCTGAGTGCTGTGACAACAGAGGCCTACTTCAGAGTGTGACTTCAGAGTGTGACTGAATTGGGAGGTTTTTTGTTTTTTTTTTGCTAGAAAACTGCTTAGATAAGGACAGTGATCAAAGTAAGGTTTGAGCAACATGCTGAGGAGAGTTATAGGGGAAACAAGGTTTGCCTACTGTCTGTCAGCCCCTGATTGGCCTCTCCCACTCCGACTGAGGAATGCATTTGAGAGCTGAAACCACAAGTAATGAAAATTAGGCCAAACCAGAATGAATATATGTTTAGCAGTAATGATCTAATCGATGATGGGTGATGAAATAAATACTGCCTGTTTGAAACTGTTTCAGAGAAATTGCCAATTTAAGAATCATAGATTTTTTTTTTGTATTAATGGGAATAAATAAATTAGAAGAATATCTATTTGTAAATTTTGAATAAAGAAGGGGAAGATTATCTGATAAAACTTCCTAGATTTGTTCTTTTTTGTAGCGCTGATATGTACTAAGCAGTCAGTGTGCATCAGTGCTAAGAATGGCTATTCATTGTGTCAATCAGAGAATACCTACATTTACAGAAACAGCGATTAATTCTGCTTCTAACTCCAAAACATGTACTATTTCCAGTAAACTATAACCAAGTAAACAGAATTTTAGAGACCACATTTTAAAAAATTTATGACCAATTATTCTTTAAACAATATTTTGCAGGAAAATACTGAAAAAATTACCCATATCCAACTTCATTATTAAATAGCAATATAAGTTTTTATCTAGAAATATTTCTGTTTTATTATATTATTTATGAATAATATGCAGACTGAAATATTATTTTCCTTTAAGATGTTTTTTCACGGATGCCACTCATGAATGGCCTTATCGGGCCCGGTCCTCATCTCTCACACAACTCTCTGCCTCCTGGAAGTGGACTGGGAGCATTCTCTGCCATAGCACAATCCCCGTACACCGAGGCCAGGTATTTTACAAGCCTTCACTTCCTGTGGAAACTTCAGTAATTTTTGTCTTATGAATGTTAATCTGTTATTGTGCATGATATTAATCTTTGTTACGTGTATTGTGATCTATCATTTAAGCTATTTTATAATAAGTTTTGATGAAATTATACTCGAAAGTTAGTTATGTTTATGAAGTAACATTGTATATTATTTGCCAGGGATAAGAACCCAGCATTTAATCCAATGGCCAGTGATGCTCACAGCTCTTGGGCCTCCTCGGCTCCCCCTGTGGAAGGGGAGAGCGATACGATGTCCAATGCGCAGAGAAGCACACTCAAGTGGGAGAAGGAGGAGGCTCTGGGGGAGATGGCTACCGTTGCGCCCGTTCTCTACACAAACATTAACTTCCCCAACCTGAAGGACGAGTTCCCTGGTATGTCTTGGGTACATGATTGCTGTCTATGTTACCAGCTTCCGCGTGTGTAAAACAATCTGTGTTTTGTCTGTGTGTTTTTTTTACTACAGTAGAGTGCCCATGTGTCATCACTAATTTTCACCTAGTATGACTATGCTCAACCTGATAGTCCTAGTTCCTAGAGAGGTGGAAACATCTTGCATTTTCTTAGTCCTAGGCCCTGTGCCATTTGCATATTTCCCATAAGCTAATTTTAATGAATGAAATCTGTTTTTCCTTTCTAAGGACTATAAATATATAAAGTCAGGGTTGTGTTGTATGTGTAACTATACAAAAATCTTTCTGGAGCAGAATACCATAATTTAATCAAAAGTGTTAAATGGTTGAGCATTCACCCATGAACCAGGAGGCTGTGGTTTGATTTCCGGTCAGGGCACATGCTCTGGTTTTGTACTTGATCACCAGTGGGAGGTGTGCAGGAGGTAGCTGATCAGTGATTTTCTCATCACTGATGTTTCTATCTATATTTTACTTTCCCTTTCTCTCTTAAAAAAAAAAAAAAGTGAGTGTTAAAGTTAGGCTGTATCAGACTCCATTCTAAGTATGGTTCCCATCAAATGAACTCAGCATTCAAACAGACAGGGCACCTTTCCCCAATTTCTGTTTGAACAGAAATTGCAGACCATACAGTGGTACCTCTTTTGGAAATTCTTACGATCTAGAGCAGTGGTTCTCAACCTTTCTAATGCCGCTACCCTTTAATACAGTTCTTCATGTTGTGGTGACCCCCAACTATAAAATTATTTTCATTACTACTTCATAACTAATTTTGCTACTGTTATGAATCATAATGTAAATATCTGTATTTTCCAATGGTCTTAGGCTCTACCCACAGGTTGAGAACCACTAGCAGTGTCACCTAAGACCATTGGAAAACACAGATATTTACATTACAACTCCTAACAGTAGCAAAACTACAGTTATGAAGTAGCAACGAAAATAATTTTATGGTTGGGAGTCACCACAACATGAAGAACTGTATTAAAGGGTCGCAGCGGCATTAGAAAGGTTGAGAACCACTGGACTAGAGGATGAGTCATTTGGATTAATGAAACCAACTTGTAGAATATTGTCTTGCGTTCATGTTGCTGGACAAACCGGAATTGGAAAAGGTCTTGCGTACATTGTCTTGTAGTAGCTTCCCGGCTGTTAGCACACTGCTCTGTTAGATGACCCAGTGGCTGCCCACCTGCAAGTGCACTTGCTAATGGATGACACGGTCTTTGCAGGTGCCCTTTCAGTCCATCCTCCTTGTGGTACTTGACTTATTATGTGTATAGAAATAAACGCCCCCTTCCCTAACAGTAATCCAATAGTTCTAGAGTCACATAGGGAAATCATTAAAGAAAATTAAACAAACTATGGCTCTGCTCTCTCAGGACAGTTTACACTGACACAAAATGACTTGCTATAACCAGATGTGCTCATCTGTAGGCAGCAGATAAAGTGTGGTTAGATGCACATGAAGAATATATGCATTGTGTTAACAGACATCCATACACTGAAACTGTTGGATTACTGTTAGAGAAGGTGGCGTTTATTTATATACACATAATAAATCAGGTTAAAGCTGCTGATCTGTCAGCTGACTTCCATTTACTTTCAGTACCTGTTTTGAAACATTTTCCTTCCCTCTCTCCCTTACTCCCTTTTTCTCTCCCTCCCTCTTTTCTTCATTTTTTAAAATTGTTTCTACATTAACCATCTTACCTAAACTTCATTTTATACTAGTATACTGTCCTGACAATGTATACTGTTCATCTTACCTAAACTTCATTTTATACTAGTATACTGTCCTGACAATGAATTTCATAGAAATAGCTTGAAAGCATGACTTTGTATTTCTTTGTTGTGCACAAATGTTGAGATGCTCGTTTCTAATATATTCCTTTTAGTCAAATTGATAGCCTTCTCTTGAGTACAGGTATTTTACAAAACTTTTAGCTTTGGTTCTTAGACCATCTTACAGGATTGAGGGAGTTTCTAATACTTGACTTAAATTTAACTTAGCTGCTTAGCCCTTTTGATTTAAATACTTCCCAACTCTACTTGTGAGATTGTTAATAAGGCAACACTTTATTCAGAAAGTATGTTTTTAGCTTACTATTGTGCTATGAACTTGTACTGTACAAAGAACTTATGAAAATCTGGCCAAAAAACATTTAACTGTCAGAAGTTCTTAGCTTTTTTATTGTGACACATCCTTATTGTGGGCTCCATAAACACACCTGCTGTCTTCTATTGCAGACTGGACTACCAGAGTGAAGCAGATTGCTAAGCTGTGGAGAAAAGCAAGCTCCCAGGAGAGAGCACCATACGTGGTATTAAACTCCTCTGTATTACATCTTTGGACAGAATTCTGAGCCTAATTTTCATTGTCTTAGGTTGTTAAAGCGATTTTCCATTGCAGAAAACATGTTTATACTTGTGCAACACATAAATAGCTTTGTTTTCCATAGGGATTTTCTAACTCTTTAGTTTTGCATGTGACTTATTTATTTTCCTTTTTTTAAAGTGTGACATTTTTAGAAGCAACCTAACAGCACCAGGATATTGAAGATTGAACTCGGTTGTTTTAGGAGCGTATTCAATTCATTTTTAAATTAAACATGATTTATCTTTTCAAAAGAGTACTAAATTTTAAGGTTGCATTCTTCTATTGTTTCTTTTGTAATAAGCTCTTTTTTGTTAGGTTCAGTAGAAAATTGTCCTGGAACTTGAAGGGACATATCCAGACACCCATGGGAGCTTTTGAAACATGTGCTTTGCCAGAGCCATTAGGGTATTTATAAGATTCATAGTTCAGATGACGAATTATTTCACAAGGAGCCAAATTGAGATTGTCAGCTGGATCCCTGCTTTCATTTTAAAGCATATTAAGTCGACATTATTGCTTTGAAAAATATAAACAGTTAATTTCCAACTTCATCTTTAGCACATACATTGTCAGTGATAATAATTATTTGGAAGTAGCAGAAATTATTATTGTTTTTAAATATATATTTTTATTGATTCAGAGAGGAAGGTAGAGAGAGAGAAATATCAATAATGAGGGAGATTCATTGATTGGCTACCTCCTGCATGCCCCACACTGGGGATCGAGCCCACAACCTGGGCATGTGCCCTGATTGGGAATCTAATCATAACCTACTAGTTCATAGGTCAATGCTCAACCACTGAGCCACCCCGGCTGGGCAGAAATTATTTTTGTTGTGTTGGTAATGCCTAAACCTGGACTATCAGAGGTAGTGATAACATTGAAATGTGTTTTCTTTCTTTTTTTAAAAATATATATTTTATTGATTTTTTACAGAGAGGAAAGGAGAGGGATAGAGAGTTAGAAACATAGATGAGAGAGAATCATTGATCAGCTGCCTCTTGTACATCTCCCACTGGGGATGTGCCTGTAACCCAGGTTCATGCCCTTGGTGGGAATCGAACCCGGGACCTTTCCACAGGCTGACGCTCTATCCATTGAGCCAAACCGGTTTCGGCAAGATGGGTTTTTTTTTGTGTTCAACTTCAAATTCCAGATTTTAAATTTGGAGATAGATTTGATATTTCCCTTTTCTTTGATATTTTCCTTTTCTTTAAATTGAGCAAGATATAAATTCTTCCATTATTAAGTCAATACTAGATTACACCTGGGTTCTCTAGCCTGACTCAGGGTAGGGATGGTGACACCCATTCTGGAAGGGAGAAGGTCGGTGGTGTCCAGTCCTTTCACCCAGAATGCTGTAAATTCTCAAGAGTTATGTTTCAACTATTTAGTTAGGTAGGTTATTTATTGTTAATTCTCACCTGAGGATATTTTTCCCATTGATTTTTAGAGAGTTGAAGGGAAGGGGACAGACAGAGAGAAACATCAATGTGAGAGAGACACATTGGGTGGTTGCCTCCCGCAACCACCCCGACGGGCTGGGATCGAGCTGCAGCCGAGGCATATGCCCTTGGCCCTTCAAGTCTGTGGGCCCATGTCCTAACCACTGAGAAAACTGGCGAGGCTGTCTCAGCTAGTTAGCTAGACGTTTTCTTGTTTTTATATGATAAAGATCAACATAGTTTCATTTTATCTTTATGTCTTAAAATTTGTTCACATTAACTGACAGATGATTTTCTGATCCGTTTTTCAAAGCAAAAAGCTAGAGACAACCGAGCTGCATTGCGCATCAATAAAGTGCAGATGTCAAATGATTCCCTGAAGAGGCAGCAGCAGCCAGACTGCAGCGAACCTGGCTCTCGGCTTGACTCAGATCTCTTTAAAGATCCGTTAAAGCAGAGAGAATCGGAACATGAACAGGAATGGAAATTTAGACAGGTATGTGGATTTTTTCAAAATGCATTTAAAAACAAATCAACAAACAAAATTGCATATTTGCTTAAAGAGAGCTATTTATGTCATTACCTCAGAACATAGTTTTTATTAGAACACAAAAGTTTGGTTAAAAGTAGACTTTCCTTTCTCAATAAAATGTACGTAAGCTGCTTTGGGAAGTTCATGAGCTGTTGAGAATGCCATGCTGCCTGGGCATGAGTTAGGAGACTGGTGAGTAATGTGTCCTGTTCGGAGACTGAATGCAAGGTGGGCGCCACCTGGCACTGCAGATCTCAGACACTTTCACTCTCACCAGAACTAAGAGTTAATTTCAGGAGAAAGGCAACAGCCTCTCCCCCCATGACAGCTGTGTTCTTTCCTGTCCACATGATTGCTTTCTCTGTCCCCACCCAATAGCAAATGCGCCAGAAGAGTAAGCAGCAGGCGAAGATTGAGGCCACCCAGAAGCTGGAGCAGGTGAAGAGCGAGCAGCAGCAGCAGCAGCAGCAGCAGCAGCAGTTTGGTTCCCAGCCGCTGCTGGCATTGTCGCGCTCGGACACGCCGAGCAGTGGGGTACAGAGCCCCCTGACCACCCAGCCTGGCCCTGGAAACATGTCTCCTGCACAGTCGTTCCGTAAAGACCTGTTTACAAAGCAGCTCCCCAGCACCCCAACTTCCTCATCTGCAGACGATGTGTTTGTAAAGCCACAGGCTCCGCCGCCTCCCCCCACGCCCTCCCGGGTTCCCCTCCAGGAGAGCCCTTCCCATCCTCAGGCTTCTCAGCCGCCTTCCCCGCAGGTGTTCTCACCTGGATCGTCTAACTCCCGACCACCGTCTCCAGTGGATCCTTATGCGAAAATGGTTGGTACCCCAAGACCGCCTCCTGGGGGCCACAGCTTTCCCAGAAGGAATTCTGCACTGGTGGAAAGCTGTGTATCTGTATCAGCACCGAGGCCCCCTCAACTGGGTGAGGGTGCAGCAAATAGGCCATCTCCCGTCCGAGATTTCTGCTCTTCCTCCGCGACAAGTAGTGACCCCTACGCGAAGCCTCCAGACACGCCCAGGCCTGTGACAACAGACCAGTTTCTCAAACCCTTGGGCCTGCCCCGGGCTCCTGCAGTTCCAGAACAAACTGCGAAAGGTCCTCTAGCAGCTGGAACCAATGATCACTTCATGAAACCATCTCCTAGGTCAGATGTGTTTCAAAGACAGCGGATCCCTGACCCATATGCACGGCCCTTGTTGACGCCTGCACCCCTGGATAGTGGTCCTGGGCCTTTTAAGGCTCCCTTGCAGCTGCCTCCGCCCTCCCAGGACCCTTATGGGCCAGGGCCACATCCACCAAGGCGGCTATCCGTTGACCCTTATGAAAGGCCTGCCTTGACACCAAGACCTGCAGAGAACTTTTCTCATAACCAGTCGAGTGATCCATATAGCCAGCCTCCTCTCACCCCCCGTCCTGCAATGAACGAGTCTTTCACCCACCCCTCCAGGGCTTTTCCCCAGCCTGGAACCATATCAAGGCCAACGTCTCAGGATCCATATTCCCAACCCTCAGGACCATCTCCCTCCAACCCAGACCCTTACTCGCAGCCTCCTGGAACTCCTCGGCCCCCAACGATTGATCCATATAGTCAGCAGCCACCAACCCCAAGGCCTCCTACACAAGCAGACTTGTTTGCTACATCTGCAGCTCCTCAGAGGCTCTCTGACCCATATGCTCATGCTCCGGGAACACCAAGACCTGGTGTCTCTGTTTTTTACTCGCAGCCACCAGCAGCACCAAGGCCAAGGGTTTCAGAGGGTTTTGCTCGGTCCTCAGTGACAAGACCTGTCCTCATGCCAAGCCAGGATTCGTTCCTGCAGGCAGGACAGAATCGAGGCAGCGCCTTACCTGGCCCTGCGGTGAGGACACCCGAAGCCTGTTCCCAAACCCCTGTGCCGCCGGGACCTGCCCTCCCAGACACATTCAGCCGTGTCTCCCCCTCTGCTGCTCGGGATCCCTACGACCAGCCCCCAATGACCCCAAGGCCCCAGGCTGATGCTTTTGGAGCAAGTCAAATGGCTCCTGATGCTGCTGATCAGCCCCGGCCTGGGTCCGAGGGGAACTTCAGTGCTCCTGCCAACACCCCTGTGAATTCTCAAGGCCAGCAGTTCTCCAGTGTCTCCCAACTTCCTGGCCCGGTACCCACCTCAGGAGTCACTGACACACACAACACCATCAACATGTCCCAAGCGGATACGGAGAAATTGAGACAGGTAAACACCTTGTATGTTCTTGGATGTTTTAAGTATATTATTTGAAAAAGCTATTCATTCCCTCACACTGTAACAGATGTTTATCTTATATACTGCAAACAAGAAAAATGGAAGTGATGAAATTAATGCCAATTGATCTGGATTTATTATATTTTCAATATTTATGAATTTTTAGTGGAATTGTTATATATGAAATCTTTTCAGTTGTGTGGTAGTTGCCAGGCAAGGAAAAGGCCCCAAGTAATCTGTTTTATACTATTGAATAGTTAAATATAACTAGTGTTTCATAAAACTTTAAAATATTAAGACATTTAAATTATTGATTGATTGGTTGATTTCAGAGAGAGAGAGAGAAACATGGATTTGTTGGTCTACTTATTTATGCATTCATGGGTTGATTTCTTATACATGTCCTGGCATATTGGAATGATGCTCTAATCAACTGAGCTACCTACCTAGGGCAAAACATTAAGATGTTTTAAACACTATCTGACCGGCGTGGTTAATGGTTGAGCATTGACCTATGAACCAGGAGGTCACGGTTCGATTTCTGGTCAGGTTACATGCCCAGGTTTCGGGCTCAATCCCCAGTGTGGCGCATGCAGGAGGTAGCCGATCAGTGATCCTCATCATTGATGTTTCTATCTCTCTTCCCCTTCCCCTTCCTCGCTGAAATAAATTTTAGAAATATATATATATATTTTAAATATTTTAAACATTTCCATAGTCATGTTTTGGAAGCATTAGTTACCAGAAAGCCCTTAGTAACCGGAAACCCCAGTGATTTTTGTTTCTTTCCTTTAGCGGCAGAAGTTACGTGAAATCATTCTGCAGCAGCAACAGCAGAAGAAGATGGCAGGTCGGCAGGAGAAAGGTTCCCAGGACGCAGCCTCCGCGCCTCCTCCCGGTCCCCTGCAGCACTGGCAGCCTGAAGGCGCCAGCCCGGCTCTCTCCAGGCCCCCGCCCCCCTATCCTGGGAGCACCAGGCCTGCTGTCCCTCCGCTGGGACCCAGATTCGCTGTCTTCCCAAAGGACCCACGTGGACCCTATCCTCCTGAAGTGACCGGCATGGGTATGAGACCTCATGGATTCAGGTAATGCGTTTAATTTCCTGCCAAATTTAAATCGCTGTTAGAACTTACTTGTAATTAAGAAGTTGTTAGTGCTTTTTACTGGGTATATTTCTTCGAGATATAACCAGTGTTATTTCCACTAATGAGATGTCATGGATTAAAAAAAACAACAAACTGCATTTTTCTTTAGATTGGAAAATATTTAAAGATTAATAATAGGAAACATGGGTAATCTGGTAAAGTTCCATGGATGTATCGGTTGGCTCAACTATGAACAGTTTGGCAATACAATACCATTTACTTATAGGAAGTTTCACTTAGGAAGTTATAGACACAGTGGTGCAGGTGTCCCAGGAAACCTGTACAACGTTATTCTTTTAGCCGTTGATTATAAATAGCAAAAAAGGTAGGATGTATCTAAATATCGCCCTGTAATAGCAGTAAATAAAGCAATGGCTAACTTTATTACTTTGTGTGAAGCACTATTCTATGCGCTTCAGGTGTTTTATAAAACGCTTACAAAGGTTCAGTTACACTCACTTTAGAGGTTGAGTAGCATAAGGCTCAGAAAAAAAAAGGTTAAGCCGAAACCGGTTTGGCTCAATGGATAGAGCGTCGGCTTGGGGACTGAAAGGTCCCGGGTTCGATTCCGGTCAAGGGCATGTACCTTGGTTACTGGTAGGGGGTGTGCAAGAGGCAGCTGATCGATGACTCTCTCTCATCGATGTTTCTAACTCTCTATCTCTCTCCCTTCCTCTCTGTACAAAAATCAATAAAATATATTAAAAAAAGAAAAAGAAAAAAAAGGTTAAATATATTATGATATATCTGTGATACAGAATATAAGACGGCCATTAAAATGTTGTGCTTTAATAATTGAGAAGAAAGACCTTTATTACTTTTTGAATGGAAAAAATAGGCTACGCAACGTAATTTCATTTGTATAAAACTACATAATTGCCTAGATAAATATCTTGAATGATACCCAACAAGTTGATAATGATTATTGGGAACATTTTAATTAAGTTGATATTTTATACCTTATATTTTTATATTGCTTGGGTTTTTAAAAATACAAGTTTATATTGATTTTAGAGAGAGAGAGAGAGTCAGAGAGAGAGAGGAAGAGATGGAGGGAAAAAAAAACACATCAATGTGAGAGTTAACATCCATCAGTTACCTCCCGTACACACCCGGACCGGGGATTGAACCCATGACCTTCTGGTGCACATGACGATGCTCAGCCAGCAGAGCCACACCTGTCAGGGCTTGCTTGGATTTTTTACATTGTATAATTTTGTATGATAGAAAAATATCCCCAAAAATGCCATTTTCATTTAAACTTTTTTTAATTCCTCATTTCCTATTGTTATCTTTAGAAAGAAGATTTTTATTCTAAAATAGTCCAGAATTCTAGAATCTTGAGGTCAGGAAGGACTAGAATGAATTAATATATATAAAAAGCAAACCATAGCCCTAGCCACTTTGGTTCAGTGAGCATTGGTTCAGAGCATTGGCCCACAGACTGAAGGGTCCCAGGTTTGATTCCTGTCAAGGGCCAGTGTCTTGGTTGCAGGTTCAATCCCCCTGGTGCAGGAGGCAACCAATCACTGTGTGTCTCATGTGGATATTTCCCTGTCTTTCCCCCCCACACACTCTAAAAATCAGTGGGAAAAAATATCGCAAGCTGAAGATTAACAAAGTAAATAAATAAATTTTAAAAAGTAAACTTTAGAGAAGTCTTCCAACACAGAGTATTGTGTGCTTTCCTTAGAGGAACTAAATCTAGACTTTGGGCACCCTCGGAAAATGGTTTTGTAGGGATAGTCGAATGTGTTTTTTCCCTGCCTCCACCCCAAACCTCACCAGTTTTGCAGTTGGACTTCCTTGCAAATAATTTATTCAAGTAATTTAAATGTATTGATCCCACTGGATTTTTTTAAACTTTCAATGAAGACCCTAAATACCCCTTTGTTTTTAAGTATTGACTCTGTTAGCGTTTCATTACAGCAATGCGTAGTTTATCACACTTTTAAATCTCTAAAGTGTAACCACCTTTTCAGGCAGAGCCTCCTGTGACAGGATGAGTGAGGAAGCTTTTTATTTTAGTTTACATTGTGAGTATTTGTGGAGATTTCCACATGAAACGGATGTTCTCCTCCGGAACTTTTCATGGTGACATAGAGTTATGAAGTCAGTGAAATTTTTTTGTTTTTGAAGTGGCTAGTGGCAAGATCAAAACCAAACATATGCCCAGGTATACTGAGGAGTGAGTTCTTTAAGATGACTCTTTTAGCCGACCAGTTTGGCTCAGTGGATAGAGTGTTGGTCTGCGGACTGAAGGGTCCTAGGTTTGATTCCGATCAAGGGCATGTACATTGGTTGCGGGCACATTCCAAGTGGGGGGTGTACAGGAGGCAGCTGGTTGATGATTCTCTCTCATCGATATTTGTAGCTCTCTATCCCTCTCCCTTTCTCTCCGTAAAAAATCTATAAAATATATTTATATATTTTTTTAAAAAGATGACTTTTAGTTTTATTGGACATATTTTTTAGTCTAATTCTGCCCCCCATGTTACAGTCTTACCCTTATTTTCCTTTTTTCTCTCTCACTTTAATGCATGCCTCTGCTACTTTATATATTTTTCTCTCTAGAATGAGGTACAGTGTAGATAATTTACTCATTTCTTAAGACTTTGGAGATGGTGCCTTTTATTCTCTGTCTCTCTCTGCCTCCTGTCTTCATTCCTTTCACAGAGATAGGATAGTCCACCCAGTCCTCAGGCTTCTGCCTTTGTCTTCTGTGTACAGAGGCCAGTAAGTCTCTCACGGACAATTCTTGAGATTTCCAACCTTCATTCGTGCAGCCACCCACCTCCCCAGTCACTTTCCCTCACAGAGCTCCCTGAATGCAGGAAAAAGAAAGAGACTCAGCTACAGTGTTCATTTTGGGTTCACTTAGCAAAAACTTATGTACATATGGATGTTTTATGAGCACTTTCTAATCATGATAATTTTGTCTTTCCTAAGTCACTGTATTTGGCAACATTTGTGTCTGAGTTTAATATAAAACATTTTCTTTCCTCAACTTAACTCTAAATTTAATGTAATGCTTAGTGTTACTACTTGCTCTTTTTTCCTTTAGATTTGGATTTCCAGGAGGTAATCATGGTACCCTGTCAAGTCAGGAACGCTTCCTTGTGCCTCCTCAGCAAATACAAGGACCTGGGATTCCTCCGCAGCTGAGAAGATCGATGTCTGTAGATATGCCCCGGCCTTTAAATAACCCGCCAATGAGTAGTCCGGTTGGTCTTCCTCAGCATTTCCCACCGCCAGGCCTGCCCGCCCCCCAGCATCACATACTTGGCCAGGCATTCATCGAGCTTCGGCACAGGGCCCCGGATGGACGGCCACGGCTGCCCTTCAGTGCTCCTGGCAACAGCATTCTAGAGGCACCTTCTCATCCACGACACGGGAACTTTATTCCCCGGCCGGACTTCCCAGGCCCTAGACACACAGACCCCATGAAACAACCTTCCCAAGGTCTACCGAATCAGCTGCCTGTGCATCCGAGTTTGGAGCAGGTGCCACCCTCTCAGCCGGGGCAAGGTCACCCTGTCCATTCTTCTATGGTCATGAGGTCCCTGAGTCACCCCTTCGGGGGGGAGTTCTCAGAGGCCTCTTTGTCAGCATCCACACCAGTTGAAACGACGTCTGGTAATTTACAGGTAAATGCCCAGTCTTCTGATGGTCTTGAAGAAAAACTTGATTCTGATGATCCATCTGTAAAAGAGCTAGATGTTAAAGATCTTGAGGGGGTTGAGGTCAAAGACTTGGATGATGAAGATCTTGAAAATTTAAATCTAGATACAGAAGATGGCAAGGGAGATGAATTGGATACTTTAGGTAATTTGGAAACTAATGATCCCAACTTGGATGACCTCTTAAGGTCAGGAGAATTTGATATCATTGCATATACAGATCCAGAACTTGACCTAGGAGATAA
Source organism: Nyctalus aviator (assembly GCA_036971965.1). Classification (NCBI taxonomy): domain Eukaryota; kingdom Metazoa; phylum Chordata; class Mammalia; order Chiroptera; family Vespertilionidae; genus Nyctalus; species Nyctalus aviator. Next base: position 68,427,082 of record CM072930.1, on the reverse strand, counting down.
GAAAAGCGTGTTTAACGCAGAACTAGACCTTAATGTCCCAATTGATGACAAATTAGATAATCAGTGTGTTTCTATTGAACCAAAAAAAAAGGAGCAAGATAAAACTGTGGTTCCTCCCGATAAACATTCCCCTTGGAAAAAATCCACTGTAACCAGTGAGATAAAAACAGAAGTACTGTCTCCAAATGCTAAAGGGGAAACCAAATGTGAAAGTGAGAAAAGCGATGAGGGTAAAGGCCGCGCTGACGCTCCCTGCTCCCAGGCTGCTGCTCACACGGACCTGTCTGGTGGGGATGAGGCCCCGCCACAGCCCTGTGAGGCCGACCTGCCTGACAACAGGGCGCTTCGCGATACCGCCGCCTCCTGCACGGCCGCCGCTCACGGACCCACTCAGCTGCCTGCTGAAGACACAGCCAGCTCCTGTGGCGTTGCTGGGTCAACTCCGGTTCTTTCCAGTTTACTTGCTAATGAGAAGTCGGACACTCCAGACATGGAGCCGTTGGGGTCTTCACCACCAACGTTGCCAGCCTCAGCATCCAGTCACATGCCGAGTTTGCCCCCTCCACTGATGACACCGCCTGGCCACGTTTTGGATAATACCATGAATTCTAATGTAACAGTAGTCTCTAGGGTAAACCACGCTTTTCCTCAGAGTGTGCAGGTAAATCCGGGATTCCTTCAGGGTCAGTCGGCAGTTAATCATGGTTTTGGGGCAGGAAAACCTACAGATCAAACTGTGCCCCTATCCAGTCAGTCTGGACCCCCGCCACTGGTGGTTCCTCCGACCCTCACCCCGCAGAGCAGAGAGAGACCCCTCCTCCTGGACGAACAGCCTCTGCTGCTGCAGGACCTTCTGGACCAGGAGAGGCAGGAGCAGCAGCAGCAGAGACAGATGCAGGCCATGATCCGGCAGCGGTCGGAACCCTTCTTTCCCAACATCGGTAGGAATGGCTTTGGTTTCCGTGGCGGTCAGGGTGGTGTGCGGTGTGCTTGTCAGATTTCAGTGTTAACGAGACACGTGGACTAGAGCACTGAGGGTCACACAGTGATGAAGAGTTTAGATTCCTCCCAGGTCAATTAAGAGGTTCAGAACCTTCTTAGTCCTTAGGTTATTGTTTAACAGAAACAAGTCATCTTCTTAGTTCCTTTCTTCTAACCATTTATTTTCAGAGGTATTTAATTTAAAGAAATTATGATAGAAACAAACTCAATTTATGTACTATAAATGTTTGGCAGTTTTTTTTTTATTACATAAAGCTCTTTAACTGTTTCCAATTGCTTACTAGTTTGATGGGGGGACCCACTAAACATCAATGCAGTAAAAGTACCTGAGTGTCTCTGAGAGTAAAAATTAGCATATTGTCTCCTCTCTTTTTCACTTCTATGCAAAGAGATCTTTTCTTAGTAGCCTATCTTTATTGCAAGGCTATGTCCACAAGAATGGATACATTTTGCTCTTAAAGGGTGATAACTGATTTAGTGGAATACCTTAGTATTGGAAATAACTGTAAATTCTCATGACATTAATATTTTGAAGCAGTTTTGATTAGCATGTGAATGTTTGGATGAAAAGAATCTTACTACTTTAGATTATTGCTGTGATTCCCCTTAAATTTGATAAGCTTTCCATTTTCATTCCTGCAGGACTAAGGTATCCAAACTTGCTTCAATGATGGGTTACTGAGATGCCATTAAATTTGGTTAAGGTTCTTTGCATCTCATCATTCCTTACCTAGTCTAGAAACCTGTGATAATGCTTATTAAATAATAAAGAATAAAAGCCTCTAGATTACATAATGTTTGTGACAGTTAAGTATAACTTGAACCAAGTACTGTGAATTAGTAACGTTAAAATATATTTCTTCTTTAGATTTTGATGCAATTACGGATCCTATAATGAAAGCAAAGATGGTGGCCCTAAAAGGCATCAATAAAGTAATGGCACAAAACAACATGGGCATGCCACCGATGGTCATGAACAGGTAGGTGACAGTGTTCTCATTCTTACCTTACATCAAGAAGTGCCATATAATTTTGACAGTGGTCCATGATAAAAACTTAAGATATAGCCCTGGCTGGCATGGCTCATGGGTTAGAACTAGCACCTAAAAAACCTATGTTCTAGCCGGCCAGTGTGGTTCATGGTTGAGCATCACCCCAGGAACCAAGAGGACATGGTTTGATTCCTGGTTAAGGCATATGCTTGACTTGCGGGCTTGATCCCCTGTAGGGATGGGAAATGGGGGAAGGGGGGGTGGCAGAGGCAGCCAATCAGTGTTTCTTTCCCTTTCACTTCCTCTCCAAAACTCAAATATATAAAGAAAAAAACCACTGTGTTTTAGGAATGAGTAGTAGTTATATTTATTGTGATATTAGCTAGATATGATCAATTTCCTTTATTTTCAGGGTAAATGTAATAAAACATGATAGGCTTATAAGATTGACGTGAGTAATCAGTATCTCTAAGTGTGTGTTTCTTTAAATACCTTTAGAATAGCTGACTAAGAGCTTCTTGGGACTGAGATCTTTTATCCTAAACAAAGATGAGAAGATAAGCAGGAAAATAGTAGTCAAACTGTGGAGATAGGATGATGGTTTCTTTAAGCCTGTGAATATTTTTTATTCCATCAGAGGAACAATGCAGAGAAAAGCATGGGACATATCAGTGAAGTGCCTGAGAGCTAAGCTCTAAAGTCCCCAAACTAAATCACATCAGAAAGAAATGGCAAGAGGAATAGAAAAGAGGGCACTGGAAAGTTAGCGGTGGGATAATTTGTATATCTTTTCACCATTAGCAGAAAAATGGAAATTATGCATTAAAGAAGACTGTAAGAGTTGTTTGACCATGAGAATTTATGGAATTAAGAGTACTTGTGCCAGCTAAGGGATATTAACTTCAGGGCAGTAGCTTGTTTGTTTTTGTTAATCCTCACCTGAGGACATCTTTTTCCATTGCTTTTTCAGAGGGCTAGGGAGAGGGAGACAGAGAGAGAAACATCGATGTGAAAGAGACACATGGATGTTTGCCTCTTGCATGCGCCCCAACCAGGGATGGGGAGCAAACCCACAACTAAGGTATATGCCCTTGAACAGGACTCAAACCCCAGATCCTTCTGTTTGCGGGCCAATGCTCTAACTCATGAGCCATGCCAGCCAGGGATATATCTTAAGTTTTTATCATGGACCACTGTCAAAATTATATGGCAAGTTAATTTGCATTAATCCAACACTGACTACTAAGTCAGGATATCTGCAGATGGCACTGGTCCTCTCTTATGGAGAGCCCTGGTTGATAACTTTGTCAATAGTGAGGATAAAGCCTCAGGTTAATCTCATTATCTTGTTGAGCAACTTTTATGAAAAGAATGATTATGGAATTGAATGTAAAATCTATGTGAATTTGATAATCGAGACTTTGTCATAGTGTTCTTTTTTATGTCATAAACCTTTTGACTCAGAACATTTTATGTGCAAAACCAAAAACATACTACAAAGGAAATCAGTAATATTTGAAATGTAGTTAATTTAAATTTAAAAACTATGGCATATGTGCTGCTTAATACTTTAACACATTTAGCAGTAGGTCTAATAATTACCATAATTTCAAAGTCACGATGAATTGGAATATTAGTGTATGCAACAACTTTTGTTATGAAAGTAATGTGAGTTCTGTTGGTGACAAAGTCACACTACTGCTAATAATACTGGAATTTGCTGTTTATAGTCAAACTAGAAGGAAATGCTCAACTTCGTTAGCATTTAGTTTATAAGATGGGCCTCAGAATTAGAATCCTTGCTGGTTCAGCAATGCCTTATACGTCTGTGAATTAGCCACGTGTTAGGCATAGTGTTTGCTATTCTACGGAGTGCTTAGAAGAAGTGGAAGTGTTAGTCCTTCAACATCGTGTGAGATGCTGCTGAGGGTGACAGACAGTGAGTGCTATTTGGATTAAGAGATCATTCTTGCTCAGGCTGTAGTGGATGCAGGGGTGATGGTTGAATCAAAATATTGACCAGCCCTAGCCGGTTTTACTCAGTGGATAGAGTGTCAGCCCACAGATGAAAGGATCCTGGGTTCAGCTCCGGTCAAGGGCCTATGCCGTGTTTGCAGGTTCAGTCCCCAGCCCTCTCACATCAATGGTGTGTGTCTCTGCCTCTCCTCTCCTCCCTTCTGCTCTAAGAATCAATGGGAAAATATCCTCAGGTGATGATTAACAACAACAAAATATATTGGCCAGTTTAAAATATATATATTTTTATTTATTTAGAGAGGAAGGGAGAGGGATAGAGAGTTAGAAACATCAATGAGAGAGAAATGTCAGCCAGCTGCCTCCTGCATTAGGGATTGAACCCACGACCTAGGCATGTGCCATAACCCACAATTGAACTGGTGACCTTCTGGTTCATGGGTTGATGCTCAACCACTGAGCTACACTGGCTGGGCTGGCCAAATATGTTTAACCTTATCGACTCTTTCTTGGTCTGTGAACAATTTTTAATTTGCTTTAACATTAGGTATAGAAAATGAGTGAGCCGAAGCCGGTTTGGCTCAGTGGTAGAGTGTCGGTCTGCGGACTGAAAGGTCCCAGGTTCGATTCCGGTCAAGGGCATGTACATTGGTTGCGGGCACATCCCCGATAGGGGGTGTGCAAGAGGCAGCTGGTCGATGTTTCTCATCAATGTTTCTAGCTCTCTATCTCCCTTCCTCTCTGTAAAAAATCAATAAAAATATATTTAAAAAAAAAAAGAAAAGAAAATGAGTGAAACTTCTTGAGAGGTGTATCCTTTAGAATACTAAGTAGCTACGTTACCTATTATCTTTACTTTTTTTAGTTTAGAAAAGGCATTTTTAAAAATAAAGATCGAAGAATAAAAATTTTTCTTAGAATGTATATAATAGAACTACTCTTGGTTAGATTTTTTTTACCCAGAAGAGTTGAATTGATTTTATTTTCAGGCATGATGAAGCGTGTAGGAGGAAGTGAAACAACTCTGGCGTGGCCCGCGTACCTCTGCTCACTGGTGGTTGTGGGGAAAGCGACTGGGCCTCGGCCTCTTGCTTTCGGCATGAGTCAGGAGCAGGAAGTGGCTGCACTGCAGAGGGTGGGGAGGTGACGTGGGGTCGGCACTCAGAAGACTGGGCCTTCGCAGATGTGCATTCTGAGGAGGACATTGCTCTCTCTTCCCTGGAAGAGCACACTGTGAAGCTCCTAGGATAAATGTAGGTGTCCATGCTTGTCACCTGACGCCAGTGCTTCCCTTCACAGGTTCCCCTTTATGGGCCAGTCGGTGACTGGAGCGCAAACAGGTGACGGCCAGACTCTCCTGCCACAGGCCATTCCTCAGGTATTGTCACCAGAATCACACTGTCCTGTTCCCAACAGACCTCTTCTGCCCAGCGAGGCCATGTCTAGGAAGTCATAGGAGCTTAGAAATCTGCTCAGCAGGAGTAAAAACTTTCTTACTGAGACTGAAATTGGCCACAGCTTCTGAAAAGGACCATATATTTAAGGGTAGAAAGTCAATTTAGAGGCAACCAAATGCTTAGGGTTTCTGATTCTATGTGTATTTGTTTTTATTGTTGACACTATTACAAATGTCCCCCCTCACCCTCCTCTCCACTCAGCCCCTCCACCCGGCCTTCCCCGCATAGCTGTCCGTGTCCGTGCGTATGCATTTATATGCTTTGGCTCATCTCTTCAGTTTTTATTTTGGACTCCACAAAGACATTTTCATAGTCTGTATTTTGGATTTAATTCTTCATTTTAAAAAATGTAAATGTTATAAACAGTAGAAAATACTGATTATATAGTCATGTTCTGCTATTTATTCCTTGGAATAATTTAGTCTTCTAAATATTCACTACTCATGATAATCAGCTTGAAGTATAAATTTGAGTGTCAAATGATGTTAGGGAAAGTAGACTACCTGCTCATCTCATACAGTTTTCTTCCATTCCCCCCCCAAGTATCTGCCTAGATTAAAACAAACAAACAAACAAACAAAACAAAACAAAAAAACACTACCTGTTAAGTGACCTATGACATGTCTTTGTGGAATCTTTCCTGCCAAGCAATTTTGCTTCAGCTTTATTATGCTGATAACTATGCTCTTTTTATTATTAAAAGAGAGAGCATCTCGCATCTCAGGCAATGGAAAAAGCATAGGCTTCAAAATGAGTTTTTATAAAAACTCAGTTCCACTCTGTTTACTGTGCAAAGTCTGTGTACGTTCTGTGACCTGCATTTTTCCCACTTTCAGATGGTCCCCAGCCTCACAGTGTAAGGGTTACAGATAGCACATTCTGGCTGCTACTGTCTTTTACAATTGTCACCTTGTGTGTAGCTCATGTCTAACAGAACTTGTAACGACTGGTAAATATGTTCTCAAAGTTACATGTATCAGATTGTTGCCAGGGAATTGTGAAATTAAAAGCTGTTTATTCAGTCACCCTGGAAGAAACAAGACATTTAATTTAAAAATTGAGACTAATATTTTCAATTACTTGTACATATTAGAGATGTCGGTTGCTGTGAAGTGGGATTTAGTCAACCCATGTTTATGTCATAATTGCAGAAGAAACCAGGTGGATTTCATTAAAAAATGGAGCTTTACATCATCTCTAGCCATGTGCTAACAGTATTTGATTTGCCCTACTATTGCATTTCCATCCCTTACCTCATACATGTTTTTTAAATGAAATATATGAAATGAAACAGTTCAAAGATAATTAAAAATTTTTAGAAAATAGGTTTTCACCACTCAACTCATCTACTTTTTATTAAAAGGAGAGCTTTAAAGATGTCTTAGGAAATTAAAGGTTTTTTCCCCCCTTCCATTTCTTTCTCTTTTTTTAAAAAAAGTTTTCCCCCCTTTAACTGAAATGTGGAATAAACCTATTTGTAAATTTTACTTATTTTAGGATGGCAGTATAACACATCAGCTTTCTAGGCCTAATCCTCCAAATTTTGGTCCAGGCTTTGTCAGTAAGTATAAATCTAATAAGTCACCTGTTCTCTGGGGATTGCTTGTTTGCGCTCTGTGTTCTAAAAACGTGGAGTTTAGTGTAGGTGTGTTTTTAAGTCTGAGTGCCCTCATCTTTTATGAAACCTTAATTGGTGTCTTTTCCTCAAGGCATGTATTTTCATTGCTTTTTTTCTCTATGCATGAAGAATTATAGTTAGGTTAATATTTAAATACAGAAAAATCACTTTCCCCATTCTCTTCAATATTGTTGCTGGGTTTTTGTTTGTTTTATACATAGATTGGGCACTTTACAACTAGAATTTAGCCTTTTCTTGCTCTAATGACTGTCTGCCTCTGTGACAAGGACACTAATGGGAACCACATAGGAATGTGCTTAGGAACCATTTGGGTTAGCAGCATGGTGTGAAGGGCAAGGATGCAGGATGCCACTGAGTCCTTTTGAGTTATCTCCAGGGGTCCCAAGGTGGTTCAGGATAGATTTAAAGTTCTCCCCAAACTGAACCTTTCTGAAATCTTCAGACTGTTTAGCTAACTTTTTTTTTCACCATTATTTTTCATTTGCTCACCTCTGCTCTCCTGGTTCCCGAAACCAGAAAGGCTTTCCTTGCGGTAGGTCTCATTCTACCAGAAGCAGAACTTCTGAAACATTGTTGAAAAAGCCTGTTCTTAAACATGCCCTTCAAATTTAGACTAGATTTCAAGTTCATACATGTGCTGGGACTTCTGGGTTTAGGAAAAACCCAAAGTCTGACCCATTAAAATCCCCCTGCATTAATTATTATCATAATTTGAACACATTTTGCATTAAAAACAAACTGTTGTACCCAACTGGCTTTTTCTGGCTTTACTGTGCCCATTGATTAGCTTTGGTTGCATTCTCACTGTATGACAATATTGTTATCCTGATGTAATTTTTCAGCGAATTTCCTTCTTGGAATTGTACTTATTCATTTCTTTGTCTTACAATAAGTTTAAAAAAAAAAAAAAGGCGTATTCTGAATTTCACTATCATGAGATGACTTTTTTTTTAAACTTGGAATCAGTGACATGAAGTGCCCTTAAATAATAAAGGACTGTTGGTACAAGATGAAGAGATATAACTATTTTGGGGCAATATCAATGACAGTCATAAAAGTCGTCAAGATTCTACTTGGTTAATTAAAGATTTTTTTTTTTGCTTATACAAGTACTAAATTATAAAATTCATAAGTTACCTATGTTTTTAACTTACAGATTTCTTTTATAAAACATAGACTTCAGATTCATCCTTTTCTAAGGCATTCTAGGCCCCTCCCTCTCAGTTTAGGACATGTTTTCACTGTTAAGAAATAGGGCCACCCTTATAAACGCAGGGAAATTAACTTGGGAAGGGTGCCTAACCTAAGCTTTGGGCTTTAATAGGATACATGTGTCGTACTTTGTCTCTTCAAAGTCTGTAAATGTGACTTCCTGAAATACACACATGGCTTAGAGAACATGGTAGTTAGCAGATTGTTTTCTCTGTTAGAGAAAAGTCATCTGCTTTCAGAGACTGGATTTATAGTCTTGATAAGTATGAAGATAGCCTTTGAGCTAAAAACATGCATTCTTTGGTTTTCTCAAAAAAATACTTTCCTAAAATCTCCTACTTTATAGTTACATTATGGTCAATGTTTAGTATCATGTTTTCAGAATATCTATTACAAGGTCATGGCAAAGTGCATTTCCTTACAAAAGTGGGTTTGTGTAACTTTTACATTGGGCTCTAGAAAAGTAACAGAGCTGAATTTTATTATCCCCTCAGATGACTCCCAGCGGAAGCAGTACGAAGAGTGGCTTCAGGAGACCCAGCAGCTGCTCCAGATGCAGCAGAAGTACCTGGAAGAACAGATCGGAGCGCACAGGAAATCCAAGAAGGCCCTCTCGGCCAAGCAGCGCACCGCCAAGAAGGCCGGGCGGGAGTTCCCAGAAGAGGACGCGGAGCAGCTCAAGCACGTGACCGAGCAGCAGAGCATGGTTCAGAAGCAGCTGGAGCAGGTAATGGCCGGTCTGCACGGCGGGACAGGTGCTAGCGAGTGGGCGCAGGGCTTGATTAGTGCTGGGCAGACACTCGCGGGCCTCACTGACGTAGGAAATGACAGCCAGTCCTGTCCCTGAAGTAGTGGTCACACAGCACATATTTAGTAAGTGCCACTGAAGAGATTAATTCATAACCTGACCCAGAGGAGCCGCTTCCACACTCCGGTATGAACTCTGGGACAGCCAGGGAAATCCAGGTACTTTCCCGCCTAAGAAATCCCTCGGGGTCCTCAGCTCCATTGAGCACAGAGCTCATGGGGAACCCTGGTTCAGGCAGAACAAGATTGGGCCCCAGAAGTATTTGTTCACTTGGAGTTGACCTTTGCTTGCCCATTGTCTTTAGTACCCTGGTTTCCAGTGAAATTTCAGATAGAGCATTTGAGTCATTCTGGTGATTCATTTTCATAATATTTTTATTAATATTTTGAAGATACATTGGTATATTTTATGAAAAGTACTCATTCCTAAAAAATGAAACCATCCTGTTATCTTTCATTACAAACCAGATATTCCTCAAAAAGATCACTGAAGTAACAATTATACTTTTAACTTTTTATTTAAAAATTAAACAGTAACTATTCCAGTTGAACTAAAAGCCCACTCCTACGTATTAAAAACTGGATTCACACGAAAGCTTGTACACAAATATTTATAAGAGCTCTATTCATAGTCACCAAAACCTGGAAACAGCCCAGGTATCCTTCAGTGGGGAATTGTTGGACAGAGTGTTGTGTATCCACACAGTGGAGTACTACACAGAATTACTTAAATGGATCTTGAGAACACTACACTGAGTTCAAGAAGCTAATCCTCAAATGTTGCAGGCTACTCTATTTGTTTGATATTCTTGGAATAACAGAGTGATAAAAATTGGCTCTAGAAGTTTCCAGGCCTAAGGGATGAGGGAGGGAGGTGTGACTGCTAAGGGGCGGGTCACATGAAGGAGTTTTCTGTATCTTGATTGTGGCGATAGCTACACCAATGTCTCTGTGCGTTAACTAACATTAATGCAATTGTACACCCAAAAGGTCACCTTGGCTTCTGTGTATTTTAACTTTTAAAATAAAATTGAAAAGCAATCTAAATGTAATTATAGCAGGGGAGACACTCAGGCTGACACATTGGAGTGTTTTCTGTGTAATGAACACTGGTAGACAGCCTTCTCTTACCACCTTCCAAAGACGTACTAACCAGGGCGCACACTAACCAGGGCGCACACGAGGGATCTGAGTCTGTGCAGAGGTAGGCGCGTGCTCACTCACACCACATGGACTATTGAATTAGGGGTTTCGATGCCAATGACTTATCTGCGAGCTATGCTGGTGCTAATCTAGAGCGAGAGGTTTCTTTTTCTCTTGAAATTTACTCTCTGGGTTTGTGCTTATGCAAGTAAATGTTTTCAGGTATTTCTTATAAAGTAAGTTTAGCATTTTCATTGCCTTCAGTGTATTGCTATCTATGCTAAGGGCCTAATTTTATATCCATACATCAAATCCTGTTTAGAAGCTAATACTGAACTTGGAAAGTGGCATGTCATCTGTTACTGTATAGTTGTCAACACCCATTGTATCTCAGTAAGGTAAGCATTTGCTGAAGTATTTTTAAATGTCCTGGGAAAGGCAGGGACCACTACCTTCTATTTGCCAGGTACTGAGGTATTCGATGATTATCATACTGCTTCCCCAATCCAATGCCAGTAAACTGGACAGAAAAGATAAGAAAATAAGAAGTTACACAGCTACTGGAGAGCAGGTCAGAACCATCACGTGCAGAGAATGTGCCAGTTGGCCAGGGAAGCTGTTAGAACTACTGGTGTAATATGCACACGTCCAAAACTGGAGTGGTTTTGAAGGATGCGAATGTCACCCAGAGCCTCTGCCTCCCCGCCCCCTCAGGACTCAGGCAGTGTCCTTGAGTGTCTTTGGGATGAGACTGGCATCTCGCACTGGGCACAGGTTGTGGAATGAAGTAACGGACACAGTCAGGGCTACTAGGAGCCATTCAGACGGTACCTTGGCCTGTACAGATTTCAGAATCATCACTGAGCACATGAGCTGTAAAGGCAGTTTTCCAGTCTAGTCTTTACCCTTTGGGGGAGGGTGTGGAACACATGCTAGTAATTATCCTCACACGTCGAGCCATTTTGTATATAGAGAAGGTGAAATTGTAACATGTTTCAGTGGTAAGTTTGAGTTAAATCTCACAGTTACTCTATACTGTATACTAATGTCACTTTTAAGTTCGCAGTGAACGAATTCCTGTGGCATTTTTATTGTTTTGTGCAGTTTAAATAGTCTGACTTTCACAGTAAGGTTTCTTACTATTCATTTCAGAAAATTATTTGAATTTGTTTTTGGTATTTCATAAGTAAAGAAATTTTACAGATGATAGAAAAATTCTATTGTTAAAAAAGTTTGGCACTCTTTAGTTAATGCATATCAATTCAATTTTTGTGATTTTGCCCTTTGCCTAAGCCAAATATTTCTGCCTGTATTAAGGTGGAACTGCTTTCGGTATAACCCCAAGCCCTTGGGCACCTTAGCACCGTCATGAGCGGGATTTAACTCCTCTTCCAGATCCGGAAGCAGCAGAAGGAGCATGCGGAGCTGATGGAGGATTACCGGATCAAGCAGCAGCAGCAGCAGCAGCAGCAGCAGCATGCTCTGGCCCCGCCCGCTGTCATGCCCAGGGTGCCGCCCCTCCTTCCCGGAGCTGCCCCACCCGCCATGGGCCAGCCCGCCTTCCCCCTGGTGGCCCAGCCACTGCAGCACGCAGCTGTCATTCCTGGCCACACCAGCCCTGCTCGGATGCCCAGCTTACCCGGATGGCAGCCTCCCGGCACCCCTGCTCACCTCCCCCTTAACCCTCCCCGAGTCCAGCCGCCAGTTGCCCAATTACCGATGAAAACTTGCACATCGGCCCCGGGGACAGTGCCCAATGCAAATCCACAGAGCGGCCCGCCTCCACGGGTGGAGTTCGATGACAACAACCCCTTTAGTGAAAGTTTTCAAGAACGGGAACGGAAGGAGCGTCTCCGGGAGCAGCAGGAGAGGCAGCGAATCCAACTCATGCAGGAGGTGGACCGCCAGAGGGCCCTGCAGCAGAGGATGGAGCTCGAGCAGCATGGCCTGCCGGGCCCGGAATTGAGCGCAAGGACAGCCATGCCGCAGGCCCCGTTCTACGGCCCTGACCTGCCTTGTGACTTCCTGCAGCCCCCGCGGCCCCTTCAGCAGTCTCCGCAGCAGCAGCAGCAGCAGCAGGTGGGCCAGGTTTTGCAGCAGCAGAGCATGCCCCAAGGGTCTGTGAATTCACCCCCCACCCCAACTTTCATGCAGACCAACGAGCGAAGACAGATAGGACCCCCCTCGTTGGTCCCTGACTCGCTGTCAATTCCTGGCGGGAGCCCAACCTTCCACCCCGGTAAGCAGGCGCACAGCAGTCTCCCCGGGGCCGGCTTCCAGCAGTCCCCCGTGAGGGCTCCTTTCACACCTGCCCTGCCCACAGCATCGCCGGGAGCCAACAGCAGTCTCCCCTGTGGCCAAGACCCTGCCTTAACCCATGGACAAGGTTACCCCGGATCGGCCCAGTCTCTCATTCAGCTGTATTCTGATATCATCCCAGAGGAGAAGGGGAAGAAGAAAAGAACAAGGAAAAAGAAGAAAGATGATGACGTGGAATCCACCAAGGCACCATCCACTCCACACTCAGACATAACCGCTCCGCCGACCCCGAGTGTCCCTGAATCTACCTCCACACCCACAGCCCCCACGCCCAGCGAGCTTCCTCTGAAAGGAGAGCCCGAGGCGGCGGAGGCAGCTGCCTCGTCGGCTCCGAGCGCGGCTGCAGGCCAGGCGTGTGCAGGCCCGGAAAACGGCTCGCCCCCCGAGGAGTCCTCCCAGGGAGCCCCAGGGCCGCGGACGCCCGTCCCTGCAGCGGCGGACACGCGGCCCGCGGGCGCTCCTGCCGCGGCCGAAGAGGCCGCGCCGGAGCTGGCCGAGCCCCAGCAGCGCCCGGGCCCCGAGGGGCCTCCCGCAGAGGGACCGGCGGGGGGTCAGGCCGCAGAGACCGTGGCCTGTGCCACCTCCGCAGGGCAGAGCCCGCCCCCTGCTGCCAAAGGCGACGTGGGCAACGAGCTTCTGAAGCACCTGCTGAAAAACAAGAAGGCCGCCGCCCTCGGAGCCCCGAAACCTGAAGGCACCGGCTGCCCGCAAGACAACAGCGCGAAGGCCGGCAGGCCGGCCGAGAGGCCGAAGCCCGCCACGGCTCCGGTAAGTGAGGCTTCGGCGGTGGGGGAGCCGGTGGGCCCCAGCGTTCATGCCGCCCTCCACTGCCTCCGGCTCGCCGGGACCGCTTATTTCCTGTCTTTGCCTTCACGGATCCCACGTTCTGACATAAAGTTCACAAACCATTACTTAACATATATGTGTCTGTTTTTCAAAACTCAGAGGCAGGGTGATGCTTTGCAGATGTAAGCTGGGCCTGTCCCCTGATTTCTTCCCACATCAGGCAGCTCTAACGAAAGCAAACGAGTAAAGGCCTGTGAATCTTACTGGGAAAGTGTGTTTTCCATTGACCGCACCGTGGCTTCCTGGGCTCGGGCAGCCCCGTGTCACATGTATTAACACGCAATGTTACATACACGCAGTCCTACACACGCTGCTCGTTTATCTTTGTCCCCTTTCATGTGTCAGTAGTTGGCTCTTTGGTGCGCTTTTGGTTTTATTTTCTCCTTTTACGAAGGGCAGTATAAATACATCTTTACAAGACTCCAGCCCCTGCATTTTGATGAACTTCCCTGAGATGGTTCTCAAACTGGGGTTCCTGGGTCACAGGAGCAGTTTTGCTTCTTTGTCTTTCAGAAGCTGTAGTATGTTCCTGTGTATTCATAAGCTTTCCCACTGTGTGTTTCCGTCTTTCACAGTGGTGTCTAGGGTAGAGAGCCTAGCTTTAGGCACGTGTTGTCTCTTTCCTCTTGTCTGGTCAGTAGAAGGAGGCTGCTGAGTCGATAGATAGATGTAATTTTTGTCAATTTCTGTTAGCAATAATACTTTCCCAGCCTCTTAGTCACCAGCAGAGTGCCCAGGCTCCGCTGCCCACTGCCCAGGGGACAGTGAACTCTGGCAGAGCCTGAGTGCCTTTGTGTCCGCACCCTCCCACGTGCTGTGTCGCCCCCAGCTCCCCTTGGTGTACACCCAGCCAGTATCTTTCCTTTGAGAACTCCGTTCTGGACCTGTCTTCTCCAGGCACCTTTCTCAAACACGTCTTGCTGCCCCTATGCCAGGTCACCTGTGGTGTCCTCCCCACGGCACCCGCTTCCCAACGGGCACGCCTGCTTCTGCGCACTGGTCCTCGGGGCCTGATGCGGTGCTGAGCAAGGAGTCAGCACTTGGGTAGTGAAGTCAAGTCCTAACAACGGCGATTAGGCAGAGAAAGGGGTGAGATTAGTCATGTATGTATGAATGTTTGGGTTCTGTCACATTCTCATGTCTACTGGGGGGTCGCAGGAGCAGACACACAGTTCCCGTGTGGAGCACTTGTCCTGACATATCATTATTTAGCCCCACTTGGCAGACGATGGAATTCAGTGATCTGTAGTCCCATGCACAGCAAAATCGCTGTGGCAGTAGTTGGCTAGACCCAGTGCTTCTCCACTGTTTCTCTGCTTTGTCAGTTGGGATTAGGAGAGGGGCACCCTCCTCGTCGGCGTGTGGAGGGCCCCACCGCTCCCGCCTGAGAAGTCCGTGCCTCAGCACTTCCCGGGGGCCTGGGAGCAGCCTTTTTGTACCCCGTCTCCTCATCTGTCAAACAGGGTCTGCATCCCTGCTGGGTGGGTTTGCCGCAGGATTACAGAAGCTGAAGCACAAACGGTGCTTGTAACATTTTATAAAAGGTTCATACCTTTGACCCACAATTGCTCATTTAGGAATCTGGTATCAGGAATATAAGATTCTAATATGTGCCAAGATGTAGTTACATGAATAGCTAAGGTCCTGTTTCTACTAACAGAGAAAAATGAGAGAAAGAAAACAACCTAGACTTCAGCAGCTATTGATTAAATCATTATTTAATGTCTCCAAGTCTGAATGACATACAGGGCTTTTTGCAGCCTGTTCAATGTCATGGGGAACCTGTCCAGTTTAAAAAGCAGCAACCAAACAAAAGAAAACAAAGTGCAATCTGTTGTGTGTGTGTGTGTGTTTATTTTTTTTAATTTTTCAATCTGTTGTATTTTTAACAATACATATAGGGCACCCATAAAAGATCGCAAACATACATTAAAATGTTGACTTTTGTTTGTTTTGTTTTTTAATCCTTATCGAGGACATTTTTCCATTGATTTTTAGGGAGTGGAAAGGAGAGGGAGGGAGGGAGAGAGAGAGCGAGCGCAACATCAATGTGGAGAGACACATTGATAGGTTGCCTCCCACATGCACCCTGACTAGGGCTGGGGATCGATTCTGCAACCTAGGTATGAGTCCTTGACTGGAATTGAACCCAGGATCCTTCAGTCTGCAGGCCATCAACTCCACTGAGACAAACCCTCTAGGACAAAATGTTGACTTTTTAATCTCAGGCACACTTTCCGATTATTTTTGTGTTCTTCTATAGTTAAACATATTCTGTGAAACTTTCTAAGGGGTAGTTGTGAGGGTTAGAGGTAATGTCCGTGCCTAGCCCACTACACTTACATAAATGGTTACGTGTTAGTCTCTTAGAAGCCAGGGAGCAATCTCAGGCACTAGCTCTGCGGACTGCAGTCCTTGGGATCAGCAGTGTGACCTCACCCAGAGCTTTTTCAGAAATGCAGAATCCCATGCCCAACACAGACCTACCAATATGTCCTCATAAGATCCCAGGTAATCCCTATACATATGCAGAGGACGGCCCTAGCACTGAGGCTCCCCAAACTAATGTGTCAGAATTGCCTGGAGCCCTCACTCCCAGGTGTCTGCTGCAGTAGGTGTGGGTGGGGCCAGAGGACATCATTTCCAACCCATTCAGGTGGTGACCCTCTGCTGCGGTGATTGCCTTTGAGAACCTCGGCTCCAGCCAGGTGGGTGGGCAGTCTGAGCCTGCTTCCACCTCTTCTTTGTATGAGCTCAGAATGGCTTATACATTTTTAAATAGTTGAAAAAAAATCTAATGAATAATATTTCTCAACATGTGAAAATTACACCAGATTGAAGGTTCAGTGTCCATGAATTTAAGTTTTATTGGGGCACAGCCAACCTTGTCATTGGTGGGTTAACATGGCTGCCTGGGCAGTGTTGGGCTGTGAACGGAGTAGCTTGGACAGATGCTGTATGGCCCACAAAGGCTAAAATCTTTACTTCTTGGCGCTTTGCAGAAAAATTTGCTGTCCGTGCTCTAAGCCATTTAGATTATAACTGGAAACTAAATCTTCAAAATCCTCTAAGATTCATTTTAAAAAGTACAGCAGCTATAGTTACCTATAGCAAATTTAGAAATAATGGCCCTTAAAAAAAATCTTGTATTTTTAGGTATCAATAGCACTACCTCTTCAAAGACCGATTTTTTCTCACTTGTTAATTGTAGAGACAAAAGTAAAGAAAGGTTTGTTTGCTATCATGTGTTCTTTTTCATCGGTTCTAAGTAAACAGCAATAGGTAGTGAGTCACATGCATGATTGGGAGCTTCTCTGAATGACTAGTGCTGGTTGTTTATTGATCTGAGGCCAGTTCTCAACTAGAGGTGTGCAAGGTAAGGCTTCTCTGGAGTCTGCCACGGTCCTGCTGGCCTTGTACTTACCCATGCCGCAGGGGAGCCCAGGACAGCTCATCCAGACCCTGTGTGCAGGCCACAGCAGGGACCGGAGCTCTGGTCTGTCTGCTCAGCTCAGGCATGGCACAGCTTGGCACGGCTTGGCTCAGCCGTGCTCCATGCCAGGCTGTAGCAGTGCTTCCTCTGGGAGAGAAAGGAGCCAGCTTAGGAGTTGTGCTTTTGCCTTCAGCTTTGTAGCTCACTGACTTCACACTGGAGAATGTTTGCAGAAAGGGATGGTATTTTCAGAAAACAGTGAGAGCATTTGATGCCACTGTCTCCCCTTCTAAATTTTACTCCCCATGTTAGGAATGTGTGTCAGGGATTCAGATGAACTGCAAAAACGTGTGAACAGTCCACTTACTTCTTAACTTTTCCAACTACATTAGCAAACTCTGGGAGCTCACACGCAAGGTAGTTTTGGATGTGGCAACAACCAGCTGCCAAAAGTAGATGGAGGAGGTGAAACCAAGAAACCACGAGGCAAACGGACCCAGAGGACAGGGGAGAAGGCAGCTCCTCGCTCAAAGAAAAGGAGAAAGGACGAGGAGGAGAAGCAAGCTGTGTATTCTTCCAGAGACACCTTTACACACCTGAAACAGGTGAGCCTTTCCCAGCCCCTGTAACCATGCCAGGATATGAGAACATCAAATGCCTTTGTAGCCCTAAAATAGAGAGTTACAGGGATAAGATAGCTCAGCAAGGACCCAGTGAGTTCCTGTTTGCAAAGCTGCAGCCTGTCCTATTGGCCCCAGAGAGCACATACAAGTGCATTGGCAGGCGATGGTCAGGGCAGCCGCTCAGCACCAGGCACTCTGACCACGTACTTGTGAGTCCAAACACCAAGACGTGCAGCTGCTCATCTACCCGTCAGCGCTGCTCTCGGACCTTGTAATGGTCACCGAGGTGGGGCGAGGCCTCTGAGCGGTGCCACTGGGCCCCCGGCCTGGTCCACACCGTGGCTCTTGCTGAGCAAAGATATGGTCATAGTTTCCTTGTTAGATGCCTGGCAGCGTCTCCTTAAAACAGACCAGAGTGGAGCTTATTTTAAAGTAGATCTTAAAGATTCAGCCGTCTCTCACTTATTCCAGCATTTTGATACTTGAAAATTTTAAGTCTTATTTTTCTCAAGCCTGTTTGACTAAGTTGCCTCGGGTCTTAGAAAAGTTGAGAATCGCCCTGTTTTGTTTGCCGTGTACATTACTCTTAAATGTGTTTTTTAATAGCAGCTCTCTCTGCTCCCTCTAATGGAACCAATCATTGGAGTGAACTTTGCGCACTTTCTTCCTTATGGCAGTGGCCAATTTAATAGTGGGAATCGACTTCTAGGAACTTTTGGCAGTGCTACCCTTGACGGGGTTTCGGATTACTATTCTCAGTTGATCTACAAGGTATGTTTCTTTGCCAAGGTGTCACCTCGCTTCCTCGCTGGATACATAGCAGCATTGGCAGAGCTTGTCTCATTTTTTCCGTCTAGTTTACGTCTAATCTTCCAAGTTCCACTTAAAGTTCAGTTTAGCTAAAGGTTAACATTTTTCTGGTGAATTGTTTGTGATGTGAACATTTGAGATTTTTGTATAGGAAAGATTAAAAATTGTGGAAAATATCCATTAGGTATTTTCATGGCAGAGAAAATACAGGGTGGGGCAAAAGTAGGTTTACAGTTGTGAGCATGCAAAATAGTTTATTATTGTGTTATTACTTATTAATTATGGAATTATTTTCCACACGAGCAACTGTGAACCTACTTTTGTCTCATGTATTTCCCTATAACCTTTATTAAGTCTTAAAACAAATCTAAATTAATAATAAATAATGAGGATTAAAATTAGTTAGGAATTTACCCTGAAAAATTAAATGAAAAATATTTTTAAATGTATTTTATTTAATTAGGTATTAACTGCAATTATGCATTAATGCTTAGACTACTAAAATATCAAACCTAATCAAGTTTATCTTTCGGCATTATTTTTTTAAACCAAGTTTTATAATAGCCTTATTAGACACTCTTCATTTTACATCTAACTTCTGCAAAAACACATCTTTTTTGCAAGTGTTGGAGCGCTGTCACCAGCTCTCCTGAGGACTGCTCTTCTCACTGATTGTTCTGCCTGCTTCCGGTGCGCTCGTGTGTGTGGTGCTGGTGCTGGCTTTCTCTTCAGCGAGAGCTGCCTGCCTCTCGTAATGCCTTCCGTTCTGCTGCAGGCTGTTCTCCACACAGCTTCGTCTTCATGAAACCCTGGCTCTCTGCACATTAGCATTTCACCTTGCACTTGATTTGCATGTTGTTACTAGTAGATTCCCACACTCAAAAATAAATGACAGCTCTCGCCGATTTGGCTCAGTGGATAGAGCATTGGCCTGCGGATGGTATGGTCCCAGGTTCGATTCCGGTCAAGGGCACATGCCTGGGTTGCGGGCTTGGTCCAATGTGCAGGAGGCAGCCAATCAATGATTCCCTCTCATCATTGTTTCTACCTCTCTCTTACTCTCCCTTCCTCTCTGAAATCAATAAAAAGAAAAAAGTAAATGACAAATTGGTGACAAAGGTGACGCAAGGAGAAATGTTTGGAGAAGGAACTACATTTGTGAATGACAGTCATTTTAGTATTATTGCGCCTGCTTTTGCATAGAGATTTTGGACAATCCAGATTCTAATATCTAGGATGTGAATTGCAATAATAAAATTAGGGCCACAAATTCTCAATTTTTTGTAGAACTGGGGCATATCTTAATGAGAATTTAATAAAGGAATTTTTGAGAACTTTTTACAATTCATTGCTTGAATTTTAAAACTGTTGTTCACCGGCTTCAGCTTGAAAAGCGTTGTAGAGGATTGAATCAGGCATAATGTAAATTTGCTTCTTATTGTCAGAGCTGAGCACTCGGGCCGGGCCAACTAAGGGGCGACAGTGTGCTCACACTGTCATGGTGTCTGTCCCGCTGGAGAGCCTCTTGGCCCTGGACATTTGTTCTTGGTGTGAGTTAGGGAGGAAGAGCACCTTGATGACATTCATGTGCTAAGAATTCACAGAACTATATTTTACGAGGTCATGGCTTATTGCTCAGTAGCATGTAATTTAAAATTTTTTGGTCTCCTGCAGCAGAATAATTTAAGTAATCCTCCAACACCCCCTGCCTCTCTTCCTCCTACACCACCTCCTTTGGCCTGTCAGAAGATGGCAAATGGCTTTGCGACAACTGAAGAGCTTGCTGGAAAAGCAGGAGTGTTAGTGAGCCACGAAGGTACGCCGGGGACCTCGCTGGGACTCTGAGGAGTGTGCTTTGCCCGCGGAGGGGGAAGGGCTGCGATGTTCTTCCCATCAGCAGTCCTGACCAAATGTGTGTTTGTGTTTCCAGTTACCAAAAGCCTCGGACCTAAACCGTTCCATCTGCCGTTCCGAGCCCAGGACGACTTGCTGGCCAGAGCCATTGCTCAGGGCCCCAAGACCGTCGATGTGCCAGCGTCCCTGCCCACACCGCCTCACAATAACCAGGAGGAGTTAAGGCAGGTGCTCTTTTTGTCACAGCATTGTGTAGTTGTTCCATACTTGTGTAATGTATGTACGCATGTGTAATGATGTTGTGGGAATACCCTGTAAAGACATTTAAGGGGCAAAATTTGGTGAATAATTTTCTTTAGAACTCCAAGTTTAAAAAGCATCCTTGCTATTAAACAAAATTGGTTTGTGAACTATTGAAATCCCTTATAATAAGTTAAATAAAAATCAGATAGACATTAAGGCAAAGGGGATTACCATGTAAAACATTTCAAAAGATCATGTCCTTTACAAGCTGTGGAGGTGATTGGTTTGGCTCACTGATGCTCGCAGAGTCTGGTAGAAGCAGGCCACAGGCCTCAGAGGTTGTTTCAGGACTTTCCTGGACAGCTCGTGGCTTCCTGTGTCAGTTCCTCAGCCCTAGGAATCTGACTGGGGACGGCCAGGTCCCTGCTCAGTCCCCAGTGCTGACATGCTTCTTCAGGTCCCTCTCCCCGGAGGTTTGAGAACTGCCTTCTACTTGATGCGGCATCACTTAGTCCACGGCTCTGAATTTGTTCATGAGGCAGCTGTGGACCAGAGCGGAGAAGTGACTAGTTCAGACTGAGAAGCCAGGTCTCCTTTTCCTCCTGAGACCTCTGCCAGAAATGGAAGCCTGCGGCAGAGCAGCCGGGGGCACGGCCCCTGGTGTGCTGGGCACCGGCAGCGGGCACCCGTGCCGGCCTCCCCAGGACCCGGGCTGGAGGCTGTGCTCGGCTCCTCTGGCAGGCAGCATCTCCCGGGGGAGGAGCGGCCACATAGGTTCATGGGTGTCCCACACTGTTTAGCCTGAGACCACACTTGTCCCCCAACCCCGGTTTCCTTGGTAACCTCTAGCTTCTCATGCCACTGCCGTGTCCAGAGAACCTCACGGTCCCACTGGAGGAAGGGGCCCACGTTGATGTATCGCATTAATTTTTCTTGTAGGATGCAGGACCATGGTGCTGATCGGGACACTCCTGACAGCTTTGTCCCCTCATCCTCTCCTGAGAGTGTGGTGGGGATGGAAGTGAGCAGATACCCTGATTTGTCCCTGGTCAAAGAGGAGCCCCCCGAGCCTGTGCCATCCCCCATCATTCCGATTCTCCCCAGCAGTGCTGGGAAAGGTAGGAGACCTAGCGGCCTTTTCTGGCAGTGTGCTCATCTACTAAAGCTCACACTTTGGTTTTGAAAAACATTAACATTCCTTCTTCCCTGTCTGTTTCCCTCCTTTCCTTTCTCCTTCCCCTTCCTCCCCCTTTTAGGTCCTGAGTCTAGACGGAATGACATTAAAACTGAGCCAGGCACGTTCTTGTTCTCACCACCTTTCGGTTCTTCCCCAAACGGCCCCAGGTCGGGTCTGATCTCTGTGGCCATCACCCTGCATCCAGCAGCTGCTGAGGTGAGCTCACAGGGCCTCGGCGTCCTGGCAGTGTCTCTTCGGCTTTGCATGAAGCGGTATCCGGGTCCTGGAGGAGACAGGAGGGAGGTCAGGTTGGGGCGTTGTCAGTTAGGCACCTGGCTGCGTGGGGTGCTGCAAACAAGCATCAGATTGGTCTGAGCCTGAGTCCAGGGGAAAGGCGGAAGTCAGAGTTCTCATTTTTTAATCAAAGGTGTGTATGTTAGAGAACTCTTTACAGAGAAACCTTTGGATAACTGTTTACACACAGAAAATTAAGCCGTGACAAACAGCTACGAATAGTACAATTTTTTGGAAGCAAAATATAAACCTTGCTCAGGTGGCAGCTGCTTATATCCAACAGGAGTGAATTGCTGAGTTGTTTCTTAACTCTTAGTTCGGTGAGGACATTTCATTGCTGCCCAAACTAGTTTTTTATGGTGTGAATTCTGGTGGCCAGAGAACACGGCTGTCACGAGGCCCTGTGTTCTTGGGACGCTTCAGCCTGTGTCCCGAGCGGCACGGAGTCCACGCCCGACACGTGTGAGCAGCTGTGAAGCAGGTGCCGCCTGGCACGGTCCCCTGGTGTGTCCCGGACACCACACGGTCCAGCACTAGTTACCTGCAGTGTTCCGTGCTTTTCACCATCAACAGCAGTTCCCGCAGGAGCACATCTGTTGATGGAAACGTGACTTAGATTCTGGTCCATTAAAAACGGTTTCCCTGAGGCCCTGAGGGAAGGAGGCGCTGTGGGGTTGGCTGCAGGGGTAGGCGCATCTCCGGTGAGTCACCGGGTGGTGCTTTCTCTTCCAGAACATCAGCAGCGTCGTGGCTGCGTTTTCCAACCTCCTTCACGTCCGAATTCCTAACAGCTATGAGGTTAGTAACGCTCCAGACGGTCCCTCCGTGGGTTTGATCAATAGCCACAGAGTAAACCCAGGTTTGGAGTATCGACAGCATTTATTTCTTCGTGGGCCTCCACCAGGATCTGCGCACCCTCCCCGATTAGCAAGCTCTTACCGGCTGAAGCCGCCCCACGTACCATTTCCACCAACGAGCAACGGTGAGCTGGTTTCCATGTTCACTTTAGATTCATTCTGCACTCAGAAGTTATGCTTATTCTCTTCAGAATTTCACTTTCATTTTGAGCAGCCCCACCCCTGTGCCCAGAGGGCTGGCAGCTCTGCTCGTTCCTTTCCTCCCATCACCACTCCCGCTGGCTCCCCTGCGTCCTCTGCAGGGGCCCTTCGCCAGGCCTCTCCCCTCCAGCCTCTGGACATCTCCTCTTCACTCTGCGTCCGCCCCTCGGCGGGGGTCCTCCTTGCCTGTTTTTACCCTGTAGCTGCCATGAGGGCCCGCACTTCTAACCTCACCTCTGAGCTCTGACAGAGTGGCCGGGGTTGGGTTTTGAACTCCTAACCCTAGCTGTTCCTGTCGCCCTCATTTTCCCTGCTCCTTGCTTCCTGCAGTCATGCCCTATATGAGTCCTGTTGTTTTTATCTTGCCCCAGAACTTTGCTCATCCCTCTTTGACTGTCCATTTGTATTTAAGACTCTCATACACATATCTCTTCTTCTCTCACAAAACGTTTCTGTATCATCTTAACCCAAGCCAAGGTGACCTCTCTCCCCTACGAACTAAGTCCCACTGTGCACTTGCTGAGAGTGATGTGCCCCGGCCACCACCATTCTCTTCCCAGCTGCTTGACAATGGCTGCGATCCTTAATTCGTACCCTGGTGCCGCGCACATAATAGAGGCCCGTATGCAGTGCTTGGAAGATAAGATTTTTATTAATTAGTAACGAATCACCTAGGTCAGTTAAATGAGCACAGTTTGACACCACCACCTCTTTGTGTTACTGACGAAGCTCTTGCCCCCAGGTCTTTCTGGCTACAGGGATGCTGCTCACGGAGTCCCAGAGAGCGAGGCACTCAGACCGCGGTGGTGCTGTCACTGCAAAGTGGTGGTTCTCGGCGGCGGGGTGCGCAAGTCTCTCAGAGACCTGGCCTTCGTGAGCAAGGTACTTGGACCCTCCTTCTCCCGGCATGTCCTGTGCTGGGCTCGGCTCCTGGGTCCCGAGAGCCCCCATGGCGACTCCGTGGAGCACGCGCTCCTGGGAGCAGCCTTAGCGCATGTTCGAGACTTAAAACCAAGCAGCTCAGCAGACTTAATGTTGGATATTACAAAAACACATTTAAAGTTTATTTTCATAAACTTATTTTCTCTCTCGTCAAATTACTATGCTAAATAGACATGCAGCCATCTTTTTACACTTGATCTTAGCCAAAAGGCCAAGAAGCGATTGCAGCCATCTTTTTTACTTGTAAAGGAAGCTGCTTCACTTTAACATAGGATAAAACCAGCAGCACATGATCTTGTTTTTATTAAATTACTAGGCACCCAGCATGCATTCATGCACCTTGAGAGGAATTGTGGGCCACGAGGCTGTGGTGGGCACAGGAGTGGGTCTAAGCCCATCCTCCATGCCCCCTCCCGCCGTGGCCCTCGTACCCTGTGGTCCCATCTGCTGGCAGCCCCGCTCTTGCCACTGTCCCCATGTGCTGCCAATACAGAGCAATTGGGCCGGCACCAGCAGTGGGTGTGAGCAGCAACTGCTGCCCTGATCACCCTTTAGGAGCAGGGGGGCGGGGAGAAGCCCTCAGGGGCGACTGGGATTGGCACCTGATGCTCACACCCATTGATGTCGCTGAGCAATCAGGACTGGTGCCAGGGGCCGGCAGTGGGTGCAAGAGATGGCTGCCGGCCCTGACCGCGCCTCAGGAGCAGGAGAGGTGGAGAAGCCCTGAGGGGTGATCAGGGCTGGCAGCCGCCTTTTGCACCCACTGACAGTGCCAAGCTATCAGGGCCAGAGCTGGGCGCCAGCAGCAGGTGCTAGTGCCCGGTGGGACCAAGGTGTGCAGGAGCAAAGAATTTTCAGTAACCACCAGAGGCTCGCCCTGATGACAGTCACCTGTTCCACCATCCCACCACAATCGATGCCCACCATGTTCCGCAAACATCCCCTGGTGGTCAGCGCATGTCATAGTGACTGGTTGTTCTGTTGTTCTGCTGTTCAGTCTATTTGCATATTAGGATTTTTTATATATAGATGACTTGTTGAGACTCCCACACATTTCTCTTTGCTTTTCAGGATTCCTGCGAAAGCTCCAGTAGAGTGGAGAAGGACATTGTCTTTTGTAGTAATAACTGCTTCATTCTTTACTCGTCGACTGTACAAGCAAAACTCTCAGAAAGCAAGGTAAAATTAGTAGTTTCAATTAATCAACGCATGTGACTTCTGTGTCCCGGGACACGTCAGTGATGGAAAGTTCCCAGAGCTCAGGTGGGGGGATCTAAGCTGGTGCTGCTCAGGCTGAGGCGGTTCCAACAACTCTATCCGTGCTGCCATTTCAGATTCGATTAGTTATTTGACGAGTGGATAAGCTTGAATTATGTCTTAACAGTTCAGAACTGAATAAAACATTAATATTAAAATGTTTAATTTTACTTAGTTACACATAACTTAATTGTAACTAAAAGATGTTATTTTTATTGATCTTATCCCAATGGGAAAACTCTCCATCTGGTGACCATCAATTTGGTCTCTGTTTTTCTTTTGTTTTTTTATCTACTTGTTTCTTTAAAGATTCCATATGTAAGTGGGTCATACAGTATTTGTCTTTATCTGACCTATTTCACTCAGCATAATACCCTTAAGGCCCATCATGTTGTTGCAAGTGGCACGATTTCGTTCTTACGGCTGAGTGATATACACCATATTTCTTTGTCCATTGGTCTGTTGATGGGCATTTAGTTGGTTCTGTGTCCTGGCTGTTGTAAATAACGCTGCTATGAACAGGGGGCTTCATGGGGAAAAACTGTCCTCCACGCAATCTTTTTAAATTAGTGTTTGGATTTCTTTAGCTAAACACCCAGAAGGGAACTGCCAGGTCATATAGTAGTCCTATTTTTTTTTTTTTTTGAGACGCTTCCATACTGCTGTGTTTGTTTTTTTAATATAGGTGACTTGCATTTTCCTCAATATTAACTTTTAAATATGGAAATTTTAGGTATTTTTGAAATATATACATTTTTATTTATTTCAGAGAAGAAGAGAGAGAAACATCAAGGATGAGAGAGAATCCCTGATTGGCTGCCCCCTGCACACCCCTACTGGGGATCAGGGCCTTAACCCGGGCACGTGCCCTGCCTGGGAATCGGACCTTGGCCTCCTGTTCATAGATTGATGCTCAGCCACGGAGGCCTGCTGCCCGGGTTCTGTTCTGTTTCCACAGTGGCTGCACAGTCTGCATTCTCACCAAGCGCACGAGGGTTCCTTTTTCTCCACATCCTCACCAGCACTTGTTGTTTGTTCATTTCTTTCTTTTTATTTTTTATTTTTACTTTTTAATCCTCACCCAAGGATATTTTCCCATTGATTTTTACAGAGAGTAGGAGAGAGAAAGTCAGAAAGAAATATTGATGTCACAGAAACACATTGATTGGTTGCCTCCTGCAGCCCCGGCCGGGGAGGAGCCTGCAACCCAACCAAGGTCCGTTCCCTTGACTGGAATCACACCTGGGACCCTTCAGTCCACAGGCCAACGCTCTAGCCACTGAGTCAAACCGGCTAGGGCATTTATTCATTTCTGTGTGTTTTGTTTGTTCATTTCTCAATGACAGTCATTCTGACAGGTGTGAGGTGTTCATTTGGTTTCCCTGATGATCATTGATAGTGAGCATCTTTTCCCGAGTCTGTTGGCCATCTGTGTGTGGACAATGTATTTCCGGTCATTTGCGTGGAGGAAAGTTTTCCCCTGCACACCCCTGTAACACTGCCAGTCATTCATCGCTCTTATGTCTTTCTTGAGAGAAGGTCCTGGGGACTCCTTTATCTTAAGAGGCAGCAGGCCATGTGACATGATAAACACGTTTAGACTTGAACTGAGTTTGTTAGCCTCCCTGAGAGAAGGCATGTTTGTCTTCAGTTTCCTCAGTCCGTGCAGTGCAGCCTGCCTCTGGGTTCTACGTGAGGCACAGGACGGGGTGCTGAGAAGCGGGAACCTGGGGGGTCATTGGCTTAGGAGATTGGACCTAAAGAGAAACTGTGGACTCTTTCAGCAGCTGGATTCCAGCCTGGCAGCCTCAGAGAACCGTTATTGCTCATTGCAGGGGCTTCTCCCTTCCTTTCACATTTATGCCAATACTGCAGCCACGCTGAGCAGACAGGAGGTTCAGAGCGGGGGACAAGCTCATAAAAGATTATCTCGAAGCTCTTACTCGGTTTACCAAAAGGGCTGTTCATTGTACAAATTAAATTCTCCAGCTTCTCTGCAGCACCAGCTTCTCTGGGTTTGTAATGTTAGAAAGAGGCATGTCAGGAGCAGGGATTGGAGCAGAGCTGCTGGGAGTTAGGGCTTCGTGGAGGCCTCCCTTCCTCAGCCCTCGCTCTCCATGCTTACCCCCTGGGTGTCCGACACGGCTGCTGCCGGCCTTGATCCACACCACTCACTCGCTGCCCTCCCCCGCCTGCCGCCACACACTGTCACACTCTATTGCTTGGCTTCTCATTACAACAAAAATTGCTTTTAGAACTTGTGAATTACTCTTCTTTTTTGGCCAGGAGTCCATCCCTTCATTGCCCCAATCACCGATAAAAGAGACGCCTTCCCGGGCGTTCCACCAGTACAGCAACAACATCTCCACCCTGGATGTGCACTGCCTCCCGCAGCTGCAGGAGAACGCTTCTCCCCCAGCCTCGTCTCCCATCGCCTTCCCTCCCGCTTTCGAAGCAGCCAAAGTGGAGGCGAAGCCAGACGAGCTGAAGGTCACAGTCAAGTTAAAGCCTCGGCTGCGAGCTGCCCCCGGGGGGTTCGAAGACTGCAGGCCGGTGTCTAAGAAGTGGCGGGGAATGAAGTGGAAGAAGTGGAGCATTCACATCGTTATCCCCAAAGGCACGTTCTCCCCGCCCTGCGAGGACGAGATCGACGAGTTCCTCAAGAAGCTGGGCACGTCCCTGAGGCCCGAGCCGGCGCCCCGGGACCACCGCAAGTGCTGCTTCTGCCACGAGGAAGGGGACGGCGTGACGGACGGGCCGGCCAGGCTGCTCAACCTCGACTTGGACCTGTGGGTCCACCTGAACTGTGCTCTGTGGTCCACGGAGGTCTACGAGACCCAGGCGGGCGCCCTCATCAATGTGGAGCTGGCCCTGCGCAGAGGCCTGCACATGAAGTGTGTCTTCTGTCACAAGATGGGCGCCACCAGCGGGTGCCACAGGCTGCGGTGCACCAACGTTTACCACTTTACCTGCGCCATGAAAGCACAATGCATGTTCTTCAAGGATAAGACGATGCTCTGTCCCATGCACAAGCCGAAGGGAATTCACGAGCAGGAGTTAAGCTACTTCGCGGTCTTCCGGAGGGTGTACGTGCAGCGGGACGAGGTGCGGCAGATCGCCAGCATCGTGCAGCGCGGCGAGCGCGACCACACCTTCCGCGTGGGCAGCCTCATCTTCCACGCCATCGGCCAGCTGCTCCCGCAGCAGATGCAGGCCTTCCACTCCCCCAAGGCGCTCTTCCCCGTGGGCTACGAGGCCAGCCGGCTGTACTGGAGCACACGCTACGCCAACAGGCGCTGCCGCTACCTGTGCTCCATCGAGGAGAAAGATGGGCGCCCCGTGTTCGTCATCCGGATTGTGGAGCAGGGCCACGAAGACCTCGTCCTGAGCGACAGCTCCCCCAAAGGTGAGCCGGGCGCTCGCTGTTCGCTCGTGAGTGATTCGGACAGCACTTCCCTGCTTTTTTGTCACGTTTGTTCCTTACTTGATAGATGTGGATGTTTCCTTTACAAATGCAAATCTGAACTTCTCATGATTCTACCTTGCCCTTTGCTATACCATTTTTTAAACACTTGCTAGACTTACTCTAAATCAGCATATATATTCAAACACAGATTTAATGAAATAAATAGACAAATTTGTCGGTAAAGGTTGGGGAATTTAGATTGGGGACCCTCTTAATGTCACTGAGAAGGCAGCATCCCTCTGTGAGCACTGTTTTACTCAGCGGCATTGGATATTAAATGCAGATTTGCAACGAGCCAGCTAAGTCTCGGTTATTACGGTGACTTCTGACGTAGAAAGTCCTGGGGACTGCTGTTTTAAAGGCTGTAAGAGCTTTTTTCTTTTTCCCCCCCCTTAAGGTTAGCAAGTTTTAAAAAATATATGGATATGCTCTAATGATGATTAATAAAAATAGCAATTTTATGGTTTAATTTAGATCTGAAAGGAAAGTAACGTTTAATGAATTGGATATTTTAAAGTCTAATGTTTTATGGCCAATATGGAAATTAATTAGCTCCTTGCATAAATTTCTTAAAATTTCCCACTTTTACTCTTTACTCCCATTAACATATCTTATTCTTCCCCCCTGGAATGTCCTAGGCCCCAAGCATGCTGCCGCCAGCTGCTGCTCCCACACCAGGCTGTCGGCTCCCGCTGCCTCCCTCGACCCTGGGGTGTCTGGGGGGCTGGCTCCTGTGCACTGGGGTGTGGGCTACATCCCGCTTGCCTTTCTGTTAGCTGAAAGCTCCTTTGTCATGCGAACTTCTTTTTGGTCCATGTGTACAGGTGTTTGGGATAAGATTTTGGAGCCCGTGGCCTGTGTAAGGAAACAGTCCGAAATGCTGCAGCTTTTCCCAGCGTATCTGAAAGGGGAGGACCTGTTTGGCCTGACTGTGTCTGCCGTGGCTCGGATCGCGGAATCAGTGAGTGCGAAGCGCGGGCGGTGCACTGTGGCCTCGGCCCAGTGCTGGGGGGCGGTGCCTCTCTAACGGGCGTCTGTGTTCCCCTCACTCATGGGCGTCTGTGTTCCCCTCACTCATGCCCTTCGGGGCTCCTCTCCCCGCGCTGGGAGGCCCTGCGCCCCCTAGGGGCGCTGTGCCCATCCCCGATGGGACATTTGTGGCTGCTGTCAGATTACAGAATGCATGTCTTCTCTGACATCTCTCTGTGATCTTTTATTTATTTTTTATTTTTTTATTTATTTTTTTATTATTATTGAATTATTATCTGTGTACATATTTTAACTCTCCCCCTCCCATACATACCCTCCCTCCCCAGAGTTTTGTGTCCATTGGTTGTACTTATATGCATGTATACAAGTCCTTCGGTTGATCTCTTATCTCCCCCAGATCTCCCTACTGTCCCTGCTGTAATTTTTTAATATTACAAGCGTGTTTGCCAATGAGTTCCTCACAGTTTTGGAAAGTTGCATGACTAAAAGGCATTATTTTCAAGAATGAAAACTCATTGATGAGTTTTTTTGGGAAAAGCAACCCCCAAAGCTACTGAGTAATATGCCCAGTTGCTTCCCTGCCTCCATGCTGTGTCTAAAGATAAATGTGCTCACAAGAAATATGTTCTAGAAAAGACCTTAACATGTAAAGTATTTTGTAAGTAAATCTTAAGTTTTATCACTGAGAATGAATCCTCATCATGTCACAGTCGAATTGGGGAAGTGAGAAGTGATCAGGAAAGTAAACCATGTAAATGATTTGAAACGGTTCTTGCTGGCGAGTGTAAAGTTCCAAGCAAAGACACAGTTGATGTTGATGCTGTGAATTAGTATGCCCCAGTTTGGGAAGCTGGCGCTCTCAGCCCTCAAACCCCACAGGCAAGCACCTGTTTTCTTCAGGGAGCGTTCGCCAGCATTCACTGCGGCCTGCTGTGGCGCGGAACTTGGCCGCTCACACTTTAGCACGGCTGAGTGTAGGCTGCTTGTTAACACACGTTACATTTTGAAGATGTTGACAAGTTATTTCCATACAACTTGGGCCAGCCTTTCACCAGCTCAAGACTGCCCACCGTCCTAATCAGTGAGGTAACTTCTGTCTGTTTTGCTTCCTTGCAGCTCCCTGGGGTGGAAGCATGTGAAAACTACACCTTTCGATATGGCCGAAATCCCCTCATGGAGCTTCCTCTTGCCGTTAACCCCACAGGTTGTGCCCGCTCTGAGCCTAAAATGAGTGCCCATGTCAAGAGGTTTGTGTTAAGGTATTTTGTTTTAACTTCACATAGTACAGCCCAGGGTTTCCAGGCGTCTTAGTGGTTTTGTGCTTGATTTGTCTGCTGCTTACAAACCCTGTGTCCCTGGCTGTGTCTGTGCCCGGCCACCTCAGAGAATGCGCCCTGCGCTCCGCTAGGCGGCTTCTGTGCATGCTCCCGCCATGCTCACCGGAACTGGCCGGCCCGGGGTGGGCCGGAGGTGTCTTCAGTTCTCTCCCTCTCTCTCCCGCTGCTGCGCCCTCCTGCAGGCCTCACACCTTGAACAGCACCAGCACCTCCAAGTCCTTCCAGAGCACAGTCACCGGGGAGCTGAACGCCCCGTACAGCAAGCAGTTCGTCCACTCCAAGTCATCGCAGTACCGGAGGATGAAGACCGAGTGGAAGTCCAACGTGTACCTCGCCCGGTCTCGGATCCAGGTGGGAAGGACTTCTCAGGAAGGGAGAGCGGGTGGGACCGGCGTCCGGGAGAGCAGCGCCGGTGTGGGAAAGGGTTGCACACGCTGTGGGAACGGCATGTTTTCTAAGTCACCGCAGACTAGCCAGCCCGCACCAGTCGCTAGGCGTGCACATTCCCTTCCCGAGTGGACAGACAGTGTTGGACTCCACACCTTTGCTCACGCGAACAGGCAGCCCTGGCCTCTGCGTACACACGAGTCCCTCAGGCACTGTGGACAGTCCAGTGGAAATAGTTGCGAAGTGTGCTGCTGTTCTGGACACATCCCTGGGGGATGTTGCACGCTGAAGCCTCTGGGTCTCAGTGTGTGTAACTTCTTCCCAAGCTGCAGACCTCACCGCCAGAGGCCGCTCAGCGCCTCCCCTTGGTGTCCCAGGCTGAGTTACCGGGTTCTCTGACCTACTCTAAGCTCTGCCGCCCACACTTCCTCCCATCTCCCTGTCTCACCTCTGCAGACCGCCCGCTCCTCCCAGCCAGCCCCCTCAGGAGTCATCAGGTCCCTTCAAACGGAGTCTCCTCTGCAGGCCACTGTCCGTGCTGTCAGGCTTGTTCCTCCTGGGAGACTCTTCCCTCTCTGAAAGATCTTAGGATCTTGTCTTTATTCTTGACTAGAGGCCTGGTGCGCAGAATTCGTGCATGAGTACGGTGCCTAGGCCTGGCTGGCAATCAGGGCCAAGGCCTGCCTTCATTCCGTGCCACCCCCTGGTGGTCAGTGCACGTCATAGCGAGTGATTGAACCCAGTCTCCTGGTCAAACTCCTGAGGGGATACTTTGCATATTAGCCTTTGATATCTTACTAGTAGCCCTGCGTGCGAATCCATGCGCCAGTAGCTCCCCGCTGCCCTCCAGTAGCTCTCCGCCCCCTGCCCTGCCCTGCCCTGCCCTGCCCTACCCCGCCCCCTCCAGTAGCTCTCCGCTCACTGCCCCGCCCTCCTGTGCTCCCTCCACCCCTTCCTCCCAATAGCCACAATTAGCTCTCCACCGCCCATTGTAGCTCATAATAGCTCGCTGCCCCGCCCTCCTGCTGATCTGTGATCCCGTCATTATGTGGTCGGTTGTTATGCTTCATGGCATAATGGCCATTTGCATGTTACATCTTTTATTGTATAGGATACAATAAGAGAGGAATACGCTAATTTTCTGTTAACCTGAGAAGCCTAACCACCAAGCTTGTAATGACCAGATCACGGATCAGCAGGAGGGTGGGGCAGTGAGCTACAGGAGGGGGCAGGGCATCGAGCTGTGGGGGTGGGATGGGGGAGTGGGTGGAGAGCTACAGGAGGGCGAGAGCAGCCTGCTGGCGCACAGATGCGTGCGCAGGGCTGCTCGTATTTACATATTTGGGAATTTAACAAAAATGTGCTGCGTTAGGGTCTCACTGATTCCACACTGTGAGCCCTTTCGTCCTGGAGCAAGATGGCCTTCAGGCTCGGGTTTGCCGCGGGCATTCTTTTCCGAGTCCCTACCTCCCGCACTCCTGACCCCGCGACCTGGGGTCCCGGCGTGGACCCAGACTGGCAGCCCGAGGGGCCGGCTGGTATCCGCCCTTCTCACCCTTCTCTCTCCGTTTCCCAGCACCGACTTGTGCTGAGCTGCTAATGCTTTATGTTAGCTCAGCGCCCTTCTGCTCTGCTCTGCCAGCTGGTAGCTCGGTTTTACCGTTTGGATGCAGTGTCTGTCTGTCTGTCTTCAGCTGCTGCCACAAGAACAGAGCCTTTGCTCCTGGCAGGGGCACACGCGCTCTTCCTGACCAGCCACGGCCCGCTTAACGTGTCCAGCGGCTCGGCTCCCCGTTCCTCTCGCCGTCACTGTGATGGTTTGGAGCGGCCTGTGAGCAGTGTGTCCTCTCCAGCCCGGAGCGCTCTTGCCCTTCTCCATCTTCCTCCCCGGTGCTGGGCGCTCCTCCCTCCGCAGCCCCACCGCCCTGTGAGCATCGGAATGTGCTGGGCCACACGCTTCGGCCTCTTTCTCTCGAACCTCAGGCTCCGGGCCGGCGGAGGCGGCATCCAGCGGCCGTGGCGCTCTGTGGTGGTGATGAGCTGTAGTTTAAACTGCCCACCACTGACAAGCACTTACTTCCTTTACACCTTTCCCAGTGCAGCCATCGGTGTCTTGTATGTTGGTGCTGTGATTGCTTGTTTCTTCCTGCATCCACTGAGACTGTCTCCCCATTTGTAGTAAACGTTACAGCCCTGCTATTTACTTATTTTGCCAACCGGCTAAGTGTGGACTGATAGTTACTCTCTAAATGAGTGACTTTTTTTTAAAGCTTTATTCTTGAAAGTATTACATAGGTCTTCCTGTTCCCCCCATTAATCTCTTCCACCCACTCCCTCCTCCCCACCGCCCCCCACCCCCCGGCCCTCACCATGCCATTGTACGTGTCCCCGGGGTATACACATATGCGTACAAGTTCATTGGCTGGTCTCCTCCCACCCTTCCTCACCTTCCCTCTGAGGGTCAATAGTCTGTTCATGCTTCAGGTCTATATTTGATCGTCAGCTTATTTGGCTCATTAGATTCCACCTGTGAGTGAGATCATGTGATATTTATCTTTTCTGGCTTATTTCTCTCAGCACAAAAATCTCCAGGTCAATTATTGCTGTTGCAAATTTTATTGCCACATAGTATTCCATTGTGTGAATGTACCATAGTTTTTTTAATCCACTCATCTGCTGATGGACACTTAGGCTGTTTCCAAGTCTTAGCTGTTGTAAATTGCACTGCTATGAACATAAGGGTGCTTCTATTCTTTCTGATGAGTTTCAGGCTTCTTAAAGTATATTCCTAAAAGTGGGATCACTGGGTCAAACGGCAGTTCCTTTTTTAATAATCTGAGGGAAGTTCACACTGTTCTCCACTCTGGCAGCCCCAGTCTGCATGCCCACCAGCAGCACGAGGGCGCCTGGTCTCCGCATCCTCCTCAGCTCTTGTCGTTGGTTGATGTGTTGGGGGCGGCCATTCTGGCAGGTGTGAGTGATACCTCATTGTCGTTTTCATTTGCATCTCCCCGATGATCAGTGACTTTGAGCATTTTTTCATTTGACTCTTTGGAGAAGTGTCTATTTAGGTCTTTTGCCCATTTTTTAATCAGATTGTTGTCTGTCTTCTGTTGTATGAGTCCCCACATATTTTGGAGATTAGCCCTTTATCAGATGCATCATTGGCAGATATGTTCTCCCATGCAGTGAGCTCTCTTGTTGTTGATTATTATTATTATTTAATATATATCTTTATTGATTTCAGAGAGGAAGGGAGGGCTAGAGAGATAGAAACATCAATGAGAGAGAATCATCAGCTGGCTGCCTCCTGCACACCCATACTAGGGATTGGGTCCGAATCCTGGGCATATGCCCTGACCGGGAATCGAACTGTGACCTAGTTCATAGCATCGCTCACACACAGAGCCACGCCAGCCAGGCTCTCTTGTTGTTTTGATGGCGGTGTTTTTTTGCTGTGCAGAAGCTTTTTATTTTTGAATGAGTGACTTCGTGTTTGTCATAGGGATTTACTCTCCTGTGAATTTCATATCCATCTTTTGTCCATTGTTCGATTAGTAAGGACTCGCTCACCATTAACTATTTCCCTGCAGAACAACCTTTGCCTAACAGAAGGTATGCGGCCTTTTTTTTTTTTTTGCTTACAAAAGTCATAATTTTAAGTAGTCAAACACATAATTTTCTATAGCTTCTAGTCTTGGTTAAGACTGTACTTTGCATATGTTGTCTCTTAGGTTGTTTTTCTTTCAGAAGTTTAATTTTTTTATGTTTAAACAATTTGATTTTCTTCCAATGGGTAAACAGTTGTTGGAGCACCATGTAGGCCACAGTCCGGTCCATGCTGCTTTGTGCGCCTCCCGAGTCATATCTGGAATAGAACAGATAAATTAGACCCTTTTCCCCAAGAAAGTGACTGACTTCATGGGAAAACTCTGTCCCGTGCTCCCGGCGGCCTGAGGAGGACAGGGTGGGGAGTCCCCAGGCAGCATGGGGTCGGCCTGCCTTCTCTGCTGGAAACACAGGAACTCAGATCAGGGCAAGAAAATGCAGACCTCCCCGGGAATTACCCCTATCGTTCCCAGCACGTTATTTTTCCAGAACGCGTTCACTGAGGACTATAGGTGCGCATGCACAATGTCAGGAGGCTCCTGGCACAGCAGCACAGGCCGGGAAGGAGGATGCTTGGCGCTGGGGCCGGTTCAGATGCCTGTGTGCTCCTTAGCAGCTCAGAGCCTCACATTGGGGAACTCGCCTTCCCAGGAACTTGCCAACTTTCCCGATAGTGGAAATTCACTTTGCCTGGTTAGCTTCCAGGAGCGCACTGCCAAATCTGGGGCCTGTTCAGTCTCCTCCATAATCCCTACAGTTAGCCCTGATTCTATGTGTCTAGTCCCTTTAAAAATAGGGACAGTGTAACCCTCATCAGCCATTAGCCTGTCTAGCTGGTGGGGTCTCAGCAGGTACAGGAAAGACGAGAATTCTGACAGAAATTGCGGCTGCTTTGTAAGGCCCTAAGGATTTAGTGTAAACAAGACAGTAAGTAGGTGGTGAGGACGGAGCTTTAGAGGCTGCAGACAGCACAGCCAGTAGACATTGAAGATGTGGGAGATAAACACACACACTTTCTGTAGGGGCTGGGCCTGTATGCTGCCAGAGACATCGAGAAGCACACCATGGTCATTGAGTACATCGGGACCATCATCCGAAATGAAGTAGCAAACAGGAAAGAGAAGCTGTATGAGTCCCAGGTGAGTGTCACAACCCTCCCCCACCCCCCACCCCGTGCCGCAAGCAGCCCAGAGGCAGGGCCGGCGCTGCCTGTCGGCCTGGGTCCAGTTTAGAACAAAAGGCCCATCTTCCCATTCGTCTGCGCCCCATGCCGTTACCTGCAGAGATGTGTGTGTGGACTAAGGAGCCTGGCTGGTTCTCCAGGCATCTCCCACTTGGTTCATTCCCACTCACACCCGTGTGGCCGGCCGGCTGCCGTCACATCGGGAGAGGGTGACAGGCCTGTCACGTCCCATCGGCCAGGCTTCCCGTGTGGGCAGGACCGGAGGGAAGACTTGGAGTTGTCTCTCTTTCAGAACCGCGGCGTGTACATGTTCCGCATGGATAATGACCACGTGATCGACGCCACACTCACAGGAGGGCCTGCAAGGTGAGGCACGGTCTGGCCGCGGCCACAGCCTTCCCGGGTCAGGAGTTTAGAGCAGATAAGCTTCAAAAGTTTTATTTAAAATTCTGTTCTTGTTCTGTAGATGAGCCAATAGGAGTGTAGTTGGGGAAAGTTTTCTCTGAGCTGCACGTTTTTAAAGCTTCTTCTAGTTGATGTATAGTTTTCTGAAATGGTGGTTTGCAGATACATCAACCATTCGTGTGCACCTAACTGTGTGGCCGAGGTGGTGACTTTTGAGAGAGGACACAAAATCATCATCAGCTCCAGCCGGAGGATCCAGAAAGGAGAAGAGGTGAGCGGGTGGGGCTTCGCAGAGTGCGGTCCGTGGGGTGGTCTCCCCCTTTCAGTCAATGCCGAGGTTTCCCGCTCTCGGCTCAGACTGGTGGGTCCCGTTTCACCACCCGTCGTCTCTCACGGTCCGACTGCCACGCAGCACTGAGCTCCCTGCCCTCTCCGTGGTCCCGCCTTCGCCCCCATCACTCCTGTGGCGTCAGGCCCGTGTCTGGGGTGCTCCGGTCAGCGTGGCGGGCTTCTGCTAACGTTAGAAGCTGCCTCCTGCGGCTCAGACCACGGGCTCAGGAGGCCCGTGGGGCGTAGGCAGAGGATGGGGCGCCCTCGCCCCATCCCGTATTCCCAGTGTGAGCAGCACCGCTTACAGGTTTTGATATCCACAGATTTCAAAACGGTTAGTTGCGTTACTATTTTTTCTTCAGAATGCTAGATGCTGACCTGGCCATTTCTTTGGCCTCGCAGATGACTTAAGATTATTAGTCTTGGTTGCCTCCTTTGCCTTTCCCAACTTTGTCTTTAACTGATGCCATCAGAGTGTGCGTGTGCGTGTGCGTGTGCGTGTGCGTGCGCGTGCGTGTGCGTGTGCGTGTGTGTGTGTGTGTGTGTGTGATGGTGTTCCACTTGTGTGTGGGTCATCTTTTTGGAATTCCCTTGGTTAAATGAAGAGCTGACCACGGCCTTTTGCACGCCGGGAGGTGCCTTGAGGAGCTAAGGGTGCTGAGTCCCGCGTGGTGCCAGCGAGCAGGGCTCGGGAGAGTGCTCCCCGGGTCGGCAGTGTCGGGGAGCAGGGGTCGTCCCATGGGCACTGGGCAGACTCCCGGCTTCCTTGACAACAGGCTTGGTCTGAGATGTTAATAATTGGGTGGCTCCTCTAGAAGGGCATCTTTGAATGCTCAGTGAGGAGCAGGGGGAGAAGGATGGGCCTTGCGGTGCCCATGGGCCATGAGGGGCGGGGGGCCGCGGGGCCCCCTGCAGGCAGCGAGCGGAGAGGTGTGGGGCTGCCCCTTCCCCAGCCAGCTGCCATTCTCGGTCTGGTTCGGCCTGAGAGCCTGCCTCCGATCTCCTGTCCCTTTGGGTCCTGGGTAAACCAGCCAGCCTGTTTCTTTTCTGGTCACCGCTCACTGGGGGTTTTCCATTGAGAGAGAATCATCAGTGGGAGAGCGAGACACCATGGTTGCCTCCCAGGGCTGGGGATCGAGCCGCAATCAGAGTGCACGCCCTCGGTCAGAACTGAACCCAGAACCCTGCAGTCCGAGGGCCCTACCTCTGAGCCCCTGGCAGGGCCGGAGGCTCCCATCACCCTCCCGGCCCCGAGCGCAGCAAAGCAGCCTTCGTGTAGCTGCTTGCCGGAGTGGGCTCGGGGCAGATGGAGGGGGGCCCGGGGCAGATGGAGGGGGGCGGGGCGGGCGGAGGGGGGGGGCCCGGGGCGGGCGGAGGGGGGGGCGGGCCGGGGCGGGCGGAGGGGGGCCCGGGGTAGATGGAGGGGGGGCTGGGGCAGGAGGAGGGGGGCGGTGCCCGGGGCAGGCGGAGGGGGGCCCTTCTCCCCCCAGCCCTGACTCTGTCTCTGCGCGCAGCTGTGCTATGACTACAAGTTTGACTTCGAGGACGACCAGCACAAGATCCCCTGCCACTGCGGAGCCGTGAACTGCCGCAAGTGGATGAACTGAAGGCATTCCTGGCTGTCCGGCGGCGGCTTGTCCCTAGGAAGAAGCGATTCAACACACCGTTTGGGTTTGGCAGCAGAGAGAGGTTTTGTTTTCTGTTTATGACTGAACTCTAGCTTCTGGGAGTCTGATGCCCTCAGCCCCCTGGCGAGGCCCCCGGCCGCGGACCGGAGCCGCCCCAGCGGCTGAGGTTCAGAGTTACAGATGGTCCAGCACTTTTTCTTTCCTTTCCTCCTCTTTCTTTTGTGGGTGGGTTTTGTTTGTTTGTTTGTTTTGTTTTGTTGTTTTAGTCTCACTAAGGAGAAACTTACTGGGGCACAGAGCCGCGGGCTGCTGCCCCGGCAGGGCCTCCTATGAATGTAAGACTGATCACCAGCGAAGGGACATGTCCGAAGTGCTGGCCACGCCTTATGGAAAGGGGCGGGCCCTCTGACGTAAAGTTTTTAATAAAGTAGACACCACTGAACAAGGAATGTACTGAAATGACTTCCTTAGGGATAGAGCTAAGGGATAATAACTTGCACTAAAATACATTTAAATACTTGATTCCATGAGTCAGTTTATTGTAGTTTTTGATTTCTGTAAAATAAGAGAAACTTTTTGTATTTATTATTGAATAAGTGAATGAAGCTATTTTTAAATAAAAGTTAGAAGAAAGCCAAGCTGCTGCTGTTACCTGCAGACTAACAGACCCTGTTACTTTGTACAAATATGTAAATATTTTGAGAAAAATACAGTATAAAAATAGTTATTGACCAAATGTACCAGGCTCTGCAGCAGCTCGGGTGCTTATAAATGTCCATAGGGATGTCACAGTCTAATTCTGTGTTACAAATATGCCATCACAATTATGTAATAACCAAAATTTCCACCTAGAGTGTCTGGAGATTTTTGGAAACCACGGTCGATTAGTACTCAATGTTTTATACACCTTCTGATAGAACAGAGTGTATGCCATGACTACAACTTTTATAGCTGTTTTGGTAATTTAAACTAATTTTTTCATATTATATTGTTGCATCCCTACTTCTTCAGTCAGGTTTTTTTGTGCTTACAATTTGTGATAACTGTGAATAACTGCTTAAAGACACCCACATAGAGGCTGACTTTTCTTCAGCAAAAGTAGTTTTGATTAGAACTGTTTCAAGCCACAGAGAATCATTTACACATACTAGGATCATGTAGCAGGAACTCTGATCTAACTCTAGCCTTCTATTTAACACAAAAATCTGAAAAAGGAAAAAAAAAAAAAAAAAAAGGAGATGCGATCATGGGCTGCAGGACTCCGGCAAAGGGTTTTGGAAGATGTGATTTTAAAACGTGTTTGTATGATCTGTTTGTTTACATTTCTTTAATAAACACACTGTTTTGTGTTTGCTTGTAGAAACTTAATCAGCATTTCGAACCAGGTTAGCTTTTTATTTTGTACTTAAAATTCTGGTACTGACACTTCACAGGCTGAGTATAAAATGAAGTTTTGTGTGCACAATTCAAGCGGACTGTAAGCTGGTGGTATATTCAGTGATGCAGTTCTGAACTTGTAATGTATATGGCATGATGTATTTTTATCTTACAGAATAAATCAATTGTATATATTTTTCTCTCGATAAATAGCTGTATGAGATTTGTTTCTTGAATATTTTTCTTCTCTTGTACAATATTCTGACATCCTACAGTATTCGTCCTACCGGCTTTTGTTTGGTTTGGTTCTGTATAATAGTATCTAATGTTGGCAAAATTGAATTTTTTGAAGTATACAGAGTGTTATGGGTTTTGGAATTTGTGGACACAGATTTAGAAGATCACCATTTACAAATAAAATATTTTACATCTCTAAAAGCCAGCTGAGTCTCTTTAACCCTCTCATGTTCTGGTGTGAGCTCTGAAACTGATGATTGCTTGAAATTCAATGATGGTCTGATCCACATGTCAGAATTACCGGCACATTGACACAATCAACTCGGTTCTCTTCTCGAGAGTTTAGACACAAGTTCATAACTCATTGCAAATGGAGACTGTCTTCCTTGCAGTTGAATACAGGGAACTTGCATTTCGCTTATCAAAGCCTAATTAAAAATATTCGTGGTGCCTTATTCCCTTGTGTGAAGTCCTTTTTTTAAAAAAGATTTTTAGTTGACTTGGGGGAGAGAGATACTGGATGTGACCTGCACTCCACACTGGGGACTGAGCCTGCAACCCAATCACATGCCCTGACCAGGAATCGAATCACAGCCCCGAGGTCTGCGGGCCAACACTCCAACCACTGAGCTAAACTGGCCAGAGCTGGTCTATTTTTGGGTAACTGTTCATTTGCCCTCCTAGATTTATTCTATGTGTATATGCTCTATTTCTATAATATTTAATGTATTTAACATTTAAAGGGGTTACTATGAATTAAAATTGCTCAGAATCCCCATCAGGATTGTTTATTTTTTTTTAGTGGAGAGGTTTATGACAATTTGTGAAGAAACCTGGTCTTTTATGTGTGTTTTTCTACCTCAAGTAAATTCTGTGT
The DNA here is from genome assembly GCA_036971965.1 of Nyctalus aviator. Classification (NCBI taxonomy): domain Eukaryota; kingdom Metazoa; phylum Chordata; class Mammalia; order Chiroptera; family Vespertilionidae; genus Nyctalus; species Nyctalus aviator. The sequence continues at coordinate 68,386,174 of CM072930.1, read as the reverse complement.
GCAATGTGAAATGTTTTATTTTTCTTACATTTTCAAATAGTTGATATATGCAGTATTAGTTTCACATGTGTAGCACAGTGATCATATATCACACAGCGATCATCCTGAGATGTCTAGTGCCAATCTGAGACAATTCATAGTTACTGCAATATTAATGACCATTTTTCCTGTGCTGTAATCTATTCCGGGGACTGTCTTTTTATAGCTGGCCATGTGTACTTCGTAATCCCTTCACCTTTTCGTCCATCCTCCAAGCCCCCTGCCATCTGGCACCATCAGTTTGTGTTGTGTCTAGGAGTTTGTTCACTGATTTTGCTTTTTAGATTCCAGGTATAAGTGACATTATATGGAATTTGTCTTTCTGTGTTTGACTTATCTCATTTGGCATATTACCTTTTAGGTCCATCCAGGTTGTCCAAAATGCTAAGATTTAAGTACTTTTTATGGTCGAGTGATATTCCATTGCACACATGTACCACATCTTTTTTATCCAGTTGTCTATTGAGGGATACTGTGCCGTTTCCTATCTTGGCTGTTGTAAATATCAATGCGATGAACAAAGGGATGCATGTATCTTTTTGAATTAGTGTTTTGGATTTCTTCAGAGAAATACCCACAAGTCAATTGCTGGGTCATAGAGCAGCTCTGTTTTTAATGTTTGTGAGAAACCTCCACACTGTTCTCCACAGTGGTTGCATCCATGTGCAGTCCTGCCAGCCGTGCTCGAGGATTCCTTGTCTCCGCATCCTCACGAGCACTTGTTTGATTTACCGATGACATCCTGACAGGTCTGGGGAGATATCTCAAGGTGGTTTTAATTTGCTTTTCCCTGATGCTTAGTGATACTGAGCATCTTTTCATTTCTGTTGTCCATCTGGATGCCCTCCTGGGAGAAATGTCTATTAAATTCCTTTGTCCATTTGAAAAATGTTTTATTGATTTCAAAGAGGAAGGGGGAGAGAGAAATATCAATGATGAGAAAGAATCATTGATCCCCAGGGGATCAAGCCTACAACACAGGTATGTGCCCCAACCAGGAATCGAATTATGACTGCCCGGTTCAGAGGTAGATTGTTCAACCTCTGAGCCACACTGCCTGGGCTGCCCTTGTAATTTTTCTTTTTTTCTTTTTTAAATCAATCTTTATTGTTCATATTATTACAAAGGTTCCTCATTTCTTCCCCCCTCCACCAGGTTCCCACCCCACCCTCCGCCCCCTCCCCATCCCCCCTTGTCCTCATCCATAGGTGCAGTTTATGTTCAGTCTCTTCCTCCCTCCCTTTCCTCGATAGTAAATCCCTTTTCAGATAGTAAATCAGTTACTTAGCATTTTCTCGTATCAATAATACCTCCACATGCCCAATGATACACTTCACACAAAAGACATTTCCAAATAGGTCAACCAACCTCATCCAGGCCCCACCCAAGGCACTCACAGATCAACACCCCAGCGCTATACTAACTCAACACATCCAGATCTAAGCCTTCATCACTTGATTCAGCAGACCCTCAAGTTCCCGCAAAAGTTTCCAGCCATGTCTGAGAGGCAGCCCTGGGGCGGGGGCAGGCGAGGAGCGAGCTGTTCCGGGCCTGGCTGCTACGGGCCTGGCCTCTGTTGCTCTGGTCCGTTCCACAACCAGCTGCTCCGGGTCTGGCCACTGCTGCTCCCAACCTGATTGCTCTGGACTTAGCTGCTGCTGCTCCGGGCCTGGCCACACCCGACCCGGCCGCTCCGGGCCACATGCTTTTCTGTGTTAATATATGACTTTTATGCTTCGTTCTGCTTTTGTGGTGAATCACATTGATGAACTGATCTTGCATCCTAGGAATAAGTCCCATGTGACCTGCACTTGGCTGCTGCTGGTACTAGGCTTGGGCTGCTCCACCGGCGGCCAGGCCGCTGCGGCCGCTCTGCCTGTTGGGTTTGTGATCTCTGAGGCCAGCGCGTGTGTGGTGGGAAAGTGGTCTGGCTGATGGTGAGCCGGGCGGAGCAGGGTGCTGAGGGGTGTGAGCCAGGTGTGGTGCCCACCGGAGCCCAGCCGGTGGAGGGGGAGGGAGGCTCCATAAAGGAGCAATGGCCTGGCCAGCACTTTTGTCCCCGAGAGAACTGCCCTATTGCTGCTCCTCCAGCCTGTGCCCGTAAGTCAGTCACCGTTTTCCTCCCCACATGTCCCTGGCACTTTGTTTAAAAGTATCTGACTTTATTGAATTTTTACAGAGAGGAAGAGAGAGACTGAGAAACATCAATCAGCTGCCTCCTGCACCCCCCACTGGGAATGTGCCCGCAACAGGTGTCCCTGGCATTTGGGAGCTGCTGCCCAGAGCAGAGCAGTGAGTCTGTGCATGGCCCCCTCAAGCCCTGCAGCACCTCTGTCTCCAGCCACCCTGTGTTTCTGGGACAGTGTCTGCTGCTTTCCACAGCAGGATGTCACTGGGGACTTCTCTTCCCAGCACTGGGACCCCAGGCTGGGAACCCTCCTGTTTTAACCACCACACACGGGCGTGGGGCCGGCCTGTCCCACATCTCAGCCCCTCTACCGTTGTCGATGTGGCTTCTCTCTATCCTTAGTCATGGGCCTTCTGTCACGGCCCTCAGGAGGTTGTCAGTAAGGCTCAGTGATTTAGTTGTGGTTTTGATGTGGCCACGGAAGGCGGGCATAGCCCTGCCGTCTTCGTTTCTACATCAGCTTGAGCTTCATGAATGCTTGAAAGCAACAAGCTTGTGTGTTGTGTGGTTTTACAAAAAGTCTCAACGCAAATATCTGATATTTTTTTGAAACTATTCTATTTGCAATTTAGCCGAAACCGGTTTGGCTCAATAGATAGAGTGTCGGCTTGGGGACTGAAGGACCCAGGTTCGATTCCGGTCAAGGGCATGTACCTTGGTTGCAGGCACATCCCCAATAGGGGGTGTGCAAGAGGCAGCTGATCGATGACTCTCTCTCATCGATGTTTCTAACTCTCTCTCTCTCTCTCTCTCACTTCCTCTCTGTACAAAATCAATAAAATATATTTTAAAAAATAAATAAAAATAAATAAAACTATTTGCAATTTAAAATTGCCAGTTTCACAGTCTGTGTCAGGTTTTAAGCTCTTGTCACTGTCGTCTTCGACCTCAGACTTGGTCTCGAATAATGGAACACGTTAGGAAGGAAACTTGTGAGTCATCGCAGGGCCTGGCACCTGCTGTCGTCGGAGCGCGCCAACTCCGTGCTCCACACCAAGGAGCGGCAAGCAAGCTCCTTCTGGCCATCGGGTCTGCGAATGAGAGTTCCTGCCACGGAGAGGAAGCTGGGGGTTATGAGTCTGGATGCGGCCGGGTGTCTATTGCACCCAAATCCGGGTAGACGGTTCTCGGCAGTGGATCCCAGGGGTAAACGGAGGAGTAGTAAACCGGTCCCCTCCTACGTCAGACAGCACAGCGCTTGTGTGTATTCTTTGACCACAGACTCAACATGTTTCTTAAATGCCTAACAGGCTCGGGGCGTGACAAATGAGAGCTGTGGCCTGGTTTCACCGATGTACTCCGGTGGAGCAGACAGACACAAGCAGGACCTTTTGAAGGTGGAGAGCTGGGCGGCAGGAGGGCTCCCTGGAGCGAAGCTGTGGCGTGAAGAGGCAGCGAGGGCAGGGACGGAGGCCAGGCCGTCCTAGGGGTTTGAGAGGCGGGGGTTGGCTGGAGGGAGGAGAGGAGAGGAGGAGCGGGAAGCCCGGAGCACGGCTGGTGCCCGGTGCGGGGAGCAGAGTGGCCGCGGAGCATCGGGCCGCAGTCAGTGATGCTCCAGCAGCTCCTCCGATGCCACCCCTCGCCCGCCTCCTGCGGCCGCAGGTAACGGTCTGAATGAGGCACCGCCTGTGAAGCTGCCTCTTCAGCAAGCCCAGCTGCAGCCACGGAGGGAGGACCTTCAGCCGCAGGGACCACACCCCGAACGGCCCGTGGCCAGCCCTGCCGAAGCCCGGGAGCCACAGGAGGCCCCGAAGCGGGCGGCCCCAGCACCGGGGAGCCAGCCCCGCAGGCCCTGCCCGGAGGCCCGCTCTGCCGCCGCCGGAGAGGCCGCAGTGAGAGGCTCTGCCCCGCCCGGCTCAGGAGCCAGCTCCTCCCGCAGAGCCGGGACCCAGGGCCCAAGGGACGGGGCCATCGAGCAGCAAGTCGGCCGGGAGCGGCCCGGGAGGGACCGTCAGCCGGCGCTGCCGCTGGGACGCAGGACGTGGAGTGAGCGCTCCCCCCTCACCCCCCGGTGGCTCCAGCCCTCACCCAGCCTCACCTCCGGAACGCCCTCTGCTGGAGGCGACCGGCTCCCCCCCCGCTGCCCCCGCCCCGGCCTCGCCGGTCCCTCCGGGCGGGCACGCACCCCCGGGCCGCACCGGCTGCTCCCCTCCGCGCCCGCCGCTCCCGGGGCGGTGGGCTCCTGCCTGCGGGTTTGGGGGCTCCGTCAGGTGTGTCTGGGCTCCAGGTCCTGCCGCCAGGTCCTCCTCCAGCCACCGGACAGACAGCTCGTCACCCCGGCTTCCAGCCGCCCAAGCACCCCCTCCCCCTCCCCCCCACTCCGCCCTCCCCCTCCCCCCCTCAGCTCCAGGCCGCCCCCCCTCCCCCTGCACCCCCCTCTCCCTAACCCCCCTCCCTCAGCTCCAGGCCGCCCGCTCCCCCTGCACTCACCCCCTCAGCTCCAGGCCGCCCCCCTCCCCCTGCACCCCCCTCTCCCTAACCCCCCTCCCTCAGCTCCAGGCCGCCCCCCCTCCCCCTGCACCCCCCTCTCCCTAACCCCCCTCCCTCAGCTCCAGGCCGCCCGCTCCCCCTGCACTCACCCTCCCTCAGCTCCAGGCCGCCCCAGCCCCCAAACAGCTGCTCGGCGCCATGGCACAGGCAGCAGCCTGCTGTTAGCTGCTCAGCTGTGACAGTAACAGCTACAGCTCCACCCAATCTGTCTTTTCTCCCCCAAAACTGCTCTGCTCACATTTCCTGTCCTGTCAGAGGCAGCTCTGCCCCCCAGTGCCCGGGGCTAACACTCTGCCCCCGCCTCCCTGGCCCTTCCGGGCTGCTACAGCTGTGCCTCCTGCTCCTAATGGCCCTGACAGAGGAGCCAATTTTTGAAATAAATTACTTCTGACATTGGAATTTAATACTAATGTAAAACGTTGGTAATGTTTTGTGATTAAATTATCCATCTTGCTGAAACCGGTTTGGCTCAGTGGATAGAGCGTCGGTCTGCGGACTGAAGGGTCCCAGGTTTGATTCCGGTGAAGGGCATGTACTTGGTTGCGGGCACATCCCCAGGGGGGTGGGAAGGAGGCAGCTGGTTGATGTTTCTCATCGACGTTTCTAGCTCTCTGTCCCTATCCCTTCCTCTCTGTGGAAAATCAATAAAAATATTTTTTAAAAATTATCCATCTTTATCCCTAAACAAAAGCAGGGAGGAAACTTCTCATGAATTTGCTGTGAGGAATATTTTTGTGTGTGCGCTTAAGTGTCATAGCAACTTCTGGCCTTTAAATCAACTTTATTGGAGCTTAGTTGAAGATTTACAAAGGTCGCACAGGTTATAGTCTGTGTGTGTCGTGTCCCCCCCCCCCGGAACCAGCTCCTTTGTCAGATCCAGGACACTTGCTTTCACCAGCCTCTTCGGGCCATTTTCTGTTCCAGGATCCGATCCAGGACCCACAGGGTCACCACAGCAGCCGAGCTCCGCTGCCTGCGACAGGGACTCAGGTTTGTTCGTTTCTCAGGACCTGATAGTCTGACCGCTTCCTTCATGTTCAGGCCTTCCTTAAATTTTCAGCACACTGAGCATATTTGCAAAAGCTGGTTCTAACATTGCTGGTGGCGAATCCTTTCACTTGGGGGCCTGTTTAATGATCAGCTCCTTTCAGCGGGTCACAGTGGGTCAGAACGTGTGCGTCCAGCTGAGCGTTAAGTGTCACCCTTTGTCCTGGCTGGTGTGGCCCAGTGTTCAGAGAGTCAGCCTGTGCTCTGAGGGGCCTCAGGTTCAATCCGGTCAAGGGCAGGTTCATCCCGATTGTCCGAGCTTGTGGACAGAGCAACCAATCGCCATGTGTCCTCTCACACTTCCCTTCCTCCCTCCTTCCCTTCCTCTCTCTAAAAGGCGATGGGAAAAATACCCTTGGGTGTGGATTTTAAAAAGAGAGATTTCACTAGTTACTGGGAGGTCTGCCTTTGGAAGCTTGCCCTTTACTCCCATTTTCTCCCCATTCCCCCCCCACTCCCCCCCACCCCAAGCCTCTCGCACCCTCAGGTCCTTCAGGCACTTTCGGGATGAGTGCCTTTGGCTGGACAGAGGGAGATGCGGCCTCCGGGGACCTGGGAAGACGGGCCGTTCAGAGCGCCCAGGCTTCCGTCCTTGGCAGCCTGTGGGCTGTACTCCGCCGTGGACAGGGTGATGCACAGCCAGACCCCAGCGGACCCTGCGCACATTCCCACACCTTCCTGAGCGCTCCCTCCATGCTGGCTGCAGTCCTAGCCACCGGGGCCTCCTAGCTGTTCCGTCTCAATTCAGCCTCTTTGTGGTTTCCCCTCCATGACCAGTGCGGCGTCGTGAGTTAAGAAATCTGCCTAGTCTCGGTCACGGTCCTGCTTAGCGTCTCAGACACCGTGTCAGGGCTTCTCGCCAGGCGGCGGCGGCAGAGGGAGCGGTGTCCGTGTTCGCAGTGCGCCACCTCGGCTGTGCGGCGGGCACGGTAAGGACTTCAGTGCAAACTTGCCTCCTTGCTGGTATTTCATCAGTATAAACCGTGCGAAAGCTTGTAGCTGCATTATACTTTGTGTACTCTGTTGCTTTCTGTCTCGTTTTTAATTGAACATTAAGGGAATGCAGTGTTTATTTATTCATTTGTTGGTTAATCCTCATCCAAGGATATTTTCCCATTGATGTTTAGTGAGTAGAAGAGAGAAGGAAAGACAGAAACCCATTGATTGGTTGCACAAGCTCCAACCAGGGCCCGGGCCAGCAAGGAGCCTGCAATCGAGGTACAATGCCCGTTACCGGAATCGAACCCAGGACCCTTTGGTCCGCAGGACCATGCCTTATCCACTGAGCCAGACCGGCTAGGGCGAAGATGTGGTATTTTAATTCTAACTCTGCCAGTAGCTTTAGCTAGAGGCCTGTTGGCTATTTCTGTCCTTTTATGAAATGTTTATCACCAAGAAAAACGGGATTACATTTTCTTCTTCCAGACTGAGTGGCACAGTGGTTGGTTACTGGTTAATAATGTGGATTTTTTAAAGTAATGAAGACAAGATTGTTTGCTTCCAGCACATGGTAGCCAGGGTCTAGCCTGCAACGGAGGGACGTGCCCTTGACCAGAACGGTGATCCTTCAGTCCACAAGCCGACGCTCTATCCACTGAGCCAAAGGCTAAATTTGAAAATTAGATGGAGGGAGCATTCAATTTGTAGATCAAATTGTGAAGATTTGATGTTCTAAAAATATTGAGTTTCCTAATCTGTGAATATAGCTTTCCATTTATTTAGGCTGTCTTTTCTCTCAACAATATTTTATACCTTTCACCACTGTTTTTTTTTTTAAATGTATTTTATTGATTTTTTACAGAGAGGAAGGGAGAGAGATAGAGTTAAGAAATATCGATGAGAGAGTCATCGATCAGCTGCCTCTTGCACACCCCCTATTGGGGATATGCCCGCAACCAAGGTACATGCCCTTGACCAGAATCAAACCAGGGACCCTTCAGTCCCCAAGCCAACGCTCTATCCATTGAGGCAAACCGGTTTTGGCACCTTTCACCACTGTTCTTATTTTTAATGCTATTGCATCCTGCAATCACCATTATTTTCCATTTTGAATTACATAAAAATACAATTGTTTTACATTGACCCTTTATTTTGCGATCCTGATAAACCTTTTAAAAACGGTGGTTTTCTGCACACGTGACTAGTCTTCAAACAGACAGATTGCTCCTTCCTTCCCGTAAGCGCCATGCTGCCGAGGCCATCGCTGCCGCGTGGAGCGGTGGTTCCGCACCCCGGCCGGCCCTAACCGGTCCTTCTGTTTTTCCTTATGAAACAGTGAAGCTTTTCATCGACGCCCTCCATCAGGTGAGGAACTTCCCTGCCTAGCGTGCTGCTGAGTTTTACTGTTGAATTTTGCCAAATGCTTTCTTTTGCAAGATCGTGAGCCTTTTCTCCGCTATCACTGTCACAAACTGATTTTTTTTTTTAAGTATATTTTATTGATTTTGTACAGAGAGGAAGTGAGAGAGATAGAGAGTTAGAAACATCGATGAGAGAGAGTCATCGATCAGCTGCCTCTTGCACACCCCCTACTGGGGATATGCCCGCAACCAAGGTACATGCCCTTGACTGGAATCGAACCCGGGACCCTTCAGTCCCCAAGCTGACGCTCTATCCATTGAGCCAAACCGGTCTCGGCTGATTTTAATGTTAAAGCACTTTGCACCCCTGGCGTCAAACTCTTCTCACCACATAGCACCCTTTTTGCATATTGCTGGATTTGACTTGCTAGTGTTTTGTGAGTCTTCGGTACTCATGAAGGTTAGCGGTCTACAGTGTTCTGGGGTATTGCTTTTAAAATGCTCACAATGTCCCTCTCAGAAGCCTTCCAGAAGAGGCCTTGATGGCTGTCCAGTCTCCTCCGTGTGTGACAGAACTCGTCAGTGAGGTCGAGTCTTCCCCGCGGGAAGGCTTTTAAGCTGCTGATTCCATTTGTTTCACACTATCGGCTATTTGGGCGCTCTGTTTCTTGAGAGGAGTTGGATAATTTATTTCAAGATATTTGTCCATTTAATTTATTGGCATAAAGTTGGTCATAATAACCCCTTATCCTCTTTAAAGCAGTTTTGGTTCACATCACAGCAAAACGAAATGCACAGAACACACGCTCAGCCCCTCCCCCACCTGCACCGGGAACCTTGCTACCAGTGATGAACTTTTATTGATACATCATCACCAAAGCCCAGTCACACATTTCTATGCATTGTGACTGACTACAGCACACACAACAGTTCCCCTGCCCCCAGTCCTCTGTGCTGACTGTTCTCTCCCTCCTTTATTTCCATGGCTTTCTTGTTCCAGAACGGCATACAGCTGGACTCAGACAGTGAGTAGATTTTCAGGTTCGTTTCTCGCACTGAACATGTATTCAGGGTTTCTCCGTGTCTCTTTGTGGCTGATCTCTCAGTTATTTGAACACTAAGTAATGCCGTTGTCTGGATGTACACAGTTCCCCCGTTCACTCACTGAAGGATGTCTTGGCTGCTTCCAGTTCTGGGCAGTATGAATAAAGCTGCTATGAATGAGGTGTCTGAGGGAGCGTAGCTTTTCACTCCTTTGGTCATTACTGTGAAGCCTGATGGTTGGACCAAAGACCAGGGCTTAGTTTGTAAGAAACCGCCACACTGTACCCCAAGTGGCCGCGCCATGCTGCTCCCACCCGCAGGGAGAGGCCTGCTCATCCTTTTAACATCTGCAGACTCTAGGAAGGCTGCCTTCTTCCCGATGCTGGAGATTTGTGTCCTTTTTCTTTTGACTAGAGGTTTCCACTTTTGATATTCTTAACCCAGTTTTTGGTTTCATTAATTTTCTCTATTTTCATTTGTTTGTTCTGATACTCAGTATTTCTTCTAATTCTTTGCTCTAACTTGTTCTTTTTCTATTTTCCTAAGATGAAAGCCTGAAAGTCTAACTCACTGATTTTTAAACCTTTAACCCTTGTCTAACCTAGAGGCTTAGTGCTATGAATTTGCAAGGACTGCGGTAGCTGAAACTAGTCTTTGCTACGCTTTCATTTTCAGTCAGTTAAAAATAGCCTTTTGCATATATATTTTCTATTTTATTGGTTTGAGAGAGAGAGAGAGAGAGAGAAATATCGATCAGGTGCTTCCTGCATGCCCCTCATGGGGGATTGCGCATGTGCTGTGACTGGGAATCAAATGTCTGGGTTCATAGGTCAACACTCAACCACTGAGCCACATCAGCCAGGCAAAATCAGCCTTCTGATTCCTGCTCTGACCCACAGGGCACTGAGGAGGTGTGACTGGTCGACTTCCCAGGCATCTCCATTATTTTTATCTGGTTTCTAATGTGCTTCATGAGCTGAGTCTGACATCCCGGAAATACTGTCCTGGTTCATGTTTCAGGCGTTCCTGTGGATGGATGCTCCCTGTTACTGTGTCAGGTTGGTTCACAGTGTCTTTCCACCTGTCTTATCGGTACTGAGAGCGGTGTGGAAACCTCACACCTGTAGACGTGTCTCTCGGGAAGGTGGAACGGGCTTGCTGGCTTGTACTTTGAGGTTCTGAGGGATTGTTTCCTCTTAATGAACTGAGCCCTAACAGCCGTCCTTCTCCCTAGCGACACACTTTGCTCTGAAACGCCTTTGACTAACAAATACAGCTACTCAGATGTCTTGCAATTACTGCTCAACATGTGTGTACTTTCCCATCTTTATAGCCAATCTAACAATCTCCGCCTTCTACTAGGGCATTTGTTGATTTTACTTGGTTTAAATCTGCCAGCTTGCTGCTTTTTGTTTTTGATTACGTACCCATGTGGTCTTTGAAGTTGAAGGACTGATAAAAAGTTTGGGATACAGATATATTATTCACCAACATGTTCCTAATATGACACTTAAACTGCTTTGTGACTCAAGATTTTAAAAACTCTTTATATTTGGGCATGTAATACACACACAGGATTCCTAAATACATACCTAAGTGACATATAAATCTTGACCTCCCGATCCACCAACTCTGCCTGTGTGTTTCACAGGCAACTGAGTATTAGCTGCACATTCCTTCTGTTCAAACTGCTCATTCAAGCCTAGAAACGGGAAGTCCCTACAGTTAGAGCTGACACTGGTCACAGCTGAATCCTCGTTTATTCTTACCATGCATCACAGACCTGAGGCTCCACTACAGAAAGGTAAATAATTAAACAGATTCTTTATTTTAAATGTCTATAGTACCATAATTCATCAAAATAATTTACAGTAGTTAACCACCTCTTAAATATGATCTTATAAACAACGTGTGGATCCAGTCAGTTTGTTTAAAGTTAACTAGTCTGCTTGGAAGTCTTCTAAGAAAGGAAATCACGACATTCTATTCCATTAAAAGGGATTAAAAAGAAGCATAAACTAATTTGAATCGACTTAGCACTTTCCAGGGTATAATCCTCTGTATAAACCTGACTCTTTATATTGAAACTGTATTCTGATTTCCTTCCATTAAGAAATTCCTTAACAGTGGCCAAGAAATGACCTCGTCACATACTTCTTCGCTGCTGATGGTCCCTGGGGGCTCGATATAGACGTAGAGTGTGTCTGCTGTTTCACCTCTGCTGACCTTCCCAGGACAAGCTTCCCCCCAGCCACCGCATCCACTCAGCCTTCCAGATGCCACTGCTGAGAGGCGGAGCCGTCACAGATCGCCATAGCAACATAGCCTTTGTGACTCAGCGGATCCACCGCTTTCAGGCACTGTCCCACTGACACCTGGTACAGCCGATTGTTCTTCTGAAAAATGAAAAAAAGTGGTAACTTACAACACTTACTATCCAAATAACGTAAAAATGATACAGTGATCCAGAGATGTGGAGTACTTAACACACTGCGGACAGATCATAAGAATTATCACTTCTGCCGGGACCGGTTTGGCTCAGTGGATAGAGCACCGGCCTGAGGACTGAAAGGTCCCGGGTTCGATTCCGGTCAAGGGCATGTACCTTGGTTGCGGGCACATCCCCAGTGGGGGGTGTGCAGGAGGCAGCTGGTCGATGTTTCTCTCTCATCGACGTTTCTAACTCTCTGTCCCTCTCAATTCCTCTCTGTGTAAAATCAATAAAATATATTAAAAAAAAAAAAGAATTATCACTTCATATTACACAATGTTTTACAAAGTATCACTCTTTAAAAGGATATTAGATTGTAAGAACATGTAATAAATAACTTTTATGCGTGCCTTTCACATTTACGTAAAACGCTTTTGTACTTGTTCAATACAAACCAATCTGGCCCCTGGGTAAAGCAGCAATAAAACTCCTGGCCCGCGGTGTGGAAAGAGGAAGCACAGGAGGCTCCAAGCTCAGGGCACCTTCTACAGGGCAGACTGAGCCTCCCCCCTCCTCCCGAGCAAGTCTCACCCCAAAGGTCCACTGCTGGGATCCGCCCGACCCGTGGCACTTCATGAGTCGGGGTGGGTCAGATGATCGAGTCTCTGACATATCCAGGCAAAGGAGATTGCTTAAAACCAATTCGTGCTCTTCATTATAAATCCAGATCTAAGGAAGAAGAGAAAAGATCAAAACCCCAAGGCATATTACCCTCAGCAGTCAAAGAAAAAAAAATTCAAATTGGAAAAGAAGAAAACTCAGAATTATAGATGACATGCCATTACATTCAGAAAGCCCTTAAACTCCACCAAAACTGTTGTGCTTTACATACCAATAATGAATCCTCATAATGAAATTAAGAAAATAATGCCATTTATAATAGCAAATAAATAAAGTATCTAGGAATAAATTTAACCAAAGAAATAAAAGGCATACAATCTGCAAACTAAGACACGGATCATGTTTCCCTAAGCTAGGGAAACAGAAGAATAAAAAACAAGTGGAACTATATCAAAGCAACGAAGTTTATGCATAGCAAAGGAAAACACCATTTATGTTAAAGCAGTTTTGCATCCCTGGCGTCAAACTCTTTTCAGCACATATCACTCTTTTGGCGTATTGTTGGACTTGATTTACTAATGTTCAAGAAGAAACTTACTGAATGGAAGACGATATATGCAAACGACACATCAGATAGAGTTAGTATCCAAAAAATAGAAAGAACTCATACAACTTAACAACAAAACAATCCAATTTAAAAATGGACAGAGGACATACAGATGGACAACAGTGTTGGCGAAGATGTGGAGAAAGGGAGCCCTGGTGCCTGCTGGCGGGAAAGTAAATCGGTGCAGCCACTATGAAGACAGTAGGGAGGTTTCTCAAGAAATCAAAATAAAACTACAATATGGCCCAGCAATCCCGCTTTTTGGGTATTTATCCAAAGAAAACAAAAACTCTAACTTGAAAAGATATCTCAGCCAAAAGATATGGAGGCAACCTATATGTCCATCAATAGATGAATGGATAAAGAAGATGTGGCACATATATACAATTCAGCAATAAAGAATGAACCTTGCCATTTGCAATTACAGGGATGGACCTAGAGGGTATTATGCTAAGTGAAATAAGTCAGAGAACACAAATAACTCATGATCTCACTTAAATATGGACAAACAAGAAAACAGGAGCAGATCCTTAGATACAGAGAAGCGGAGGCTGCCAAGTGGAGTGTGTCTGTGGGGCGAGGGGAGAGGTGCTCTTCCTTTGCCATTTCTCACAAATTCACATAACTTTCATTCATTCTGTACAACTGGAACGGTTTGATAATCCTCTAAACAAACAAAATGCGGCTGTGATCAGATAAGATCCCATGTCTGCCTCCCTTCACTGAGGTCGCCCCTCAGGGACCGGCTGAGAACAGGAAGGCACCGCTCACCTGGTTTGGGTCACTGTAGTCACAGGCCTTCAGCACCACTAGGCCTCCCTTCTGACTTGGGCGGCTCTGGGCCACCAGACACTTGCCAGTCTGGAGGTGATAAAGCTGTAAGAGAAAAGAATGCTCGTGAAACCCAGCATCGAAGGAAGACAAGCACTAGAAGAGGAGGTGTGGGATGAAATATGAAAATATTATTCTAGCAGAATGAATTCCATGTCGTAAAAACATTTTATATTCCTAAATTCTAGCTTTGGCACAGAGGAGCATTACAGCAGACTTCAAGGTTACAGGCAATTTAACAACATATGCAAGCAATGTCACATGGAACTTCTACCTGAAGTTTCAGGTTTACTTGTCTCCTATAGGCAAGGAAGAAAATCAAACTACCATTTTAGCACTAAAAAATATGCTGGGGAAATGAGAACAAAGGGATAAAGCCAAGCAGAACTATGTAATTAATGTACTATACATGCTAAATGGAGGCAAATACAGTTTATAAATGCCACAGGAATTCTAAGAGCGAGATGCTAGGGGAAGAAAAGCACGCGTCTCAGAACAAGGAGCTGTGAGCACCAAGTGGGATATGCAGAAGGCGAGAAGAATGTAAGGAGGGATCACATGGGCATACACTGGTACCTAATCTTATTTTAGCAGAAAACACCTAATAACCTCCTGATGGTTTTTTAAATCTTAGAACAGAAGGGGAAGCTCTAGGCGGGACTCTGGCCCCGGAGTCTTGGCACTGCGGGAGCAGCTGGAGGGGGCGCCTTCTTTGTAGCAGAAGAAACTGGCGATGGTTATAGCACCAGACGGCTCACCAGAAGGAAATTCCGAGGAGCGATTCAGGAAATCGTAAACATTTCTGCCTAGACCCTCAACATTTAATTGTGAAGAAATTCCTAAAGGAACAAGAGGGAACATCTAAACAAATGTGGCTGGTCAGTGGGTTTCTGCTCAGTTCAGATCATCGGATATGAAATTTCAGCTGTGCCAACACTTAGACCCTAACCCACCTTCCTTTTGTCTGCAGCCAGTTCCCGGAGCTGAGGTCAAACAATACACAGCTGCCCCAAGTTCTCCTAATTATCAGGTTTCTGCCAAACACTCACATTTATAGCTACCTACTGAAGTCAGGCTCTTAACACTGGCAGTAAAGGATCACAAATAGGGAAGATATTAAACTGTCTAAGGCCTTACACCCAAGTAGAGGAAATTTCATAAAAACATAATGGAAGACAAGCTAACGCTTACATTAAACATGTTAGGTCTATAATGCCACTTATTATGTCATAAACATTAATGAGACACTCTGGTAAGAGGTCCTCCTTACCCGGCCGCGCTGGAGGACCTTAGGGCGTTTGGGCCCCCTGTTGATGAAGATGGGTTGCTGGGGCTTGGCGTTGGGCCCCGATACCTGCATCTCGGGGTAAACGTTGTCCAGATACCATTTAAATGATTTACAGCCCAACTTCCTCCTCAGTTCCACGCGCTCACTGACATTCCCATAGCTTCTTGTCCTCAGATCAGGTCTTAAGGAAAAATACTGCTCCTGAATTTAAAAAAGGAAATTGAGAAAAGGAATGGATCTTTTTGTTAAAATAAATATAATCAATTATATCTAAGGTTTAAAGAATTGAAAAAAAATGGATGAGCAAAAATATTTTTCATGCCTGTGTTTTCTTGATGTTAACAGAAAATGTCAGAAAATTTTTACACAATTAGTTCCATAATTATAAGACATTATTAACCTAACAACTTACAGGCTGAGTGCAGATATATGAGAATCCAGCTCTGTGTACCTGCCTCTGGAGTCCCCTAGTCCCTTACCCCCAGCCACCCAGGGCCAGCCTGAGGCACAGGCAAGCCTCGGATGGCGGTTTCCCAGCCGCCCAGGCCACCCGAGGCTCAGGTAACCAGCACTGGGCTGCGGCTTGCACTGCCGGCAGTGGCAGCAGCAGAGGTGTGATGGGGTGTCACCTTTCCTGATCGCCGGGCCACCTCCCGCCCCTGAGGGATCCAGGGCTGTGGTGGGGCAGGCCGGGCTGACAGACCCTCCCTCCAGTGCATGAGTTTTCATGCACCGGGCCTCTAGTGAAAGGATAAAACAAAAGGCATTATGTTCACAATGGATTATTTTTCACAATAAAAAGGAACTGATATATGGTTTAATATGGATGAAACTGACATCATTCTAAATGAAAAAAGATGGTCACAAAAGGCTACATGCTGTGAGAATGAGGCAGCCAATTACTGGTTGTCAAGGGTAGGAGGGGTGATGGGGTGATAAGATATTCTTAAAAATTGTTTGTGAATTATACCTCAATAAAGCTATTGCAAAGAAAATAATATTGCAGGTTGCATCTAACAGAGAAGATGACCGGAAGGATACGACATTAGCAGAGTCAAAGGAAAATTAAGATCAAAACAGAAAAGAGTGATCCCTAGGCAGAGAGAAGCGAGAGAAAAGGAACCTACGAGGAGATGGTCCCCCACAGGAATGTGCCAGAGCAAAAAGCAACCAAAGCCACCCCAAAGGAGGAGGGCCTAATCCTTCCTTCTTACCTTATATTCATCCAACCAAACGTGTGCCAGCCTCAAGGAGTTGTGTGTCATGGTGTCCTGGCCTTCGGGGGAACCATAGGGTCGTCTTTTCCGGAAAATGTGTCCGACTCTGGAGCAAGGGATGATGAAGAGCTTACCCCCACACATCCAGATCTGGTCAGAAGCAAAGCATGTGTCAATAGTTGCCTCACAGTGCTGTGAAGTCAGTGTATGGCTTATTGTGAAATTAATCTTTGTTACACAGCTGTTTGTAGGACTTTGCAAGATGCTTTATCTTAATAGATGTAACTATTCAAATAGAAGAAAGTCAAAAGCTGTATTTTTTATAATCATCTGTACAATTTTTTTAAAAAGTAAACTCTTAAACAATGTAATATTCTTTTACTATCACACACTGTTGTTTTGCTAGATTAAGAAACTTGATCTTCAGGACTTAGGGACAAGGAATGCTTAACAGGTGCTGTAATTTCAGTTTTACAGGTACTTTCTTATAAAACGTGTATATATGTATTTTTTTAAAGAAAAAAGTTGTATAAAATATATAGAATAACTCTAGTTAAGATATAAAAGATCTTGGTTTTGGTTTAAATTTTATTTTAGATTATGAGTTACTTTATACAGTTATTTTAATTTTTGTGGGGCTCAATTATCTTATTTACAAAATAAGACTGAACTAATGTCTATTATTCCTTTCAACTTTAAAATTCAAAAGATTATGTAAGGAAAACTGCCTTGTAAAAATACTGTGGTCAATACATTTGCAGAAATACAAACTGACATGCACAAGGCTCTGTGCTACTGTCTGAGTGTTGATTTGCGATCTGGACCAGGAGATGGGAGGTGGGTACAGGACTTCTGAGTTCTTTCCCTGCCCCTCTCTTCTTCCTCGGGTTGGAGGTACTTATATATGAAAGGGATTCAGTAAGCTATCCATGAGCTGATGAATAATGTCATATAAACTGGGCTACTTCTAAAAGTGAAATGGGAGAGAGGAAAGATGGCGGAAGAACAGATGGGAGGATTCTGAGCCCAGTCCCGAAGCAGAAAGAGAGAGCAGCTGATGGTGTTGAGCTGTGAGTGTTTATTAACAACCTGGGAGACAGCGAACCCCAGAAGAAACGGCTGAGGGGCCGCTGACAGCGGTACCCCGCACAGGAAGGCACCCACGCGGGCTGCATCCCTTCCCGGAGCTACCTGCCGGCTTGGACGGGGAAACCTCGCCATCTTGAGAGGAAGATAGGATCTTGTCAGAGGCCTGAATATCCACAGCCGCACCGACCACCAAGCAGCTGTGATCCCCAGAACGCGGATCCCAGGCGGCGCGAACACCCGGCCCCACAGGAGTGCCCCACTGCTCGGCAAGAAGAAGAGAGAGAACTACACAACCAGACATCCTAAATAATGGGGAGACCCAAAACCAGCCCGCATATGAAAGAAAAGCAGGCTTCACCAGAAAAGGAAGTAAATGAGCTAGAAGCAAGCAACCTATCAGAGCAAGAATTCAGAGTAATGATCATAAGATGGCTAAAAAGAATGGAAGACAAATTTGATAATATGAGTAAGAACCAAGAGGAAATGAAAAATGACATCGCTACTGTAAAGAACTCAATAGAAAGCATCAAGAGTAGATTAGAAGAGGCAGAGGACCGCATCAGCGAGCTAGAAGACAAGATGGAAAAAAATACCCAATTAGAACAGCTTCTGGA
Source organism: Nyctalus aviator (assembly GCA_036971965.1). Taxonomy (NCBI): domain Eukaryota; kingdom Metazoa; phylum Chordata; class Mammalia; order Chiroptera; family Vespertilionidae; genus Nyctalus; species Nyctalus aviator. The sequence continues at coordinate 68,368,368 of CM072930.1, read as the reverse complement.
AAAAAAAATTAAAAAACAGGAGGAAAGTCTAAGGGAACTTTGGGACAATACAAAACAAAACAATATTAGAATAATAGGGGTTCCAGAAGGAAAGGGAATTGAGGAAGACATGGAAAACGTATTTCAAGAAATAATGACAGAAAACTTTCCTGAGATAGAGAAGAAAAAACCCACACAAATCCAAGATGCTCGCAGAGTCCCAAGCAAAATGAACCCCAGAAAACCGACCCCTAGACACATTATAATTAAGCTGGCAAACACCAACGACAAAAAAAGAATTTTAAAAGCAGCCAGAGAGAGACAGAAAGTTACATATAAAGGAACCCCCATCAGACTAGCAACTGACTTCTCCACCGAAACTTATCAGGCCAGGAGGGAATGGGATGAAATATACAAAGTCATGCAAAGGAAGGGTCTGAATCCAAGAATACTGTACCCTGCAAGGCTATCAATCAAAAGTGAAGGTGAAATCAGGAGCTTCCCAGACAAAAACAGACTAAGGGAATTTATCTCCACCAAACCAGCAATGCAAGAAATGCTAAAGGGTCTACTGTAAAATTAAAGAAATAGAAAGCAAAGAAGGAACACAGGGGTATAGAATAAAGATGGCGTCAAATAAGTATCTATCAATAATAACCTTAAATGTAAATGGACTAAATGCTCCAATCAAAAGACATAGGGTAATGGATTGGATAAGAAAACAAGACCCATATATCTGTTGTCTACAAGAAACCCACCTCAGGAAAAAAGATGCACACAGACTGAGGGTGAAGGGTTGGAAAAAGGTTTACCAGGCAAATGGAAATGAAAAAAAAGCTGGGGTAGCAATACTTATATCTGACAAACTAGATCTCAGAGTGAAGGACATAACAAGGGATAATGAAGGCCACTTCATAATACTAAAGGGAGCAATCCAACAAGAAGAAATAACCCTGGTAAATATATATGCACCCAACACGGGAGCACCCCAATATATAAAAAAACTGCTGGAGGACATTAAGGGAGAGATTAATAGCAATACAATCATAGTAGGAGATTTTAATACCCCACTGTCACCCTTTGACAAATCATCTAAACAAAAAATCAGCAAAGAAATATCAATTCTAAATGACTCGCTAGACCAGATGGAATTAGTCGACATCTTCAGAACATTCCACCCCAAAGCCACAGAATATACATTTTTCTCAAGTGCACATGGGACATTCTCAAAGATAGACCACATTTTGGGACATAGGCAAAGTCTCTTCAAATTCAAGAAGATAGAAATCATATCAAGCATCTTCTCAGATCATAGTGGCATAAAACTGGAAATTAACTACAACGAAAAAAATCCAAAGAAATCAAACACATGGAGACTAAACAGCATGCTTTTAAACAAGGACTGGGTTACTAGAGAAATCAAGGAAGAGATTAAAAACATCCTGGAAACAAATGACAATGAAAACACAACTATCCATAATCTATGGGACACAGCAAAAGCAGTTTTGAGAGGAAAGTTCATATCCCTACAAGCCTATTGCAAGAAACTAGAAAAAATGGTAACAAATGATCTAACTCTACAACTCAAAGAGTTAGAAAAAGAGCAACAAGAAAACCCCAGTGTAAGCAGAAGGAAAGAAATAACAAAAATCAGAGCGGAGATAAACAACATTGAGACCAAAGAAACAATACATAAGATCAACAAAACCAAGAGCTGGTTCTTTGAAAGAATAAACAAGATAGATGGTCCTCTAGCCAGGCTAACCAAGAAACAAAGAGAGAGGACCCAAATAAACAAAATCAGAAACGAAAGAGGTGAAATAACAACAGACCCTACCGAAATACAACGGATTGTTACAAAATACTACGAACAACTCTATTCCAACAAACTGAACAACCTGGAGGAAATGGACATATTCCTAGAAAAATACAACCTTCCAAAACTCAATCAGGAAGAATCTAAAAATCTCAATAGGCCAGTGACTTGGGAAGAAATTGAAACAGTCATCAAAAAGCTTCCAATAAACAAAAGCCCAGGACCAGATGGCTTCACAGGAGAGTTTTACCAAACATTCAAGGAAGAACTAAAACCTATCCTCCTCAGACTATTCCAAAAAATTCAAGAGGAAGGAACACTTCCAAACTCCTTCTATGAAGCTAGCATCACCCTAATACCAAAACCAGATAAAGACAACTCAATGAAAGAGAATTACAGGCCAATATCCCTCATGAACATAGATGCCAAAATTCTCAACAAAATTCTAGCAAATCGGCTCCAGCAGAGCATCACAAAGCTCATACACCATGACCAAGTCGGATTTATTCCAGGAATGCAAGGTTGGTTCAATATCCGCAAATCAATAAATGTGATACATCACATAAACAAATTGAAAGATAAAAATCATATAGTCATATCAATTGATGCAGAAAAAGCATTTGATAAAATCCAACACCCTTTCCTGATAAAAACTCTCAACAAGGTGGGAGTACAAGGATCATACCTCAACATAATAAAAGCTATATACCATAAACCCACTGCCAACATCATACTTAATGGGCAAAAACTAAAACCATTCCCTCTAAGAACAGGAACAAGACAGGGATGCCCACTATCACCACTCCTCTTTGACATAGTACTGGAAGTACTAGCCATTGCAATTAGACAAGAGGAGGAAATAAAAGGCATCCAAATTGGAAAAGAAGAAGTAAAGTTATCCTTATTCGCAGATGACATGATATTGTATATAAAAAACCCAAAAGACTCCATTAAAAAACTAATTGACTTAATAAATGAATTTGGCAATGTAGCAGGATACAAAATCAACGCCAAGAAATCTATGGCATTTCTATACACCAACAGTGAACTTATAGAAACTGAGACTAAAAAAGCAATTCCATTTACCATCGCACCAAAAAAATTAAGATACCTAGGAATAAACTTAACTAAGGAAGTAAAGGACCTATATGCGGAAAACTACATGACACTGAAAAAAGAGATAGAGGAAGATGTAAACAGATGGAAGAACATACCATGTTCATGGATTGGTAGAATCAACATCATCAAAATGTCCATACTTCCTAAAGCAATCTATAGGTTCAATGCACTCCCCATTAAAATACCAACGGCATATTTCACTGACCTAGAAAGAACTCTCCAAAAGTTTATTTGGAACAATAAAAGACCCCGAATAGCCACAGCAATTCTGAGAAAGAAGAGTAAAGTAGGAGGGATCTCAATACCAGACTTCAAACTGTATTACAAAGCCACTGTTCTCAAAACAGCCTGGTACTGGCACAAGAACAGACATATTGATCAATGGAATCGAATCGAGAACCCAGTTATCAACCCAAATCACTATGCTCAATTAATATTTGACAAAGGAGGCATGAATATACAATGGAGCCAAGACAGTCTCTTCAATAAATGGTGTTGGGAAAATTGGACAGATACATGCAAAAGAATGAAACTAGATCACCAACTTACACCTTACACAAAAATAAACTCAAAATGGATACAGGACTTAAACATCAGACGGGAAACCATAAAAATACTAGAAGCATCCACAGGCAACAAAATCTCAGACATATGCCAAAAGAACTTCTTCACGGATACTGCTCCTAGGGCAATGGAAGCTAAAAAGAAAATAAACAAATGGGACTACATCAAAATAAAAAGCTTTTTTACAGCGAAAGAAACCATCAACAAAACAACAAGAAAGCCCACGGTGTGGGAGAACATATTTGCAAATGTTACCACTGATAAAGGTTTAATCTCCATCATCTACAAACAGCTTATACATCTAAATAAAAAGAAGATGAATGATCCAATTAAAAAATGGGCAATGGACCTAAATAGAATATTTTCAAAAGAAGACAGAAGGAAGGCCAAAAGGCACATGAAAACATGCTCAAAGTCACTAATTATCCGAGAGATGCAAATCAAAACAACAATGCGGTACCATCTCACACCTGTCAGAATGGCCAACATCAACAAATCAACAAACGACAAGTGTTGGCGAGGTTGTGGAGAAAAAGGAACACTCGTGCATTGCTGGTGGGAATGCAGACTGGTGCAACCACTGTGGAGAACAGTGTGGAGTTTCCTCAAAAAATTGAAAATGGAACTCCCATTTGACCCAGCAATCCCACTGCTAGGAATATATCCCAAGAAGCTAAAAACACCAATCAGAAAGGATACATGCACCCCTATGTTCATAGCAGCACAATCTACAATAGCTAGAATCTGGAAACAGCCCAGGTGCCCGTCAGCAGATGATTGGATCAAAAAACTATGGTACATCTACACAATGGAATACTATGCTGCCATAAAAAAAAAAGGAATTCTCATCATTTGCAGCTACCTGGATAGAACTAGAGAACATCATGCTGAGTGAAATAAGCCAGTCAATGAAAGAGAAATACCACATGGCCTCACTCATTTATGGGTATTAAAGAACATTATAAACTGACAAACCAAAAGTCAGATATAAAGACAGTAAAGCAACAAGCAGACTGTAAAATTACAGCAGGGACAGTAGGGAGATCTGGGGGGGATAAGAGATCAACCGAAGGACTTGTATACATGCATATAAGTACAACCAATGGACATAAAACTCAGGGGAGGGAGGGTATGTATGGGAGGGGGGGAGTTAAAATATGTACATAGATAATAATTCAATAAAAAAATATTAAAAAAAATAATAATAAAAAAAAAAATAAAAGTGAAATGGGAGCTATTACTAATTTCTCTAGGGAAACACCGTGAACCAGATGGTCTTGGGCAATTGGGAAATCATCCCAACTATATACAGCAAGACTATATTAAATGCTCATTAAGTCCTCTGAATTGATACCCAATCATTCATTTTTGAATTCTTATAAATAAAAGGCTTTTGTCCTAACCGGTTTGGCTCAGTGGATAGACCATCGGCCTGAGGAGTCAAGAGTCCCAGGTTGGATTCCAGTCAAGGGCATGTACATTGGTTGCGGGCACATCCCCAGTGGGGGATGTGCAGGAGTCAGCTGACCGATGTTTCTTTCTCATCCATGTTTCTAACTCTCTATCCCTCTCCCTTCCTCTCTGTAAAACCCAATAAAATATATTAAAAAACCATAGCCTTAAAATAAACAAACAAACAAATAAATAAATAAAGGCTTTTTATATGCTTTTAACATTCTGAATGGCTATTACCCATATCTGAGATGATGGCAAAGTAGGAATCATTAAGGGTAATTTCTTTTCTTTTCTTTTTTTAAGGGTAATTTCTTAATAAAGATAAAGAAAATTTACAGATAATACAGGATCATGGGTGAAAATTATATTTCATTATATACAAACAACAAAACATGCAAAAAAATAAAATTACCCGGAATGATATTTCCAAGTTTTCTCCTCCCCAGATATCCATGCCACTGTCATATTGCCCGAGTTCACTGAAGTAGCTTCTATTCATGGCAAACAGTCCTCCAGCCATTGTAGGTGACCTAGAAAAGGAAAATAATTACTGTATCAGGGGAGGGCAGTTAGGGATGACCAAGCAAAATAATTTATGGATAAATTAGCTACTCTTTCAACTATTACAAAACATGGCTTCTCTAAAATCAAGGGAGGAGCTGGACCACAGATCACTAGTGATCTACTAGACACCTGGTAAGTGAAGACTGTTTTCCTCGGTACCAAAAGGACTGTTTTTATTATAACCATTGTTGACAGAAATTATTTAATTCCTTTTGGCAATCTCAGAGCCACTGGGATAAGCATTGGACTCCAGGGCCTGTCAAGCTGAGACCAAACCCACCACTTTTAACTGGACTCAAACACATGTTAGAGCAGTGGCTCTTAAGTAGTGATTCTGTCCCCCAAGCAAACATTTCTCTAACTTCCGGAGACCTTTCAGCTGTCATATCTGGGTAAGGCTGCTACTGGCACTGATGGTGCCAAAGACTTTATCAGGCCCCAAAGGCCAATCCTGTCAAGCCCGAGAAACCTGTGTGAGTGAGAGGGAAGCGGACAGGCCTCTTTCCTGAAACTGGGCAAGTGATCATGGATTCTAATGTTCCAGCTGCCAGCGACAAGTAAAGCAAAGTCTATGCAAGAAGAAAACATCTCCCCAGGTATGAATATATTTCTATAATTTTTCATACACAGTGTTTGGGGCTAAAATAAACAAGCAAACAAATAACCAAGCAATCAAGAAGCTAAGAAAGAAAAACAAAAAACAAACTACAATAAAATAGATATGCAAGGGTGTCAAATAATAATCAGGCAGATATTTAAAAATAACTTCAATATGTTCAAGCACAAAAGATGAGCGTTTAGCAGATAATTAGACATTATATAAAAAGAAACCGAAGTTGTGCCTATCTGAAAAAAAACTGACAAAGACAGAAAGAAAACTTAAGCAGCCAATAAGAGAGATTAACTTCCAAGGAAACAAAGTAAGATTGCTTCTGATGTCTCCCCAGAAGCAGTGGAAGCCAGAGGTTTTAGAATGAAACACTCAAAATCCTGAAAGAATTATCTGCCAACCTAGAACTGGGTATCAAGCAAAATAATTCTTCAAAATAATGGTGAAACAAAGACCTTTTCTGAAAAAGGAGTTTTCACCAGAAGGTCCAAGCAAAAGAAATACTTAAATGTGTCTGTCAGAATGAGAAGACTCCTAAACAAAAATCTGCAGATGCAGAAAGAATAAAGAGTAACATGAGAAATATGTGGGCAAACCTAAACCAATCATGTTTTATAGGGTAAAACATATTTACACACACATATACATTTCAACAATGTGACTTGAGGAGGGATAACTGGAATATGAGCATTCTTAGCTCCTTGAATAGTTTGGAGGAAGTACCAATTTATATTACACATTGTTAAGTCAGGAATGTATGCTGTAGTCTCTAGGTTAGACACTAAAATAATCTACGCTAATAAAAGAGTAATATGCAAATTGGTCGGGATGCCCTCCCGGTGGGGCGACAAGGCTGGCAGGGGGGTTGGTGAGGGACAACCAAATGACTGATCAGCAGGCTGCAAGGGGGGACCAGGCTGGCAGTGGGGGGCAGTTGGGGGTGACCACACCAGTGGGTGGGGAGGATAGTGAGGGGCATCCAGGCCAGCAGGGGAGGGCAGTTAGGGATGACCAGGCCAGCAGAGGGGGGCAGGTAGGGATGACCAGGCCAGCAGAAGGGGGGCAATTGGGAGCGACCAGGGATAAGTTTGTGCAAACTGGGCATGTGCCCAAATTGGGAATCGAACCTGTGACCTCCTGGTTCCTGGGTCGACACTCAACTGCTGAGCCACACCAACTGGGCAGCACTCATAATTTAATGGACAAAGTAAACCAACACTTTTGCTTCTTAAAAAGAAGAAGGAATTATCTCTAAAAGGTTTTTCTCTCCTGAAGAACTGGTGGCGATACCCAGGAGAAAGCTTACTTTATCGGCGCAGCAGCTCCTTCCGGCCCTCCGAGCTCGGAAAGGGGAACCAGGTCCCATTTGAAGTGCAGGCCCCAGTTGAAGCCTCCACGCACCACAGGGGACGAGCTGTAGGCCAGCGTGTCCGCGCTGATGATGTCGATCACCGGGCACACGACGGTCCGCCGGTCCGCCCGGATGGCGGCCAGCAGGGGCTGCAGCCACATGACGTTCACCTCGCAGTGGCTGTCCAGGAACACCAGGACCTCCCCTAGGAGCAAACGGCAGCTTTACACACTCATATCCCGCCACCACTCCTCCGGGGCCCCGCTGTCCCTCTGCTGGGGTTAGCTGGGACTCATGTTTAGACTTTCCTCCCCTCCTTTTCTGTTTAAACCCACTCGAACTGAAGCAAATCGATAAAAAAATGAGAACCCCTCTCCGTGTCGCCTGCAGTCACATGCAGACTGAATTCAAGGCTTATGGCTTTTCTCCTACTTAATTCTACTCAAAGGCTGACTGCAAGCAACAAGATAAAAATTAGGAGTATTTGTGGGGAATGGCAAAATTATGCCATTCGAAACACTGTATTGTTACAGCATATTACGGAGAGCTTTATTTCTCAGAGTCAAATGATCATTTAGCTTTTTTCATTATGATCTGTCAGATATTAGCCAGTTTTGGGGCAGTCTCAGGTTCAATGTGACTATGTGTAATCTTACTGCATTTTGTTAAATTGAAAAAAGGTAACATTTATAGAATTAAAGAAAAACTACCAATACATTTCTTAAAGGAACACTGATTTAATTGACTTCCCCTCGCACTGATAATGGGTGGGGGAAATTCTGCCTTTCTGTATTTGATGACACCTGGCCGGCTGTATTTATGCTCTCTGGTCCTCACCCGGTTGTTCAGACACAGAGTTATGTGACTAACTCACTGTCATCATAGAGAAGATGGTATTTGCCTGTGGTATTTCTGCTATAAATAACTGAAATGGGATGATATTGGTGCTTTAGAAGTCAGCGGTCGCCACCCGGTGGTCTGTGGACCACTGGTGGTCCATGAGGTCTGAAAGGTTGGCAGTCGCTGCTTTAAGTGGTTCGTGTGAAATCTATAGCGAAACATTTCACAGGTAAATCTTTAGAATAAAAATGGTATCTGACGAGTCCGATTATCACTTAACTTCTAGGAATGACCAGGAAGTTATTGAAGATCTTATCAAAGAAACCCTTATTTCCACTCACATTTATCAAGAGGAGTTAAAAATGTCTAAATTTTTTAAAGAGTTATGAATATGATTTCTGTGTCCCTTAATCATAATAGTACATTCCAGGCAAATTTCCTAGCTGAAAGACTTCCCTGTTTCTGACTTGGGGTAAACTAATGGTTTATTTGGGCCGGAGGGTAGCAGTTATATTTTATGCCATGTAAATACATCATCCAACTAACTGGCAGCAGTACCTAAATTACCTTCATGATTTTGGGGGCCACACCCATGCAGATATGCAGTATTATGTACTAATATCTTTAAGTAAATTCATTTAACTTGAATTTATTTTAAAAGGACATTTTTTTTTTTACCAAGACCAGAAATGACAATCAGGATCACCAATCTTACAAAGGTAACCATAAGAAATACAATGGTACCAATATAATGTAACTGAAGACTAACCAGGTATATGTTCAGCAGAAGATTCTGAATTTGATACCTGTTACTTCTTTTTAAAAGGGTCAAGATAGGTGTAAACTGGAAAGTTTTTAAAAATATAGTGGTAGTAATGGAGACTTTCTCCTTGATAGACTTAGGAAAATTACCAGTAAAAGGAAATTTTTAAAGAAAATGTCTTTATAATTATGTAAGTCAACTTTTAAAATATGTTTTTACTGATTTTAGAGATCAAGCCCACAACCTGGGCATGTCCCCTGACTGGGAATTGAACTGGGGACCTCTTGGTTTATTGATCAATGCTCAACCACTGAGCAACACTGGCGTAAGTCAATTTTTCATCAAACAGTTTAGGAACATATATATTCTATTTTTAAAAAATTATATAACTTATGCTGCATTTTGGTTTGGCCTCTTCTGCTTATATACTAGTAAGTGAAGAAGATGCAAATATATTTGAGGGGCAGTAATTAACAATAGGGGCCTTTAAGAAAATAGGCCTGAGGACTCTGGAGTTCGCCTCCTTGTGGTCTGTGCTTTGGGACACAGGGTTGGAGTTCATCTCTCCCATGGGCAGTGCCCATGTAAGAACCATTCTCAGGCCTCCGCAGAGCGAGCAAAGGCACCAAGGACAGCCCTCCCTGCTCAGCACCACCCACAACACCCAATGCAAAGTCATACCTGTTGCATGAGCTGCTCCTATCATTCTTCCCCGAATTAATCCCTCACGTTTTGTATTTCTTATTAACTTAATTTTCCCAGTGAGGTGTTTTTGGACAAATTCATCTAATTCTCCTTTCAAATCATCTGAAAATAAAAAGTCCCATAATTATTCAAACCACATGAGACACATATAAAAACATTTCATAGCTACTCTAAGGTTGTATCTGGTACTTCCAACAACAAATTGTCAAGTAAATATAGAATCTTCTGTTTTATTTTAAAAGATTGTGATTTATCTGATAAAGTGAAAAAAGGGAAAGAAATGAAGGGAAGGAGGGAAAGATCCAAGATGGCTGCCCAGGTAAACACCTAACCGCGGCCGCACACAACAATTTCAATAAAATACAACTAAAATACAAAATGGACATTATCCAGAACTACAGGAAAGTCGACTGACTGAAAATTCTGTAACAAGAAGGAAAGAGAAAAACAGAAGGAAAAGCAGAGGAGCTGTAAAAGCCTAAGGTACAGAGACATGCTGCGCGCACAGAGAGGACGGAGCTGGAGAGGAGGGAGCGGCTGAGTGCCTGGCTGGCGTTCTCTAGCTGGAAGGAGATAAAAGCTCCAGATTGGGCCGAACCCCAGACCCGACAGCGCTGAACCCCAGTTCTAGGCCAGGCCCCGGGGACCCAGGCTCATACAGAGGGAGCCTGGGCTGTAAGGCAGAAACCCGGGTGAGCGGCGAAAGGAGGTCCTGGAGGCATGCACATTAGTGCAGAGAACGGGCGGTTGGCTGTGCCTCTGGATTGCCCTGGCGGGCAGGAGACAAAAGCTCCAGACTGCTCTGAACCCCACTTCCAACTGAACTGAACCCCAGGTCTGGGCTCATTGGGGGAGAGCCTAGATTGTTTGGTAGCAGGCGAAACTCGAGGGCACCTTTCTCTCAGAGGTGCCTGCAGTGAATACCAAAGGACCCTTAGGAACACTGAGACTCAGGAGCCTTATAAGGCGTGGCTGATAAAAGCCAAGGCTGTAGGCTCCACCCCAAAACTCTGCCCCATCCAAGCTGAACACAGAGACTTTTAAGGCTACCAACTCAGGGAAGCTGCAAAAATGGTGAGATAAGGAAACAGATCACAAACGAAAGAAATGGAAGACAAAAAGCGACTGGATACAGAGTTCAAAACCACTCTTATAAAGTTTTTCAAGAATTTCCTAGAAAAGGCCGATAAGACCTATGAGGATATGAAAAGGGATCAACTAGAAATAATAAGGGATCAATAAGAAATAATAAGGGATCAACAAGAATAAGGGATCAACAAGAAATAAAGAATAAATTGTCTGAAATAAAAATTATTATACAGAGTCCTAGAAACAGAATGGAAGATCGCAAGAACCAAGTCAAAGATTTGGAACAGAAAGAGTCAGAAGACACTCCTCCGCAGAAGCAAGAAGACAAGAGAATCCAGAAAGTTGAAGATAATGTAAGAAACCTCTGGGACAACTTCAAGCGAACCAACATCAGAATTATGGGGGTCCCAGAAGAAGAGAGAGAGCAAGATATCGAAAACATACTGAAAGAAATAGTGACAGAAAACTTCCCCCACCTGGTGAAAGAATTAGACTTACAAGTCCAGGAAGCGCACAGAACCCCAAACAAAAGGAATCCAAAGAAGACCACACCAAGACAAATCATAATTAAAATTCCAAGAGCAAAAGACAAAGAGAGAATATTAAAAGCAGCAAGAGCAAAGCAGGTAGTTACCTATAAAGGAGCGCCCATACAATTGTCAGCTGATTTCTCAACAAAAACCATGCAGGCCAGATGGGAATGGCAAGAAATATTCAAGGTGATGAATAGCAACAACCTACAGCCAAAAATAATCTATCCAGCAAAGCTATCACTTAGAATCGAAGGCCAGATAAAGAGCTTCACTAATTAAAAAAAAAAAAAGCTAAAGGAGTTCATCACTGCCAAACCAGAATTATATGAACTGCTGAAGGGGGTTTTTTCGGAAGAGAAAGTAAATGAAGATAAAAACTATGAACAACAGCCGAAACCGGTTTGGCTCAGTGGATAGAGTGTCGGTCTGCGGACTGAAAGGTCCCGGGTTCGATCTGGTCAAGGGCATGTACCTTGGTTGCAGGCACATCCCCAGTAGGGGGTGTGCAAGAGGCAACTGATCGATGACTTTCTCTCATCGATGTTTCTAACTCTCTATCCCTCTCTCTTTCTCTCTGTAAAAAATCAATAAAAATATATTAAAAAAAAACAACTATGAACAACAAATATGTAACTATCAACAAGTGAATCTAAAAACCAAGGGAATTAAAAAAAAAAAAATCTGATTAACAGCCAAAACCAGTTTGGCTCAATGGATAGAGCATCGGCTTGGGAACTGAAGGGTCCCGGGTTCGATTCCAGTCAAGGGCATGTACCTTGGTTGCGGGCATAACCCCAGTGGGGGGTGTGCAAGAGGCAGCTGATCGATGACTCTCTTTCATCGATGTTTCTAACTCTCTATCTCTCTCCCTTCCTCTCTGTACAAAATCAATAAAATATATATTTTTTTAAATCTGATAATATTAACTGGTGAATATAACAGAATCAGAGGTATGGAAGGGGAGTGAACTGATAATTCGCGGGGAAAAGGGGAGAGCAGGGTGTGGAAAGAGACTGAACATAAACTGTGCATGTATGGCTGAGGACAATGGGGGGTGGGGAATGGGCAGAGGGTGGGGTGGAAACCTGGTGGAGGAGAGCAATGGAGTGGGAGAGGGGGAAAGAGGAACATTTGTAATAATATGAACAATAAAGATTTAAAAAAAAAAAAAAGAACAAATGAAGGGTAGGAGTTGGAATACCAGCCAAGAGAAATACTTATCTTAATTATACACTTATTTATATTTTGCAACAAAATGGTACAATGCTTTGCATAAAAAATGTTTGAAAATGAATATCAAGTCACTATTCCACTGATAAATCAGATTTAAAACGAAGAAAATGGGATGTATCTTTTGTTTGAAAGTAATTTATCATGTCTTACTCCATTTCAGAACAATTGAGAAACAACTTCTATGGTCCCTACCAAAAACTATATAATAGCAGCAGTAAATGTGCCTTTATTAGTTTAGGGCTTCCTAAGGTGAGTAACTTCTGGTACTTAGTAGATCGCCTTTTGTTTGTTGATGGTTTCCTTGGCTGTGCCAAAAATGCAGATTGATGTAGTCCTGTTTAGTTTTGCTTCTTTCTCTTGCTTGAGGAGACTTGCCCATTACTAAGAGCAACATCGGAATTTACTGCCAATGTTTTCTTCAAGGAGTTTTGATTTCAGGTATTACATTTATGTCTTTAATTCATTCTGAGTTTTATTCTTATACTAGAGGCCCGTGCATGAAATTCCTGCATAGAGGGAGGGGTGGGGCAGGGGGGTTGTCCCTTAGCCCAGCCTGCAGCCTCTCCAATCTGGGACCCCAAAAGGGACCTTCATTTTTTCCTCCAGAAGTGTGGTGGAAAAACCTTAGATCACCTTCTTGGATTTTTATAACCCAAATTACCAAAACACTGCAAGTGGCAGCCTATAGGGGGCTTAGCCAGTGAGCTGTCAGAGAAGGCATTTACTCTCAAACTGGTTTGGCTCAGTGGATAGACCGTGGACCTGCAGACTGAAGGTCCCAGGTTTGATTCTTGTTAAGGGCATGTACCTTGGTTGTGGGCACATCCCCAGAGGGGAGTGTGCAGGAGGCAGCTGATCGATGTTTCTCTCTCATTGATATTTCCAACTGCCTATCCCTCTCCCCACTTCTCTGTAAAAAAAAAATCAAAAAAAAATCAGTAAAATATATTTTTAAAAAGGTGTATCCTCTGCAGCTCATGCAGCCCCTGGGTTGTGTTCACTGGGCTAGGGGCGTGTCCCTGCCACCGCATGGTGGCTGCACACCCCAGAGGCCAGCAGCCATTCCCCTGTGGAGGGTGCTGGGCTGGGGGCGTGGACACGAACCTCCACTTGGTGCCAGAACTCGGAAAGCACTGGGGGCGGGGTAAGGCAGGAACACCCCTGTCTCCAGCCCTACCATGGGCCCCAGGCTGGGGGCATGCAGGGACCCTGGGCAGCACGCAGCAGTGGCTGCCAGGGTGTCCGCACAACAGAGGCCAGCAGCCAGCCAGCCCCCCCGCCCCCCCTCGTGGGCGCCTGGCTGGCGGCGTAGACCAAAACCGCTGCTTCATGCGTAAGCCTTTGCAAGCCCCTGGGGGAGGGGCAGGAACATAGTGACTCCGGGATGTTCCCACCCCAGGCTGCTTGGTGCCTACATCCATAGGCTCCGAGTGGCCAGGCGGCGTTCTAGGAGCCCTGCCACTCAGGACCTAAGCGTGGGCCTACAGGACAGGAGCAGCCTGGGTATGGAGGACGTTTCCGTGACCCAGGCTGCTCAGCACTTGCATATGCAAATTAAACACCATCTTTGTTTGGGTTAATTTGCATATTCACTGATTAGCTGTGGGCATAGCAAAGGTACAATTTGCATGTTTCTCTTTTATTAGATTGATGGGATGAAAGGTGATCTAGTTCCTTTTTTTTTTTTTTTTTTTTGCATGCAGCTGTCCAATTTTTCCAACACCATTTATTGGCTAGACTGTGTTTATCCCATTGTATATTCTTACATCTTTTGTCATAAATTGACCACATAAATGTTAGTTTATTTCTGGGCTCTCCATTCTGTTCCATTGATCTATGTGTCTGTTTTTATGCCAGTACCATACTGTTTTGATTATTATAGCCTTGTAATATAGTTTGATATCCAGCAGCATGATTCCTCCATTGCTGTGGCTATGCAGGGTCTTTAGTAGTTCCATATAAATTTTAGGTTGATCTGTTCTAGTTCTGTGAAGAATGTCTTTTGTATTTTGATAGAGATTGCATTGAATACATAGATAAGTATAGACATTTTAACAATGTTAATTCTTCCCATCCATGAACATAGTATATGCTTCCATGTATATGTATCTTCTTCAATGTCATAATTTTCCAAGTGCAGGTCTTTTACTTCCTTAGTTAAAATTTTATTGGTTTTTATTGTAAAAAGGAGAGGGAGAAAAAGATAGAAACATCAATTATGAGAATCATTGATTGGCTGCCTCCTGCATACCTCCACTGGGAACTGAGCCCCCAGCCCAGGCAAAGTCAACAGTTACTCCCCTTTTCTCCTTCCTCCAGCCTCTGACAATCACTAATCTCTTTCTGTCTTTTTAAATTTGTCTATTCTAGACATTTTACATAAAAGAAATCACACAACCTGTAGGACTCAAACCATGACCTCCTTGTTCATAGGTCAATGCTCAATCACTGAGCCACTGCAGCCAGGCTTCCTTTGTTAAATTTATTCCTAGGTATGGGAAATAAATTTAATGCAATTGTAAGTGGGATTTTTTTTTTTAAACCAGCACATGAATTTAATGAAATTTAGGTGAAAGACGAATGGGAAAATTTGCAATGTGGGTGAATCAAGGTAAGAATAATGAAACCAACTGGTCAATCTTTACATCACCAAAAATGCAACAGATATCATGTGCTTTTTTCAGTTTACATTCAATGTTATTATGTATTGGTTTAATGTACACAGAATAGTGGTTAGATAACCATATACTTTACAAAGTAGCTCTTAAATATCTGAAGTATCCAGCTGGTACCATACATAGTTATTACAATATTACTGACTATATTCCCTATGCTGAACTTTACATCCCCATGACTTGTGACTACCAATCTGTCCTCAATCTCTTCCCTTTGCATGTCTCTGCCATTTCCTCCAGGCTCAACATGACTTCCTCTGTATATCCTTAGTTATAAGACTTCTGCTCAGCTAGTCTTCCTTTGGTTATTCAGGATGACTGTTCTGTAATCTACTTGTAATTCCAATTTGGTCCTGGGAGGCAGCAAGTGTAGCCATCTTGGAACAAATCCCAATGGAATTGTTTTCTTTTGGTTTGTTGTTTTGTTAAATCTCACCTGAGAACATTTTCCCAATGATTTTTAGAGAGAAACATCTATTGGTTGCCTCTTACACACCCCAGACCAGGGCCAGGGACAAAGTCTGCAACTGAGGCACGTGCCGACGCTTTAGCCATTGAGACAAATGAGCTAGGGCAGGATTGTTTTCTTAATTTCTCTTTCTCATAGTTCGTTATCCTATACTAGAGGCCTGAAGCAAAATGTTCTTGCAATGGGGGGAGGGTCCCTCTCGCAATCCAGGACCCCTTGGGGGCTGTCTGACTGCCTGCTCCCCCCGGAGGGGTCCTTCGCGCTGCCGCGGAGGGGGGAGGCTCCCGCCACCACTGCTGCACTTGCCAGCCAGAAGCCTCTCTGCCTCCGTGGTAGCACTAAGGATGTCCGACTGCTGAACTAAGCTGTCAGTTGGACATCCCCAAGGGCTCCCAGACTGCAAGAGGGTGCAGGCTATGCTGAGGGACCCCCCACCCTGAGTGCACGAATTTCATGCTTTGGGCCTTTAGTAGGATAAAAGCCTAATATGCTAAGTGACCATTTGTTCAACCATTGACCAGTGCTATGATGCTCACTGACCACCAGGGGGCAGATGCTCCTACTGGTAGGTTATCTTGCTGCTGGGGGTCTGGCCAATCAGGACTGGCCGAGATGTGCTGGACATGTCCTGGAGTGCTCCCACGGTCCTGTCCCGGCCCTGATTGTGCACCAGTGGGGTCCCTCAGCATGGCCTGCACACTCTCACAACCTGGAATCCCTCAGGGGATGTCGAAGAGCCAGTTTCAGCCGATCTGCACAGGCCAGGCCAAGGAGCCCCACCAGTGCACAAATCCGTGCACCAGGCCTCTAGTTGGTGTATAAAAATGCAACCAATTTCTGAATAGTGATTTTATTTTTTTTATTTTTTTAAATTTTTTTATTTAAAAAAAATATATTTTTTATTGATTTTGTACAGAGAGGATAGAGAGTTAGAAACATCGATGAGAGAGAGTCATCGATCAGCTGCCTTTTGCACACCCCCTACTGGGGATATGCCCGCAACCAAGGTACATGCCCTTGACTGGAATCAAACCCAGGTCCTTCAGTCCCCAAGCCGACGCTCTATCCATTGAGCCAAACCGGTCCCGGTTCTGAATAGTGATTTTATATCCTGTTACTTTGCTGAATTCATTTATCAGTGCTAGTAATTTTTAGGGGAAATCTTGAGGGTTCTGCAAATGATAGTTTTATGTCTTCTTTTCTTTTTCTTTTTTTCCTTTTTAAAAAAAAATATATTTTATTGATTTTTTACAGAGAGGAAGGGAGAGAAATAGAGAGCTAGAAACGTTGATGAGAGAGAAACATTGACCAACGGCCTCTTGCACACCCCCTACCGGGGATGTGCCCGCAACCAATGTACATGCCCTTGACTGGAATTGAACCTGGGACCTTTCAGTCCGCAGACCGACGCTCTACCACTGAGCCAAACCGGCTTCGGCTATGTCTTCTTTTCTAATTTGGATGCCTTTTATCTCTCTTTGTCTGGTTGCTAAGGCTAGGACTTCTAAACTGAAGAAAAGTGGTAAAAGTGGACAGCCTTTTCTTATTACCAATCTTAAGGTACATGCTTTTAGCTTTTTACCATTGAGTATTATGTTTGCTCTTTTTAAAAGATAGGAAAAGGAGAAAATTTTAAGGGCCAAGTTTAGATAGCAGTTTGGGAACAGATTACAAAGGTAATGCAGTTTCTTCAAAATTATCCCATAATCTTTGGACAAGTATTTATTTGTGGTTGGCTCCATTGCAATTGTATGCATAGGATTCTCCCATCCACCACGCATTGAAGGGTTGGCCTTGATGATGTTGTCAATACCACAGGGAACAATAGCCTAGACCCTACATTACCAGCGATAACATTCCTTACCGAAGTCACTGCTGTCATCCACCAGGATGATTTCATGGAGAAGCCGGGCTGGGGTGCGGTCTAGGACACTGTGCACAGTACGCAGCAAAGCAGACAAGGCTTCATTGTAGAAACAAATAACAACACTAGCGACTGGCAGATCTGTAGGGTATGCCTTGTCTTTACAGCTGCAAAGATGAATGAGAAAAATTCCAACAATTCAAAAGGTTCAAATGTTTTACATTATTATTCACTAAACCTTAACTATGACCTTATTCTGCATTTTCCTTGCGCTGTAACCATTTTTTAAAAAGCATTTAAGGAAACAATGTGGTTTCTTACATTTGTTAATAACTTCTTCCTCTGATGTTGCTACTCTGCTTATTTTAAACATTTTAAAAACTTTATTTTTTCTTTTTTGGTACATAGGTTATATAAAATCACTGCCAAGTATTTTTAAAATATATTTTTATTTATTTCAGAGACGAAGGGAGAGGAAGAGGGACAGATAGATGGAAACATCAACGATGAGAGAGAATCATTGATCTGCCTCCTGCAGGCTCCACAATGGGAACTGAGCCCACAATCTGGGCATGTGCCCTGACTGGGAATCAAACCATAACTTACTGACACTCAACCACTGAGCTACAATGGCCGGACTCATTGAAAGTTTTTAATGCAGCATTTGTAAGTTGATATTCAGCTTCTCCTCAGTGAGGTCTCAAAAAGGAAAAATAAATATAAAACTTGTATCTGAAAATTTTATTTTTTACTCAGTAATAAAAAGACGTTTCAGTAAGCTATGATATATATCAAGATAATGGAAGAGCTTCCATGTAAGTACCTAATAGTTAGGTGGCTTTATACAACAACAACAAGACCACCAACTTACAGATCGAATCCAGAAATCCACTCTCTTTTGCACGGCACAGAGCGCCCTTCCATTGGCTGGGCCCAGCCTGCTCGAGCCTCTTGCCACTCTTTTTTTTTTTTTTTTTTTAATATATATTTTAATTGATTTTTTACAGAGAGGAAGGGAGAGAGATAGAGAGCTAGAAACATCGATGAGAGAGAAACATCGACCAGCTGCCTCTTGCACACCCTCTACTGGGGATGTGCCCACAACCAACGTACATGCCCCTGACCGGAATCGAACCTGGGACCTTTCAGTCTGCAGACCGCCGCTCTACCACTGAGCCAAACCGGTTTCGGCCTTTTCACTCTTCCACTACGGCTAAACCGAACCATTTGGGTCCCAAATGGGTGACAAACTATATACCTTTATGCCTCAGTCTGTCCCCCTACTCCCTTGCATCACTGCTCAGTCATCAGTGGAAACCTTCCCTGACCACTCAAGTTTGGGGGCCCCATTTCACTAGTTTCCATCACAGCCATCATTCTTTGCTACTACAATTATTTCTTCTTCTTTTTTTTTTTTTTTAATTATTTGTTTCTTTATTCCCCCTGCTAAACTTGAAGGCCTGTGAACCCAAAAATGTCTGTTTATTTTTGAAGCCTAATACAGCGTCTAGCAAACAGTAGGTGCTCAAATAATCTGTATGTGGAATGACTGACCAACTATCTATAATAATAAGCATGTAATATGCTAATATGTAATTAGAACAGACAGCCAAACAACCTTCCGGACATCATTCCGAACCTCTTTCGGGATGAAGCCACGGTGGCGGGGGCTGAGGCAAAGACAGTTAGGGATGATGAGGTAGACAGGCAAGCAGTTAGACGCCAGTGGTCCCAGACTGCGAGAGGGTGCAGGCTGGGCTGACCCCCCTTCCGCCCTGTGCACGAATTTTGTGCATTGGGCCTCTAGTAAGAATGAAAGCCTTTGACAAAACTAAAATACTGAAAACAGAAAAGTTAGCCAATAAGTTAAATTCTTCACTGATGTATTGGATTCATGGCTGAAAGGAATACATTAACATTTTTAAAAAACTTATGCTCAGACCCTAGCTGGTTTGGCTCAGTGGACAGAGTGTCAGCCTGTGGAATGAAAGGTCTGGGTTTGATTCCAAACAAGGGTATGTGCCTGGCTTCTGGGCTTGATCTCCAGTAGGGGACGAGCAGGAGTCAGCCAATTAATGATTCTCTGTCATCATTGATATTTCCCTCTCCCTTCCTCTCTGAAATCAATAAAAATATTTTAGAGAAAACAAAACAAAAAAGCTTATGCTCAGGTTATATAATTACATACAGTTGGCCCCTCTCTTCTTTCTCCACATTATTTTAACTTTTAAAAGGGACACAGCAAGTTCTAGAATTTTATTGGTAGAGTCTCAGCCCCTGTGGATTCAAATGTCATCAGAGTAGATCTCTGGCTTTAGTTATCCAGTATCCAGATAACAAAGCCTAACACACAGTATTAATTCCACCCTCAGACTTCTTCCACTGGTACTGACAGCACTGTGCCACTAAACTGATTAGCAGAACCCCAGAGGGACATACGCTGCATTCCTTGTATCTGGCACATCTCTGTGGTAGCCCAAACGGTTGCTAATAAGAAGATTGAAGGCATGCTTCTGATACCCCAAGTCTCTCAACTCCTGATCACGTTCATTAAAAATCATACCTGCAAAAGAGTGAAGTTACAGTCAGTGCATGAAATATGCAAAAGATTACAATTACTGTTATGTTATGATCTTAAGAAAATCTTGACTTTAAATTCTTATAACCATGTAATAGCCATGTTTCTCAATCCATTTTTGAAAAAGTAAATTGAGGTTAAAGCCAAATTTGTATCAATCCAGCTCAAAAAGCAAATGCAACTTAACCATAAATGACATCTTCTTACTATTCATAATCTTAAAAATATCTTCAAAAGAAAAACTTACCTCTGACCAAGAAAAAAGGAAACTTAATGATTTTTTCCATAAAAGCAGTAATAATTGAACAGGCCCCAGTTACAGACAAGTTCTTACATAAACCCCTTCCCTAAAAAAGACTTAATAAACTTTTCTATAAAGTCATTGGTTCCAGGCTTAATCAGCATCAGTCAAGAAAGCCCTCGCAGGTCCCTTAATGTAACATCCCTGCTGTAATATTCTGCCCAAAATCTTACCCTGACCTTTGCTTCCTTTCTCCCAGGTCAAGCCTTTAGCCTCTCCTCAAAGAGTGACTCCCTTGCAGCAGCACTTCCCCAGAGCTGGTCATGAAACCTAATTCCACTGGACATTAACAGATCTTAGGAAGAAAAAAAGGACTCTCTGGACAAATAAGTCAGGGAAAAACAGGGTTTTAAAAGTCAAGTAGTTTCTTTCATGACAGGAGAACTCGGATCCTGCACTGATGGTGATGTGACCACCCACCAGGAGTCAGAGGCAGAAGGCAGCGTTCCTCCTCAGTTAGCTGACCAAGGACCGGAGTCCCCACGCCCACCTTGGGAAACACTACCTCTTTATCCACGTGCTTGCGGGAACTTTTAAAGTTGGGGCACATCCTTCATTAAATACAAAAGAACAGAGCTCTTTTAGCATTCTGTATAAGGACGAAAACTCCGTGAGAGCAAACTTGTTTGTTACAGCAGCCTATAACAACTGTACACAAATTTTTGTTTGAACACCCATTTGCAATTCTTTTGAGTATATGCCCAGGAATGGGATGAATTGCTAGGCCATCTGTAATTCTATGCTTATTTACTGAGGAACTCTTTTCCACAGTGGCTGCGCCATTTTACATTCATAGAGCAGTATCTGAGGGTTCCAATTTCTCTACATCCTCACCACTTATTACTTTCCTTTTTAAAAAATTATAACCATCCTAGAGGATGTATCTCATTGTGGTTCTGGTTTGAATTTCTGTAACAACTAATTATGTAAAACATCTTTTCATGTGCTTATTGGCTATCTTCTTTGGAGAAATGTCTATGAAATTGGGCTATTTGTCTTTTCATTCTTGAATTCTAAGAGTTCTTTAAATATTCTGGATAATGGACCCGTGTTAGAAATATAGTTTGCAAACATTTTTCACCCATTTTTTGGGTTGTCTCCTTCACTTTCTTGGTAGTATTCTTTGATGTTACAAAAGTTTTTAATTTTGATGTAGTCCATTTTTTTTTCTTTTGTTGCTTGTACTTATGGTGTCATATTTAAGAAACCATTGCCAAATCCAAGGTCATGAAGATTTCTTCTAACGATTTCTTCTAAGGGTTTTATAATTTTAGCTCAATATTTAGGTCTGATCCAATTTGAGTTCATTTTTATATACCATATGAGGTAAAGGTCCAACTTCATTCCTTTGCATGTGAATATGTAGTTGTCTCAATGCCCTTTGTTGAAAAGACTATTCTCTCCCCGTTAAATTGTGCTGGCACCTTCTTTTTGTTGTTGTTGTTAATCATCACCTAAGGATACTTTCCCATTGATTTCTGTAGTGGAAGGGAGGGGAGAGACTGGAATACCCACGGGCTGCTTTCCACTTATGCCTCAACCAGGGCCAGGGATCAAGCCTGCAACCAAGGTATGTGCTCTTGACCAGAATTGAACCTGGAACCCTCAGTCCAAGGACCAATGCTCTATCCACTGAGCCAAAGCAGCTAGAACCTTGGCACATTTTTTTTTTTAAATCAACTGACTAGAGCTGCCATGGGTTTATTTTATATTTATCAGCCATCCACTAATCTATATCTGTGCCAGTACCACAGTTTTGATTACTATAGCTTTGTAGAGGTTTTGAAATTAGGACATATGAGTCATCCAACGTAGTTCTTTTTCAAGATTGTTCTGGAGACTGCTAAATTTCTCAAACAAGCTGCAGCTGATGAAAGTGTGCCCCAAATCTATCAATAAAAGGCCCAATACCCAGCACTAGCACCCACCATGTCTTGCTTCACAGCTGGGCCTTGCCTGGGCACCTCCAAGCCCAATACAAATAGGAAATAGCAGATCCCTCTGTAGCTCCTGCTATGTGACCCTTGGAAGCCCTAGAGCCAGTGCACCCAGTGGACAGCTTCGGACCACAATTCTATCCACCCACGAGTGATAGACTCATGGGGGCAGACTCTTCTTTAAGGAAGAAGAAGAAGAGAAGATAAAAATACGAACAATAAAATGGCAACAAATACTAGTACATATCTATCAATAATTAAATCTAAACAAATCAAATGTACAAGAAATCTAATGAACAAAATACACTGGTGAATCAAATCAGCACCAAAGCCTTACTGAAGCAAACCCTGCTCCACAGGGATGTTTCCTGCATAGCAGCTCTCTCTCTGTAGTTGCAGCTGGTCCTCACAGCCAACTGGCTTGAAGGTCAACTCTTCCCAGTGATGCCAACAGCAATTAAGGCTCAACTACAAGCCTGTGCACACAGCACACACAGGGGCGCACCTAGAATGCCCAGCTCAGGTGACTGGGGAGATTGAGCCACTGGGCCCTACAGGACACCTACTACACAGGCCATTCTACAATTCCAGGAGACACAGTAGCTCTACCTAGTACACAGAAACAAACACAGAGATACAGCCAAAATGCAGAGACAAACATGTCACAAATGAAAGAAATGGAAGCCAGCAAACTATTAAATACAAAATTGAAAACCATGGTTATAAAGTTACTCAAGGATCTTCATGAGAATTCCAAGGATCTTAGTGAGAATGTCAAAGACATGAAAAAATGAAATTTTTTCAGAAATTAAGCATACACTAAGTGAAATAAAGAATAATTTACAAGGATTCAATAGTAGAATAGAAGATTCTGAGAATCAAATCAACTATTTGAAATATGAGGAAGCAAAAAAACACTGAAATCAGGAGAGCAAAAAGAAAAAAGAATCCAAAAATATAAAGTGTAAGGATCCTCTCACTCCAAGCACACCAACATTCGCATTATAGGGGTACTAGAAGGAGAAGAAAGAAAGCAAGGTATTGAAAATCCATTTGATGGAATAATAACAGAAAACTTTCCCTACCTGGTGAAAGAAATAGACTTACAAGTCCAGGAAGCGCAGAGTCCCAAACAAGAGGATCTGAAAGAGGCCCACATTAAGACACATCATAATTAAAACACCAAAGGTTAAAGACAAAGAGAGAAACTTAAAAGCACCAAGAATTCAAGGGAGCACCCATATGACTGTCTCAAAAGAAACTTTGCAGGCCAGAAGGGAGTGGCAAATATTCAAATTGATGAATAGTAAGGGTCTACAACCAAGATTACTCTACCCAGCAAAGCTCTCATTTAAAATTGAGGGTCAGATAAAGAGCTTTACAGACAAGAAAAAGCTAACAGAGTTCATCAACACCAAACCAATATTACATGAAAGGTTAAAGGGTCTTCTTTAAGAAGAGGAAGAGGAAGAAGAGAAGATAAAAATATGAACAATAAAATGGCAACAAATACTAGTACATATCTATCAATAATTAAATCTAAACAAATCAAATGTACAAGAAATCTAATGAACAAAATACACTTGTGAATAAAATATAGTCAGAGACATGGAAGCATGGAACAGACTGATGAATCTCAGAGGGAAAAGGAAGGGAGGGCAGGAAGAGGCCTATCTTTGTCTTAAGTAATCCCTGTCCATTGTTTCTGTGCATCTAGGCTAATACACTTTTGAAATGCCCCCTATCAGACCTCTCAAGAAAGCACATAATCTTAACTACCTGAAATCGAATCCCTGAGTTGCTTTTCTTCCACCTCTATATAATCTTTCTTACATTCCCTCCTTAATTTCTAATGCATAAGACACTGCAAACTGTATTTTTAGAAGCATTTATCTCTATCCATTGAGACCCTGATCCCTCCTTTTGACTCAAATAAATTTTTATGAAATACCATAGGCCCGGTGCACAAATTCTTGCAAAATGGGGGCCGATCAAGGTTGGGCTAGTAGGGGGAGGGGCAGTGGGCAGTTGGCCAGCCAGTCCCACCCTCGATCGGGGTGAGAGGGCAAGAGGGGGCCAGGCTGGCTGGTCAAGGGGAGGGGCCGTAGGATGGCCCCCAACTGGGCTGATTGGCCACCATAGTGCGCATCAGAGCAATTGGTTGGTCCGGTCGTTCCATCATTCTGGTCACTTGGCTTTAATATATACAGACTAGAGGCCCGGTGCATGAAAATGCATGCACTGGAGGGGGCATCCCTCAGCCCAGCCTGTTCCCTCACAATCCAGGAGCCCTCAGGGGTGGGAGGCAACCTGGCGATGAGGGGAAGGTGACGCCCCATCACACCTCTGCTGGCCTTGGACTGCCCTGGTTACCTGAGCCTCGGGCGGCCCTGGGCTGCTGGGCAGCCGCCATCCAAGGTTTGCCTGTGGCTTGGGCTGGCCATGGGTGGTTGGGAGACTGAGGGGACTGGGGGACTCCAGAGGCAGGCAAATAGAGTGTGCCTGCTGCCCTGGCAGGCCTGAGAGGACTGGGCATTACCATCTTGTGGCTGTGGGTGTTGCGATCTTTGGGGGAGGGGGGGGGCAATCAATTTGCATATTTCCTCCTTATTGGCTGTGGATGCTGTCATCTTTGCAATGGTGTGAATGTCAATTAGCATATCCCCTCTTTATTAGATAGGATTTCTACACGTCTGAACATTTCTTTATGCTGACAGGCTCCACCTTAATTTTAGAATCAGCTTTTCCATCTCTTTAACAAAGGCTATGGGGATTTCAATAAAGTTTCCATTTGATCTGTAGCTTGGCTTTGGATAGTACTGACATCTTAACAGTTTTTAGGATTTCATTCTATAAACCTACATATTTAGATCTGCTTTTATTTTTTTCAGCAATGATTTGTAGTTTTCAGTGTACAAATCTTGCACCTCATTAATTAAATTTATTCCTAAGTATTTTATTCTTTTGAATAGTATCCTGCTGCCAACTTGTACAAAAATACAACTGGTTTTTGCATGTTGATCTTGTACCCTGTAAATTTGCTGAATTCATTTATTAGCTGTAATAGATTTTTTTTGTATATTCTTTAGGAACTTTTTGAGAATTTAGTTGTTCGGTGAGGCAATTTGGGTTTGTCACTTCAAATAGCTACAATTCTCTCAGTGCTTCTTTCCAAAGCAAATATAATAAACCCAACATTATTTCTGAATAAAAGTTTTACCAAAATAATTATGAATAAGAATTTTTCCCACTAATACTCTTAAAATGTCTACATGGCTATTTGAAAAAGATTAATGTATTTTATAAAAATTGAAGTATTAGCTTCTATTTCCTCATATTTTAAATACTTTTTTAATTTCCTGTATTAAAAAAATCATTAAATCCTAGAAACTTATTTTATTTTTTTGAAACTAAGATACAAAAATGTTTTAACATTTCCTTTACATTCTATCTTTCAATTTCTTGAAATACTATTTTATGCTTCCATGATAAGATCAAATTCCTTTTAAGTTTTAAAGAAAACCAAAATGGCTCATTTATCTCTTAAAATAAAGCTTGCTAAAACCACTACTTGAGAATTATAATATTCAAAAACATATACAGCCTATTCTTGCTATTAACTTGAACAGAATTTTTGAAGAGAAAATCTTGTATCTTGTACTCAGGTTTTATAAAATTCTATATTAAATATTTACAGCAACTTAATTCATATAAGCAGAAATTAAACATAAGTAATCTCAAATTATTTCTCAACCCAGTGGGTTTTGTTGTTTTAACTAATTCTGTGACTTAGAGTCAAACATGTTCCCATATTAAATAATTATAGCAATTAAAATCCTTCCCCATAGGTTCCACTGTCTTTCCAACCCCTTAATTTCTCATTTCCTATTCTGGATCTTACTAGTTTCTCCCAGTCCTCATAAAGTACTGAAGTCAGAATTGGACATATTAGAATATAACTCCCCTCTAATTCTACAAAAACCATAGACCTCAGCTAGTTCATGAACAAAATAAACTGGTGTGTGTGTGTGGGGAAATGATACATTTCTGCTCCCCCGAGCAACACACAACTTAAAGAATAATTAAAACTTAAACCTCCAATGATTAAATACAATGATTAAAAAACATGCTGCTAGCAAAAATCAAATACACTTACCCAATTCAGAAGAGAATTTCATGTTGCCTTTTTCTGCATCTTCAATATGATTATCTACCACATCATCAATCTTGTTTGCTTGGAACTGTAATTCTAATATTCGATTTGGACCTCGGGTAAAACGGGGATAGAATTTTTTGGGGAAAGGCCCATGGGGCCCAGACCCCTTGATGGGCACATTCTTAAGTGGCTGAGTCACTTCACTGAAGTTGAAATAAACAAAAAGCAAAACCGTCCAGGTTGCAGATGTAAAAAGGCATCCATAACAGAAATATCGAACTGTGATGCTTCCCATCATAGACCTAGCATAGCTGAGGGGCCATTTTCAGTTTCCTGAAAGAGAAGGATAGTAAGTCAGACACTTCAGGATATCTGTAAATCTTCCACCAAGTTCATATTCACTGTTTCTCAAACCACCAGTGGCACTTCTGAGCTATTTACTTAGGATCCCTAGGCATACTATTAAAGATTCAAATGTAAGAAAATGAGAATAGCCAAATTAAAAAATAAATGCAACAATTAAAAACACAGGCCAATGAATTAATGCTCAGAAAACCAATGACAGCAAAATAGCTGACCTATTCGCCTGCTCATGTTAATGGATACTGCTCCACCTTTGTTCTGGATTGCTTTCAGTGTGGTGTTTTTTTTTCCAGATTCTAACTTTTAATGAGGGAAATACCAGTCCAACATGTGTCATGACAGTACATCTAAGATCCCTTCCAACTATAAAATTGTAACTTTTAATCCCAGGATCTTAAAATCTGTTATTAAAAATAAGCAACTAAAAAAATAGTTCACTTTCTAATCAAAGATTAAACCTACCCTAATGCCTACTCTAGATTAAACAGTTACATTTTAAATTTATAACCAAAAGCATTGTGGACGAAAAGGGGCCACATGCTAACCTGACTAACTCAGGGAAGGCCTGCATAGTGGTCTTGCAAATAACCACAAAGGATGGTCTGAAATTAAAACCTTTAATTAAAAAGCAGTTTATAGTGGACTGGAGGCCTGGTGCACAAAATTCGTGCATGGGTATGGTCCCTGGGCCTGGCCTGTGATCAGGGCCATTTCCCCGGGCTGCCCACGGCCAGCTCTGCCCTCCCACCTCCACCCCCCACCCAGAGTTTACCACTGGCCATCGGGTGGTCAGAGCCTTGGTGGGAGAGACACCAAGAGATTGGCCATTCCCTCTGGCTTGCCGGCCCCACCCCTGCCTCGGGTTGCCCCCTGTTTGGGGCAACCCTTGGAATGGGGGCCTTGGCCTGGCACTGCCAGCATCCCCTGTCACCCACCCATGGTTCCCCATTTCCCATTAGGTGATGGGAGCCGAGAGGTAGTCAATGCACCTCATAGTGACGGGTCGCAGTCATTCTGGTCATTCTATCTTTAAGGTCAATTTGCATATTACCCTTTTATTATATAGGATTGTTATGTCCTAGGCCAGTATCTCCTGACAAAGATCAGCTTAGATCTTTCCTGAGCCTGTTGTCTTTTTGAATCTAAGGTAACAATTTTGGAAAGTCAGAACTACTTTTAACTTCCCTTTTTCTGGACCCCTCTGGGCACAACAAAAGGCACCAGGGTAGAGACTACAAATTCCTTCATTGTTATTGTTATCATGTTAATTGTGGACTGTTATCTATCCTGTACCCACCTATGTAAAAGAAGCATGGTGTCTATCATTTCATTTTTTATCCAATCCTAGAGGTTTCCTGGCTTTGCTTTCCCTCACTAATCTATCACCAATAGATTTCCTGTAACCCATTTACATCTCTACCTTTGATGGTAAAATAGGTGAAAAACCACCATTCTGAGAGCATTATCTCAATTTGTTCAGCTTCTGCTTCCCAGCAATTGTCAACAATTTGGCTCAAATAAACTCACAAAAATTCTTTACAGATATGAATGTTTTCATACAGAGTTCAAATAATTCTATTTCCCCTCTCCTTATGGTGTCCTATAAACATATTCACTATAAAAGAACATTCATAGTTCTCTGTCTCTCTCTCTTCTACTCTCTCTAAAAATCAAAGGAAAGGTGTCCCTCCCTCTCCCAGGTATTTTTCTGGGAGGCCACCAAGTTGGTTGCCCTATTTGAAAAAAAATAAATAAATAAAAAATAAAATAAAAAAATCAATGGATAAATATCCTCGGGTGAGGATTAAAAAACAAACAAATAACATAGTACTGAAGTTTTCCTCACACTATTTGGTCTTCATGAAGGCCTCACAAAACTTCCCGAGGAATTCTTTGTAAAGAGACCAACATACATACAAAATAGTCTCACAGAAACCCTAGGTAAGTAATGTACAAATAGAAGAATTCCACAAAGCGATATTAACATTATTCCTTATTTCTACAGTATGAAATAATTGTAGAAATAGTAGTATTACCACCACTCCAGATCCAAACAAAGCAAATCAGCATTAAGTCCAACTTCAAAAATTAAGCTGTTTGTACTTTATGCTGTAAGTCTATTAGATGGTCGGTAAATAGCTCAATTCTTACCAACCGAGTAGTTATTTTACCACATGTCAATTCAAAGGCTTAAAAAACAAACTAAACAGCCGAAACCGGTTTGGCTCAATGGATAGAGCATTGGCTTGGGGACTGAAGGGACCCAGGTTCGATTCCTGTCAAGGGCATGTACCTTGGTTGAGGGCATATCCCCGGTGGGGGGTGTGCAAGAGGCAGCTGGTCCATGACTCTCTCTCATCAATGTTTCTAGCTCTCTATCTCTCTCCCTTCCTCTCTACAAAATCAATAAAATATATTTTAAAAAAACAAAACAAAAAAACAACAACAAACAAAACAGCAGCACCAAACAAAAACTCTCCACTACAGTAACACCACAGAAGCGGGAAATGACTGCAGCTCAGAAGGAAAGTCAGGCACCTGAAAGTGCTGTCCTGCCAGCTGTGAGCAAATGAAAGAAATGCAATAAAAACAACTGCTTTACTTAGAAGTAGAAGAAAATATTCTCTAAGCAATGTGAATGGAGCCATCAAAGCAAGTAAGACAAAGGTTACAAAAATGTAAAGAATAGAGACATTTAGGTGAAACATTAGATTTTGAAACTAAAACATATTCTAAGTTCCTAAAATATTCACTTGAGAGTAGGCAAAAACAAACAACATCAAAAACAAAAGCACTATTTCTTTAAAAGGCCATGGAATTCTGAAGTTCAATACTAACTATACAGGCTGCTGATTCCAATAAACTATACATCTAAGGAGCCAATCCCTTCTTCAATGCTAAGGGGTAAAATAAGGCAGGGAAGAGCAATATATAATGAGATTTCTACTTAGTTTTCCTCAAACCATTTTAGGCCTTCCCATTTCCACACTGCCACCTGAAACCCAAACACAGAAGGGAACCTTGCAGAGGGACAGAGAAGCAGCCAGAGGATAGTAATCAAGGGCTATTCCATCAAGCAGCTCTGTCCAATAGATGGACGCTCTGACATCAATTCACATCTTTTCCTTTACCCCAGTCCACCAGCTTGGTGGGCAATGTCCAGAGCCCTTCAAAACCCATCTTAAAATTTCTTCATTCATGTTCCTCCTATAACCTTCACTCATATTCTATTTAAGTAACCCTGCCCCTACCCTGATTTCATCATCATGTGGAACTCACCTAATAAATAACCTCTTAAATCTTAACTTAAAGCCACAGTCTGACCACTACCCTGACTTCCCAGCGGGGTCATTCTTAGCCACACTGATACTACTCTGCACTTCACCGCTGGCAGAGTCCAGACATTGAACCTTCCCTTACTCAAACAGCTTATACTTCTCGTTTCTGTGTCCAGGTACACATCCCTTAATGTCTTACTTCTTTCCCTATTTGCTTGGAACATGCTGTATAAGATTAGAAAGTGCTAAATGCTAAGGGGTAAATTAGGGCAGGGAAGAGCAATATGAAGTGGAAGAGTGTGAAATTTAGGGAAGATCTCACTGAGAAGATGATACTTGAATCAAGGCCTGAACAGAACAGTAAGCACTGCAAATACCTGGGAGAGAGCTATCCCTGCAAGGAAGCAAAAGCAAAGCCCCTCTAAAGTTAATGTGCCTGTGGGGTCAAAGGTTTTGCATCATATAGACCACATGCTCTGGTCATAAGACAATCACAGAGGTTAAAAACCAATCAATGACAAAAAAAAAAAATAGAAAAAATGAGAAACATATAAATGTAAATTAGAAATTATTTAGAACCAAATAGTGAAAATACTTTTCAAAACTTATGACATAAAGCAAACACCAAATTTAACTGTCTAAGAACTTAAAACCTCCAAACGAAAATCAAAAGCTGAACATTTAATCTAATCTGTGCTAATGAAATAATGAACCCAACATCTACAAAGTCTGTTTGCTATTCCTTCCATAGGCAATTACCTAGGTCAAAGCAAATGTTTAAAGGTTAGTTGTAAATATTTCTCTTTTCCACGTCCAGCACGGCTAGAGAGCGGTCCAGTTCCTAAGTAGAGGCGGCTGGGGATTGAGTAAGTGAAAGAAAAAGACACAGAGTTAGAAGGAAAAAGCTGGGACCAGGTGGGACCACTGCCCTTTTCTGATGAAGACAAGGACCCAGAGTGCAGGAAGCCCAATGCCTTTCAGCTGCTCCACAATCCTCTGCACTGCAATTCAAAATATTGAAAGTATAAGGAGCATGACTGAGTTTGTTTTGAGGTGACACATAACATCCGAATCCCCCTTTTTGTTTTAGTAATTGCATTTTAGGAATATGATTGGGCTGAAACTGGATTGGCTCAGTGGATAGAGCGTCAACCTGCGGACTGAAAGGTCCTAGGTTCGATTCCGGTCAAGGGCATGTACCTTGGTTGCGGGCACATCCCCAGTGGGGGATGTGCTAGAGGCAGCAGATCAATGTTTCTAACTATCCCTCTCTATAAAAAATCAATAAAATATATTTTTTTAAAAACTTTAAAAAAAGAATATGATTGGCTTTTTCCACTACTGAGTGACATCCATTTGCCAGATTTTATTAGGTTTAAGTCCTTGGGGATTTACCCCTAACGCTGGCACAGGGAGGTGGATCACACACTGGGGCATTGCTTCACACTTGGTGAGCCTGCTCTTGGGGAATACGGAGCTCCTTGCGCAAGGCAGAGGCGTTCTGATGATGTGGGGCCTGCGAGGCCTGTGCCACGGACAATGGCGTGGCCTCCTCTACTGAGGCAACAAGGCGATCTGCTTCCTCACTGCCGTCAGCCAGGGACGGGGAAGGCCAGCAGGGGATCTCATATGGCCAATAAAACAAGGAAATTGTCTTTCTCAAACAGCCTTTTGAAGGCTGAAGTAAATGAAAGAGTTCCTCTGAATTAGTGTGCCCTATAGTAGCCGTTTCAATAACTTTGGCCATATTTACCACATGGGCACTGTCACTATCAGTTGATGGGCTCCATAGCAAAATCTGTCAAGGCATAAATAAGAGCTTGTGTTTCTACCATTGTGCTGAAATATAAGGGGTTTGAAGGACCTTTGCTCCCTTGCTGCAGTAGATCCAGCCTTTCCAGGACTGGATCCACCTGTAAAAATGATTAATGCCTGAGGTATAACATCTCTTTCAATGTGGCAGCTAATATCATCCCCTGTGTTAGAAATAAGGCGAGCCCCCCCAAGTCAGGGGTCCTGGTAAGGGTGCGCACACATGGTTTGGAAGTACACGCACACCAACATTCTTTGCTCTTGGTTGGAGCTCAGGCACACAGTCTTTTGTGATTGGCTAATTCAAAGGGAGGGGTTGGCCTTTGCCATTTCAAAATGGCAGCCCTCGGTGGATCTGCAAGCCATGCAACCAACATGGCAGCTGCCAACTCATGCAGTCAAAAACGGTGGCTATCTAAACTGTTTGACAGAAAAGATGATTTGTTTGTTCCCACACCTGAATGTAGGCTGGTATTTTTATGAATATTCATTTAATTTAATTATCCAATTTAAATCAATCTGCCTAGGTTATGGAGCGTAAATGACATTAAATTTTTGCAATTAGTCTTTTAGTAACTTTATATAAGCTTTGTCAGGAAGGCAAAAAACACAAATTACTTTTCTTTTTTAAATACATTATATTGATTTTTTACAGAGAGGAATCTAGAGGGATAGAGAGTTAGAAACATCGGATGAGAGAGAAACATCAATCAGCTGCCTCTTGCACACCCCCTACTGGGATACATGCCCTTGACCAGAATCAAACCTGGGACCTTTCAGTCTGCAGGTTGATGCTCTATCCACTGAGCCAAACCGGTTTCGCTCTTACTTTTCTTTATAAGGCCTAATATATTGACTTCTAATTACAGTGGTGGTTTTTTTTTTTAGACATTTGAAGGAAATATTTTTTCATTCCCTTCCAGAATAATTTTCAGGCCAGCTTTTAGTTTCAAATTTTAGGTAGCAAGTTAAATACTTAGCATTTCTCAACTTAATAATACTTTATATTTTGAAGGATACATTTCAAATAAAATCAAGGCATATTCAATTAACTGATTAAATTCTACCCTCTAGATTTCATAAGAGGCATACGCAGATTAATATTTCAGTATTATGTCATTTCAAAATATTTACAGGTAAGTTTTTATCATATGATTTAGAAACTTCGAAGTCTTCAAGTTTCCAGCGGCTCTGGAACACCAGGCTCGAGGCTGGCGAAAACAGGCCTGGCCAACCCACTTGACTTTTAAAAGGACCATAATTCTTTCTGCTGGGGAAGTCAAGAAGCAAACCTGTAGCCATTCAAATGCAAAACTATCACTCTTTTCTCAGAGGTCACTGTGGGTGGGGAAACGTTGGCCCAACTGGCTAATTTAAAAAGACCATTTTTTCTTTTCCTTAGAAATTGCCTTAGAATTTTTTTTGGGTCAAATCTGCCACCTTTCTGAGGGGAAAAACCAGTCTTTGTGTTTTTTTGTTTTGTTTTTTAACCTGTTAACTGAGCGGGACCTATAAATACGTCAAACATAAACACTATCGGGAACGGATAGGACATATGAATACATCCTTGAAATATATGTTGCGCCCTGAGAGAGACGGTATATATTTTTTGTAATCTTTTAAAAAAAATATATATTTTATTGATTTTCTTACAGAGAGGAAGGGAGAGAGAGAGAGAGCTAGAAACATCGATGAGAGAGAAACATCGACCAGCTGCCTCTTGCACACCCCCTACTGGGGATGTGCCCGCAACCAATGTACATGCCCTTGGCTGGAGTCAAACCTGGGACCTTTCTGTCCGCAGACCGACGCTCTACCACTGAGCCAAACCGGCTTCGGCTGTAATCTTTATAATTGTTTGTAAAATTTATAATTTTTTAATTCGATGTTTCCATTTTTTTGTTGGTATTCTTTTCTATTTGTTTGTAATTTTGTATTTTCCTTTATGCTTTATATATAAATAAATGAAAAAATAAATATTTCATTTATTTTAATTAAGTATAAATAAAAAAATAATATAAAATTACATCCACTGGGTGTGACGTATTGACACGTCCTAGTGAAAGAGTATGCGCCTGTTGTACATTGCGTAATTAAAAAGGGAACTCCCCAGTTAACAGGTTAACATATTTTATTGATTTTTTACAGAAAGGGAGAGAGTTAGAAACATCTTTGGGAGAGAAACATCAATCAGCTGCCTCTTTCACATATCCCACTGGGGATGTGCCCGCAACCAAGGTACATGCCCTTAACCGAAATCGAACCCGGGATCTTCCAGTCTGCAGGGTGACACTCTATCCACTGAGCCAAACTGGTTTTGGCAGTCTTTGGATTTTATCCTGTACACTGCAAAGAGCTAAGCTCAGCTCAAAAACTCTAAAATGTCCCAAAATCAGACAGTTGTGCGCATTTGTTTTAAGCTAGCTTTTCTCTTTACACATGCAGAAATCCCAGTCGCATTTCTAAATTTTGTAAAACTTTTAAGTCACTAGCTGGAAAAAAAAGCATGACAAATATGAGACCTTTTAAAATGGCTTTCTGGGGAGGGGCTTCCATATTGGATCACCACATGTCTCCCTTCCCCCGCCTCCTTCTTGCTTTGGGGGGAAATTCAATAATGGTCTGGCATCTACTGTTTTATTTTTATTTATTTATTTATTTTAGGGAAAAAGATTTAAGATAAAGAATTATTGGCAGTTGTTGAGAAATTCCTTTAATCGTTTCTACTTGGTTCAGCATAGAACAAGTAGCTAGAGCGTCCAACAAATGAAATATGAAGTCACTTTCGGCCACTGCAAGCAAAACCTTTTGATAGATCCTCCCTTCCTCCAGTTGATGGACAGACGTAAACCCCACCTGCGGCCAGACATTCCTGA
Source organism: Nyctalus aviator (assembly GCA_036971965.1). Classification (NCBI taxonomy): domain Eukaryota; kingdom Metazoa; phylum Chordata; class Mammalia; order Chiroptera; family Vespertilionidae; genus Nyctalus; species Nyctalus aviator. The sequence goes on along the minus strand of CM072930.1, from coordinate 68,333,438 downwards.
GCTCTGAACCACCAATCAGCACCTGCCAAATACCCTAAGCCCCCGATTCCTAAGTCCCTAGGTCCCTAATCACCAATCAGCGTGTGCTGAGTGCCCTAAGCCCCGCCCCTTATCCTTAAAGGTGCTTGTACCCTGGCCCTCGCTCTCTTATGCCCTTCCCTCCAATAAAGCCAGTGTGTGTCCTGCCATCCGGGTCTCTTATGCCCTTCCCTCCAATAAAGCCAGTGTGTGTCCTGCCATCCGGGTCTCCGGCTACCTTCTCTATTTAATCTATCACCTTTCTTATCCCGCTCACTGTGATGCCTGTCCTGCTCCCGCTCATGATATAGGTAAATCTTTATCAGGTGGGCTCTTGACTGCGGGCACAGGAGCAACAGGCGAAGGCGGAGGAGGCGGGGGGGGGGGGGGGGGGGGGGGGGGGGGAATTTTTAGGGATTCGCACCCCTCCACTGTAGGCGGTAAAGCCATAGCTACGCTCTGCTTAGACATTCTTAAACTTCCTGTGCTGGACCATAGGAATCTTCTCTGGACCTTCTGCTGTGTATCGATCATGCAACTGCTTTCCGACTTTTTCCCACATTTCATCAACAAAACAAGAAATCAAGAATCTGACTACATTTTGAGCCTAGTTTTAAGCATGTGAGAATTACCCATGTTTTATGCCCAGCTAATACAACTTACAACCATGGCTCCTTACCTTACTTCTTTAAATCTGTTATGCGGCGCACTTTTTGGAGGGATCCCCTGGCCTGGCTTTACTTTTGTGAGTAGCCCTGTACTCATTCTCTGTTCTAGGGCACCAGATGTAAATATTTCTCTCTTTTCCGCGTCCGGCGTCCGGCGCGGCTAGAAAGCGGCCCAGGTCCTGAGTAGGGATGGCTGGGGATTGAGAAAATGAAAGACAGACCCAGAGATGGAAGGAAAAAGCTGGACTGAGGCCCTCTTCTGATGGAGAGAAGGTGACCTAGAGCTGATACAGCTGTTTATTTTATACCCCAAATACCAGGAAGTTTTACTAAAAGTAAAGAAGAGGAGACCAATCTAGGGTGGGCCTGGGTGGTATTCATTCCTGATGCTTGGCTAGGTTTACATAATAAAACCCACCCCCAGGCACCAGGCTGGGCTGAAGGTCAAGCTGAGGACACTCCTGCCTTTTGGCAAAGTTTTTCCAGGGCGTGGCTTTGCCCACCTCCTGGATTCAGCTGACAATTGAAAGAAATGCCCTTGTGCCTTCTCAGGTGCTCTCCTCAGTTAGTTAATACTAAAACTAGAGAACAAATTCTTTCAATAATAAACTTGAATAGTTCATTAAGCCAAAACTTCAGCAGTTAGATATCACTGTAATATATTTTTCAAAAGGTAAATGAATAAAAGGAAAACCAGTTATTGGACATGAACATTCAGGGAAACAAGGCAGTATGGTTTTGTTTTTCCTTAGTCATGGTCTTGTGGCTGCTCAGGGACGGCTGTAAATTGAGAACTAGGATTTTGCCAGGGAAATACAGAAGAATGAGGAGAGGTATGTGCAATGTGCTGATTAGAATGACAGACCACAGGGCAAAGCCAGGCAAAGAGAAATGTAAAAGGTGGAAGAATGGAACAGGATGAAAACTACGGATGGGCTAATGGATTAGAGGTCCTGATGTGGCTGAATAATTGCTGAAATCATGTTATCTAAGAGAGTGATCTGGAAAGACTGAGTGCTGTGGCTGGAAAATGAGCTGCCAATACTCAGACTGTGGAGAGGTAAACTAGTGATATATCCTTTCCAGATTCAGGAACCAGAGATGTCCTAAGAACAATCTGTCTATACACACCTGAAAATCAAACTTATTATTGCTAATGTTAGCATCTACTGTTGTTATATAGAAAATGTGCCGTGACACACTAGGTCACAGAAGTCTAAAGTGTCATGAGATCTCAATCAATTTAAAGCCCTGCATCACTATCAGTTTAGAGTGAGGGTATTTCTCAACAGCACAACAGTCTGAGCTAAGACCCATTTCAAGATGCTTTTCACAGTTAGTTTCTCTTAACAAAGAATGCAGCATACACCAGCTACTAAATTATGCTCCATAAATAGTTAAATTATGTCACGTCCACTGAGAAAATTCAGGTTATACAATGTTACTCTATACAGGATACTTTAAATCAGAGGCTGCCAACAGGTGGTCTGCGAGGTCCAAAGGTTGGCAACCACTGCTTTAAATCAGTCCATCAGTCTTCCAGTATATTTAGTCCCTATAGTCTATTAAATATACTGAAGAAGCCAACATTTTTCTTCTGAAAAATAATGAAATAATCCTAAAGGAAAGGCTAATATTTACCACAGTACAAGCTCTATATGCCGGACACCATGAAAGGTGCTGGGGATTTGTATTTTAGGCTCTATCACACTTAAAAAAAATAAAAATCAGAAATTACAGACAAGCAGAAAGTTAAAAATTAACAACCACCTGAAATCTCACCACTATTAATGTTTTGCTGTAAATTCTACTACTTATTTTTAATCTCTCTATATTAGTTATAAAACGTTATACCACTATCAGCACTTACTGGAAAATAAATTCAATGAACTCAGGTTAGTGGTATTATGGGTACTTTTCTAGTTACTTTGCTTTACTTAAAACATTTTCTACAAAGAACATATTTATGTCTTTAACAAGGCAAAAAAATTCTTAAGAAAAAACTTCCCAACTTAAAAAATATCAGAACAGATTAAAGAGGATTAAATGTTAAGGTTTGAATCTCAGAAACAAATGGGGATTTTAGCTAAAAGGAAATATTTTAATCCCATTAATTTGTCAAAAATTTAAGAATAAAATCTGACAATAAAAAAAGAATAAAATCTGAACAATGAAAAGCATAATTTGAAAAACTGTTTTTCTCCTATGAACCACTAACTAGTTTGAAATCCGTGTGCCTTTCACTGTTCACCGTTTTTTTACTACAAGACTAATGCAACATTCTAAACAAGACAGCGATCATTTTCCTTTAGTACAAAATAATTTTTATAATATTTAATGAAGTTTAAAATATCTACCTTTAAATGTTACATTTTTACCTTTGAGTAGTTCCAGCTATTTTCTCATCAGGATACTCTCTATTAGAAAACATTTGTCAGGATTTTCCATAAAAGACACACATTTGGATTTTAATTCAACTACAGTCATGTGGGTACAAATACTGATTTACGACAGTGCCCTTCCTAAATACCCCTGTGAAATTACCAGGTGATGACAACACAAAAGCACACATTTTTTTTCCTCATTTGTTACCTACCCTGTAAGACTAGAAGAAAACATTGCCACCAACATCTTTCATAATTACAAATAAGAGATTACTGAATTAGAAAAGGTTCAGAACAGATTCCAGACATTATATGCTCTCCAAAAATAATCAACCCTTTGACATTCTCTGATACTTATGAATCTCCTCTAAGAAAATCTAAGGAGAACATAAACCTACATAGTGTTTCTATTTTATAACTCAAACGCAAAGGAAAACTGCATGCTGATATTGATGGGAGAGAGAAGCAAAATTAATTAAATGCTAAAACAAAAACAAAACAAAACTAAACTAAAAGAACAGACATGACAAAGCACCTAAAATAACCAAACTTGGGATATCTACTTGGTCAGTGAATATGGGCTGGGAGAGGCTAACCACTACTCTTTAATGCCATGTCTGATCAAATGCACAAGCAGAAAAGGAGAAGCTCTCCCTGGTTAAGACAAGGAGAGGACATAAACACTTACTTCATGGAATCCGTAGATCGCAGATCTTTCTAACCATACATTCTTTTTTTTTTTTAATATATTTTATTGATTTTTCACAGAGAGGAAGAGAGAGGGATAGAAAGTCAGAAACATCGATGAGAGAGAATCATCGACCAGCTGCCTCTTGCACACCCCCTACTGGGGATGTGCCCGCAACCAAGGTACATGCCCTTGACCGGAATCAAACCTGGGACCTTTTAGTCCGCAGGCCGACGCTCTATCCACTGAGCCAAACCGGTCCCGGCTTTCTAACCATACATTCTACTAAAATATTTAATCTGCTTTATTGGTATGCCATATTTTAATAACTCATTTCTGACCTCATGCCACTCAAGGAAATGCCCTGACTGCACCTCCATTTATCTAAACAAAACAGCTCATAGTATGTCAACAGACGGGTCATAAAATCAAATGTAACCAGAAGACACCCACCCAGATAAATGAGGAAAAAGAGAAAAAACATAAGAGCAGAGGAAGTAACAGGGCGTGTCCCTCACCTAAAGAAATCATCTGACCCAGTGATCCCACTCCTAGGAATACATCCTAAAGAAAACCAAAACACCAATCAGAAAGGATGCATGCACCCCTATGTTCACAGCAGCACAATTTACAATAGCTAAGATCTGGAAACAGCCCAAGTGCCCATAGGTAGATGAGTGGATAAAAAAGCTGTGGTACATTTATACCATGGAATACGCTGCAGCAGTAAAAAGAGAATCTCTTACCCTTTGAGACAGGTTCGACGGACCTGGAGAGTATTGAGCTAAGCAGAATAAGCCAGTGAGAGAAAGATAGGTATCACATGATCTCACTCACATGTGGAAACTAATGAACAAAATAAACTGATGAACAAAATAGATCCAGAGACACAGAAGCACAGAACAGACTCTGGGACCTCAGAGGGAAAGTGGAGGAGGGAGAGTAGAGGGGAGGGAAGAGATCAAAGAATTTGTATGTATATATGTATAACCCATGGACACAACAAGCGTGGGGCGGGCTAGAAGAGGTCAATGGGGAAAAAGGGAGATATATGTAATACTTTCAACAATAAAGATTTAATTAAAAAATTTTAATTCCGCTGAGACCGGTTTGGCTCAGTGGATAGAGCATAGGCCTGCGGATTGAAGGGTCCCGGGTTTGATTCCGGTCAAGGGCATGTACATTGGCTGCGGGCACATCCCCAGTAGGGGGTGTGCAAGAGGCAGCTGATGAATGTTTCTCTCTCGTCAATGTTTCTGGCTCTCTATCCCTCTTCCTTCCTCTCTGTAAAAAAATAAATAAAATATATTTTAAAAAAAAAATTTTAATTCCAAAAACTCTGTTCATCAGCCAGCCTCCATAAAATAAACAATATGAAAATACTTAGGAACCCCAAAATTATGAAAGCTATTATCTCTTGTTCTCATTCTGCCCACAAAAAGGGGATTAAACCCAAAGTACATCTAAAGAGGGTGATCACCCTCAAGAGAACTCAATCATAACTTTCCTATAATCCAGTCCCTGCCTTTCTTTCTTCTCCTTTCATACAATCTTCCTGATGTTCCCTCCTTAATTCCAAATGCATAAAAGAAGCTACAAACCCATTTTTAAAAATATATTTTTTTATTGATTTCAGAGAGGAAGGGAGAGGAAGAGAGAGACAGAAGCATCAATGATGAGAGGGAATCATTGATTGGCTGCCACCTGCACGCCCCCTTACTGGGGATTGAACCTACAACTCAATTTGTGCCCTCGACGGGAATCAAACCCGGAACCCTTCAGTCAACAGGATGATGCTCTAGTCACTGAGCCAAAATGGCTAGGGCTGCAGTTTCTTTTATGCATCTGAAATTAAGGAGGGAACAAGGAACATTATGTGAAGGTGGGAGAAAGCAAAGCATACAGTGATTGGACTATAAGATAGTTAAGATTATTTGCTCGCTCGCTCTCTCTCTCTCTCTCTCTCTCTCTCGAGTGGTTAAGTCTTATTGTAATGAGTGGCTCATGCATTAGAAGGATGGGTCTATAAAAAAAAGAAGGATGGGCCTAAAAAGAGGCATTTCAAAGGTTTGTGAACCTATATACAAAAAACAATGTTGGCCTTGCTTATAGCAAAGATAAACCCCTTACTATTATATTCCTGGACATGACTACCCCTGCCATGACCTGTCCAGTTAGGAATTTATGACCAGATAACCCTGTGGTTACTCTCCACAGAACTCCCTTTTTTTGGTCCATACTTCATACGGTATATAAACATCTAATCACTATATTATACTAGTAATAGACCTTCCTTCCCTCAGCTTCCAGCACCGGTTTTTCTCTGGCACCCAGGACCACCCAGGCCTTCCCTCCGGCCAGAGTCTGCCTTCTTTGTCTTTGCTACAGACTCTGGCCAGAGTCTGCTATTTTCATCCTCGCTGCATTTTCCGGCGGGATCATCTTCACTGCTTCGCTGCAGACTCTGGCCTAAGTCTGCCATCTTCGTCTTCCTGCAGACTCCGGAGTCTGCAGTCTTATCTTCGCTGAGGCACTCCGTTCCTGCAGATCCCTATGTTCTTGGCCCTCCCTCTCATAACAGGCGTCCTGCCCCTCCTGGCCACTCCATGCCTGGAGCAGCTGGGCAGCCGCCGTATTTGGCCTTCTAATTTGCATACTCGCTCTAACTGGTTGTGGGCGTAGCAGAGGTACAGTTATTTTACATGATTGTCTATTATAGGTAAGATACCTAGAATGAATATAATAATGTATATCCTATCTAATAAAGATGGAATATGCAAACTGACTGTCACTTCACGACAAAGATGGTGGCACCCACAGCCAATAAGGAGGAAATATGCAAATTGATGTGACAAAGATGGTGGCAGCCAGGCCAGGATGCTTGCATCGTTGCCATGGCAACAATGCAGGTGTTCTACCCCACCCTGGCTGCTCTGGGCCCCTGGGCAGTGCACAAAGGCAGAAGGCGGCTTTGGGCTGGAGCAAAGGCAGAAGGCAGCAGCCAGAGTGAAGGTTCAGGTCCCAGGTGCCAGCAGCCAGGGAAAGGAAGACCTATTCTTGCACGAATGTTCATGTATTGGGCCTCTAGAAAACTATAACTTAAAAATACATTAAAAAATTATTTAATTAAAAAAGGGGGGGGGATGACTTTTGCTTAGAAGCCCTCTCCCATCCTTAGAACAAGAGAAGCTGGACAAATCAAAAATTAGTAACACTTTTGGACCCATGAGAGAACTGAAGTTACAGGGCAAACTGCCACCTAAACCTGGAGAGAGACAGCTGAGATCTGCTTACCTGGAGCAAAAGTTGCTGGAGCCATAAACTTGGACTGGAGCTGGGTGAGAACTGGCATGAGTTACAAACTCCAGGAATGAGGTCCTGGGGGCTGGCACACTTCTGTGGGCTTTACCTCCAGGAACCGCACCAGGTCCTTAAGGTGAAGGCGAAGATCCCAGAAAGATCCTCTGGTGAATCTGGAAGGAGAGAGAGTAACCACTGTGAAACAAGCCCAGAGCCTTCTCCATAAAAATGACTGGTCTGGCCCTGCCAATGCAACTGCAGGCAGGACTTGAAATTCAATAAATCTAGGAGCTTTTTTCATTGCAACACAAATTTATATTAAGTGAATTAATTATATTACGTGGATAAGTAGCCCTTGGCAGAAAAAAGGTTTCCCACCCCTACCTTATAGGGAACTCTGCAGCTAGGAAAGAGAGTAGGTTACAAGGAAGAAAAGCTACCCCTTGGGAGAACCCTTGTGAAGGACACAGGCTGAGACTTAATTGGAAGATGACAGAACTTTACCACCAGAACAACAGTAAAATACACATTCTTCTCTAGCCCACACTCACCACTGTAGACCACATTCTGGGCCATAAAACATACTTTAACAGGCATAAAAGATTAGAAATCACACAAAGTATGTTCTTAGACACAATGAAATTAAACTAGAAATCAATAACAAAAAAACCCCCCTCAGATATCTGGAAATTAAAATCTCAAGAGAAATTAAAAAATATTTTGAACTTGAAAACAAAATTTTTTTAACTGAAACTTTAACATCAACATTTGTGGGGTGCAGCAAAAGGAAAACTTATCGAGGAAAATTTATAGCATTAAATGCTCATATTAGAAAATAAGAAAGATCTGAAATCAATAACCTAAGCTTCCACCTTAGGAAACCATAGATAGAAGACCAATTTAAGCCTAAGGCTACCAGAAGAAAATAAACAGAAGCCTATAAAATTCAAAACAGAAAAAAATATAAAAGAGAGAAAAGACAATGAAACCAAAAGCTGGTTCTTTAAAAAGATCAATAAAATTGACAAATTTCTAGGTAAGCTATATACAGTTAGACCTAGTAGAGCAAGAACAATGGGTCATATGAGGGAAGGTCATCAGGATGGAAAGTCCCAGGTGCTTCACAATGGACAATCAATTGTAGGGTGGGACCTCACCCTCAGGGTGATTTTTCATCCCACACTACAATGTGGGTCAAGCAGTTTGGACCCTGTGACCTTTCCTCCCTAGAGATAACATCTACTTCTCAGTTGTATTTCAGCTCCAGGCCCGGACAAACAACAAAATCAGCCCTGGATGACATCAGGACCAGCTGCATTGAGTAAGGATTAGTCAATCAGTGGAGACCACAATGCTGACTGGGCACACCTTGGAAAACTGCTGAGTATCCTATTAAGATCTTTCCCTGGGACTTCCCCTAAAATCTCTGCCCTTAAAACACTTAGGACAGAGGACTCAGAGTGCTCTCCCTCAGGGAGCACGTCCCTGCCTTTCCCTTTCCAGGCCTGTCCCCTCCAGGCCCCAGGCATATTACTCTTAGTTTCCTCACTCCCAAGCTCCAGGGCCCTTCCTTTACCTCTACACCTTGTTTCGTAAGCCCATTTCTTCTAGAAATTACTTTTCTACCTCAGTAATTTACCCAATAAATGTTCTCTTAAAGTTTGGGTCTGAAAAAAAATAAAAATAAAAATAAATAAATAAAGTTTGGGTCTGGTCTCTGAATTCTTTTCTAGCCAGAACCAAAGCACTGAGGTTGCTAAACCCAGGTTTGGTTTGACCCCCCTGATTAGACACCTGATGCCGGTTCCTGCCACCTACAAGGCTACCCGCTCATCACCCCCCCCTTCCCCAGAAGGGGGAGAAGACACAAATTACCAACATCAGAAATGAAGGATGGAACATCACTAATGTTCAATAATAAATAATTAGAAATGTTAGTAAATGTATTAACATGACAAAAACAGTATATTGGGGATTAGCTATAGTTATTGGAAACTAGGAGGCCAGTGCACAAATTTGTGAAAGAAACCGTGCACCGAGAGGTTGTGGTAGGCACAGGGGAGGGTCTTGGCCCATCCTCTGCATTCCACCTTCCCCTGGGTCCCCCCACTACACCATCTCCCTTCCCCCAGTCCTGTCTGCTGGCAGCCCCATTCCCACATGCTAACAGCACCGGCTCCACTTGCACCCCCTAATGGCACAAAGTGATTGATGCTGGCACCAGCGATAGGTGCAAGCAGCAGCTACTGCCCCGATTGCCCCTCAGGAGCAAGAGGAAGTGGAGAAGACCTCAGGGGTGATCAGGGCTGGCAGCCGCCACTTGCACATTTGACAATGGCAAAGGAGCCTTAAAAACCTTTATGCCCCTGGTCAGTAATCTCACTTTCTCTAAGAACAAAAAATCCTAAAGAAAGAATAAATCAGGTGAAAACCTTGGATATATCCTAAAGCAAACTCTAAAAAGTACTACAATAAAGATATAAACAAACAGCCGAGACCGATTTGGCTCAATGGATAGAGCATCGGCTTGGGGACTGAAAGGTCCCGGGTTCAATTCCGGTCAAGGGCATGTACCTTGGTTGTGGGCATATCCCCAGTAGGGGGTGTGCAAGAGGCAGCTGGCCGATGACTCTCTCTCTCATCAATGTTTCTAGCTCTCTATCTCTCTCCCTTCCTCTCTGTACAAAATCAATAAAATATATATTTTTAAAAAGATATAAACAAACAAATCTAGAACCAGGGAGTCCAATAACAAAAATTCCAGTCAGAGGCAACCATGGTTTGAACTAGAGCTGTGTAAATCAACGAAGAGGAGGGTCAGAGACAGAACTGTCTGCACTTGTCAACTTGACTGGACATGGGACCCTAAGGGAGAGGGGGAATAAAAACACCAGCTTTCAAGTCTTAATGACAGGAAGCATGGAGAGAACAGGTTTGGGAGGGTTAACAAGTGCGTTTGGTTTTGGCATTCAAGAGAACACTGACATGCCCATAGTTTGAAATTCACAGAGAAAAGTTAACAATAAACATCAAAATTATAGTTTAAGTTAATGGATAGAGGAGGGTTTAAGAAATGAAGAGAGCAAAAATGGATTAGGGAGCAAGTACTGACCTGAAGAGAATCACCAAATGAAACCTCCAGAGGGCGCTCTAACCAACAACACGGTGTCCCAAAGATTTAGAGAAGTCAACCCAAGTGCGTTACCGTGGGGGTCATCAGACTTAGCAATTAGTAAGGCAGAGGGCCTTTAAGAAAGCAGTTTCAAGATGTGAAGGGCTTGGTAGAGCTCAGCTGACCATCCTGTCTCCTGCTGTGTGCTGCTTCTGGCCCTGCAGGTTGATTCCCACTCAGGACACATCACTAGGTTCGATCCCCAGTCAGGGAGAAAAGGGGAGGCCACTGAAGCATGTCTCCCTCTCCCCCTTAAGGTCCCAAGTCCAGTCAAATTGACAAGGGCAGACCCTCCTCTCCGTTGACTTCCACAGCTCTAGAACAAGCCACGTTTTTTCTCTCTAAACATACCCTCCCATGAGGATTAAAAAATGTTAAACATAAATTTGTCATATGACCCAGCAATTCCTACCCCAAAGAACAGAGACTCCAACGTACCTGTAAACATATATTCACAGCATTATTCATAGGAGCCAAAAGGTGGACACAACCCGTGCCCGCCCACAGATAAATGGAGAAGCAAATCGTGATACCGAGTGTGCAGTGACATCGGTGGACCTTGAACCTTAACAGTCAGACACAAAAGGGCAAACACTGCATGACTCCACTTCTAAGAGGTGTCCAGCACAGGCAAACGACAAAATGGGGAGGCAATTGGGGAGTTTCTGCTACTGGCTACCGTTTGTTTGGGGGGATGAAAAGCTTGGAAATACACTGTGGTGATGGTGACACAGGATTGTCCATGCACTTAATGCGTCTGAGCTGTACACTCACAGTGGTTAGAATGATGTATTTTGTACATTTGTGAAGTTTACAAGTTGCAAGGAACAGCACCGAAATTGTCCAGGGACGATGTGAAAAGCGTGATCTGCTTTTTCATGACATTTCCCTCAAGAGGCTCAATGGTATAGTATTGACAGCAGGTTGTGCTTTCCTACCTCGACATCCGCTATTTCTAAACAAAAGGGAAGAACTGGGGTGGGGGGAAAAAAAGTCTCGTCTAAAGCTGTGATTTGGGGGCGGAGAGCAGCACCCCAGTGTCTCGGGGTGCACGGGAGTGTGAACAGCTACTCAAAGCCACGGTTTAATTTTATATTTTGAAAACCAGCCAGATGTCTTCACAACAGAAGGCCGGCCAGCTACTCGATGACAAAAACAGCGCTAGCCGGGCAGAGCGCTAATACTGCTCTGGGGAAGCCCATCGGAACTGGGCGGGCCCGGTGGTTCACAGCCTCCAGCAGCACAGCTGGGAGAAGGCGGTAAACTGCACAACACGAACCGCCCGACGCCTCCAAGCACGCAGCCAGGAAAGGAAAAGGGAAAGTTAGGAGGCTCCTCAACCGAAGGCCTCGGATGGCCGGGGGCACGCAGCAGCTGTAAAACACACACTACAGTAACTTTTCTTTGTGACTTTGGGGAAATGTGAACGCTGCCCGGGGTCCCGTTATCCGACCGCTCCGGCTCTGTGGGGAATTCTCTGCGATCCCTCCGCGCCGCTCGGGCTCCGTCCGGCACCCGGGCCCCGCGACCGCGACCGCGACCCCGGCGCGACCCGCACCCCCGGCGCCGAGCGCCAGCCCCACCGGAAGTCGCTCGGGGCGGGCGCCGCGGTCTCCGGAATCTCTTCGGTCCACGCCCCCGCCGCCGGAGGAGCCGCCGCACACGCGCCGGACGCCAGGCCCGCCGCTCCGGCGCCGCGGAGAGCGCGGCCGCGGCTGCAGCCCCCGGGCCCGCGCGGGGCCGCGCGCCGGAAACGCTCCGTGAGGCGCCGAGGGGGACGGTGGCCGCGTCGGGTCTGCCGCCGCCGCCGGCCGCGCGCTACTCACCGCGGCGCCGGCAACGCAGGATCCCGGCCTCCTGGGACTCGGGCTGTGGCATCTTCCCTCCCCCCGCAGCCCAGGTGCAGCCGCTCCCAGCCGCCGCGGGCGGAACCGCCGGGGGCAGCGCAGCGCCGAGCGCCGCAGGGGCCGCGGGCTCGCCCAGGCCTCGGGCGCTCGCCCAGCGCCGGCGCCGCAGCCTCGACTCCCGCGAGCGCGCGCCCCGGCTGCGAGCGGAGGCCGCGCCCGCGCCGCGCGGGTGACGTCACCGCCGCCGGGGGGCGTGCGGCCCCACGTGGTCAGTCCTCGCGCGGCCCCGCACCCGCGGTGGGTCCGGGCGCTGTTTGGGTTTCCCTCTGATAAAAAGCTTTGTCAGACAGATACCCGTGAGCAGAGGAAAGGATGGCCCAGCGCCCCTTGTGATAAATTCGAGATGCTGGCCGGAGTGTGAGGTTTAAGCGTCCACTGGGAAGCAGGGCCCAAAGCCCCTGGGAGTGAAGCGGAAAGCGCCCGGGGCGACAGCCACGTGCAGCCACATTGGCCTCGCCTGACCACACACGGAATCTTGGATGTCAAGCCTGGCGAACCTGCTTAGTCATCAAAACCTGCGTTTTACCAACAGCTCAGATGGCCTAAAATGGCCTTGGAGCAGCACTGTGGTTAAGCTCGGGGTCTTTGAGATTGGGGTGATTAGCGAGTGTATGGACTGTGCTAGTTTGGCCTTACAATTGCCAGATGCGATACAGGCCTGAAACATGAATTTCAGATAAAAAATAATTTTGTACTATAAGCATACATACTTATACAAAAGTATTACTGTTTGTCCAAAATTCACATATACCAGGCATCCTGTATTTTTGCTAAATCTTGCCACCCTAATCTCGGGCAACTTCTAACATTAGTTTTCTCACCTATGAAATAGGAATAACAATAAAAGGACCTATATCATAAAGTTCTGTGGTTGAAAGATAATCCATGCAGAGAGTACATACCAGGTATATGAAAGATAATGCTCAGTAAATATTAACTCTTAATTATTTCATACTGGTGCGTTTTAGGATAAATTCCTAGAAGTATGCCTTTGTTATAAAACTCTAGCTTAATTTACTAGTAGGGCTTGTCTGAGTGTTTGGTCAGACCAAAAAACGGTGTTTTGTGAAAAGCCTTGAGCAGATTAGGAGATACTTTCCTACTAGCTGCAGAATACAATTCAGACTTTTAAATTCCCTTATGAAAACAAAAAGTTGTCATCTCCCAACAAGTAAGGATTTCCTCCCAATCACACCAAATAACTGGATATTTCCTTTCAATCACACCAAACAACTGGATGTTGATTCGAATTTGTTTTCTATTCCAGAGTCAACTGAATCAGTATTCAAGAGATTGTTATTAAGCAACATTTCTAGTGATGAACTAGAAATGATGTCTAGTGATTGAACTAAATTATTAGAAAGCTGACTGAATATTAGGCCCAGGGCTTTAAAAGAACATTTGACTTTTTCTTTCTGCGAGCTAATAGTTACATCCTCCTCCTTTATACTTAAAAAAAATTCTTAAATTTTAAAACTAGAAAATTTACTTTAAGAGGATGCTCTATATTTCTACTATTTTTTTCCTTTTGCTATAGAATTTCTATTTTGTATTTTACTCTAATTTTAACAGATTTGTGGGTCCATTATAATCCATCTTTTACTAGGTATAAAATATGGGCCAAGCATATAATGATAATGTGCTTATTTTGTACTGCTAGAGTAACCTTTTAATGTCGGAATCAAGCTACTCTGGCCATCTGTAATACAGATGAGCACAGGCTTTTCCCATGTCTTTCTTGCAACAGAATTTATAGAGTATTTTGCTAAATACGTCAGTATAAAGACATTGTACACGGGTTCCTTTTTCTTTACATTGCCTTTATTATCTCAAAGAACACAAGCTTCATGGAGGGAGGGGTGTTTGCCGGCGCCATTTCTGCTGCACCCCAGCACCTCGGAGACTCCGGGCCTGGGATGACCACTCAGTCACTGACTGAATGAGCAGAACGGATGAGCCCAGCTGTTTATTATTGTAAAAAACACTTTATGTGCCTGGCTCAGTGGTTGAGTATCAACCTATGAACCAGGAGGTCACAGTTCGATTCCTGGTCAGGGCTCATGCCCAGGTTTCGGGCTTGATCTCCAGTAGGGGGCGTGCAGGAGGCAGCCAATCCATGATTCTCTCATCACTGATGTTTTTAATAAAGATATTAAAAAAAAAAAAAGTTTATGTCTTCTTCAGCATGGGCTATGTTTAGTGGTCCTGCCCTAAGTCTCCCCGACTCCTTTTTACTCCTTTCAGTGCATTCCTTCCCTTAGTTTCTCATTCTCTATGTCTTTGTGAATTAAATACACTTCACTTTCCCAGCCACCTGCACCAGATGGATGCAACAGACATCCCCTGTACCGGAGGGAAGTACCGTAGACATCTGGGCGTGTGTTCACACAGGACAGACTTGGAAGCTAGCTGCCACTTCCCCGATCCCAGCTAAGCAGTTCTCTAGTCAGAACAGAGATTATCAACAGGACCCGCAGCTGAAGAAGTGTCAGGAGAGCTATAGGCCAGAGTTAAAGGAGAAGAGACATGAAAAAGGCAAAATCAGAAGTGTGGCAGTAGGGGTGTCTCCAAGTGATGGGACAGATGGGAACAAAGGGGAGCTGGACTGGGACACCAGGCAAGTGGACTGGACATCAGAAACTCAGGAATCCAACTAAGCAAAGTGCCAATGCCATTATCAACATTGGCAGCAAGAAAGGAACCAAAGTGAGTGTTACCAACCGAGGCCTCTGGGAGTGTCTGTGGGAAGACCACTGGGTCAGGCCGCCTTTCTGGAGTAGGAACAGAGTTGGCAAAAGCTCCCAGGGCTCCCAGGACCCAGTGAGTTAGCAAACGATCAGAGATGATTATGTGACAGTCTCAGCTGATTGACAGCGTACATTTCCAGTGTTCAAGGTCCTGCCACCCAGGGATTGGGTGGCCGATGACTGACAAGGTTAAGGGCTATCGTTAAAGGACCAAGGAAGGAGTCCTGTTGAAGACCACTCTGCTGTATTTCATATAATGTCACCGTGTTCCCAACGTGTGCTCTTCTCTGTGTTGAAGGCCGAGGGGACTTTTTAACCCTTTATTGATGAAGATTATTTGCTTTCATTTCATCCAATGTCTCCAGTTCTGGGAAGACAGTATCCAGATACCACTGAAATGATTTGCAGCCCAATCGTCTCCTTAATTCAACACGCTCACTAATGTTTCCATAGGGGGCGGACTTCAGATCAGGTCTTTGTAAAAAAAACTGCTCCTAAATGGAAATGAAGAGTCTCATTAAACCAACCAATCTTTGGTCATCAAATCATGACATCATAAGAACTTTACAAACAATTAAAAAAAAAAAAACCTTCAAATTTCCTCTGTATAGGAACACACACAGAATCTGGGACTTACTCACCCCACACATATGCACAATGTGTGCTGTGATGGACCATGGCAGAGGTAGGGTACCCCCCTTCCCCTTACCGTCTCAGTGAGACTCACGGACAAAAAGCCCTCCCTGCCCCCTTCCAACCAGCACTGTCTTGGGTTCGGAAATGGGGATGATGTGGTAACTCAAGGCAAACAGACTCTGGAGGAAGACAGCCTGGGTTTAAATGTTGGTTGGTTCTGCTACTTATTAACTAGGTAACCTTGGCCCCTACCCTCACTAGGTTGTTGTGAGGACCGGACACTTTAATACACACAAAGTCCTGGGGAGATGAAGGCTAGTAGTGTCATGTCAGTGTCGGCCACTGTTATTACCATACCCGGTTAGCCTTTTACACTTTCTGATTGAAGGAAGCCCCAAGGATGAATATCTAATGCACCAACCTGCTTTATATTAAAAGTAGTATTCTAAGTAGCCCAAAGCCTCCTTGTGTTTTCCAGTGTATTCCCAGTGCCCAGTGACCAATGAGAGGAGCTTGCTCATTTAAATTAGCATATTTTGGGTGTGCCATGTTGGATTCTCCCAGGGACCCTTGGCCACTGGAGGTCTTTGCCATCTTCTCTTGTCACTGCCTAGCTCCCCGGGGTGGTTGATGCAGGGGGTGAGTGAGCCTAGGGGTGGGGGGAGGGGTGTCATATAATTTCATTTTGGAGTGAAAAACAGAGAAGTCCTTAGGCAATATCACCCTGTTGGAAGCCTTCTCTTATCCAGTGTCACTCACTAAGGTTCCCGTGTGCTGTCGCATGCAGTCCATTAAGTATGCCAAACATCATATTCTTTTTAAGTTAGAGGAACTTTTTGTCACTCTGTGACATTCAGTAAACCCGATCCCAGCTGTGATCAAATCAACTATTTAAATCTGTGATCGGAGTTCACAGGAAAAAAAAATCAACCATCATAACACACAGTTACCAAGAAACTGTAAGCAGCATAATTTAGAGATTAATTCAGGGGTAGAACTCTGGGCTTAGAAAGCTTACATTTTACTTCATCCTCTCTAGTACTAAGTGCCTTTTTAAAGTGAATCATGTTTTATTTTTTTTTTAAATCAAGAAATATAATGCACATCAAAAATTCGTAAAACATAAATGTGCAGCATAATGGCTTATTGAAAAATCAATGTTGGTGATGCTGACCAGGTCAAGAAACAGGACATAACTCACATCCCAGAAGCCCCTGGCCTCCTCCTTCCTGGCAGCACCCTTGCTCTTAGTTTTCGATGCCTTCTTGATTATGGAGTCACTTCTTTGCTTTTTCTTTCTAGCTTTGGTATCTAAATATGCATATATAGATTATACGGTTTAATCTTACCCATTTTAACGTATAGAAAAACTAGAGGCCCGGTGCGCGACATTTGTGCACGGGGGTGGGAGGGGGTGTCCCTCAACCCAACCTGCACCATCTCCAATCTGGGACCCCTTGAGGGATGTCCGACTGCCCAGACAGTAGGTTATCCCTCTCACAAACCAGGACTGCTGGCTCCCAACTGCTCGCCTGCCTGCTTTCCTGCCTGATTGCCCCTAACTGCTTCTGCCTGCCAGCCTGATCACCCCCTAACCACTCCATGCCAGCCTGACTGATGTCTAACTGCTCCCCTGCCAGCCTGTTTGCCCCCAACTTCCCTCCTCTGCCGACCTGGTCATTCCTAACTGCCCCTCCCCTGCAGGTTTGATCGCCTCCAACTGCCCTCCCTTGCAGGCCTGGTCCCTCCTAACTGCCCTCCCCTGCTGGCCATCTTGTGGTGGCCATCTTGTGCCCACATAGGGGCAGGATCTTTGACCACAGGGGGGCAGCTATCTTGATCTTATGTGTTGGAGTGATGGTCAATCTGCATATTATTCTTTTATTAGATAAGGTAGAGGCCTGGTGCACGGGTGGGGGCCAGCTGGTTTGAGTTCCCTTTGGGCATGGGGCGGCCTGAGCAAGGGTCCTGTGGTGGTTTGCAGGCCAGCCATGCTCCCCAAGCAACCTAAGCACAGGTCCTGGTATCTGGGATATTGAAACTTTGTAACCTGGAGTGGAGCCAAGCCTCCTGCTTGCTCTGTGGACTGCTGCCATTTCTGTTTGGATTTGTTTACCTTCTATAATTGAAACTTTGTAGCCTTGAGTGGAGGCTTAGCCGGGCAAGGGCAGGTAGAAAGCATGGCTTCCTCTGTTGCCTGGGAAACCAAGCTTCCTTCCTGCTCTCTGTGGCTGTAGCCATCTTGGTTGGGTTTATTTGCATACTTGCTCCGATTGGCTGGTGGGTGTGGCTGGTGGGCTTGGCTTGTGGGTGTAGCGGAGTGATAGTTAATTTGCATATTACTCTTTTATGTATACTATATTTTACTGTATTTGGCTGCTTTCGTTACTGTTGTATCTATTGTTGGTTAATTTCCACTGCTATAGCAATTAAATATATCACATTTATCCATTCTACTTTTTTTTTTTTTTTGGAGGGGGCACCCAGATATGAACTGTATCCATTCTACCTTTGACGAGTGTTTGTGCTATATTCATTTGAGGCAAATAAATAGTGCTGTTTATAAACATTCTTATTATGTGTTCTGGTACACAAAAGCATGCATTTCTGGAGACTGGAACAATTGGATCATGGGATAGTCATATCTTTTACTTAATGTTTCCCAACTGTTTTCCAAAGTGAGCTTGTGATATAAGCACTCCCACCATCCCTGTCTGAGAATTCCTGTTGCTTGCTAACACTTGGTCCTATCAGATTTTAAATTATAAATATCTCCCTGAATTATTGTTGTTTTTAATCCTTACCCAAGGATATGTTCTTCATTGATTTTAGAGAGAGAGGAAAGAAGAGGGAGAGAGAGAGAAACATCAATGTGAGAGAGAAACATTTATCAGTTGCCTCCTGTATACACCCCAACCAGGGATAGAACCCATAACCTGGGCGTGTGCCCCAACTGGGGATTCAACTCATAATCTTTCAGTGTATGAAATAATGCTCCAACCAACTGAACTGCACTGGCCAGGGCTCTGCCTGAGGTTTTCATTCACATTGCCCTGATTGCTAAAGAAATTAAGTATTACTACTTTCATAACTTTAAATAATAAATTAAAGAAATATTAGATCAAGACCAGGGCATATAATATCGCAGAGAGATTCTTACACATTTCTACCCGTGTACTTGAGGGGGGTCTTGTTGAGGATTCTGTCCATGTCTGCTGTGCAGTGATTCTGGATGAGCGATCTTTGAATCGAAATGGAGCCACACCACATTTTCTGTACATGCACCCATTTAGGTCCTGGCAGGGGCTTACACTTGGGGACATGCACACATGAAGGGGCGAGGCTTTGGTATAGAAATGTTTACAGAAAAAGATGGAGCTCCACATGGCCCTGACCCAGTGGCTCAGTCAGTTGGAGCACCATCCCATACACCAAAGGCTGCAATTTCTAGTCCCAGGCAGGGCACATACAGGAAACAACCAGTCAATGTTTCTCTCTCACATCAACATTTCTCTTTTCTCTCTCTCCCTTCCTCCCTCTGAAAAATCAATAAAAACATATCCTTGGATGAGGATTGAAAAAAAGACTTGCATAATCCCCAGATCAGCAGCCACACAATTGGAACGTAGGCGTGGAAGAAGAGATCTAAGAGTTGCCTGTGGAGATGAGAGCAGGAAGAGGTATTTGCTTTAGAGGGGCAGTCCTTGGAGGGCAAGGGGCCAAAAGACCTACGCTAAATAAACAAACAAACAAATCAATAAAACACTCCTGTGCTGATTGAGTCCCTTCTGAGAAACGCTAGTTTCCCTGGAAAATAAAAGTCAGGTGCAAGTGTAGCAGCTTTAGATAAACACCTGAGAACAGGGTCTGGAGACGAGAGGCTGAGCCGTGGGAGGGATACCGCTAACTTAAGGAAACTGAGGAAAGAACAAAACCTGCTGTCTGGCCGAAACTGGTTTAGCTCAGTGGATGGAGCTCAGTCTGGGGACTGAGGGTCCCAGGTTTGATTCCGGTCAAGGGCATGTGCATTGGTTGCCGGCACATCCCTGGTGGGGGGAGGGGAGGTAGGAGGCAGCTGGTCGATGTTTCTCTCTCATCAGTGTTTTTAGCTCTGTATCTCTCTCCCTTCCTCTCTGTGAAAAATCAGTAAAATATATTTAAAACAAACAAATAAACAAAAAAACTTGCTGTCTGGAAAGGCAACAAAGACTTCTTCATTGCAAGTCCCACAGTGTACGTTCATCTATTCAAAGCAGAGACGCATCCTTTACCTTGTATTCATCCAGCCAGACATGCACCAGTCTGAGGTTGTTGTATCTCAAGGCTTTGATAACTTGGGTTATATTTTGGATGATATGTCTATCAACATGTCCCACTCGAGAGCAGGGCAGTATAAACAGCTGGCCTCCACACATCCAGATCTAGACATAAGAAAAAAAGAAAACATATTCATGTGCTTTTGCTAGTAACAGGCAACTAGTGATTTTTTTTTTTTTACAAAAATAACAATAGTGCATGTTTATTAAGTTTCTTATTTCATTTAATCCTCACAACAGCCCTATAACATAAATATTGTGTTATCCCTATTTTACAGATGGAGAAACTAATACAGAGATTGGTTAAACAGTTTGCCCAGTGACACAGGACTGGTAAGTAGCAAAGAACAGGATTCGAACTCAGGAAATCCAGCGCCATCACCAGTGTTCTGAATACTAAGTGACTCTGCTTCTCTTATACACTGAGTGGCCAGATTATTATGATCTCTGAACGCATAATAATATGGCCACTCAGTGTATATCCTATATAATAAAAGGCTAATATGCAAATTGTCCCCTCCACCAGGAGTTCTCCCAGCAGGCCAAGCTGGCCTGGTGCGCTAATTCATGCACCAGGCCTCTAATATGTGTGTGTGTGTGTGTGTGTGTGTGTGTATTTTTTTGAGTGGCCAGATTATTATGCATTCAGAGATCATAATAATCTGGTAACTCAATGTATATGACCAATTTTGAGGCTGATTATATGTGAAGAATGGCATAATTAATTTGTCTTAAAATATTCTCCACAATGGAATAACATGAAGCTGTAAAAAACAAGGATCTCTTACACTTTGACACATCATGGAGGGACCTGGAGAGTACTGTGCTAAGTGAAATAAGTCAGTTAGAGAAAGGTAAGTATCACATGATCTCACTCATATGTGGAATCTAATGAACAAAATTACCTGATGAACAAAGTAGACCCAGAGACATGGAGACATGCAATAGACTGATGAATCTTAGAGGGAAGGTGGGGGAGGGGGTGGTAGGAAGAGATTAACCAAAGAACTTATATGCATTTATGCATAATCCATGGACATAGATAGTAGTGCGGTAGGCCTGGGGTGGGTGGAATGCAGGGTGGAGGGGGTCAAAGGGGGAAAAGAGGGGCATATGTAATTATTTGAACAATAAGGATACCTTTTAAAAATTAATATTCTCACCCAGCTGGTATGGCTCAGTGGTTTGAGTGTTAACCTATGAACCAGGAGGTCACAGTTCAATTCCTGGTCAGGGCACATGCCTGGGATGTGGACTAGATCTCCAGTGAGGAGTGTGCAGGAAGCAGCTGATCAATGATTTTCTCTCATCATTGATATTTCTATCACTCTCTCCCTCTCCCTTTCTCTCTGAATCAATAAAAATATATGAAAAAATGATATTTTCAAATAATATAAGAAAATATTACATTATGTTAACATGGATGTGGCTTCACAGGTGTGAAGTGGCAGAGGTCAGCTCTTAGGCCAACGAGGTGCAAAGACAGAGTTGACAAGAACAGTCTTGGGAACACCTACGTTAAAGAGATGCACAGAAGAGGAACTCCTATGGAGGACACTGAGCACCACCAGGCAATGGAAGGGGAACCAGAAATGTCCTAAAAGCCAAGAAAACTTCTGGAAAAGTCTGGTCTATAGGGAGCAGGTATAGGGTTAAATCTTGGATTAGCCAGCCCTACCCTGAAGGGCAGAGCACTACTTACATAATTAAACCTGACCTTATAGCCCTTCCTAATTCCTTCCTAAATAGCTAATGGGCTTGTGGGAGGTGCAGCAAGTGCTGCCAAAACAAGAGAAACTCACAAGAACATTGTAACTATATTGACCCATTCCTTATTTAACTCTGAGTATAAAATAAAGCTTCAGCTTGTCAGCTGGATTTTTCTGTGTCCTCATCTAGGCATGGGAGATCTACTAGGCTCCAGCTGTATTCTCTTTGTCTGTCTGCTTTAATCCTTCACTGCCCCTCCTTAGGTTCACCCTTGGCCATGCTGGCATGGCACATGTGGCACCCAACGTGGGGCCTGAGTATGCGGTAACTACAATTACAAGGTGAAAGGACACTCTAGTGAAGCACGAGCAGAAAGAAAAAAGTAAGGTAAGGAGTACAGTTTAGTAATAGCTTAATAGCTAGGCATAAAACATAGGGGGAAAGGGATATTTAAAACAATGCAAATTCTTAAGGTGTCAAAAATACTTTCTTAAACCAGGCTCAAGGAAAATGAGTGCCCTTGTTATCTTTAACTGTGTGGGCTCTTGTCTGAACTGGATTATGCCCATTTCGTGTTGAGCATCAAAAGTCTGTAACATCGAAGGCCTCGGATCCGCTGCCTCTAGTGTGGGAAGGCTCAACAGCTAGAGAAAATGGGACTAACAGTCATCTTACAAAAGGACTCTTCAATGCTTTGCCTGAAAGTTACCATATGACTCCTTGGGACAGGTAGATTTTAGCAAAAATAACTTTAGAAGCCAATCAATGCTGTGGAGAGCAGAGGATGATAAGATCTGTGAGCAACAGGCTGACATCTAGGCTGCATTCTGCCTGTAAGTCCCAGGCTATATATATATATATATATATATATATATATATATATATATATAATCATCCATGAAAAGAAGTCTAATTTATTAAGTCCTATCTATGTGTTGTGGGTGTTTGCCTGTTGATTGTTGTTTTATCTGTTTGTTGTTTGGTTTAATTTGTTTATTGTTAGTCTATTAAGCATGCCTTTAATGTAATTTTAAAGAAACAGTAGGTGGCCAGACCATTACTAAATTTCCCCAGAGCAAACAAAATGTGGGAATGGGGAGAGAAAAAATATAAACAATACACGTGACTGATGACATAGGTTCTAGGAAAAATCCCTAGACAGAATGAAGTCACTAAAAAAGGCCCCAGTTCATTGACTAGTCTTTTGGTGATCCTGTAAAATGAATACCCACTCCCTCCCAAGAATGTTATCAAAAGTCTAATTTTTGCCATTCTTTTATTTCCCAGTGTGTTATTTAAAATTTGGATAGATGAGAAATTTCTCACAATTTAGGGATATATCTAGGATTTTTGTACTAGTGAAGAGATAAAGGCTATATTAAGAGAAATGGCAGGCCCTACCCAATTTTGGCTGCCACTTGAACTGAGCCCCATATCTCTTCATGGATGCTTTAGAATAAACCCCAAGACTGTTTTTCTTTAAAAGATGGCAAAAATGGCACAAGGAAAATATCTGTATATTTTCTTAATAGACTAACAATAAACAAATTAAACCTATATATTTAGGCAACAAGATTATTGTTTCATGATAATGGGTAGTTCTTAAATAATAATGAAACACATTCCAAGGTTTCCTCACAGGTCCCAGGCACTCCTGTTTTTATAAGTGAAAATAAAATAAAATAATAAAGCCACCGAAAGTCAGTAAGTTATTTCTATTACAGAATTTGCCAAAGAAAATGCCTTAGATAATAATAATTTAAAATCTCAAAATTGTTAAAGGTTCAGTCACATTTCTCCATATAAAAGCGGGAAAACCACAGCAATAAGGAAAAATGTGGCAGTTTTGCATTCAGGCAGCTATGGGTCTGCTCCCTCCTTCCCCTGAATTTCATCATGTCTCTACATAATTTTCCAAAGTCCTTGGTAACTTAAAGACTTTGGAATATTGCTAAATTTAAAAAATTGTTAAATATCTAAAAAACAAAATACTGAAATATCAAATTAAGTTTCCTCATATGAAAAATCTAGAGAATATAATTAAATCTATTTAATTTAATGTGCCTTGTGTGTGTGTTTTTTTTAAATATACCCTAGGAGATGTGGATATGTTGATAGTCTGAGAAACACTTGTGTTTGGCTTGCCGGGAAGAGTTTGAGGCTTCTGGGAGTTGGGAGTTCAGGTGTGGTTGGGAGGAATTGTATGGTTGTGAAGGCACAGTCCATGGAGTGTGGAGGTTCATCTTTGAGAGGAATGGTTCTTGCGTTTTCTCTGGAGAGATTGCTGGTTTGGAGCATATTATGGCCTTGGGTGTATTGCGTGTGATGAAATTTCAACCTAGGAAATAGTATTTTGTTGGCCTAATTAGAGGATAAGGGTTAATTCTATAGTCTAAACCAAATTTTTAATGCTAAGGCCAGTTTGAATTTAATTGATGTCTTTTAATTACAAAAAGTGTATAATATAATCTTTGGGTTATGCATATTTGATAGTCTTTCTAAGTTAAATTTCAAGAGAAAACTTTGGGAAATTTCAAGGGCCCTAGAACAATTCAAGGATTTATTCTCTCAAAAAATATTTTTAAACTAAATTAGGCCAATCTAATATACTTGAAATCACGTGGGAAGCTTTATCAGATAAAAGTTAATAATTGTTCTATTTAAACACATATAAACAATTGGTTCTAACAAAGTCCACAGTAAAATTTACAAAAAATATTGTTAAAAATGAGAAATTTTAAAATCTCTTCCACTACTATTTACAAAGTAAAGACTAACACTTATTATTTGGACTTTAAATCTCATCATTAATGAGACACCATGAAGAAAAAGAAAGTTACTTTTATTTGAGATGTATGCATTGCAGTATTGGCCAGCATGTCTCTCTCCTACCGGTTCTTTTGAAAAGCAACCAAATTGGTAGTTCTGTTTAAAAGAAAGTAAGTTTTTAAAACAAACTCCCTAAATGTGGCTTAGAGATTGCTGTGGGGAAAAATACAGTGGGAAATGCTCTTCAAATACTTAGGAACTGTACTTAAAAATCAATGAATTAAGCTTCAGAAGACATAAATATGAAAGGATTGCCTCAAGACCTTAAATGACTTTTAGAAATTATTGGAGGACACTAATTAGTTAAGACCTTATCTAAAAATCTCTACAGGAAAAATGACAAATTTATTCAATATACTTAGGAATCCTTAGAAAGATATTAAGTGTATGCACAGATCCACAGAGTCATTTTTCTAATTTCATGGCTTGTATGTAACAGCAGTTTGCAACCATCTAAAAAATATAAGTGTCAAACGGTTTGGGGCCATCTAGTAAATCCTATCTTCCCTAAAGCAAAAACACTTAAAAGCAAATAATTTGCATTTTGCCTCCCTAACCAAAGCTTATCCGTTATACTCAAAAGACTGATAAGTAGAAGTCCAATTAGTGTAATTTACTGTCCACACCCTGGGTCAAATAAAGTTCAGGGGAACTAATAGTGGAAGGATACCAGAGGCTTAATATTGTCACAGAGGCTTGTCTCTCACCTGGACATTACTTATCATGGAAACATTTGATCTGTGTTTGTGCTGTTTGTGCCAGCTTACATTCAGGGAATGGTCCAAGATGCAGGAAAGTGTTAGGTAAATGAATGCTGCTCCAAGGTTGCTGTTGATGATAATTTAATGGCCCCTCAGCAGGGAAACTTTAAGTGGGACCAGCCCCGGCCCCATCAAACCATAGGGGCCTTACCTTTGACCCCACTGCAACCTTTCCAGTCAGCTTAGTTCCAAAGCCAACCATTCCAAACCTTTACCATGCCACCTGGGACCACCTCCCAATATGTACTAACCCTGGAGATGGGGCCTCAGGCCATTGCTATGGGAATGAATGGTCCCCTTCCTGTGTGCATGATGGGCTAATATTAGGGAGGAGCGGTTTAACATTGAAAGGGTTTCAAGTTCTCCCTGGGGCGATAGATCAGAACTATACCGGAGAAATTAAAGTAATAGCACAAACAATTAATACTATAAATCAGGTCTTACCAGAAACAAAAATAGCACAAATTCATGGATAGGCAACAGCAGAAAGAGCCAATCCTATTCTTTTTTTAAAAAATATATTTTATTGATTTTTTACAGAGAGGAAGGGAGAGAGCTAGAGAGCTAGAAACATCAACCAGCTGCCTCTTGCACACCCCCTACCGGGGATGTGCCTGCAACCAACGTACATGCCCCTGACCGGAACCGAACCTTAGACCTTTCAGTTTGCAGACCGACGCTCTACCACTGAGCCAAACCAGTTTCGGGCCAACCCTACTCTTAAAAAGCAATTACAAAAACAAAAAAGGGGAAGAAGGATGTTATGTGTTAAATTCTTTGAATTACAATGCAGAGAGTTGTACAACGGCCAAAGGCATTGGACCTCCAGTGTAATAGCTTCTGCTGAGTTAGCCCAGTGGAAGGATGCACAAACCAGAAAAGAGTTTTACCAGATCCAGTAATGATGTGGGTCAGAGGTTGTGTTTGTATCTTTCCAGAAGGAGCAGCACAGCCAGTTTGGGTGCCAGAGTGTTACATGTGTCTCCACAATGGACCCAGAGAAGCTCCTTGTCCCTTCGTTCAAAAGGTTGAGAGTTGCCTGATGACAGCAAAGTGGAAGAAGAAGATGAAGGCTATGTAAGGGGCTGAGCTGAAGAAGTTAACAACTGAAGCCCAGCAGGTCATAGAAAAGCAGGAAGTGGAAGCTACTTCCTCAACCATGTTCCCGCTCACGCTAGCATTGGTTATCTGCCAGTCTTCTCTAAAGTATTGCACAGCCAAGTCCAAGGACTATGAGTAAATATATACCAGCAGCAAAATAAACTTTCATTTTATAGCTGAAAATGTTAACATGTCTGTAGTTTGATTTCTCTCCTATTGCTGAGTTGAATTGGCATTGTGTTGTTATTGTTTTAATAGCCAGAGCTTTGTTCTTGATGTTTAAATTTTACTTTTATAGTAGCTTAAAAACAAAAGAAGGGGAGATGTGGAGAGCAGCTATAGGGATAAGCCTCGGATTGACCTGTTGCAGGGCCCACACAAACAAGTCCCCGCCTGGAAGGCAGAGCTCTCCTAGCATAATTAAACCTGACTTTGTAGCCCTTCCTAATTCCTTCCTAAGTAGCTAAGATTCACTCTGAGGTGGGAGGTGTAGCAAATGTTGCCAAAACAAGAGAAACTCATAAGAACATTGTAACTATGTTGACCACTCCTTGTTTATTTCTGAATATAAATAAAGCCTCAGCTTGCCAGCTGGATTTTTCTGTGTCCTCATCCAGACATGGGAGATTCGCCGAGCCCCAGCTGTATTCTATTTGTCTATCTTGTTTAATACTTCACCAACCCTCCTCAGGTTTACTCTTGACTGTGCTGGCATGGCACACTGGTCTATAGTGCCAAATGCTGCAGTAACCTCAAGTCTAGAGAAGACCAAAAGCCATCCATTAGGGACATCAATATTAAGCTAGTGACAATTCCTAGGGTGATGTTGCAGTATGCTGAAGACCCCCCCCCCCCATGGTTTACTGCAGTGGTCTGCAAACCACAGCTTGTGAGCCACATGCAGCTCTTTGGCCCCTTGAGTGTGGCTCTTCCACAGAAGACCATGTGTAGGCACACACGTACAGTGTGTTTGAAATTTTGTGACAGAAGTCGGTTTTTGGCACTCAAAAGAAATTTCAATCGTTATACTGTTGTTGATATTTAGCTCTGTTGATTAATGAGTTTGCTGACCACTGGTTTACTGGAATGAAGAGAAAGCAAGAAATGAAGAAGTATACACAGGTGTAGACTATCTTTTCTCTCTTTTCTCAGGAAGGACAAGGGTACTTCTCTGAGTTAGAGACCATTGCTAGAGTCATGATAGCACGTTAGCTATTTATTCATTTTTTTATTTGTTTATGTAAAACCCAAGGATACTTAAAGGATAGAAAGAGGCCATTAGGAATGAATTGGTTGAAAATATCGAAGCAAGGAGATTTAATACATTTGAATAATAAGACAGCTGTTCTTCATTATATGGAGGGACTATAGAGCCAGAAAAAGGAATACACTTACTTTTCAAATATGAATGTATCATTTACAAAATTGATTTGGGGGGGAAAGTCCATATACTATATTCTCAGAGCAATGTAATGAAAAGGAATGATCAAGCAGACAAATAAAAGTGGCAAAGGCATGGGTGTTATAAACACTGGCTGGTCAGAAGGGAAGACACGAGTGGAAACAATCAATAAAAATAACAAACTAACAGGATGCTGCCAATAAGGGCTTAGAGGAAAATATATTGCTCTAGATATTCCTATATTCCTAATTAAGTGCCTGAAGATTTATGAAATAAGTCTGCCCTTAAAATAGTTTTAAAAACAAGTGAATGAAGTAACTAGCCAAAAGAAGGAAGAGGGAGCTAAAATCCAAAACAGAAAAAAAAAATTGAGGGGAAAAAACATGGAAAAGAAATATAGTAAACAATTAGTACATACTAAGATAACATGAAATTCAAAGTGTGATCCCTGCAGATGACTTCATAGAGTATAAGGAACAGATGGCAAAATGTAAACTGGAATAATCAGCTCATATAATAAATTCATCAATTAAGCTGTTTTCTCCACACCAACTTTCTTGGTTGGGCAAAGAGATAAGATAGAGAAAAGTGAGGGGAAATGTGAAGAGGAGTAATAGTGAGCTCACAGCCTAGACTTTGATGTACAGTCCATTATAATAATCTCTTAGAATTCAGTAAAAAACAAATACCTATGATAAACATATAATAAATGTTTGAATAGTACCTCATATATATTTTTAGATTCTCTCTCTAGGAATATCTACTTTGTACTTTATTCTCTATCCCAATTATTTCATTCAATATCACAAAATTCTGAGAATGGCATTTATATTTATTCCTACTTAACAGGTGAGGAAACTGAGACTAGGAAAATTAATGACTTGATGAGGATCTTACAGTGGTAGAGCCAGGACTAATTCTAAGGTCTAATATCACAGGATTTTTAAAAAATTGAATCTATTTTTGATAATTGAGATACAATTCACACACTACAAGAAATCACTCTTTTAAAGGATGGAATTTCATGATTTTCAGTATTTCCTCAAGATTGTGCCACTATTGCCATTAATTTGAGAACACTTGTACCCTCTTTTTAAAAAAAACATATATTTTATTTATTTTTTTCAGAGAGGAAGAGAGATAGTTAGAAACATTGATGAGAGAGAATCCTTGATCAGCTGCCTCTTGCACACCCCTACTGGGGATGTGCCCATAACCAAGGTACATGCCCTTGACTGGAATCAAACCTGGGACCTTTCAGTCTGCAGGCCGACACTCTATCCACTGAGCCAAACAGGTTTTGGCTCTTGTATCCTTTTTAAAGAAACTTGGCACCCACTAGCACTCAAACTCCTTTTCCAACCCCTGGCAACCACGAATCTACTTTCTGTTTTAATGGATTCACTTATTCTAGTCATTTCATATGAATGGACTCATGGATACAAGTGGCTTTGTATTTGGCTCCTTCCACTTACCATAATGTCCTCAAATTTCATCCGTGTTGTAACAAGTACCCAGGATTTAAAAGTTAGGAGACAACTCAGACATCCTCTCACTTTACAGCTGGAGAAACTAAGACCAAAGATAGTTTATATGTTTAGTGGCATCCAGGTCCCCTACCTCCTGATCCTGTGCTATTTCTACCATACTATAACTGCCAAGACAATGAGTAGAATAAAAAAGAGATTCCACAATAGATTGAAATAGTCTACTAATTTGATATGTCATACATTGGAAATGACATATGGTAGGAAAGTCTGATATTTTATGAAACGTTTTCAATTTTTTGCAAGGAGTCCCACAAATTGTATATTTCATGGGCTACCAGAATGATACCAGATACTCGTAGAAAAATGGCATAATTGCTACAGCAGATTGCATGACTTAAAGTTTGATTTCACTTTGTATGTACAAAGGTAACTATTAAAAAAACCAACACAAAATGTGAATTACCCTTAGTGAAAGTTCCAAATTTTCTGCACCCCAGAGGTTCATTTCCTTGTCGTACTGTCCGATCTCGTTAAAATAATGCCGATTTATAGCAAAAATTCCTCCAGACATTGCGGGGGAACTAAAAAGGACACAGGTATTAAGTTGATTCTACAGACTCAGTTAGTATGGATTTTTGCCAAAATTATATTGAATATTAATGATAACACAGTTAAAAACTAGAGAAAAAACCATATTAACTAATGTCCAAATTTTTAAACATACATTTAAGTATGTAAAATTACTAAGTTAAAACCATGACTACCAAAAAGTAGGCAATAACATTTACTTAGCTCTTATCAAATTATGCAAGCAATATACAGGGTAAGGTAAAAGGAGGTTTACAGTTGTTCAAATGGAAAATAATATAATAATCAATAATAATATAAGAATAAACCCGTGTTTCATGTACTCAGAACTGTAAACTTACTATTGCCCACCTGTGTTCTAAATGCTGTGTTGGTCAGTGGGAAAATTATCTTTAGGCTGCAAGTTCCCTATGGGGATGAACACTGAATTGGGTCGTGAAGGTCAGAAATCCCCCTTACTAAGGGCATTAAGGGCAATACTTACTTCAGGGAAAAACCATCACATTATAAACCATTTTTTTTTCTTTTGTTCATCAAAGCAGGACCCATAAATACCAAACTAAATAGCTTGAAAGACATTACATGGGCCCGGTCGGCTTGGCTCAGTGGTTGAGCATTGACCTATGAACCAGGAGCTAATGGTTTGATTCCCTATCAGGGCACATCCCTGGATTGCGGGCTCAATCCCAGTGTAGGGCAGGCAGGAGGAAGCTGATCAACGATTCTCTCTCATCATTGATATTTCTATCTCTCCCTTCCTCTCCCTTCCTCTCTGAAATAAATAAAAATACTTAAAAAAAAGAAAGTATTTATATATTCATTCATTCATTTGTTCAAAAAACTACCTATTAAAAAAAAAACAACAACTATCTATTAAGCAGCTTTAACATGTTAGGGGTAAATTAGTGAGCCACCAGGTGAAGGTGGGAGTAGGGATATCAGGTAGAGATTGCTGCAGTGGGCCCAGAGAAAGATGATGGAATCTTGGGTAAAGGTATAGCAAAGAAGGTGGTGAGATGTGGTCAAATTCTTGATATATTTTGAAGATGGAGCCAGCAGACCTGCTTATTATGGGATGTGGGGTGTTGGGAGGAAAAGAGTCACTGTTGGCTCCAACGTTTTAGGTCTGGGAACTTGAAGGACAGACTTGCGGGGCACTGAGATGGGGAATGCTGTACGGGGGCAGGGTTTCGGTGGGAAGATTCAGTTTGAGATGTGTATTCGGCATTCAAGTAGAGAGGCCAGTGACAGTAGGGTAGTTGGGTAGATGCATTTGATATTCTGACAGAGGTCAGGGCTGGAGACAACTAATGGGCATTGTCAGTCTAGGATAATGGTAAGCAAACTCATTAGTCAACAGAGCCAAATGTCAACAGTACAATGATTGAAATTTCTTTTGAGAGCTGAAAACTGACTTGTGCTCATGGGCCACTAAGTTTCCATTGCACTGTACATGCGCGCTCGAACGTGGTATTTTGTGGAAGAGCCACACTCAAGAGGCCAAAGACATGCATGTGGCTCGCGAGCCGCAATTTGCCAACCACTGGTCTAGGAGGATGAGATTCACTCTGAGGAGTGGGGGGAGGTGGAGAAGAGGACACAGGACTGAGACATGGACACCTCAACAGTAAGAGGTGGGAGAGAAGAGGCGGATTCGGCAGAGAAGATGGGAAGGAGTAACAGAGAGGCGGGAGGAGGACTAGGAGGCCATGGTGGTCAGGAGCCCAAGGGAAGCATGCACGAGAGAAGGAAGGGAGAGCTCAGCAGGCAGAGCAAGTGAGATGAGGACTGAGAACTGGACACTGGATTTCACAATGAGAAGGCCATTAACAAGGTTTTTTTTGGGGGAGGGCAAGGCAAAGCCTGATTAAAGTGAGTTAAAGAGACAAGAGATAACAGAGGCAAAGATCAAGAATTTGCTAGGCTTTAGTGTTAGAAAATTTACTTACGTGGCTTGTGAAACAAAGGAATTAAAGGCAAAGAAGAAAAGTGAGCTTGGTGTCCAAAGTTACCAGTAAATATGGAAAGGGACCTGGAAGAAGTCTTTCAGAAAGAGCCTCATTGATGCAGTTAAAAGTCACAATGTTCAACTCATTCTCAGTTAGAGGTTTCCCAGACCAGTCATCTAGGAAAATCATGTTCATCTCTGCCTATACCGTTAGATAGAAGCCCCTGGATACATATTTTAGAAACAAATGTGGCAGAGACTTCTACTTTTTCTACCACAGCGCTGGCATTCTGGTCATTGATCAGCAAATACAACTTGTTACTGAGAACCGAGTCCACATTCTAAAGATGGACCTTTGAGGCCAGAGGGATACTAACCACACAGGTGGTGTGAACTGGGGTGAAATTTTCAGTGGAAGGAATTCAAAACCTTCTCAATTGTATTATTACAGACTAGTGACCCAGTGCACAGAATTAATGCACTTTAAAAGTGGATTAATTAGAGGAAATCATTTAATATTGCTATTTACCCTTTCTCTATATTAGAAGTGTCAGAGATGAAAGAAAATAAGTAAAATGTGTGTGAAAACCTTCCTCCTGTCAGAGTCTGGGACTCAGAGTCAAGTCCCCACCCATCCACATGCACCTCAATATTGCATGTGACCCAGACCTGGCCACGCCCCACCCCCCACCATTGGGCTAGATCCAGTCCCACCCTTGTCAAGCCCTGTTGGGCAGGGAGCATAGTCTCAGGTCCCCTGGCTCGGCACCAGGACAGGGGGTGTGGCCTGAGATCCCCTGTCAAGGCCCACTGGGCAGGGGTGTAGCCTGAGTTCCCCTGACTCAGCACTGGGGGTGTACCTTGAGGTCCCCTGTCAAGCCCAGCCAGGCAGGGGTCACAACCTCAGGTCCCCTGGCCTGGTGCTGGGGCAGGGGGCATGACCTGAGGACCCCTTTCAAGCCCCGCTGGGCAGGGCGTGAGGTCTGAGGTCCTCGGGCCTGGTGCCAGAGTGGGGGGGGAGCAGCCTGAGGTCCCCTGTCAAGCCCCACGGGGGTGGGGAAGGGCGAAGCCTCAGGTCCCTGCTGATTGCTCATTAAAGCCTCAACTGAGGGTGCAGCCATCTTTGTGATGGAGTGGTGATTAATTAGCATATTCCCTCTTTATTAGATAGGATGTCTAGAAACAAGATAAATAACAAAATACCATTAATCTCATGAAATTGA
Source organism: Nyctalus aviator (assembly GCA_036971965.1). Taxonomy (NCBI): domain Eukaryota; kingdom Metazoa; phylum Chordata; class Mammalia; order Chiroptera; family Vespertilionidae; genus Nyctalus; species Nyctalus aviator. Next base: position 68,300,550 of record CM072930.1, on the reverse strand, counting down.
AGAAATACTCTCTGAAAGCTTCTTCCCCCCGCCCTCCTCCCTCCCCCCAGGTACCAATACACATACATTATTTCCCCGTAACCTGAAGAAGTCTCACCGGATGGGCGTGGTGGGTCCTTCTGGCCCATCCATCTCATAAGCGAAAACAGTGTCCCATTTGAATTGTAGATGCCAGTTGAACGCTCCTCTTACCACCGGCGAGGGGTAGTAGTTCAGGGTCATGTGGTCAATGGAATCCAGCATGGGGCACACCACCATTTTGCGGTCCTTGGCGATGGCGGCCAGCAAGGGCTCCAGCCAGACCCTGTTCACTTCGCAGTGGCTGTCCAGGAACACCAGCACGTCCCCTGGGGGGAAGAACAGGCTCGTGCTCGTCCCCGTGGGTGAAACACCTGACACCCCGAGCCAAAGCCCAGCCAACCCTTTGTGGGGTATTCGCTGTGGGTTTGTCTCTCAGGGTGCTTTCAGTCCCACTGCGGGGAGATAAGAGACACATATTTTGTACCAAAATGTGGGACATCACACACTACAGATATGCAGAGGGAGCAGGGGAACTGCGGGCTAGGGAGTGGGCTTGGGGAAGATTCTAAAGAAACTGAGCTAGCCCTTCGATTAAAAATATTTTTAATCTGGCTGAAACCGGTTTGGCTCAGTGAATAGGGCATTGGTCTGCGGACTGAAAGGTCCAAGGTTCAATTCCAGTCAGGGGCATGTTCATTGGTTGCGGGCACATCCCTGGCAAAGGGTGTGTAGGAGGCAGCTGGTCAATGTTTCTCTCTCATCGACGTTTCTAGCTCTCTATCCCTCTTCCTTCCTCTCTGTGGAAAATCAATAAAATATATATAAAAATATTTTTTTATCTGGGCTTTGAGTACTCAGCTCAATCGAGCAAGGGTTTACTGTGAGGATACTTCTGTGCTATTTACTTTGAGATGCATACTTATTTTTGCATTGGAGTTCAAGTTCTAATGAGGATCTATTCTGGTTGGAGAACCTGGGAAAATATGGTTTTTTAAATAAAGAAAACGTGCTTGGAAATACCCAGTGTGGGCTCTGCTCCAGTCGAAGGGCCCTCTTACACCCTGGGATGGGACCCTTCACTGGTGCAGTCTTTTTGAGGACGATTTGGCAGTATCTATCAACATTTAAAATAAGAATTCCCTTTGGTCAGGATTTTTATTCTCAGCAGCTTATTCCATAGGCACAAGCACATATTTGCACAGAATATATCCGTACAAGAATTGCCGGTGCAGCCTTTTTTTAGTAATCGTAAAAAATAAAAATCACTAGTTGAAAAATGACTAAACAGATTATGGCAATCCATTCATGGAGTCCATAAGATTACACTGTGATTAAAAATTGACATAGATCTTAAGTAATGTCATAGTAAAAGTTCCAAATATTAAAATTTAAAAAGTAAGACTCAGGTAAATAAAGATGGTATGATTCCATATACAAGGTGGGGGCAAAAATAGGTTTATAACCGTAGCCAGTTTGGCTCAGTGGATAGAGCATCAGCCTGCAGAATGAAGGGTCCCTGGTTCGATTTCAGTCAAGGACACATGCCCAGACTGTGGGCTCGATTCCCAATAGGGGGCGACAGGTGGTCGTTGATCAGTGATTCTCTTATCATAGATGCTCCTCTCTCTCTCCCTTCCTCTCTGAAATCAATAAAGAAATATTTTAAAATATATTTTATTGATTTTTACAGAGGCTTCTATTTGGCCTTCTGCTTAATGAGGAGCCCCGGATGCAACATGGCCTGATGAAATACCCTGGACACTACCCGTGTCTTTTGGTTCTAGTTTAATATTTTGCCCCAAACCTCTGCTCCTCCAGGATTCTAGGCAGGCTGAGAGCTGGGATGGTCAGACCCCCCTGGGACTCGTCCCCCAGCAGAGCTGACTGCTCAGGGCTCCCTGAGTCCCTCTCTGGAAACCTCCATTGGCAGAGGAGGGGCTGCCTTGTCCCAGCGACAGCACCTCCCGGGGGCAGGCTATCCTCATCTTGCCTGATCCCCTTACTCCGATGTGGCTCTTGGTGGAAGCCTGGGGAGTGTGCTGCCCACATCTCCGTTCAAGAGAACCCGCTGCGAGGAGCCCATCTCTCAGCTTGCACATCTTTGGTCCTAGCACAGCTTTCACGCCCAGACCTCTCTCTCCCCGGGGCTCCCTGACAATGACTGAGCACTCTGTGTGGAGGGACAAGTGGAGGGTGTGAAGGATGGGAGAGCTAGAGCTGGGCCAGCAGAAGCCGATGCGGGGCTCCTCTAAGGGGTGCTCCTTGCTCAGGTTCCCCACTAGCCCAGTGGAGCCTGTCTGAAGCTCTTTCAACTCAAACTTTCCCCCTCTCTCCCTTCCCAGGTGTCAGATCCACTCTCCTCTTTTCCCTTCACAGACATGTCTCCCAGGACTTTCTCTTCTCTTTTCACCTTGGCTTCAGAATCCCTGAATGGATGCCCTTCCTGGCTTCAGAGTCTCCCCTGCCCAGGCAGCTGCCCCTCGGCTCCCCTGGCCCCCAACGTCTTGCTCCTCACTGCCGGACAGACCCGGTTCCCAAGAGCACTCGAATGTGTTCCGTGTGTGCACCTGCCTCTCAGTCTTTAGACCTGTGGCACCTCACCCTGTACCAGGGTCTGACATCTCCTACATAGCCTATATAATAAAACAGTAATATGCAAATTAACTAGCACTCTGCTACACCCACAAGCCACACCCTACAGCCACACCCATAAATCATGCCCACAACCTAATCAGGAGCAAGTATTCAAATTAACCCAACCAAGATGGTTGCAGCCTCAGAGAGAGCAGGAGGGAGGCTTGGGTTTCCCCGGCAATGTATGAAGCCAAGCTTTTGGCACACCCTGGCCTTCCCAGGCATCCACTTAAGGCTACAAAGATCCTGCCCCATGTGGACACAAGATGTCCACCACAAGATGGCCAGCAGGGGAGGGGAATTGGGAAGGACCAGGTCTGCAAGGGAGGGCAGTTGTGGATGATCAGGCCTGCAAGGGAGGGCAGTTAGGGGTGACCAGGCCTGCAGAGGAGGGAAGTTGGGGGCGACTGGGCCTGCAGGAAAGGGCAGTTGTAGGGTACCAGGCCTGCAGGAGAGGGCAGTTAGGGGTGACCAGGCCAGCATAGGAGGAAAGTTGGGGGCAAACACACTGGCAGGGGAGCAGTTAGATATCAATCAGGCTGGCATGAGAGTGGTTAGGGGGTGATCAGGCTGGCAGGCAGAAGCAGTTCAGGGCAATCAGAAAGGCAGGCAGGTGAGCAGTTGGGAAACAGCAGTCCTGAATTGTGAGAGGGATGTCTGACTGCCCATTTAAGCCCAATCCTGTTGGGATCCTGGTGGGATTGAGCCTAAATGGGCAGCTGGACATCCCTCAAAGGGTCCCAGATTGGAGAGGGTGCAGGCTGGGCTGAGGGACCCCCCTTCCCCTGTGCACAAATTTCATGCACTAGGCCTCTAGTTTGAAATAACAAATTGATATTTTGAAGCAACATACTTTGAGTCAAAAGAAAATTAAATCCTCATAGGACTCAAATCCAGGTGCAGGCTTTGTTTAGGCTGGTGGGGATGTGGAGGGTGCCGGGGGTCCTTTGCACAGGGCCAGAAAGGTCTCCGAGACGGAGACGCTGGGTCACGCTCCCAGGGAAGTGCGCATACCTGAAGCGCGCACTGCTCCGATCAGCCTGGCACGGATCAGCCCCTCCCTCTTTTTGGTTCTTATTACTTTAATCTTCTCCCGAAAAATTTCCAGGTGATAGTCTAGTTTGTCTTTTAAATCATCTGAGGGGAAACAAATGCAAGACTTGATAATGTGTAAACAAGAACTGCAGAGATGAAAACAGCTGAGCACAATTTTGAGTGATTCCTAAAAACCATGGTAATCCGAAGAGGTTCTCACTTGAAAAGAAACATTTATTCTATGTGAGGAAGAGAAGGACTGAAGTCAGCTGTGAATAGTCTTTTGTTCCTGGTGAAGTAGCTCTATTTTAATAAACCATTCTGTAAATTGTAATTGAAGCATGAGTTACGGTGTTTTGGAGAGTCTGGCTTTATTACTTACAACTGTGCTTCTAACTTGGTGGTAACTCTTACCCACGTTATCGAACCACCGAGCCTCCGTTCCCTCGTCAGGGGGAAGGGGTACCCACCGTGCCCCTTGCTGTGTTGTGGTGAGAGGAAGAAATACCACACTCGGCATAGCTCGGTAGCTCACAGGCGCTCGGTGTTTAGAGTTAATTGTGGTGATGGTAACGGAGGCTGGGCTCAGGTGAGGTGGATACAGATGCCTCAGAGACTAAATTCCTAATCGTAGAAATCTGGACAGGGAGATGGGGGTCAGCGGAAGCAGGTTGAATGTCATCTTGGAGAAGGAGGAATCTCCGGCCGGGTCTTCAAACAGAGGCCAGGCCCTGAACAGAGGCCCTTGCAAGGCAGGGGCAGCGGCTGGGCTCAGATGTCAGCAAACACCTGTCTGCCCTTCCCGACACAGCAGAGTGAGGCTGAGGAGGAAACGGGCGCTCAGCAGTGATTGCTGACACTGAGTGGAGGGCCTGTGTCCCCAGGAGACAGGCTTGCTGTTGGCTTATAGTCAACAGGGACCAGGACTCTGAGAAGGTGGGCACAGAGGCCAGCTCTGGTGCAACTCAATGGGGCAGATCCCTGGGCCCGTCTCCCGCTCCTCAGGCAGAGGGAGCCATTGCAGACTACTGGTGTCAGCTGGGAAAGGCAAGCTTCACTTCAAAATATTCTCCCACCGGTGGAATTGTTGCAAGTTAAAAGCAGGAATATGTCCCTCCTGAGTTCCATCAGAACACAGAGCACTCCGTTTCCTGCATTTTCTGTGCTGAGGTTCCGTGAGAGTCAAAGACTAAGCTCCTTGGTGATGATGGGGGGGGGGGGGAAGGGAGAGGAGAGGTCAGCACAAGCCAGGTGACCGTGGATCAAAGAGGACACGGAGAGGTATCTAGGCTGGCACACACCCAAATCTTGGGCATCAGCAGCGATTCACCTCCCTCAAGATGGGTGAGCAGGTCTCTAGGTATTCTCTGAATGGCTGGGAGTGATGTCCTTGGCTATCCGGGGCCTGGATCTCCACCGCACAACCCGTCCTTCCGGGTGAGAGGGTAGAACTCCACAGAAGACCCCACCTTGTCCCCCGCTCATTGCTTTTCTGGGGAGTTCTTGCCTCGCATGTGATAACATTTGTTGCTCCCTGCTATTGATCAGAAAAGGAATGTTACCATCTCTCCACATTCCCTCCTGTGCACAAGACTAGAGATAAGCAGTGCTGTGCGGAATAGGAGTGGCTCCTGTAGAAGTAATGGTGTGTGCGATGGGGCCTGGCCAGAAGGGAAATCCTAAATGCAGCTGACATTAGCTCGACACACCTGGAGTTTCTTCACCTGGCTTGTGCCACCCAGAAGCTTAGACTTTGACTGTCACGGAACCTCAGCACAGAAAATGCAGAAAACGGAGTGCTCTGTGTTCTGATGGAACTCAGGATGGACATATTCCTGCTTTTAATTTGCAACAATTTCACCGGAGGGAGAGTTTTTTGAACTGCTCTTCTTCCTACTGTCTCTCCTTTTTTCTTTCCAGCCCGCAGTGAGCCAGGTTCACGGTGACTGGGTAAACGGATGCATTGCTTCCATGGGAAATGGACCCCACAGGGACCTGTAGACTCCAATAATTCCTTCAAGGACCTGTCATCTTTTCACTCATCTGAGTCCTTTGGGTTGGCCTCTGGTTTGTACTTAGGTTGTAAAACAAACAACTAATTTTAAGTGCTAAGCGTAATCAGATTTTTGTACTAGTATCACCATTTTTAAACCAGTGAGCAAGCAGGTATGATCACTTAGGTAGGTGATCCAGTACTTGGTCCAATTAGAATTCTTTCATGGAAAGAGTCTAGGTCATGTCTAAGCCTGTGGGAGCTCCCCATTTTCTCCAGAAAACATCCAAACAATGCCCTTCATAAGCGCTTGCTTTTTATATCTCTGCTTCTATGTCCACCCTTCCCCTCATCTCTACACTTAGACCTGAACTACAGAAAATACAGAACTACTCCAGACTCACCGCATTTTCTCTTGCCTCTGCGGTTTTTTGATGCTCTTTCCTCTGCCTAAAATACTGCTTCCTTCCTGTCCGTCTAGATAATTCCAATTCACCCTTCAGGCCCTCAGTTTAGCTGTCACTTCTTCCTGAGAGTCATCAATGATCTCTAAAGACCAGGTGGATGTCCCTATGTTTACCTCATAGAACACTAACCACCCAATGTGTCTAACAATGTAAGACCATCTCTTACTTCCACACCAGGGTAGCATCTAGCTCAGTGCCTGCCTCAACCTCACCCAAAACTGTTGTGTAAAATAACTCACATGCCTAAAATAACTCAGAGATAGCACTGCCTTCCAAGTGGATTAGGTAGACTACTACAGTGTTTCCCCGAAAATAAGACATCCTCCGAAAATAAGACCTACTTACAGGTTTCCTTCTGAGTGAAATATAAGGCATCCCCCGAAAATAAGGCCCCCCCAAGGCTAAACATGAGTAGACATTTGGTCCACTGAAACTGAAAGAAATGGAGTCACAAGAAATTCACCACTGATTCAGGAATTGGATTGTTATGATGATGTTCCAGAAGAAGATGACATGATTGTCATTGAATAAATGAGTAAATTCTTGATACTGTAGGATTCCCAGTTTGTCTGGTTTGTGTTGACAACTACTGTACTACCGTACTGTATACAGGTAATAAATTTCCTTTGTTTTCATTTAACAATAAATGTGTACCATATTCTTCTTCATGCAAAAATAAGACATCCTCTGAAAATAAGACCTAGAGCATCTTTGGGAGCAAAAATTAATATAAGACACTGTCTTATTTTCGGGGAAACAGGGTAGTGTTTGGTCTTACCAAATTCGCTCATGTCGTCTACCAAAATAATTTCTTCAAGGATCTGGTGTGGAGTGAGGTTCATGACACTGGACACTGTCCGAAACAAGGTATTAAATTCTTCATTGTGGAAACAAATGACAACACTAGCAGTAGGTAGCCTGGTTGGGTAACGTTTTTTAAGGCACCTGTAGGCATATATAAGAGGAAGAAAAAGGATTCATGTTTTGGGATTGCACCTAACCTGGTTTCAAACTATATTACAAAGCTCTAGTAACCAAAACAATATGTTATTGACATAAAAATAGACATGTGAATCAATGAAACAGAATAGAGCCCAGAAATAAATCCATGAATATATGCTCAATTAATTTATGACAAAAGAGACTCAAGAATATACAATGGGGTAAAGACAGTCTCTTCTATGAATTGTATTGGAAAAACTGGACAGCCACATGCAAAACAATGAAATTGGACCACTATCTCACACCATACACAAAAATTAATTCAAAATAGATTAAAGACTTGAATTAATACCAGAAAGCATAAAACTTCTAGAAGAAAACATAGGTGGTAAGCTCATTGAGATCAATCTTGGCTATGAGTTTTTGGTTCTGACACTGAAAATAAACACAAAATCAAAAATAAATAAGTTGGACTGCATCAAACTAAAAAACTTCTGCTTTACAAAGGTGAGCCATTAATGAAAGGAAAAGGCAACCTCGTGAATGAGAGAAAATATTTGCAGATCGTATACCTGATAAGGGGTTATATCTAAAATATATAAAGAATTCACACAACTCAATAGCAAACAAACAAAACAAACAATATGATTTTTTAAATGGGCAAAAGATCTGAACAGATATTTTTCTAAAGAAGACATACAGATGGCTAACAGGTACATGAAAAGATGCTCAACATCATTAATCTCCAGGGAAATGCAGATCAAAACCAAAATGAGATATCAACTCACACCTGTTAGAATGGCTATTATAAAAAAGACAAGGAATATTAGGTGTTGGTGAGGATGTAGAGAAAAGGGAACCCTGGTGCTCTGTGGGTGTGAAAGAATTTAAATTGGGGCAGCCACTATAGAAAACAGTATGGAGTGTCCTCAAAAGTTAAAAATAAAACTGCCATATGGTTCAACAATTCCATTTCTAGGTACTTATCTGAAAATACCAAAAACACTGTCTCAAAAAGGTATCTGCACCCCATGTTCATTGTAGCATTACTTACAATAGCCAATACATGGAAACAATCTAAGTGCCCATGGTGGATGAATGAATTAAAAAAAAAAGTTATAATAAAAACCATAAAAAGTTCTATCAAAAAATGGAACCATAAAAAGGAGAAAATCTTTCCATTTGCAACAACATGGATGGGCATTATACTAAGTAGAATAAGTAAAATAAATAAATAAATAACTAAGACAAATTCATATAATCTCACTTACATGTGGAATCTAAACAACAACAACTCCCATATCCTCTCCTGACCATCCCCCACCCCCACCCCCCGAGGAAAACCAAGCACATGGGCACAGGGAACAGATTGGTGGTTGCCAGAGGTAGAGGGTGGGTGAAATGAGCGGAAGAGGCAGGTTGAAAGGCACAAACTTCAAATATAAAATAAGTGAGTCCTGGGGCGTAAAAGACAGCACGGTGACTGTAGGTAATACACTGCATTGCATGTTTAAAAGTTGCAAGGAGAGCCGGCCCAGTGTGGCTCAGTGTTTGAGTGTCCACCCGTGCAACAAGAGGTTGCTGGTTCAATTCCTGGTTGTGGCACATGCCCAGGTTTTGGTCTCGATCCCCGGCAGGGCGTGTGCAGGAGGCAGCCAATCCATGTTGATGTTTCTTTCTCATTGATGTTTATATCTCTCTTTCCCTCTCCCTTTCTCTCTTTATAAAATCAATGAAAACATGTTTTAAAAAACAAAAATAAACGTTGTGAGGAGAATTGATCTTAAAAGTTCTCATCACAAGAAAAAAATGTTTTGAAACTATGTATGGTGACTGATGTTAATTAGATTTATTGTGGTGATTATTTTACAATATATACTAATATAAATTCATTATGTTGTACACCTAGAACTAATATAATGTTATATATCAACTAGAGTCCTGGTGCACAAAATTCATGCATGAGGATAGGATAGGGTGTTGTCCCTCAGCCCAGCCTGCACCCTCTCCAATCTGGGACCCCTCAAGGGATATCCGACTGGAGATCGGGCCTAAACAGGCAGTCAGACATCCCTCTCACAGTCCAGGACTGCTGGCTCCCAACTGCTCACCTGCCTGCCTTCCTGATTGCCCCTAACTGCTTCTGCCTGCCAGCCTGATCACCCCCTAACCACTCCCATGCCAGACTGATTGATGTCTAACTGCTCCCCTGCCAGTGTGTTTGCCCACAACTTACCTTCTCTGCCAGCCTGGTAACCCCTATCTGTCCTCCCTCCCCTTCAGGGTTGATTGCCTTCAACTGCTCTCCCTTGCAGGCCTGGTCCCTCTCAACTGCCCTCCCCTACTTGTCTGATCACCCACAACTGCACCCCCCTTTCAGGCCTCGTCACTCACAACTCCTCTCCCCTGCTGGCCATCTTGTGGTGGCCATCTTGTGTCCACATAGGGGCAGGATCTTTGACCACATGGGGGTAGTCATATTGTGTGTTGGACTAATGGTCAATCTGCATATTACTCTTTTATTAGATAGGATTATATTTCAATACCAAAAAAAAATGGAGAAACATACATTTTATCCCTGGTATCTGGCACATTTCTCTGATTGCCCAGGCTTTTACTGATAATGGTATTAAGTCCATATGTTGAAAGGCCATGAAGAAATTCTGGGTCCGTATAGTTAAAATTCTCACCTGCAAGAATAGGTAATTAGAGTCACTAAGTATTGGCTTACTACCATCATTTTGATAAAGAGATGACATTTTTAATATATTTTTATTGATTTCAGAGAGGTAGGGAAAGGGATAGAAACAGCAATGATAAGAGAGAATCATTGATTGGCTGCCCCTGGCATGCCTCCTACTGGGATCAAGCCTGCAATCTGGGCATGTGTCCCTGACTGGAATAGAACCTGGGGCTGTTCAGTCCACAGGCCAACACTCCATCCACTGAGCCAAACCAGCTAGGGCAAAGGGTGGCATTTTAAACTCTACCTATTAAATTGATTTTTATGAAAAACAGAAAGCTACTTGAAACAAATATAACAAACTATATTTAAAAATTGTTAAATTCAGGTGCTAAATATATACACACCTGTTTTATTTTTTGTATATAATATATAAAATATTTCATAATTTAAAAATTGAATTGGTATAAAAGAATATTCTCTCAGTCTTGCAAATATTAAGTATATGACATGTTTTCCCCTTAAAATGACTAACAGAGAAATTCAAAATAGTTACCTAATGCTAAAAATGGTTGCGGTTTTTTAGTTTCATCTTTGTTAGGTCTTTCAGCTCTTGGTATTTGCCCTGAGCCGCGGATAGCTTGCTGTTGCAATTTTTTATCAAGTTTCCAAATTGTTGCGGGCTCCTGAGGTTTCTTCTGCCAGCTGCTCTCATGATCACGGTGAAAACGTACATATAACAGCACTGACACGATTCCAAGTGTCAAGGTTCCATAGAGTAAACACAGGATTGTGACGTTTCGCATGGTAAATCTAGCATTTTTCAGGGTCTATTTTTAAATTTCCTAAGTCAGAAGGATTTGGGAGAAGCTATATTAGACATTTCAATGGTTTGTAGAGTCACCTGCTTGCTTTAATTCTATCATCAGCATTTTTAAAACAATCTTTTTGCTATCGATGTTCACTATATATTTTGATAAGATAGTATACTTTTTTTTCTATTATCAGAAACTCTTAAAATTGATATTCATACGATTACATAACATCAAAATGTGTAAGATGCTTATAAAACGTACAATATAATTAGAAGTCACTGGTCCATACTCCTGAACATGTAGTTAATAAAAATAATGTGAAAGGTTTACATATCAGTCCATCTTGGGACGATAGTAGAGGACTCTATTTTAAAAATCTGATTTAACATCAGTCAGACTGTTAAAAACATAAAAATACAATATTCACAACACGGGGAAACGGGCAGTGAACACTGGCACCCCCCGAGGGGGTGACGTGGTGCACCGGAGCTGGCAGCATCGAGTTAGGCTGTCTATACAGAGGGTACACACCCCTGGGAATGCACCCCGGGGAGACTCTGCATGAGCACGATTCCTGAGGTAATGTTCATAGGAACAGGACACAGCTGTTTCTCTCTGCAGAAGGACGGGCAAAGGGAGGCTGTTTCATCAATACTGGGAATGAACCAACTGCAGCTCTATGGATTAATATTGGAAAATGTCAGAAAACAATGTTTTCAAAACCAAATAGGGTCTGATGCTACCTAAACACCTTTGGAAAACATGAGAAGCAGTGCAATTGTTTATGGCCATGCCGTATGCAGCAAATGATGGGGCGGGGGGCGAGGGGGAGGGGGAGTGCACGCAAATACACACAGGTTTAGTGTAGTGATTGCCCCTGTGGGGGAGGATACAGGGGAGGAAAATAAGAGTTCCTAATGCTTAAAAAATACACACACACACACACACACACACACACACACACACACCCTCTGAGTCCTGACTAGGTTGCTCAGTTGGTTAGTGCGTTGTCCTGATATGCCGAGATTGCAGGTTCAATCCTGGGTCAGCACACATATAAGTACCAACCAATGAATGCATAACTAAGTAGAACAAAAACCCGACATTTCCCTTCTTCCCTCCTTCTCTCTCTCTCTCCAAAAATCAAATAATAAAGCTCTGAAGCAGATGTGTCAAAACAATGAAGTTTGACAAAGCTTGGTGATGTATACATGGTGTGTGGTATTTTTCTCTATATTTCCCTTAGGTTGGAAATACCTCATAATTTATGAGATTAATTATGACACTTGTCTCTTCTCCCTTGAGTCTCTACTTGGGATGAAAGTAAAGCTAAAGCCCCAGGGCAAAGGAAACTAAGAAGAAAATAAGAAATGGGGCTACATCAAAATAAACAGTTCTGCACAGCAAAAGAAACCATCAACAAAACGAAAAGGGAGCCCACTGTATGGGAGAATGTATTTGGCAATGATACGTCTGATAAAGGGTTAATATCCAAAATATATAAGGAACTCATACAACTTAACAGAAGAATACAAACAATCCAATTAAAAAATGGGCAAAGAACTTAAATAGACACTTCACCAAAGCATACACACAGAAGGCCAAGACATATGAAAAAATGTTCAAAGTCACTGATCATCAGAGAGATGCAAATCAAAACCACAATGAGGTATCACTTCACACCTGTCAGAATGGCTACCATCAACAAATCAACAAATGACAAGTGCTGTCGAGGATGTGGAGAAAAGGGAACTCTAGTGCACTGCTGGTGGGAATACAGACTAGTGCAGCCTTATGGAAAAAAGTATGGAGATTCCTAAAAAAATTAAAAATTAAATATGGAACTGCCATTTGACTCAGTGATCCCACTTCTAGGAATATATCCTAAAAATTCTGAAATACCAATCAGAAAGAATGTATGTTCACAGCAGTACAATTTACAATAGCTAAGATCTGAAAACAGCTCAAATGCCCATCAGTAGATAAGAGGATAAAAAGGCTGTGGTACATTTATCCATGGAATACTATGCAGTGGTAAAAAAGAATCTCTTACCCTTGGAGACAGCATGGAGGTAGCTGGAGAGTAGCATGTTAAGTAAAATAAGTCAGTCAGAGAAAGACAAGTATCACATGATCTCACCCATATGTGAAATCTCAGTAACAAAATAAACTGATGAAGGGAGTGGATCCAGAGGCATGGAAGCATGGGACAGAGTGCCGGCTCCATCGCCAGTAGGGAGGTGTGCAGGAGACAGCTATTGATGATGTTTCTATCTATGTCTCTCTCTCCCTTCCCTTCTCTGAAATTTATGTAAAAACATTAAAAAATAATATTTGGGGGAATTCTCTTTAGGTGTGAACATCTATAGAAATATACCTCTCTAATTTTCTTATTCTACTAACTAGTGGCCCGATGCATGGATTCATGCACATTGAAAGGAAATGAACTAGAAGAAATACTTTAATTTTGCTATTCACCCTTTGTCTATAATAGAAGTGTTAGAGATGAGAGAAAATTAGTAAAATGTGTATGAAAGTAATATATAAATTGATTAATAAACAATAACAACCTGCTATAACAACAAAGACATGACATAAAAACATGATATACAAACAACATAGATAAAAAACAATGATGGATAAATTGATTAAATTATTCTAATATCTCCCTGTATACTTGGAGTAAAAACACTTTCAGAGTGCTTAACTAATCTCCCTGGCGATGAAGGATTTACAACTTTGAAGTCACATGTCTGAAACAGTTCCATGTAGGAATATTCCTACCCTGTCTAGAGTTTGTCCTTGTGATTTATTAATAGTCATTGCAAGTGCTGGCATCCTGGGAAACTGTCTTCAAATTAATTTAAATGGGAGGCCAGTGTCAGAAGGGGACAAATCATTCCTTGGAATCAGAACCTCTCCCTCTGTAGATCCTGTTAATACTTCAGCTTTGATTATGTTAGGTTGCAATCTTGTGATAATAAATCTAGTACCATTACAAAGACCCCATTTACTATTACCATTTCTCAGTAGCATGATGATTGCACCTACTTTCAATTTTAATTTATGACACAGCATCCATGAAGGAGTAATCCTATTAAGAAATTCAATGGGAAAATTTTTCTTTTCAGCATCATCCATTTAATTCACAGAGTCATCACTCAATGCTGAGTCAACGTTTATTTTTAATTTTAATTTTTAAAAAAATATATTTTATTGACTTTTTACAGAGAGGAAGGAAGAGGGATAGAGAGTTAGAAACATCAAGAGAGAATCATCCATCAGCTGCCTCTTGCACACCCCCTACTGGGGATGTGCCTGAAACCCTTGACCAGAATCAAACCTGGGATCTTTCAGTCCGCAGGCCGATGCTCTATCCACTGCGTCAAACCAGTTTCAGCTCAACGTTTATTTTTAAATTGCCAGTGTGAATCATATGTACTGGCCAGTCAGTCGGTTGGATGCATTCGGCCACTTAGCCTTTTATACATATAGATATCTTTTCTTTTGATTAGTATTATGTTTTAATCCTCACCTGAGGATATGCTTAGGAAGGGAGAGTAAGAGGGAGAGAGGGAAGGAAGGAGAAAAAGAGAGAGAGAGAGAGGGAAACATCAATGTGAGAGAGAAACATTGATCAATTGCCTTCCATGTTAGGAATAGAACCCACAATCCAGGTATATGTCTGACTGGAAATCAAATCAGCAGAGGATGACTTCCTGTGCAGAGGATGACTCTCAACCAACTGAGCCATTTCAGCCAGGCTATTACATTCTATTAAAGCAAAGTTCCCACAGTGTCAGGAATGTGTCATTGCCCGCCCCTCCCCCATACTCCCCCAAACACTCAGAAAACCTCTCGTACCAAAAACAACAGGTCCGGAGGTCTGTGATCAGCTTTGCATCTGTCTCCTCAGAAGGATATCATGATCAATTATTTTCTTCTCTAAAATATGCTGACTTCACAAGCTAGAGAAATACAGACTTTGTAAAACATATTTTAGTGATCACTTATATGAACAACAGAGTTCTAAATGCATTTAAAACCCCCGCTAACACGCACGCTTGCACACGCACCCACTGGCAAACCCAAACCCCAAGCTAAGTCTGGAGGCAGCCACTGAGCTGGTTGTAAAATGTGCGTCTCCACAGGACAACATGGCCACGCTTCTGATAATGTCACGCCTAATTTTTCTGTAAATAAGTATTTGTAACCCTCCCCTTGCCCAGGACAATCTCAATACCGATCTCACACCACGAGGGCTTTTATTTTCCTATTTAATCTTTTTGAGTAAATAATACCTTCAATTGTATAAACCTTAAAAAGGAAAAGGGTTATATAATGAATATTAGCCCTGATTTTCAAGAACCTAAGTCACTGCGATGCCCTGTAGGGTGGTGATAAAACCTCTAAAAACCCAGAGCTTCTGAACCCCAACCCTGTTGGAGAGCCAGCGATCCGATGAGCGGCCTCCACTGGCCCCGTGGAGAAGCCAGGCCCCATGTCCGTCCTGCTCCCAGCATCCCGAGCTCACCCTCACCCTCACCGCTGAGACCACTTCTCCAGCTACTTTGTAATGGAAGTGTTTTCTAAGGTGAGTCCAAGGCGGAATTAGGCAGGGATGTGTGAGGAAACATCTGGAAGATGGAGTTGGTTCCTGGGTGGTTGGTTGGTGCCTGAATTTGAGTAAATACCAGACTGGCCTGGGCTGTGCTGCCCGCCCAGCTGCCTCACAAAGCCCCGTGACATCACACAGGCCCCGGCCAGAGGCCCCGCTGGGAGCTGCAGCGCAGGTGCGATCAGGACAGCCAGAGTCCAAGGTCTCAGAGTCCGCATCCTCAGCCCCAGCTGAGGAAAGGCCAAGCCTCTCTTACATTTTTAACTCCTTTAAAATTTTTATTTTAGCCGTAGGTCGTTTTGCTCAGTGGATAGAGCATTGGCCTGCAGACCGAGGGGTCCTGGGTTCAATTCCAGCCAAGGGCACATGCCTGGATTGCGGGCTCAATCCCCAGTGAAGGGCATGCAGGAGGCAGCGGATCAAAGATTCTCTCTCATCATTGATGTTTCTGTCTGTCTCTCCCTCTCCCTTTCTCTATGAAATAAATAAAATAAATATATATTTAAAAAATTTTTTATTTTAGGGAGAGAGGAAGCAGGGGCAGGGTGGGTAAGAAACATCAATTTTTTTTCTACTTACGTATGCATTCATTGGTTGATTCTTTATGTCCTCTGACCGGAGGTTGAACCCAACACTTTGGCATATTGGGGCAATGCTCTAACCAACTACCTGGACAGAATTAATTCTTTCGAAATAAACTTAAGAAAAAGAACAAGCTTTCAACATACCGCAATCAGCTTAAAGATGAGCCAAAGGGTCATTGGCTGCCTTTTAACTTTTTACTCTACATTACTCAACGTTTAGATGTTAGCAGATGCGCTCAGCCAAACGCTTGTGAAATTCCCTCTCTCCTGGCGTGTCTGAGCAGGTCCGACCTCCCCCGGTGGAGAGGCTGACTCAGTGTTTTGCTCGGGGCCAGACATCTGCTTCCAAGTGTGTGAGCGGCAGGGGCAGGGCGGGGCCTCTGGCACCCCTCTGCCCGCTTCGGTGGCGATAGTGCCCTCCCAGCAGAGCTCAGTCCCCTTGGGAAAGGCTCCAGGGAAGTCCTTCCTTGTCCCTTCATAATAAGAGCAACATTCAAGAGAAACCTTTAGCATAACCCTCAACTGGAAACAACCTAAATGTCATCAGGAGTAGAATGGGTGAATTGTGGTCATTCCTATAATGAAATGCAAAACAGCAGTGCACGCCTGAACCACAGCCACACGCAACAACGTGGAAGAATCTCGCAGCCATAATATGGAGCAATAGGAGCCAGACACAGGAGTTCATAGTCCTGTTTCTATGAAGCTCAAGAAGAGGCACCATTAATCCAGAGTGACAGCCACAGAGCAGCGGCCGCCCAGGGTGGGGTTGGGGGGTGCTTGTTCTGGAGACACGCCAAGAGTGAGCCTTCCAGAATGGTCTGTATTTCCTTGGTCTGGGCGAAGGCTTCGTGGAAGTCATATACAAACTTTCACTGGGCTGTTCATGGAAGACTGTGCACTTCACTGTATGCATGTCACATCCTCAAACAATTAAGGAGGAAAAAATGAGTAGGCACCATCCTATATAATATATCCTATATAATAAAAGGCAAATCGACCGAATGGCAGAATGACTGGTTGCTATGACGTGCACTGACCACCAGGGGACAGACACTCAACGCAGGAGCTGCTCCCTGGTGGTCAGTACATTCCCATAGGGGGAGCACTGCTGAGCCAGAAGCCAGGCTCATGACTGGCAAGCTCAGTAGCAGTGGCAGTGGGGAGTGGGCCTAAGCCATCAGGCTGACATCCTCTGGAGGGCTCCCAGACTGCAAGAGGGCACAAGCCAGGCTATGGATGACCCCCACGCCCCCCGCCCCCCCCCAAGTGCATGAATTTCGTGCACTGGGCCTCTAGTTTTTTTATGAAAGGACAACTAGGGGCTGCTAAAGAGTGACCAGGGAGCTAGAGTCCCCAGGCAGGACTTAGGGGAAGGTGAAAGGTAAAACGTGCACTGTGTGGCTACACCTGGAGTCAAGGTCAGAACACTGGCCAGGACTCGGGGCACACAGCTGTCAGAGTTGGTTCATAAGGAGAGAAGTCACAAAACAAGAGGCTTGGAGCAAAATCACAGCCTGAGGCAGGCAGCTGGCAGGAAGGAACTGCAGGGAGGAGGGCGGGAGACGGGGGAGAGCAAAGTGAATGTGCCACAATGGAGGTTGATTCCCAGAAACTTCTGGAACTTCCCCGTGGCTAAAAGGAAATTAGAAGGCTGACACAGGGCATGCTTTCTCTCCCATTAGTGGCACCTTGCATTTTAGCCAATTCTAATTAAACCATTACAAGGAGAAACAAAGCGGCTTTGAGCTTTATTCTGAGGTTGAGAAGGAGAAGGAAGACACTGATGGGGAAGGCACAAGAGATGCAGAATGACCTTCTGTTAAGAGGGGTAACCCTCCACCCAGAGAGTCAGGGAAACCATTCCTTCTGGGCCTGTGTCCCCGGAGAGGAGGAGGCGATGCTTAAACAAGGGGTAGAGAAGCAGAACTGAGGAATACAAATGGAAAGAAAACAGGCCAACACATTTGAGTATGAATCTGCCAATTGTTGCAAACCATCCCAATGCCAAATTACAATCATTTCATGCAGCGTATTCACAATGGCTAAAATGGGGAAGTAACCCAAGGGCTCATTGGAGGGCGAGTGGATAAGCAACATGTGGTGTCTGCATCAAATGGAATATTTTTCAGCCTTACAAAGGAAGGACACTCTGGCACATGCTACAACATGGGTGAAGCTTGAGGACATCATGCTATGTGAAATAAGCCAGTTACAAAAAGACAAGCATTGTTTGATTTCACTCACAGGAGATTTTTAGAGTAGTCAAACCACAGAGACAGAAAGTGGAATGGTGGCTGTCAGGGCGGGGGTGGACGGGGAGAACGGGGTGTTATTGCCCAATTTGCAGGATGACGGGAGTGATGGGGATGAATGGTGGCGATGGTTGCACAACATTATGAACGTAGTGTTTTACACCCCTGAACTGTAAGGTGATCAGTTTAATGTTATATGTATTTCATCCGTAAGCATGTGGGGAGTGCCTAGGTGATTTATATATCCTGTGACTCATGCTGGGAAAACCTCCCCCACATCCACTGTTGTTCTTGGTGTGCTTGTTAAAACGTGGTTTCACTTCCTTTCCCCACACGTTTGGCTTCCTGTTGACTTCCTGTCCCACTTGCCTTGCAGCTTTCACTTCTGGCTCGCTCAGACTGCTGTGTCCTGGACGGCATCATTGGAAGAAGAGCAACAACGTCCAACCCTAGCGCATCGCCTGCATAGTTTTGTCTCAGTGAGAACACAGCCGATGAGCACTGCAGCATTTCCCCCTTTGAAGAAGCAGCTGTTGAGTGGCAGCCATGTCAGGCTCCGTAGATGTTAGGGTCACTCAACTCCTCCTCTTACTGGGAGAGAAAAGGGGGGAGTTTTATTTGAAAATGTGCGAAGCCACGTGCCTCAAACCGTGCAGAACGTGAGCTCCGCTGGAGGCTGAGCAGAGCAGCTATTCCCTGTTCCCTCTTCCTCTCCCTCTTCCACCTGCCCTCCTGTTTTCCTTCTGTCTGCAGTCAGAGGCAGATCCCCTCACTCAGGCTTGTGCTCTGCTCCACCCTCTGCCCCGC
This sequence comes from Nyctalus aviator, assembly GCA_036971965.1. Taxonomy (NCBI): domain Eukaryota; kingdom Metazoa; phylum Chordata; class Mammalia; order Chiroptera; family Vespertilionidae; genus Nyctalus; species Nyctalus aviator. The sequence continues at coordinate 68,281,696 of CM072930.1, read as the reverse complement.
TCACCATACACAGTTCCCTCCTCTAAGGAGAGGGTGAAGCAAGGGCCGAAAGTGATTGCGGAGTCCTAGCCATTGGGAGGGAAACTAGGACATGACCTGAAAAGCAGGTTTCGCCAATGCTAGTTTGCTAACAGTGACATCTTTGTTCTTTAGGCATCTAGACGCCTTTAATGTCTGTATTTTCCCCTCACTCCCCTCTAATCCCATTTATTACTTTATTGCTTTTCTTTGTTTCAAACAAAGCAAGAGTATAATTAATGTTCAATGTACTCTTGTATGAAGGGTGACTTTCATAATTTAAGAAGTTGAATGGCATATCCATTTATCCTTTCATCTCAGCACCCAGCTAGCAGGCTTCTGTGGAAGGTGCCCCCCCCCACCCCCTGCGCCCGGCGTGGAGTCTGTGAGGCCCTTGGTGGACCTGCTCCAGGTCAGACAGGCGGGCCACGTCAGGGTCAGGGCTGTGGTGCTGCCATTGTGGGCCTCGATCCCTGGAAACAGGGGTGCAGATGCTGGCCTCCCAAGGTGGCTGTCATCGTTATTCTCGAACATCATGCCAGGCACGCAGCACGTGCTGACCCCGGCTGCCGGAGGAAGGGCAGGTGAGGAAGAGGAAGGAAAAGAGCTCTGGGGGACACTGGGGTGTGGAGTAGCCCACTCCTTTTTGTGAGTGATTTGGCAATGCTGGGAAAGGCGGAGAAACCAATGTGATGACCCAGCACCCCTCCATAGGGTGTGCCCCAGGGAAATGCCCTCAGGCATACGCCCAGGGGAGAATGTCCACATGTTCACTGTGAGGAAACTCAAACCATATCCATAGCCCGGAATGAGAGAATGGCACATGCAGAGTGGTTTTCATTCCATCATCGGGAAACAGAAGAGGAGCATGAACAAAGGGGATAAACTTCTCAGGAAGAGAGGAGTTGTCAAAGATGCACCCAACATTTTCAGAGTCTAAAACTGCAACCCTGTAGTTGGTGTTGCATTGGCATCCTTACATGTAGAACACCATAAACATACACATGGGAGTCATAAGTACAAAGTCAGGATAGTGGTTGCCTTGGGGAGGGGAGAGGCAGAAAGGGAAGCTCCACAGGGGCCCTCAACCAGATCTCCTTCTGTTTTTAAAAAATCTAAAGTAAACATGGGGCCAAATGTTAAGATTTGATAAAGCTGGTGTGTGACCAGGTGGTCATTTTTATATCATTCTCTAGATACTTTTCATAAGTATAATACTATCTAATAAAATAACTATCACTCTGCTACACCCACAATCCATGCCCACAAGCCAATCAGGAGTGAGTATGCAAATTAACCCAACCAAGATGGCTGTGGCCAAGGAGCAAACAGGAGGCTTGGGTTTCCCTGGAAATGGAGGAAGCCAAGCTTTTCCCACACTCTGGCAGGCCCAGGCCTCCAGTCAAGGCTACAGAGTTTCAATTATAGAAGATAAATAAATCCCAACAAAAATGGCAGCAGCCACGGAGCTGGAGAGAGCAGGAGGCTTGAGTTGCCCCTGTTGATGGAGGAAACCAAGGTTCCACGGCCCTGGCCTGCCTTGGCCTCTGCTTAAGGTTATAAAGTTTCAATTGTAGAAGATAAATAAATCCCAACAAAAATGGCTTCAGCCACAGAACAAGCAGGAGACTTAGCTCTGCTCCATGCTACAAAGTTTCAATTATAGAAGATAAATAAACCCCAGATACCAGGGGAGGGCAGTTAGGGGCAATCAGGCTGGCAGGGGAGCAGTTAGGTATCAATCAGGCTGGCAGGGGGTGATCAGGCTGGCAGGCAGAAACGGTTAGGGGCAATCAGGAAGGCAGGCAGGTGAGCAGTTGGGAGCCAGCAGTCCTGGAATGTGAGAGGGTTGTCTGACTGGCCGTTTAGGCCCAATCCTACTGGGATTGTGTCTAACTGGGCAGTAGGACATCCCTAAAGGGGTCCCAGATTGGAGAGGGTGCAGGCTGGGCTGACACAACCCCCTGTGCACAAATTTCGTGCACCAGGCCTCCAGGATTTAATAATATTTAATAATAAACAATGTAAAATCCTATTCAAATATAGGATTCAAAGACATCGATTACTTATAATTCATCATTGTATCTATTTAAGACGATGGGCGTGTTTTATTATACAGATGGACCACAAGAGGGAGACCTAGAACAATTCAGCAGTGTGTGTGTGTGTGTGTGTGTGTGTGTGTGTGTGTAGATGTATATAATGGCCAAGGACTGGCATCTTGGAGAGTTTTGCCGAGTGCCACTGTCACTAGGGATTGTCCAGGCTCCTCTCTACTTGAGGTCAAAGGCAGGGCGCTTTTGACACATCCCCAAATCTGCAGGACGACCACTTTGGTGAAGAACACACATCCCTTGCCTGACTGGTGTGGCTCAGTGGTTGAGTGTCAAGCCATGCACCAGGAGGTCACTGGTTCGATTCCCTGTCAGGACACATGCCTGTTTTGGGCTCAATCCCCAGAAAGGGGAATGCAGGAGGCAGCCTGCCAATGATGTTTCTCTCTATCCCTCTCCCTTCCCCTCTCTCTAAAAATCAATAAAAATATATCTTTTAAAGCGAGGACATTCCGGGTTGGGGGGTACACTGTGCAGTGCTGGGGAAACGCAATGTAATGAGATGTTTGGGGAGTAAAGAGCTGTAGCAGCGAGAAGGGAACGCACCAGCAGGGGCAGGGGAATGGGGCGCACACAGCATCCTCTGGCCCGGGAGCTCCTGCTGCTCAGCCACGGGGCACAGAGGACCCGAGCAGCCATGCCTATCGCAGGCCAGCCCCCAGGGAGGGGTGCGCTGTCTCGTGCAGACTCACCGGAGGAGCCCTCAGAAATTCACCTTTCTGTTGGGATTTACAAGCTTTCCCATATGCCTCTGTGACTTTGTTTTTAAAAATCAGGTGCCAAAGGTTTTATTGAAACTTGTGGAGGACATAGAAATTTTACGAAGTCTACTCATTGGTGTCTCCAGGAGCCGGAAAGAAACTGCCACCATTTTTGGTCATTACTGTTTCGTGCCTCGTCACCTGCAGGAGGGTAGGCCCTCCTCTTATCTCCCCCCCGCCACCCCCACACCCCACTTCAATAGCAACTTCATCACCAGTAGCAAAAGCTGTGTCTGCTACATCACTGGCTCCAAACAACGATTTAAAAAAAAAAAAAAAAAAAAAAAAAAAAATATATATATATATATATATATATATATATATATATATATTTCAGAGAAAAGGGAGAGAGAGAGAGAGAAACATCAATGATGAGAGAGAATCATTGATCAGCTGCCTCCTACACGCCCCACACTGGGGATCGAGCCCGCAACTGGGACACGTGCCCTTGACTGATATCGAACCCGGGACCCTCCAGTCCGCAGGCCTCTGCTCTATCCTCTGAGCCAAACAGGTTAAGGGCAAAACAATGTTGTTTAAACGAATGCTGTGGTCAAGCATCCACCAGGAACTGAATGGACAGGCAAAAAGCAGTCTGAACGTCAATGGGATGCTGTCAGCCTTCGGAAGGAGGCGGTCCTGTCACAGGCCCCACACCCTGAGCCTGGAGGACACGCTGCATGACCTCGACCAGAGCCAGCAAGAGGAGCGCCGTGGTTCCGCTCAGAGGAGGTCTGGAGAGCCATCACATTCGTGGAGACAGACGCAGGTGGGTGCCTGGGGCGGGGCGGGACGGGGCTCCACTTTGGGAAGAGGACAAGTCTGGACGCAGTGGTGGGTGGTGCGCGCGGTGCGTGTACCCAGTGCTGCTGAGCTGGACCCTGAAAACGGTAACGCTCCTGCTATGCATGTTCTGCCGCAATTTAACACAATTAGCCAGGAAGCAAGGAAAGCTGCAGGGGCAGGGCACGGAGCGGCCGATGCACTGTTTGACGGGTCTACACTAGGCAGAACTCCTGGCGGGAGTCGAGCTCCCCTCAGGGCCCGTCCAGTCTGGCCAGCCACATCTGGCCCTGCCTCCCCAATCACAGTCCTTCTGGGTCATCCTGATGCTGAACCCCAAGAGCGCTCCCTCCAACAAAACCCAAGGGGGAAGGCCAGAAGCTGCCTACCGGGTGAATGACAGGTAAGTGGGTCACAAGGACCGCCAGCCCACAGCGCTGGGATGGGGGGGGAGACACACCAGCAGAAGGGGGTTTGCCACCAAACATACTATACGTTAGTGATGGGGACGTTGCCCCAGGCAGGGTCCGAGCCCCCAGGTCAGGAGGCCCTGCAGAGGGAAGTCTCCCGCGTGGACGAGGCTGTCCGGCAGAACTCTCCGGAAAAGGCCGCACTGGCCCAGTCCCTGGTCCAGGCTGTCACTGACAGTCCGGAAACACGCAGACCTCGCCCTGTGAGATCACAGAAAACGAGGCTGTTGGCTCAGCCCTGCGCCTAGCACGGAGCGCCTCCATCCGTTGGAATTTCCTGAGATAAGACCGCAAGGAGCATCTTTTGTTCTGATATTTGCTCTCTGTGCCGGCTCCTAAATTCCTTGGAATTCCTGGTGTGGACAGTGATGGGAAGCTCGCGGTATCCAGCCCCACCCCATTCCCCTGAGCCCGGAGAGGGGCTGGGAACAGTTAGTGATGAATCGTGCCTATGAGATGAAGCCTCCACAGAAGTCCCTCAAGGATGGGGTTCTGGCCGCTCCTGGGTGTGGACACGTGGAGACGTGGGGGCGGCGCGCTCAGGGAGGGGGGAGCTCCCAGCCCCCCACTCTGTGCCCTGTGTGTCTCCCCCATCTGGCTGTTCTGAGCTGATCTTGTTATGATGAACTGGTGATCTGAGGGCAAAGAGTTCTGTGAGCCGCTCCAGCCAGTTCACTGAACCTGAGGGGTGGAAGGTGAGGAGGGGGGAGGTGAGAATCTCCCACTTCAGTCACAGGTCAGAGGCGCAGCGACACAGGGATGTGGGAACGCGCTGCAGTGCGAGCGGCAGTGGGACTGGGCCCTTACCTGTGGGGTCTGATGCCGTCCCCAGGGCACGGTGTCCACATGGAGCTGAGGTGCAGGGCACCAAGCAGGCATGAAGAGCACTGCTCTGTGTGGAAACCCTGCACACGTCTGGTGTCAGAGAGCGAGTGCAGGGTGGTGTGAAGTGACGCCAGGAGGAAGGCTGAGGGCTTCTCTGTCCCAGCGGAGAGGAGGGCAGGGCCTGGCTGCCTTTGAGGAAGGGCTTCCTATTGGGGTCAGGGATCGCCACCCGAGACATAAGCTGCCCGGAAACCAGGAGAGAGCCTTAGGAAGCATAGGCTCACCCCTCTCTGTCATCCTTTGACAGGACCAAGAAAAACGAGGCCATTCAAAGCACTCTCTCTCTTTCTCCTCCCCTCCTTCTTCTTCTCCTCTCTCTCTCTCTCTCTCTCTCTCTCTCTCTCTCTCTCTCCCCCTCCCTCCCTCCCCTTTTCTCTCCCTCCCTCTTTACTTCACGGTAAAGAAAGAAAGCATAGACTTTCAATTCAGACAGGCAATGGTGTGAATCCTGGCACCAGCACTAAGTACAAATCCTTGAGAAGTTAAGCTCATGCAGCATCGATTTCCTTCTTTTGCAAAGTTTGAATAAATTGCTTACATCCTGTGCCAGAATGAAATATGAACTCGTCGATTATTTCATTCATTGGTTTGTTTTTAAGAATTCACCACATACTGGGTCAATAATTTGCTTCATAGATATTAGTTATTTTTCACTTCCTTCAAGGGAGAAAGGGATTTGCTGCATTATCACTACCTTGTAAGATAAATGATAAAAGCCTTTTGCATTTATATTGGTGCCCAGATCATTAAGATTATTGGGCAAGCCCTCGTCAGTTTTGCTCAATGGTTAGAACATTGACACAAGGATTGAAGGATCTCAGGTTCGATTCTGGTCAAGGGCACCTTTCTTGGTTGCAGGCTCAATCCTGGGCCTTGGTCAGGGGCATGTGTGAGGCAACCAATCAATATGTCTCTCTCACATCAATGTTTCTCTCCCTGTCTTTCCCCCTCCCTTCCTCTCTCTCTCTGAAAATCAATGGGGGGAAAATATCCTCAGGTGAGGATTATTTTAAAAAAGATTATTGGGAGAAAGATACCTATATGTATATGTACATGTAAAAATGTGTATGTATAAATATGTGTATATATACACACAGACAGATATGTAATTATATATATCATAATATTATTATTATATTATACCTGGTTCCCAAAAAAGATTTGCATTCAGTCTAAGGAAAAACAAGAGGGTAGTTAGAAATTGTGCAGTCACTTAAATACTCTCAAACTCTGCTAGTGGTAATGACAGATAATAAAGTGTTTAAACAGTTTTAAAAATTTTGAAATATTTTGACCACTTCTATAAATCTATCCTAAGTAAATATTAACATTTAAAATATTATGTTTTCAAAGAGCTTATTATGTATAATGGCAAAATTTGGGACATGCCTGCATGTTTAACAATAAAGAAAGAAGGTAAGTAAATAATTAGAAATGATATTGTGTATATAGTGTGCTTGCACTGTATAATGACATGTAGCTGTCCATGTTTAGAAGAAAAAACGATTGGAAACAAATGGCCTACACCTGTCTTCATCCTGTTTGATCTTAGGTGTGGAGCATTTGACTCTGTAGACCCACTTATTTCTAGAAATCTTCTCCTTCTGACTTCTGCAGGCTTGGGCTTTGCAAGGCAGAGCATAGTGATTGATTAGCAATGCCTACTGCAGGCACAGGAGAGGGAGTGGGAGCACAGATGCTGCATATTTGCCGTTTTGCCAGAGCTGCTGTTATGCCCTTAATGTCCCCATTGCTACAGCATAAACAAAGTAGATGACATCACTCCCTTTGCCAGCAGATGAAGATCTTTATATATATATATATATATATATATATATATATATATGTGTGTGTGTGTGTGTGATATATATATATATATATATATATATATATATATATATTTTTTTTACAGAGAGGAAGGGAGAGAGAGAGAGAGAGAAACATCAATGAGAGAGAAACATCTATCAGCTGCACCTGCACACCCTCTACTGGGGATGTGCCCAGAACCAAGGTACATGCTCTTGACTGAAATCGACCCTGGGACCCTTCAGTCTGCAGGCTGACACTCTATCCACTGAGCCAAACCAGTTTCTGCAGCAGATGAAGATCTTAATGTGTTAGATCGGCCCGGGAAGCCTGTGGCAGCTTGTTCCAACCCCTCTGCCCCCCCGCATGCCCCTTTGCTCTGGCCATGGCAGCGAACACACCAGCTCTTGCTCAACTGCTTACCCTCCTGTCCTGCCAAGTCCGATTCCTCCTTGAAGATTTAGGTGAAATGCCACTTCTTGGTAATGAATGCCTCCTCTCTTTCAGGCGTTTCTGCGCCCGCTGTGCCAACAGGCACCTCCTGTGCTCTGTCTGGCTTTCTTGTCCCGCCCCCGCCAGGGGCCAGGGCTCCTCTGGGAAAGCGGTCCTCCTGGACCCTGGAAACCACAGGGGCAGAGCCTGCCTCCTAAACACGCTCCTCAGAGTGAATGAGCGAATGACCGAGACAGAAGGTGCAATGCTTTCATCAGGAACCTGAGCAAAGCTGGTTTTTATGCAAGCTTTACCTTTGCAGGAGAGACAGGAACTAGGAGAGGTCGTACCAGTCCCCTTCCCTTGTCTTTCCAAACATTAGTTATTTAGGAGAAAGAAGTGTCTGGGCCCTGAATTCCAGCGGTATTTGCTATTTGAATCCTCTGGTCTAACACAGACCTCCCTATCACCGAGGCCCGTCTGAGGGAAGACACTCCGGATGTGCAGACAACCTTTGTCTCTGGGTCTGAGCTTCATCTAGAAGAACCCGTGCTATCTTGGCTCACGTGGTGGGACATCACTCTTTGCCACCCCCCACATACCACATCCTTCACCGGCTCCAGCTCAGAAAAGCACAGCAGCCTGTCAAGGGGCAAAGCCCTGGGGACCCCGGCTGTAGCATCAAATGGTCTTGACTACAGCAGCACTTTACTGCATGATGTGAGGTGGCTTAGGTAGGCAGCAGTTCAAACTCAGACTTTCACAGCTAGAGAAATGAATGTGCAAAGTAATTCAAAACACTCTAAAGCCTCATTAATTTATGGTGAGGGATAATGCTCTTAGGCTGAAACCAAGCCTCTAGTGTCTGTTTTAATATTGAACCAAAACAAGAACAAAGAGAAAACCATCCTCAGGTCTGTTTTGATATTTAACCCCCCTTTGCATTTTTCGCTTTAACACCAAGTGTGAGGATATCTTGTTGCATCAGCATATTGTAGACAACATTATTACTGACTTAGAGGTTTTGTTTCATGACCCAGAATTGTCACACCTCATACATAACCCCATGCTGCCAGCCAGCAATCCAAAATGGTTACTATAAACTGTCAAACTGCCTCCTACTGGCTGAAGCTCACATAGGTCAGCCTTCTTGGCACCGGGCAGGTGGGAAAGGGGAGCGTGACCTGGGGGGTGGCCAGAGAGAGGCAGTGCATCCGGGGACCTCTGTCAGAATTCGGTTTATAAAACAGGTCGCTGGTATCAGACCTCTGGTCCAGGTTTGCAGCCTGCCTTTCGCATGGAGCATCTTCATATTGTGAACATTTTTTTCACGCCTCCAGAAACATTAGTTTAAACTAGTGGCCTGGTGCATGAAATTCACTGAGGGTGGGTGTCCCCCAGCCTGGTCCTGTCACAGTGCAGGAGCCCCATGATCCATCCCACCAAAGAGGTAGCCCCTGCCTACCATCCGGGGCTCCTTGGTGGATTGCCCCAAAGAGGTAGGCTGGAGCTGGGGTCTCACCTCCACCCCACGTGGAGCGGTAGGACTCCCAGGCCTCCGTTGGGCCCCGTTTCCAGGCTGGGCCACACAGGGGCCTCCAGATCCCCAGTGCAGGTGCGAGGAGGCCTCCGCCAGGCCCCAGGCCTCCTGGTGACAGATTGTGACTGTGTGATGCAAGTCCCGGATGCTGCAAGTCCTCGCCCACCTGTGCCTGCTGTGCACACAGCCTGCTGATTGGTAAAAAAAAAAAATTACACGTGAGGGTGTCCCCACCATTTGCATATTACTGTTTTATTAATATAGACTAGAGGTCCAGTGCACGAAATTTGTGCACAGGGGTGTGTGTCCTCAGCCTAGCCTGCATCCTCTCCAATCTGAGCCCTCTGGAGGGATGTCTGACTGCCGTGTAGGCCTGATCCCGGTAGGATCGGGCCTAAATGGGCAGTCGGACATCCCTCTCACATTCCAGGACTGCTAGCTCCCAACTGCTTGCCTGCCTGCCTTCATGAGTGCCCCTAACCGTTTCTACCTGCCAGACTGATCACCCCCTAACCACTCCCCTGCCAACCTGATTGATGCCTAACTGCTCCCCTGCCAGCCTGATTGCCCCTACCTGCCCTCCTCTGCAGGCCTGGTCACCCCTAACTGCCATCCCCTACTGGCCATCTTGTGGTGGCCATCTTATGTCCACATGGGGGCAGCCATCTTGGTTGTTGGAGTGATGGTCAATTTGAATATTACTATTTTATTAGATAGGATAAAGACCTGGTGCACAGGTGGGGGCTGGGTGGTTTGCTCTAAAGAGTGTCCTAAATCAGGGTGGGGGTTCCCTTGGGATGTGGGGTGGTCTGGGCAAGGGGCCTGTGGTGGTTTTCAGGCTGGCCACACTCCCCTGCAACCCAAGCAGAGGCCTTGGTATCTGGGATTTATTATCTTCTATAATTAAAACTTTGTATTCTTAAGCAGAGGCCAAGACAGGCCAGGAAGCTTGGCTTCCTCCATTGCTGGAGGCAACCCAAGCTCTTGCTCTCTCCAGCTCTGTGGCTGCTACCATTTTTATTAGGATTTATTTATTTTCTATAATTGAAACTTTGTAGCCTTGAGTGGAGTCAAGGGCCAGCCAGGATGTGGAGGAAGCTTGGTTTCCTCCATTGCTGGGGAAACTCAAGCCTCCTGCTCTCTGTGGCCGCAGCCATATTGGTTGGGTTTATTTGCATATTTGCTCCTGATTGGCTGGTGGGCATGGCTTATGGGTGTAGGGGAGTTATAGTCTATTTGCATATTACTCTTTTATTAGATAGGATGGCTGGTTACCTTTCTAGTATCTGGCTATGACAATGCACAATTCCCTTATTTAGCACTGGAGTGATTTCCAAGTTTTCCCAGTGGCACCCTTGGGCTTGACAATGGCCCTGTTGCAGACACCCTGCCTCCTTACCACTTTGTGTGCCTGCTGGCTGGCTGTCCCTCCCTCCTACACTGGAACCGCTGTGAGTCCTTCCCTCGGAAGGCCCAGCTGCTGACAGAACGTCCTCAATAAATATCTGCTAGACAAAGAAATGAAAGAATGACAAGCCAGCAAGGTAAAGGTTGGATTCCAGAAGAATGCAATGGATCTCTCGTCTCTGGTGAGGAGGCAGCCAGCTCTGTGGGAAAGGGTTCTGGCTGGAGCGTCCACAGGTTTGGTAGGGGAGGGAGCAAGTAATTTAATATCTCTGCATTTCCGACCCTCTTTGCAAAATGGAAACTCCAGGGTTTTCTCCGGAGGGGTTTACTGAATGTTTCTAATCCTTGCGATCCTGTAATGTATTAATCTCCCCGCTTGCTCAGTAGTCATTGTTACCTGGGACTTTGCTAAGCAATTGCAGAGAGGCAGAAAAGAGATAAATGAGGGAAGCCTAAGACTCCAGTGGAAAGACACAGTCACCGGAGGAAGACATAGTGGCACTGTGACCCTCTGCCAAGACAAATGCTCCTGTCACTCTCATCTTCAAGTCCTACAAATACTTTATTGTTCAGTTTTTAACAACTCTACCTCTTGGAAAAGTCTTGACTCACCTGAGGATGTCTCACCAGTGACATATTGCTGTATCAGAGAACAGTGGAAGATTTACCCCAGCTTCAGACGAAGACTTGGCCGGGCTCAGAACGTTTACGGGAGGGGACATTCTCCCTGGTTTTCTTAGGACAAGTGTGTGATTGGGGCTCCTGTTCTGTTAACACTGACTCCTTTAGTCCTAGTCTCTGTTCCCCGGGATTGCATTTCAGATTTTCAGAGGGTTGGTCTATTTCCGGTGGCCCAGTCCCCCTGTTGGCTTTGGGCTTCCAGCCTCCACCCTGGGACACATGCTTTGCTCTGTCCCAGGGTGTGAGGCTGCTGGCCAGTCGCTCGGCCCCTCACCGCTTCCCAGCCTCTCCTCCAGGGCAGGGAGGAGTCACAGTGAAGCCCATAGTGCAGGCTCACTGCTCTCTGACCCCTTTACTCTGGGTTCTTGGCCCCTGAGTCCCGGCAGTGAGTGTTGGCTATTTTCCCTTCCCCTTTCCCTCTCGCCATTTAGAGGGAAAGAATCCAGGGAGCCACAGTTTTTCTTGCCAGGACACAATTCCCATTCATTCAGGCGAGCGCCCTGGCCACCCGGCTCCTTCACCGCGTGGCTCCACCCACTCACTGGACTGTCACACCCTAACTGCACCCCTGAAACCTCAGGCTCAGACACACGCAAGCACCACTCGCTGTACTCACAGCTCTCACGTGCTCTGCACCGGGCCAGCAGCCCTTCTTCCCCAGTCTGCGCTGTCTCAGCATCCCCCAGATGCTCACCTGTCACCCAAGCCTAGACTTACTCTAGCTGCTGACCCCTGACCTCCCTTCATCATTTCTTCCTTTGGCAGAACCCAACTCTGATCATGCCCAATCCCCCTCACCCCACACCTGTTGCTGGGCGTTGCTTCCACATAATAGGTTTTGAATAGGCACTTTACAGCCTGGCCACCAAGTAGGTCATTGGTACCCCTGCTTCCCTCTCCCAGTTGTCTGCTTTTTCCCATTCCCCAGCTCCTCAGCGAGGACCTCAGCAGAGTGAGAGATGGAATATGTCCAGTTCAATGAAACTTGTCATCTTCCAACACCAGTCCCACCGATGTCCTGCACCTGCGCCTGAGACACTGTCCTCCCTTCATTACAGTGACTGGCCCTCCCTGGCTCCTGTCTGAAGCTACCTCCTCCCAAGTGTATGGAATTCCAGCTCCCCAAGTGCTCAAGGCTTCACTCCCCATGGCACTCCCTTCTCGCTTACCTTGTCAGCTTCTTCCCCCCAGTTAGACGTCAGCACACCATCTTCATGCAAACTTCCTGCAATTTCACACGTTCGGACCTGGACGCCATCTCTCTCCTTGACCATGATCCTCGCCTGGACCATGGTCCCTCTCCTGGACCATGATCCCTCTCCTGGACCATGATCCCTCTCCTAGGCCATGATCCCTCTCCTAGGCCATGAATCCCTCTCCTAGGCCATGAATCCACACCTGGAACATGATCCCTCACCTGAACCATGATCCGTCTCTTGGACCATGATCCTCACCTGAACCATAATCCCTCTCCTGGACCATGATCCCTCTCCTGGACCATGATCCTCACCTGAACCATGATCCTTCACATGGACCATGATCCTCACCTGAACCATAATCCCTCTCCTGGACCATGATCCCTCTCCTGGACCATGATCCTCACCTGAACCATAATCCCTCTCCTGGACCATAATCCCTCTCCTGGACCATGATCCTCACCTGAACCATGATCCTTCACATGGACCATGATCCCTCACCTGGACTATGGGCTGCTGGGGGACCCTGGGAGACAGGCCAAAGTTGTCTGGATTCCTATGATCCAGGAAAGCGGGAAGAAAGATAGTAAGACACACACTGATAGTGGTGGCCAGAATGGGGCCTCATTTGGAGACAGGGCCATCACAGATGTGCTCAGTTAGAGGAGGTCACCCTGGAGCAGTGGCCTGGCCCAGTGAGGTGGCAGCGTGTGGAGACGGAGGTGCGGGCCATGCGTCTCCAGGCCGGGGAGCCAGCCCAGCCCGAGGCCAGGAGGAGGTGAAAGGGCCCTCACCGGCTGCGGAGGGCGCAGAGCCCAGCAGACTGTCGACGGGGACTGCGGCTTCACCGCCATAAGACAGCAAAGTCCTATTGTTTTAGTCACTCAGCCCGCGACCCTTAGTTACCGCAGCCCAGAAACAGAGGCACAGGGGACCATGCACACCCAGCCCCGCCATGAATGGAAGTCTCAGACTCACTAGAGATGTTAGCCACTGATTAGAGGGAAAAGGATTTGGACTTTAAAGCAGAGGTAACGGAGAGGAGAGCAGTCAGGGTCAGGGGGGACTGGAGGTGGCTTTCGGGGCAGAAGAGGGGCGTGATTGGAGCCCGGTGATGTGGCTGGACAGGCAGGCAGGGGCCTGTGGAGGCAGCTGCGGGAGGTTTGTACAGTTGGTTTCTGAGAAACCAAGGTAAGTTTTAAAGGTGGGAATAGCAGGAGCAGTTTTTAAAACAGAATGTAGTCGGAGGGGTGGGGGGTGAGATAAGGGCTCGACTTAGAGTCAGGTCCAAAGCTGGCTTCCCGCTCCCTGGCTGCAGGCACAGAGCAGATCAGAGAGCCTTCCGGGAGCCGGGAGCGAAGAGACGCAGGAAAACCCCTGGGAGACGCACAGGCCGGTAGCAGTGCAGTCTGCGGATCTTCCCAAATTCCGGAGTGAAAACAAAGCCCCTGGGCAGGAAGAGAAAAGCCACACAGCACTGCCCCGTGTCAGGTGTGATGCTTCTCCATGACCCACAGCACCAGCGGGGGGCGCTCCCCGGACAGCCTGCGCTGAGGGCCAGGGAGGCGGTGGGCAGCACAGGCGGAGCCTGGCAGGCCAGCGTGCAGCAGCGGCTAAGGCTGGGAGGCGTTCCCGTTTCAGTGGAGAGCACGGTCCTCCATGACACCTGGAGGGCTGGTCAGGCCCACGGGATGGACTCCTGAAACTGCCGGCTCCCGGAGAAGCAGCTTGTGGAAAATCACGCTGGGGAGAAAAGCAGTACAGAGGGAGAAGACAGAATGTCCAGATGACTAATCCAAGCCAGTAAATGTCACGAAGCCGCTGTAACAGAAAACAGCAGAAGGATCTCTCACGTTTAAAAAAAAACAACAAGAAAGGCTGGCAGAACCAGCACTTCCCTTTTTAAAAGTTAGGAAAACTAGCTTCATATAAAAATTAGCAGCAGAAAAATATCAAGGTCAAATCACATACAAAATTACCAGCTCGGAAAGGAGAGACAGATGAGACTGTTACCAGCCCAACAAGGGAATCTCAAGGCCCAGCATCCTCCCTGGGACACGGCTGATCCCTGCCCCAGTGACAATTCTTTAATGGGTTGAGTCCTTTTCCCATTTTCACTCATTTCATAGCGAAACCGCGTTTTCTCCCCAAGCACGTTGGCTGAGCAGGGAATAGCCAGCCCCCAGTCTTCCATCTTTGGCGGAGCAGCCGGGGCTCTTTCACCACCTCCAGTCCCTGGGACCCTGTCAGGGAGGCCGTCCAGGCAGCAGAACGAAGAGCAAGGAGCTGCTGCTGTGACAGTGACCACAGGCTGCCGGAAACGGGGGCTGGGGCTGGGGAAGCAGGGGGGGGAAGCAGGCCAGGCGTAGGGAAAGGAAACTCTGTGGGGTTTTCATTTTACCACAATTACACACAAACACAGCTTCCGGGGTCAAGTCCTGCTAAAAAGTCGAATAGTTGAAAGAATTTAAACATTGGACAAAGACTGAGAAACAAAAAATAAAAATAAAAAAAGCTGTTGCCTCCCAACTTCCTCTAGAGAGGTTCCTCTTATAATTGTTTGCAGCCGATCCCTGGGCGTTTACCTCCATGTGCCAGCCTCCGGGCGCACAGGCGCGATGCTCGGTGACCGCTGAGAGCGGAGGGCTGGCTGCCTCTGAAAGCGCTGATGGGGACCACGGCTTCACAGGCGCAGGCGCCTGGCAGCTCAGAGCGTGACGCAGGTTTCCCGAGCAGACAGGAAGTATTGGAGAGTTTCTGGGACATGTGCACTTAAAGTTCTGAGAAGGTTGCCTTTCCGCAGACTTCTATCACTACCTGCTGTGTTTGGCCTGGGAACACCTCGGGGAGACTGTCTTTGGGATCAGGTTCTTCAGGTCAGCGAGGGATGGCGAGGGGGATGGCACAGCCCTCCCCCAAAGTCCTGGATCCCCCAACACCGGCTCTTCCACTGCAGCTCGGCTCATCCCATTGCCGGTGCTTCCAGGAGGCAGTGCTGGGCTCACGCAGAGCTGATAATGACGGTCCACAGTGCTCTGTGCAGATTAATCTAAACGGCGGAGAAGAGCTCAAATTCCCGCCAGGATTCCTATGCCATCTTCCTGGGAGACAGACGTTTCCTCCGCTTCCCATCCGCCCCGGCCCCTCGCCGCTGCAGAAGGAGCCGGAGAAGCCGGTTTCCCCTGGGAAGGCAGTTTAGGCTTCTCTCCTCCGGCTGCTATTCTGCCGTTTCTTGTGGTCCCACTGCTACAGCTTTTAAATTATTCCATCAATAACATGTGGACTCAGTACGCATTTCCCCCCAAAACCATTAATGACTTTTCTCCGATATTTTAGGAGGAATTTCAAAAGTACACATTCCAATTTAAAAAAATCCTGTGTGTGTGTGTGTGTATGATAGATTTCACTTAACAGCATTTTGGGAAGTAATGGTGGTTTTACTAAATGAAATCTCCCTTCCCCAAACCTCACTCTCCATTCATTCCCGTTTCCTTCAAGTTTCACACTGAGGTTTTGTCATTTTCTTGAAAAAAATCACCTTGATTTTTGTGAATCACATATTTCTTTCCCTTAATTTCCCACCTGGCTGCTGCTTTACATAACAAAGCATTCAGTTATGAGTATTTATCTACCAGTCTCTTGATAGAATTACCTTACTAGTTTTTTTTTTGTTTTTTTTAAAATATATTTTATTGATTTTGTACAGAGAGGAAGGGAGAGAGATAGAGAGCTAGAAACATCGATGAGAGAGAGTCATCGATCAGCTGCCTCTTGCACACCCCCTACTGGGGATATGCCCGCAACCAAGGTACATGCCCTTGACCGGAATCGAACCCGGGACCCTTCAGTCCCCAAGCCGATGCCCTATCCATTGAGCCAAACCGGTTTCGGCAGAATTACCTTACTAGTTTTAAGTGTTTTTTAATAATTTCAATTTAAAATATATATATATATTATTGATTTTTCTTACAGAGAGGAAGGGAGAGAGATAGAGAGCCAGAAATGTCAATGAGAGAGAAACATCAACCAGCTGCCTCTTGCACACCCCCTACTGGGGATGTGCCCACAACCAATGTACATGCCCTTGACCGGAATTGAACCTGGGACCTTTCAGTCCGCAGACCTACGCTCTACCGCTGAGCCAAACCGGTTTCGGCTCAATTTGTTTTTTTAGGTAAGTGATTAATGTCATCAAACAAATTCTTATCTCCTTTTCAATATTTATACTTAGTGTCTGGTCAGAATTTGATGAGAATCTCTCTCTTGTGTCATTGACTTGGTTAGGAACTTCTATTACTATGTTAAGAAAATAACACTTGATGACTGCTTCACTGTGGATATTTTAAGTTTGGAGTTTGCCCAGATGAAGACTCCGGGGCCAGCCTTGGGCATCAGGTCCCACTGAGCGAGCAGGACGTGGGATGCTGTGTGCCAGGAAGACAAACCTGGTGACAGTGCGTAAGGGGAGACGATTTTAACTTCCAGGAAGTCTCAGTGACTATGGAGACACGGGGCCATGCATGGAGATGAGGTTGTTTGGATAACCAGCCCAGGCGGGATGACTGGTGCTCCCTGGCCGCCGACGCTCTGGAATCTCCCGCTGCCTCCCCGAGCTGCCTCCTGATGGGGACCATCCCCCAGCGCCCCAGAGAGCTGGTTTGGCCATAGAGGCAGGAGAATAGGAGGCCAGCGTGTGCCACCCCCTCTTCCTCTGCCTTCTGGGGTGTCCCTGGAAGACACCACACCGCCTCCTTGGCTCCACTCCACTAAACGATCCTTTTTTGATGGTCAAGCCACAGTCAGCCGACTCTGGGTTTAGGGACTTGCAGTGGAGCCGCCTGGAACCTCCTGTCCTCCGTCAGACCCCAGCCCTCCGGTCAGGGTCCTGGCTGAGGCAGCCGGCTTTCCTGTGTACTTCCTCCGTTGTATGAGTGAGCGAGCCATCCTGATTCTGACGCCAGGCCCCTCCCATCCGGCTCTCCCTGCCCGGACACCAGCGGGCTGGAAGCAGCTGCTGGACCCGGTCCTCCCTCCTCTCAGCCACACAAGCCCTGAGGTAGCCTGCTGCACCAGCCGCTTTCCATGTGCCTTTTTGCAAAGCATTTGGCATGGGGAGTGGTGCCCGGGCCCCGGAGCCAGCCTGTGGGTCTCTCCTTGTTAAACAGGACCTGTTGATGAAGATGCCAGCCACTTAAACGCTTCCTTTCTCAGCAGCTTAACCACTTCACAACCAAAAGCCACGCCCATTTTATCTCTGGTTATCAATCATTCTCTCCCATGGTCCTTGACCATGGTCCTGCGTCTTACAGGCCTTTCCTCTTTCTCTCTGTTTAGCTGGAGGAAGAATACCCACTCTAGTGAGAGCTTGGGCTTAAATCCAGCTCTGCCAGCTAACTGTGTGGCCTTGAGCAAGTTACTTAACCTCTCTATGCCTTAGTTTTGTCATCTGTAAAATGGGAGGAACAACAGTACCAACTCCTTCCCAGCTTACATCTCTCCCTGGCTCCTGAGCACCCACAGACCAAATGCATAGGGACCCACCTCTCTGTTTCCTCAGCTCCGCTGTGTTTGGGGCACCTCCGGTCTTACTTCCACTCTAGACAGTGTCACATACTGGACCTCGCTTGTGTCTCAGACAGATGTGCAAGGTGCTTCGCTGTCTCTATCCACAGATGTAAAGGCAAGGTTAGATGGTTGAGGAGCTGCCCCACGTCCCTGACCTCTCCTCCTTGTCCTGCCCCTGTGTCCACACGTGCTGCTGTCCACACAGAATTTGCTGCAGTTTTAGGAACATTCCATGCTGTCCCATCCCCTGTTTCTTGGCCTGTATGTTGTCCTCCTCAGTGTATTCATAGAATTACAAGTAAGTGAATTTGGCAAAAGTAAGTGGCGTGGATGTGAGGTAAGTGGGAGAGAAGAAAGCAGGGGTTGGAGCTAAGCTGTAATTTAGGGGGGGGTGGGGTTGTACAGAGGTGTGAACATGTCCCCTTCCTGAAGGGGGAGCTGTGCCTTTCTACTTGGGATCCTGACACCAAAACCTGTGATTTCATCATTTGAGGTTCAGGTTGAAAAGTGCATACAGCAGGTCTGCACCTGACAGACTAAAACTCAGTTTAGCCCCTGTGAGGTTGCCATGGCTACATATAATCACCCCATCTTTGGTTTCTTCCCTTACAAATGTTTTTTCTTCAAGACAGGTACATACCCTCAGCCCTGGCAAGATAGCTCAGTTGGTTAGAGCGTCGTTCCAATATACTAAGATTGTGAGTTCAATCCCCAGTCAGGTTGCATATAAGAATCAACCAATGAATGGATCAATAAGTGGAATAACAAATCAATGTTTCTCTCTTGAAAAAAAAAAAAAAAAAAAAAAAAAAAAAAAGACAGGTGAATATAGGAGAAACCACTCCAGCTAACAGGAGTCATAACCCTCAACATAAATCACTCTTAATCCTCGTGAGAAATGGGGAAATTTCGATACCAAAGGTGCCAGGTCTGCCCCTCTCTCCCTGAGAGGCGAGCACTGAAGAAACAGGCCCTGAGATTTCAGAGTCCCGTGGTTTATCCTAACAACAGTAATCACATGGATAACACAATGTGCTGTGGGCTTCCCCATGAGTGAGACACGCAGCCTTTGGCGGGCGGTGGTGGGGTGGGGGGTCTGGCGAAGGACCTCTCTAACTGTTGTTCTGAGAACAGCCCGCGGGGACAAGGGTGGGAACAGGTGACAGATGACCAGCCTGATCAGACTGGAACCTAGGAGGTGGCGGGAACGGGGGTCCTGAATGTGCTGTGACAGCAGGACCCCGGGTTTGCTGACGGGGTTGGAAGCGTGGATAAAAACGGCAAAGACAACTCAGGTTCTGACTTGAGAAACAGGAAGGCTGGCAAGGCCACGGGGCGAGGGGGCTGCGAGGAAGAAGCTTCGGCGGTGAAGAGCGGGATTTCAGCGCGGGGCGTGCTCAGTTTGAGGTCCGAGTCTATGAGACTCCCAAGTGGCGATGGCAGGTAGGCGCCTGGACTCATGGGAAGAGGTCCAGGCCGGGATGTAATCCTGGGCGCCACTGCACAGATGATTTTACAGCCACAGGACTGGGTGAGCACGGTGAGGGAGAGAGTGCGGAGGTGGGGGAAGGGGGTAGAGAGAGGCCTCCCTGGACAGAGCCTGGGCCCCAACAAGGGATCAGGAAGAACAGCAACAGAGCAGGCCAAAACCAGTGGAGGGGGAAGTCAGCAAGTGGAGGGCGTGCTTGGAGAAAGAGGGGAGATAGCCCATCAACCAGGGCTGCTGGGAGGTGAGGAAGGTCAGTGGTCCAGCAATGGCGGCCACAGCACTGCAAGGCGTGTTGGCTCCGGGGCCGATTGGAGGGGGTCTAGGGAGAAAAATCAGGGGAAAGGAGAGACAGTGGGGCTAACCAGCTCCTTATAGGACTTGGCTTGTGAGGGGGAGTAGCGCGGAGGCAGCCGGAGGGGCCGAGGTGGGAAGGAGCCGCATGTCTGTGGGCTGGTGGCCGGTGGCTGGTGGGAGCGTCCAGCGTGAATCTTGCTCTATGCTGCAGCTGCACGTCGGAATCTTTGGGCACAGGAGCCCGGTTTGTTTTTGTTCTTTAAAGCTTGCCAGGTGATTCCAATGTGTAGGCAAGATTAAGAGCCACTGTGTGCCGAAACTGGTTTGGCTCAGCGGATAGATTGTCGGCCTGCGGACTGGAAGGTCCCAGGTTCGATTCCGGTCAAGGTACCTTGGTTACGGGCACATCCCCAGTAGGAGGTGTGCAAGAGGCAGCTGGTCCATGATTCTCTCTCATCGATGTTTCTAGCTCTCTATCCCTCTCCCTTCCTCTCTGTAAAAAAAAACAATAAAATATATTAAAAAAAAAAAAGGATCCACTGTGTGAGAGAAGGAAACACGGGTGAGTGGGAAGGAGGGATGCTTGCCTGAGCTGAGGAGGGGGCACCTGGTGAAGAGAAGTGTCTCCCAGGGCAGCGAGCAGGTTTGCCTCTGCTGACAGGCCAGAGCACAGTCTCTGGGTGTCCCTGCTGGGAGGGGCCGGAGGGGCGGGCCGGGTGCAAGTTCCCTCTGACTGTCCCTTTGTCAGAGGAATAGGAGGAAAGCTCATCAGCTGGGCGTGAGGGGAGGGGGTGTGAGGCTTGAGGAAGGAGCAGAGAGTCTGATATGGCCATCCAGGGCAGCGGCAAGGACAGGGCTCCTGTGGCCCAGGCTGCCCAGGCCTCTGAGGCTCATGGTCAGCAAGTCACAGCGAGACGCTCAGCCCAGCCACCTCTCCCTGCAGCTCAGCTGCATGGGCACCTGCCTCTCGGCCAGCAGACCAGGAGCAGGTCCTGACTCTGCCACTTGCTGTGTGATCTTGACCGTGGGATTGACTCTCCCCATCCACAATTTCTTTATCTGTGAACAAGGACAATAACTATCACCAAACGTGGGAAACCGCCTACTGTCTTCACTAGCGGAGAGGTGTGGACCAGGAGCCGGAATGCCGGTGACCCTTGAGCCCTGGCAGAGGTCAGAGCTATGCACCTCTGTTCAGTCCAGACAGTGATAGCTGAAGCAACTTCTCCAGCAGACAGTCGGGTAAATCCTTACAGATAAGATCGTCTGCCTGTTCCTGGAGCTTGCCTGCCTGAGGGCTGTTGGTGCACCCCAAACTGAGTAAAAGGATGGCAAGACCTGAGCCCAAGCGGAGTCCTTCCTTTTGAGTTGGGCTCCCGCCTGGTTCCCCAATATTTCCAAATTATTATTTCTTGTCTCATCCCTTTCATTTGCATGCGGCCCCTCTTCCAGAGCCTGAACCCTGAACTACGTGGAAAGTGGGACTTCACAACCAAAGACCATGTTCAAGGTCAGAGGGACACTGGAAGCACGTGGCACAACAGCTGTCCCACGGCACGCACGGGATAAACGTTAGCTCCTGTTATAACTCCTGGTCCGAGACTGCTTTCTTCTTCGTGTCTCCTGGGCCTCGTGGAAAATACATGGTCAGGCCGAAACCGGTTTGGCTCAGTGGATAGAGTGTCGGCTTGTGGACTAAAAGGTCCCAGGTTCGATTCCGGTCAAGGGCATGTACCTTGGTTGCAGACACATCCCCGGTAGGGGGTGTTCAGGAGGCAGCTGATCGATGATTCTCTCTCATCGATGTTTCTAACTCTCTATCCCTTTCTCTTCCTTTCTGTAAAAAAAAAAAATCAATAAAATATATTTTAAAAAAGAAAGAAAGAAAGAAAGGAAGAAAGAAAGAAAGGAAGGAAGAAAGAAAGAAAGTACATGGTCAGTAAATGCCTTTGGCTGAATGATTAACTGCTCCACGGGCATCTGTCTTGGTCTAAGCTACAAGATCATCGAAACCGAGAGGAGGGCAAAAGCCGGGTGCAAAGATCAGCCTGTTTCACCCGTACCCTTTCCTCCCCCATCCTCCCCCCTTCAACACTCAGCTCTTCAGGGCAGTTATAGCCCAGTGCATGCTTTGTACCTCTTCTGCTCAGAACAGAAGCATCTTAGATCACATATAATAAAAGGCACAAATATAACAGCCATTAAAACAAGGATGAGAAATATGACTGGACACCCAACGGGAGGCCAAACAGGAGAGCGCAGGCCTGCAGGGAGCCGGGGTTCTTCTCTCCGAAGCCCCCGAGGGTGGAGAGGGCGCCTCTTGGACTGCAGACAGCACTTTGCAGGCGTGGCTTCCAGATGAACTGGGATCTCTGCCCTCTGTTTCAGAAAATGGCTCACTGTAGGAGCCCTTTTAGACACAGCTTCCCCTGGGCGGGGCAGTGGTGGCTGGTAATAGCCCCCGAGAGCCTGGGTGGTTCTCCTTCCCGCTCTGGAGTCCCAGACCAAAGCCCATCACCACGCCTCCCACAATCCCCTGTGAGTTCTCTTCTGCCTTTATAAGAGCCCCTCTTCCCACCCGGCCCTTCAGCACTGTCCCATCTTCAGGCCTCTAACTCCGTCCCTGTCATTCAATAATCTAAAAGCCACTCTGGAAAGACACAAAATCAATAAATCAATAACCCTAAAGCTGCATTTGCATTTCAGACAACATGGTAACTTCAGTAAAGGTTTGGTGCACACGCAGTGTACTTAAAATGGAAAGGGATGCATGTTGGCATCCTCTTCCCCACATCACACACACACACACACACACACACACACACACACACACGCACACTGAGCTCAGGCCGCTTCCAGCCCACACAGCTGGGAAGCTGGCTGTGTGCCAGCTTGGTGGGAAATAGTCGTGTGGTGCTGCCTGGCAGTCCCAGGGATGGGCTGTTCTCCAAGGCACCCTCCCCAGCCACACACCCTCCCCAGCCCGCACCCTCCCCAGCCCGCACCCTCCCCAGCCCCACACCCTCCCCAGCCACACACCCTCCCCAGCCACACACCCTCCCCAGCCACACACCCTCCCCAGCCACACACCCTCCCCAGCCACACACCCTCCCCAGCCACACACCCTCCCCAGCCCGCACCCTCCCCAGCCCCACACCCTCCCCAGCCCGCACCCTCCCCAGCCCGCACCCTCCCCAGCCACACACCCTCCCCAGCCACACACCCTCCCCAGCCCGCACCCTCCCCAGCCACACACCCTCCCCAGCCACACACCCTCCCCAGCCCGCACCCTCCCCAGCCCGCACCCTCCCCAGCCCGCACCCTCCCCAGCCACACACCCTCCCCAGCCCGCACCCTCCCCAGCCCGCACCCTCCCCAGCCCGCACCCTCCCCAGCCACACACCCTCCCCAGCCACACACCCTCCCCAGCCCGCACCCTCCCCAGCCACACACCCTCCCCAGCCCGCACCCTCCCCAGCCCGCACCCTCCCCAGCCCGCACCCTCCCCAGACACACACCCTCCCCAGCCACACACCCTCCCCAGCCACACACCCTCCCCAGCCACACACCCTCCCCAGCCCGCACCCTCCCCAGCCACACACCCTCCCCAGCCCGCACCCTCCCCAGCCACACACCCTCCCCAGCCACACACCCTCCCCAGCCACACACCCTCCCCAGCCACACACCCTCCCCAGCCACACACCCTCCCCAGCCCGCACCCTCCCCAGCCACACACCCTCCCCAGCCACACACCCTCCCCAGCCACACACCCTCCCCAGCCACACACCCTCCCCAGCCCGCACCCTCCCCAGCCACACACCCTCCCCAGCCACACACCCTCCCCAGCCCGCACCATCCCCAGCCCGCACCCTCCCCAGACACACACCCTCCCCAGCCACACACCCTCCCCAGACACACACCCTCCCCAGCCACACACCCTCCCCAGCCCGCACCCTCCCCAGCCACACACCCTCCCCAGCCCGCACCCTCCCCAGCCACACACCCTCCCCAGCCACACACCCTCCCCAGACACACACCCTCCCCAGCCCGCACCCTCCCCAGCCCGCACCCTCCCCAGCCACACACCCTCCCCAGCCACACACCCTCCCCAGCCACACACCCTCCCCAGCCACACACCCTCCCCAGCCCGCACCCTCCCCAGCCACACACCCCCCCCAGGCCCACACCCCCCCCCGCCACACACCCTCCCCAGACACACACCCTCCCCAGCCCGCACCCTCCCCAGCCACACACCCTCCCCAGCCCGCACCCTCCCCAGCCACACACCCTCCCCAGCCACACACCCTCCCCAGCCACACACCCTCCCCAGCCCGCACCCTCCCCAGCCCGCACCCTCCCCAGCCACACACCCTCCCCAGCCACACACCCTCCCCAGCCACACACCCTCCCCAGACACACACCCTCCCCAGCCCGCACCCTCCCCAGACACACACCCTCCCCAGCCACACACCCTCCCCAGCCACACACCCTCCCCAGCCACACACCCTCCCCAGCCCGCACCATCCCCAGCCCGCACCCTCCCCAGACACACACCCTCCCCAGCCACACACCCTCCCCAGCCACACACCCTCCCCAGCCACACACCCTCCCCAGCCCGCACCCTCCCCAGCCACACACCCTCCCCAGGCACACACCCTCCCCAGCCACACACCCTCCCCAGCCCGCACCCTCCCCAGCCACACACCCTCCCCAGCCACACACCCTCCCCAGCCACACACCCTCCCCAGCCCGCACCCTCCCCAGCCCGCACCCTCCCCAGCCACACACCCTCCCCAGCCCGCACCCTCCCCAGCCACACACCCTCCCCAGCCACACACCCTCCCCAGCCACACACCCTCCCCAGCCACACACCCTCCCCAGCCCGCACCCTCCCCAGACACACACCCTCCCCAGCCACACACCCTCCCCAGACACACACCCTCCCCAGCCCGCACCCTCCCCAGACACACACCCTCCCCAGCCACACACCCTCCCCAGCCACACACCCTCCCCAGCCACACACCCTCCCCAGCCCGCACCCTCCCCAGCCACACACCCTCCCCAGCCCGCACCCTCCCCAGCCACACACCCTCCCCAGCCACACACCCTCCCCAGCCCGCACCCTCCCCAGCCACACACCCTCCCCAGCCACACACCCTCCCCAGCCACACACCCTCCCCAGCCACACACCCTCCCCAGCCACACACCCTCCCCAGCCACACACCCTCCCCAGCCACACACCCTCCCCAGCCACACACCCTCCCCACCCACACACCCTCCCCCGCCACACACCCTCCCCAGCCCGCACCCTCCCCAGCCCGCACCCTCCCCAGCCACACACCCTCCCCAGCCACACACCCTCCCCAGCCACACACCCTCCCCAGCCCGCACCCTCCCCAGCCCGCACCCTCCCCAGCCCGCACCCTCCCCAGCCACACACCCTCCCCAGCCACACACCTTCTGGCGGCGGCAGGCAGGCAGGCAGGCACGGCACCTGCAGTTCTCTTGGCCGGAAAGCAGAGCCAAGCGTGCAGCCGCTCAGTGTCTGGTTCCCAAAATACCTCCCAGGAGAAGGGTCAGAGGAAGGGACGGAGCGGCGGGCCTCCAACTGCCCGGGGCAGTGGGATTTCAGAGCCGCCCCTCTAGGAAACCCTCCCCTCTGGGGTGGGTGCCACCTCTGGGTGCAGGCTGGGTGCGGTTCAGAGGCCACAGGGCACCTGCCAGCAAATTATACCCTTAGTGATTTTTTTTCAGAACTCTTCTGAAAAGCCCACAGGACTGACCATGCCACTGGTGTGTGCTCTGCTTTGGGGACTGACGTCGAAGAAAAGGAAGGACTGGCGTTTACTGAGCACTCCACCCCCTAGACAAGAGCGTGCGCACTCAGTGGCTTACCCCCACCTGCCTGCAGACCGGCGGGCAGCGGAGAGGCAGGCTGACCACAGCACCCACGCTCCGCCCACCGTGCGTCTCTAAGACAGCAAACCCAGCAGCCATGACAAAACATGAATGAAACAGACTATGCAAAAAGCAGAAAATTCTGCATGAAAAAAAACACAGGCAAGATAAATGTAAGCAAAGACAAAAGACAGACCAGAAAGAAATGTTTGCCCCAGCACTGACAAGGGGCCTGTGTTCTCAATAAAGAGATCCTATAGGAGACGAGAAACAAAACCTCCCGCCCCACAGAAGGGCCAAAGGCAAACGGCTCCTCACAGGAGGCGCCTGCACAGGACGGCGGATGCTCGGAAAGTTGCTGGTTCCCCCTCACGACGAGGAAACGCACGGGACACAGGAGACGCTCTTTCCACCGGACGGACTGTGAATGCCTCACGGTGCAAAAGGGACCGTGCTGCGGAGGGCCCGGCGAGACAGGCGGTGCGTGCCCTGTTGGCGGGAGCACGGATCAATGCCGTCTGGGAAGGACAGTCATCCATGCATTGAATATTGAAATGAGGCGGGGACACACGCTTTGCTCCAGCCACTGCTCATCCGAGCGTGCATCCTCCCAAAGACCACAGGGTGTGTGAAGACACACGTGTGTGCATGCCAGCATCTCCGTGTTTATGCTGCAGGAACAGTTTAAAGAGATGGAAGGCAGCAAATCAGAAATCATATTCATGGTAAATTAGGTAATGTCTCTACCACGGAAGATGACACAGCCATTCCCATGAGCAAAGCAGCTCTCTATAAACCTTCAAAACACACCGTCGCTGTCAAAACTGGTTTGGCTCAGTGGATAGAGCGTCAGCCTGAGGACTGAAGGGTCCCGGGTTTGATTCCAGTCAAGAGCATGTACCTTGGTTGTGGGCACATCCCCAGAAGGGGGTGTGCAAGAGGCAGCTGATCGATGACTCTCTCTCATTGATGTTTCTAACTATCTCTCTCCCTTCCTCTCTGAAAAAAATCAATAAAATATATTAAAAACCAAACGAAACACACTGCCGTGCTAAAAAGAAAAACACATCAATACAGCGCACTTCCGTGTGTGTGGGCAAACGTCGCAGGTGCCTCCACTCCCGCATGTGGCTTTCACACCTCTGCTCCCCCCTCAAACCCCCATTTCTTTTCCTTCGTCACCTGCAGGCACTGTTTCTGACCCCCCCTCTCCCTCAAATGCTCCCTGCCTGCATCTGCGTGTGCCCCACTCCTGCCCCACGGCTCCCTGAAGGCCTACCACCCTTTTGGCACATCTCACCCCTCTTGTGCACGTTACCAAGCAAGAGCTAGCTGCAGCCGTGCACAAGAGCAAAGCAAAGGACCACACAGAACTGAGCCCATGCCACAGAGCGTGTCTTGCTGGGAAGGTTAAAATGACACAAGGCTCCAGCTGTGTCGGTTCTTGGAGAACAAATTACGTCAGTTTTTTAAACCTCCGAAGATGAAGAAAAGCCTGGAACCATCTATCCTAATCCTTATCCTAATGCAGGCTCTCCTTGAAATAGCTTTTCTCCTTGGACCCCAACCGTAAGATTTAGGGACCCGCGTGAAGCCTGGAGTCTCACACCCAGCCCTCCACTGCACATGGGCCCTCTGGCTGCCCAGCGGAACGCCTGCGTCCGTCCCCGTAAGATGCCGGAATCCTTTGTGCTGTGGAGGAATGAACGACAGGAAGAGGTTCTCTCAGGCTGGCCAAAGATGAACGGGCTTTGTAATTATGTTTATTCTCCCCCACACACACTCCCAACCCAGCGGGTGAAAAGCTACAATGAGAGGGCTTAACAAACAGCAGGACAGGCCTTTAGCACAGTGGGGCTACTGGGAGCGGGTGTTGCAATGATCTAAGATGACCTTATGTGAAAGCTCACACAGAGTTTTACTTGGAACGTTTCTCTCTCCAAGGCCTCACATAACTCTTAGGAGCTATTTAGGAACATTTTACAAAATGCTTTCTGACCCACCTGGCATAGGAGGGTTGTCAAAAGACACCTCGTCCTTGAGAGCCCCCCTCCCGTGCCCAGAGCCCCTGGGGCTGCCCGTGCGCCCAAGGGCATGCCTTCGTTACGGTGCAAAGTGGGAAGGCGCAAGGACAGGGCAGACGCTGGCCAGGTTGTGCCCGGGTTGGACTCCGGCGTGACCGGCCCTGCGGGAGGGACGCCGCCTTCTCTGAGAGCCGGGATGATAACTGTGCCTCTGCCATGGCGGTGGGAGGTCAGCCGGTGTGCGTCTGTACACACCTGAAAACCCTGGGCGTGAGCTGGCACTCTGCGAACGCCGCCGATCCCAAGGCGTCCTGGAGTCCCGTTGAAAAGCTGTGACTGGCATTCCGGAGGCCAGGCCTGGACAGGAGAGTAAAGCCACACGAACAAATGGTAACAATGGTGCTGGCGACCAGAGCCTCCGGCGCGACCTCCCATCGGCTCACGTGTGTGCTGCCTACATGAGCTGAGGGGCCAGTGTAGCTACCAGACTACTTTCATTTGTTCGGGAAACCATCACAATGAACTTGCATTATTTAATCCTGTCTCAAGTAGATGACGGAGCAAGAGGTCAGAAATGCATCCTGGGTCAGTCAGGTCACGGTGGTGTTCAGGGTTTATCTGTCTGCTTTCCGTACGATCCAAGTTCAGAAGTGAGTGGAGGACCAGCACACACAGACCCTTCCTCAGAAGCCTGCAGCTTAGGGAGCCTGAACCCTTAACCAGAGGGGAGGTAATGTCTGACCATTAGGACAAAGGTCACACGGGAAACTGTCACTCAAGTGAACCATAGACCATTGCCACCGAATGCTGCTGCCGTGACTCCTCAATACCTTTAGTCCAGGAAGGGAGCACACTGCTGAGGCTGCCTCCTCTTTCACTCAGCAAACGGACACCTCAGGGGCAGGGTCCGGTGGTCGCACCCTGCTGGCCGGGTCTGTCATTCTGCAGGACAGCGGGGTGTGTGAGCACAGAGCTGAGCTGGTCAGCACACCGCTGTCTTCTGGAGAAAAGGTGTCAGCAGCAGTGTCCCTTGGGAGATTATTGCCACAGGGTTACCTTACCTTCATCCAAAGTGCTCCTTGGACCCCATGATCAGGATGGCCTAGTGGTTATGGATGAGAACAATCTGAACAGACACAGAGGTGCTGGCACAGCCCAACCAGAAACCCACAGGGACCTGGGGAAGAGCGGTGAAGAGCCGTGCTGTCCCAAGGCAGCCCTCCCAGCGGGTCCTGAGCGCCCGCCTCTGTCTCCGTGGGATCGATATTGCTCGTCCCACGTGCACCAGGGAGCAAACGCTGCCCGAGGTTATGCAATCTGTGCCCAACTTGGAGGAAAATAAAAACTGAAATGACTCTTAGCCCTGGTTTTCATGATTAGATAACACTCCCTTTGCTCCGTGTCTGAGTTATCCAAGCACTGGCAGAGTCCTGAGTCCAGACTCCTGTTGTTTCATTTTTCTAAGAATTGCTTGTTGCACAGAATTGAGCCACTGCCTTCCTGACTACACAGATCACTGCTCTCCCCTAGCTCTGTGTCACAGGCGGAGCCCAAGGCAGCAAGGATGGTGAATAGTTTGTCCAAGGTCACCCTAAAGGATTTTCCTAAATAGTATTGTTAGCCTTGTGCAATGCTTTTACAACCAGGGTGTGTGTGTGTGTGTGTGTGTGCTTTAAAATGTCTTTTCAGGGGGTACAGTAAATTAAGATCAATGGACAGAAGTTAAAGGAGTATGAATAAACTCTAACAACTCAGTCTTAGTTTTCCTATCTGAAAAATGACTATGGTAATTCTCTTAGGGTATTTTTCATAGGAAGGAGGTAAGATAATATGAATGACCTAATATGATGCCTGGCATTTCATTATTACCAGCCTAGACAGATGACGCTCCAAATGGAAGCATCTTTGCCGAGAAGCAATGTCCTAAACCACCTCGATGAAGGTCTGGGATCTTTTGTTTGCTTCTGTATTTTTAATTCTCAATTCATGAATTTTGTAATGTTCAATATAAAAGGGATTACTAAAGAAACACAATTAACGAAGACAAACCAAGTATAACCAGGGTAGAACACACGCCCCATTGCACAGGCCTGGGAAATCTTCTCCAGGCCATCTTACTCCTCTTAGAGATGGGGAGAAGTTAGGGTTAGGGTCCCCCAGCAGACCAGTGGCAGTGCCAGGGTGGGACTCCAGTCATACTTCTAACATAGGCAAGCTGGTTCCCAGGACCGCCCACAGCCCTGGCCCACCTCTGTTACTCACCCTTCCATCAACCAGGACAGAGCCACACAGCAAGCTGAGGCAAATGAGGCACTTATCCTGGGTATAAAATTGAAGGGAGCACAAGAAAACTCAGCTATCAAGATAAATACTATCTCAGTGCAATACTCCTTTTTTTTTTTTTAAAATCTTTTTATTGATTTTAGAAAGAAGGGAGAGACAGAAACATCAAAGACGAGATAGAATCATCCATTGGCTGCCTCCCCACACCGTGGATTGAGGCTGCAACCTGCACACTTGCGCCAACCGGGAATCAGACCATGACCTCCCGGTTTGTCTGTGATCTCCCGGTTCATGAGCCGATGCCCAACCACCGAGCCATGCCAACTAGGCTCAGTGGAACATTTCTTATCGGCAAGGTTATGCTGTATAAATAATTATCAAAATCTCAGTGGTGTAACCCAACCCAAGTACAATGTGGTAGGAGTTTCCCTGCTCTCTCTCACCGAATGCCATCCGCAGCACATGGCCTCCGAGATCATGGCAGCAGAGGGAAGGAAAGTGAGGAGACACATCAATTCTTCACTGCTTGACCCGGAAGTAATAACACACTGAGTCTATTCACATCTCATGGGCCAGAATTAGTTGTATATTCCTATCCTGACTGCCAGGGTACTGAAAAGTGGAGGGGATCACATAGGTATTTGGTGACCACTAAGAGCCTCTACTTTATTCTTAGAGAGAAAGACAAACATTTATATATAAACTTTATTTTACACTCCCCCAAATCACATTTTTTCCATAAAGACAGGATCAGTAACAATGCTCAGCTGAGCACTATTGGAACCTGATGCAAAAAAACAAAACCAGCAATGCAGTCTTCAGCTGAACTGTTGACATGCTGTCCGGGTAGGTTTTATAGCATTATGTTTGAGAAGGAAGTCACAGGTCAGGGCATTCCAAAACCATGGGGGGGCCATTACATTGACACTGTTGCTTGAGCACGCCATGCTTAGTTACTGGCTAAAATACCTGTGTGGGCTGAGAGGTGGAGGTGAAGAGGGGGTTCACAGGGAACCCAAAGCAAGACACTGTGTTCCTCCCTTGTAAGACCCCATTGGTGGAAAAATATATGATCAATCTATTAATCTCTTTCCAATAGAAAAAGTGGCTGATAAGCTTTTTTTGGTACCACAGAAGAAACACCCATATTTTTCTAAAAAAAATAAATGAATTTTTTCTTGTTTTCTAAAACAAGAAAAAAAAGATATTTGTTAAACTGTTTTGACTTAAGATTTCCAGGCACTAAAATCCACACCCCAACAAAATAAACTCAGAGAACAAATTAGTTTTATTAATGAATGCATGAGCACATTTACACAAGTCAGCTGACAAAGTACGCATTATAACAATCGCCAGGCCCCCCCCCTCCCACCAGGCCTGACGGGCCATGGGCCAGGGGGCAGTAGGAAAACAAACTGCCTGCCTCTGAGCCCTCCCCCAGGGGACCCTTCCCAGGGGCTCCTCCTGAATTCCCTGTGACCTGTGCCATCCTACCGCTCCCTCTTCCCTTTCAAACCTGTTCGCATCCATTGCTGGGAAACGCACACCTGGCATATCACCACTGAGACCAGGACTACACTTCCTAGCTGAAGCCATGAACCTTAACGGCAGTTTAATGCTGAGTGAAGGTGGGCTCCGTCCCTCCTCTAGGCCCCACGCTCAGGTCAAGGCCAGCCCCTGTCCGCTCCTAAGCAGCGCTCCCAGCATCTAATGGAATAATGCGGTCTGTCGCGCCCCCCCCTCCCCCCCCCCCCGCCGCCCATCCCCGCCCAACACACAGACAGTCAGAAAAAAGTCATAGCATAGGGGTGCATATATCCCTTCCTAAAAAATAAAATAAAATAATAATAATAAAATACAGAAACAACTCAAAGCAGGAATTCCACAGCTAGGGGCCACAGGCCACCCGGTTCCTGCACCCAGACGCCCCTTCTCCAGAGCATGGGACTTCTGTCACCAGGCTTCGCTCAGACCCGGCCGTTCCGGGCCTGGCTTCACTCAGGGTTTGGAGAGCAGGGCCGGAGGAGGACAAACCCACCTGCACCGCGCCCCTGTGAGCCACCCAGGAGCCACCCAGACTGTGGGGACTCTCAACTAGACGCTGGGACCTGGGGTGGGAAGGGCGGCTGGAAAGACGCTGGAACGGAGTGCCTCTGGCGGCGGGGGATGGGGGAGCCACCTGAGGGGTGCCCCTCACTGGTCGCCCTGGCGCTCCCAAAGCGACCTGTTTTCTCCGGGCGGCCTCCCGCCTGACTGATGACGGGTGGCAGCAGGCTGACGTCAGCATTCGGGGCGCTGGAGAGACTTTGGGAGCCCTGGTCCTCAGCACCAGCGCTTCCAGCCGGGCCGAGGTCGCGCCCTGCGGGGTGCGGGGTGCGAACCCCTCGGCCCCCAGCCCGGCGGGCAGCATGGGAGGCGGGGGCTCTCCAGGACCGCGGCGGCGCGTGGGGACCTCCGCACCCGCTCTGGCCGCAGGCTGGGGACCCCGCGTGTCCGAGCCGCGGGCTGCGGGAGCCCCGGGACCCTCACCGCGGACCCACCGCGCACCCCGGGCCGCCGGAGAGAGCAGGCGTGGGGTGGAGGTCAGCTGGGGGCCGCAGCCTGGGAACCCGCCGCCCGCGCCGCCGCGATGCGCATCCACCCGGGCCGGCGCTTCCGCTGCGGCGGGTCCGCAGGCCCAGGGCGTGGGCCCCGGGGGCTCCGGCGCCGGCACAGACGCCGGACCGCACGCCCCGGCCGCAAGCAGCGGGACCCGCGGCCCGGGCGTGGGGGAGGGAGCCCGTGCCCGCCTGGCACGCGGCGGGCGCGGGGGCAGCGCCGGAGCGCATGGCGCGTACTTCCTGTTGGTGCCCGCCGTCCGCCGCGCCCCTCCCCGCCCCGGGCCCGCGGCCCCTCTGCCCGCAGGGCCGGCACCGCAGCCTGTGCTCGCCACCGAGCCCGAGCCCCACGCCACAGCCGCGTCTGCGCCTCCTCTCCCCTCCCCCCTCCCAGCGCCGGGGGACGCCCCGCTCCGGGCTCCGGCTCCGGCCGGTGTGCCGCGGCCCAGGGTCACGCTCGCACACACACGCACCCTAGCCGGAGTCCCCACGGGGCGCGGGCGGAGGCGCGCGCTGCCAGAGCGCGGGGTCAGTGCACCTGCCCTGCACCGCCTCTGGGACCGGTGGGCGGAGCCGGGGTGGCAGCGCTGCTCCCTTTGCAAAAGGAAGAAAACTTTGTCTCCGGCTGGAGACGCGCGCCACGCGCCACGCGGGAGAGACCGGCACCGGACGGCGTGGCTGCGATCCGGCGCCTGCGGAGCCCGCGGAGGAAGAGGAACCGGCCCGGCGCTCCGCCGCCCGCACGCCCGCCGTCCCTCCGCGGCGGCGGCGGTACCTGCTCCCCCGCCCTCCGCGCCAGCTCCGCGCGGGTCTCCGCGGGGAGGACGGTGGTGACGGGCGCGCAGCCCGAGGCCGCCGGCAGGCCCGGGCTGGGCGGGAGAGGACCGTGTTCCGGTAGCAAGGCGCCCGGGATTAACTTGTGGGTAAAGTTATGGGAAGCGCGGCCATGGACGCCAAGAAGAAGAAGGATGTGCCCAGCCCGGGCGGCGGCGGCAGCGGCAGCGGCAGGAGGAACCCCGGCCCGAAGAGGCGCTCGCTGCGGGTGCTCATCCCGGTGAGTCTGCGTCCCGCGCGCGCGCGCGCCCGCCGCCGGCCACGAAGCGGTTAACAGGCCGCGGCGCCCTGCGTGCCCCGCCCGCCCCCCCTCCCGCCCCGGGCCCCTCCCGTCCCCCGGGGCCCTCCGGTCCCATCCCCTCCCCGCCCCGGGCCCTCCAACCCTCCGGCCGCCGGCGGGGGGAGCGGGGCGCCGATCGACTCTGTCTCTCCGGGTGCAGCCGGGCTCGCCGGGCGTGCGGGGCGGGGGCGGGGGACGGAGCGGCTCCGGGCCGGCCGGCGGGCTGCGGGCTGGGCGTAGCCTCGCCCCGCGGGGCGGGAGGGGTGCGCGGTGTTGTTTTGTCGGAGAAGGACGGTGTGGACTGCGCTCCGGGAGGCGGAGCCGGGCGCGGACGCGGGGACGGCGGGGAGGGGCGGTGGGAGGGGACAGCGCAGGGGAGCGGGGTGCTGTGTGGCTGCGCCCTCAAAGGGACCTCTTTCCTCCCCAATTTCCCTCTGCGTGTGTCTGGACGGGGGGCAGGGACCTTCTCTGCAGCCATCCCTTCGCCAGCCCTCTCTCCTCCAGCACATTTCGGGCATTTGGGGGTTCAGCGATTCCTAAAGTGTGCGCCTCAGCCCCGGCCACGCGGGCAGCCCAGCCCGGACTTTGGCGACTTCGATCAGGCTGCGGCTTGACTTTGCCCAGCAGAAGGGAAGGCGGTTGGGGTGTGCGCCTCCCCCCCTTTCCCGCCCCCCAGGTTTGCCTGCCTAGGTAGCCCACGGTCTCTTGCTCTCCTCACTCCTCCTCCCCCGCCCCCCCAGGCCTGCCCAGCCTTCCCAAGGGGAGTCCGGGGTGGAAACCTCCAGCTGGGTCACGCCCAGCGCCACCACAGTGAGTGAGTGTGCACACACCGCGCGGGGCTCCAGGGAGAATGCAATGTTGTTTTCAATCCAGTGGCAGGTCTTGGGCTCTGGGTGCGTGCGCAGTGAGCTGCCTCTGCCACTTGGTTGAGGACAACCTTTCCTGACAGCGACAGGGCGGAGGGGGGGTGTGGCCGGCACCCACTTTCCCCTGCGAACCCCATTAGGTACTTTCCTCCCGAGTTTGTTGAACACAGCTCCTTCTTTCAGGTCTCTGTGTACAAAACGCTTGGATGAGGAAGGGTAGAGTCCTGGGCGCTGACCCCAGACATCTGACCGGGATTTGGTGAGCAGCTTGAAGTGAGATGAGGCGGCCTAGTCCTCCCTGCCTGGAGAGGCTCCCTGAGCAGGTGACTGGACCCCGGACTGTCGTGTGACCACAAATATGCACAAATAAGCATTCCTTTTCATAAGCATTCTATTTGGAAATGAAACACTGTGTACGTTGCTAATGCAAAAACATCTTTACCACATCTTTGTAAGTGAAAAGTTACACATTAGTGCTACAAACCTTCCCAGAGCGTGATCACTTAAGTCAGCCCCTTAACCACTCGGTGTCACACTGAGATAATTCATTGCCTACATTACAGTGATGCTCCAATGAAATAATTCATGGGAAAGCGCTTACAAATGTCAAGTGTTATATAAACGTCTAGCAATTGCATCCGCATCAGAGCACTTGACTTGGGAGGGGAGGGGAGAGCAGAGCTGACGCTGCCCACCGGACAGGCCACGTTGTGCTGAGGCCGATGGCGGGACCCATCCCAAGTGCGGCCTGGAGTATGTGCCTGGGCGCCGGGGTGGGGGTGGGGTGACGGACAAAACCCAGACCCGGAAAGGGACTGAGAGGAAAGGCAGTGAATGTGGAAAAGCCGCCATATAGTTGGGGTACTCTGGCCACCTTTCCTGCTACTTTGGCTGCTTTAGACAATGTTCTTGACACGAGCCAGCCCTGACCCAAAGTACTACTCACTCAGTTGTTGCAGGGCTCATGTCCAGTGCTCTTGCGAGATCCAGGGGTGAATGGGAGGGTTCTGTCTTCACCCTCCCTGGGCTTGCATCTGTTGGTGGGACCAGGGGGATTTTGATCATCGTGCTGAGCTGGGTGAACATTACGATCTAATGGCAACTAAGACGGATGCTTGCAGATGACCCCAGGTGCAGGCAGTACCTGCAGTCAGTGGGGAGGGCAGAGCGAGGTGACAGAGAGATTAGACCCAGAGATGGTGGCAGGAGGAGACACCTGTGAGAAGCCAGGGGCTACTCCCGACAGGGAACCAGCTTGAGCACCCCATGGGCTTGGGGGCTGGCTGACTGCTTCCAGGTGCAGTGAAGAGCCCCTTAGCATGGGGGAAAGGGTTTCAGAGTCAGAGAAATCAGAGAGAGACTGAGGCCAGATCAAGGAGGGCCTGGAAGTGGGGTTGCCAGATTTAGCAAATAAAAATACCAAGCATCCAGTTAAAGTAGAATCTTAGCTACACAATGAACAACTTTTTAGTAGGTGAGTGCACCATTTGAGGTAACTTATACTGTC
This sequence comes from Nyctalus aviator, assembly GCA_036971965.1. Classification (NCBI taxonomy): domain Eukaryota; kingdom Metazoa; phylum Chordata; class Mammalia; order Chiroptera; family Vespertilionidae; genus Nyctalus; species Nyctalus aviator. The sequence continues at coordinate 68,245,966 of CM072930.1, read as the reverse complement.
CTTTGTTAGCTGACAGTGGTAGGCAGGTGGGCAGTTTACCCGGGCACCCTGCAGCCCTCCCCGGAAGGCAGGCCCAGGGAGTGAGGACTTCCTCCTGCAGACGCCGAGCACCCTGCCTGGCGTGCCCATGGCCCACCACCCAGAGTTCATGGCAGCCTTGCTGGACAGCTGCACAGCCCTCCGCTGTCCTCCGCCCCGGCCCGGAGAGGTCCTCTGGGCGCTGCAGGCGGGCGGGGCCTGCTGGCGTCGGGAGTATGCTCTGAGGGGCAACCCTCCGCCAGGGGGCATGCAGGTGGGCGGTTCTGACAGGTGTTCTGGCAGCTCCCCTGCCCACAGGGCCCAGCCAGGTGCCCACAGTGGAAGTCCCTTCCTCCGTGCGCCTTGCAGGCTCCTCTGGCTCCCCTGCTCACCCCCCCACCGCCGTGGGATAAAGGAATGAACCTAAGCGTCTTGCTGTCTGCCTTGGCGGGAACCTTAACTAAGAGCAGTTAAAGGTGATAAAAGCCGTGCCTAATGAGACAGCCTGGTAGCAGCGTGCCAGGCGAAGTCGTGGAAAGAGGGGCCGATGGCCAGGAAACTGAGGCAAACTCTCTGGTAAAAATCAGAGGGGAGCTCCGAGGAGCTGAGTGCAGTAATGACCGGAGGGAATGAGCGGAGGGAGGTGTGAGATGTAGAAGAAAGACTGAGTGAGCCTCAGGGCGCGGTGACTGGCAGGGGAGATGGGAATTGGGTTGACCTCGGGTTTGACGTTGGGTTTTAAGGTATTTGGTACAAGGAGCTGGTTCTTGGGGGAGAAGGGTGAGTTCAGTCACAGCCACGGTGGACTTGAGCCGATGGCAGCAAATTGGAGGGAGTTACATCTGCTTCCTCCTTCCCCACCACCAGGTGGTCACTGGGGCCAGCGAATGCCATGTCAGGGACACGGGATTCTGAGGAGGGGTCCCTGAGGGACGGCTCCACAGCCTCTCCCGTGTCCTCCATCCAGGCCTGTGGCAGGCCTGTGGGTGGGTGGTTTGTCGTATCCAAGGGCACTCAGAGTGACGAGGCCTCCTGGGGCCTCCAGTTTCCGAGCTGCTGTCCCCTCACTGAGTTGGACTGAATCCTTTTGGACACAGTCGGCCCCGTGTGCACCCTCGTGTCCTGGGCATGAACACAGCCATGACCTAGGGTGTTGGGGGCATCACTGCTGACATCCAATCCAGGCTCTGACTGTCCTGAACCCTCTCACCCTGCCTCCTACCAGTAGCGCCTGCCTGCGTGAGACAGCAGCGTGGAAGAGCTCATTTCAGGAGATACCCTCGGGCCCATGGGCTCGACCGGGCAGGGAGACCTGGAATGGCTAAGTAAAGTAATTCATAAACTGAATCTGATTGATGGGAGGACGGCCCGAGGCCAGTTGGAGGATGCAGCCTTTGCTTGATTTTAGCCTCTTCATGAGCATCTTTTAGGGAAAATCCTCTTGGGGTCTTGGCAGGGGAAAGAGAAGGTGTGAGAGAGAGAGAGAGAGAGAGGAGAGGCAGGGGAAAGACTGGGGGCAGGTTTCTGGGGTCGCTGGGCCTTTAAAAGTAGCCAGGTAGGTGCAGTGGTTAGAGGGTCCTGGCGGCTGAGTTGGCATCTTGCCTTAGCTCTGCTCTCCTAGCCTCCATTGCTAATGGGAAGTAGGCGGAGGAATGAGGGGAGGGAAAATAACTCATTAGAGGCTGGCTGTGTGTGGCCTTCTGCCAGGATTCTCCGAGGGAAGCATTGCTGGGAACAGGCCTGCCCTTTTCTCCCTTTTCATCCGAGAAAAAGCGGCTTCCCTCTGCACGCTGAAGTCTGTACACCTCAGGCATGTGTTGGTTGGTATGGCTGGCCTGCATGTGTGGGTCTTTGGAACAGTTTGCAAGCCAAGGACAGAGCAGGTGACAGAAGGGGCAGAGGGGGTGCCGGAGAGCCAGTGGGGACCCACACAGAGCCAGTGGGGACACAGCCAGGGGCCGGTGTTTTCTGATGACACTGAGTGTTACCACACATGTCCCGGCCTCTCGGGAAGGGTGCTGGTGAAATCCTTCACAGCCACTGGAGACGAACCAAAAATAGCCGGGACAGCCGCTGGTCACGCAGGGCTGTGGAGACACTGCCCCAAGCGGCGGCCTGTCCCACGCGGTGTGTCCAGAGGGAAGCCGAGCACTCCCCACTGGTGATAGATGGGCCTTTGCCCATTACCACACTGGCTGGGGCACTCGCTGGAGAAGGAGGCGTGGCCCGGGGGGTGGGGTGGGAACAGGAGCTGCCCCTCCGTTCCAGGGGCTGGGGGACCAGATGCTCACCACACCACCCAACACCCCGACTGACAGCTCTGGGGCGAGAAATGGGGCACCATGCAGCACAGGCGGGAGTGTCAGTTTTGACCTTGGCCTTGCCCAAGATTTGTTGGCTGTGGTAGGCAAACTGCGGCTCTCGAGCCACACGCAGCTCTTTGGCCCTTTGAGTGTTGTCCTGTTGATATCTGGCTCTGTTGACTAATGAGTTTGCTGTCCCCTGGGTTAGGGTTGAGGCAGTGCTTTTCAGACAGTGGTTCCTGAACCAGCTTATGTAGAACCATGTTTAAATATGAAATCCATCCGGGCTGGTATTGCTCAGTGGTTAGAGTGTCAGCCTAACCACTTCCCTTCACCACTCCCTTCCATTCTCTCTGAAATCAGTGGGAGAAAATATCTTCACTCCTTGGGTGGGTGAGGATTAAAAAAATGAAATCCTAAATCTGCTGAATCAGAGTCTCTGAGGAGTGGAACTCAGGTCTGCGTTTCTGACAAGTTCTCCAGGTGATTTTTATGCCTTTGGGGCTGAAAACAATTGGTTTCCAACTTTTCCAGTGCTAATACCAATCCATTTCTTCTGCCCTCATGAGTCTTTTCTTTCTTTCCCTCACTTCCTTCCTCCCTCCTTTCCTCCTTCCTTCTCTCCTCCCCTCCCTCCCTATCCATCCATCTATCCATTCATCATCCATCTATCTCCCTGTCTAAACATCTGTCTACCTATCTGTCATCTGTACTTTATTAGCTGTCAGTGAGAAGAGACATCCTTGATTAGTGACTGTTCAACAAGGTAGGATGTTTCTGGCTTTCGAGTCAAGGCACTCCCAGACCAGCCCAGCCAGGTAGCCCAGGGGCCCAGCCTGGTAGGTCACACTGGAATATTTCTTGACTCAGCATCTTAGTGGCTTAGTGTATCTCAGGTGCCCTAAGCATAGGCTCTTATAGGGCCCAGAATATGGGGTCCAGACGTTCAGGAGTCAAACTACTCAGTGACGGAGCCCCCACAATTGTCCTGTGGCTTCATGGTGTGTAGACAAGACCTGGATGCCCCTCCACAGCTCACAGCTGGGCAGCGGGGGAGTGGGCTCCCATTGGGTGTTGGTTGAATGCCAGTTAAGCTGGTCCAGCGCTGGGCCTGTGGAGGGCCGGGCAGGGGGAGAACGGATATAGAAAGGTTCTCCATGCAAAGCGGGCAGGGTCAGTGGATCAGCTCTGAGTACTGCGCGGTGTTCTAATGCCCAACGCAGCTATGACATCTGGGTAACTCTCGCCAAAGGGCTTCTCTCCTTCGAGGGAACAGAGAGACGCAGCAGCCCAATGTGGTCTGTAGGTTCAGTCTTGCGTCTTCGCACACGTCACCAGCTTATCGGGGTTCCCAGGGCTTGGCCAGTCTCTCTGTCTGCCTGTTTCTCTGAGCTGCCCTTGACCGGTAGAACCTAGGACACCGCTACCGTTGGCCTGCACTCCGCAGGCTGACCAAAGCAAGAACCGGAAGCACTCTTCCCTTGGCGGTGCCCCTCCCCTGCCCTGGTCACTTCTCACCTGGTCCCATTCACGGAACTAAATCTGTTTGCATCCTCCGAAGCCATTGTGCTCTTAAACGATGCTGCTTCTCTCGACTGCTTATTTTCTTTTGCTTTTCCTGTCTGGATGTACTCAGCTCGCTGCCAGTGCCGTCCGTTCCTGGGCACCATGTCACTTTTATGGGGACAGCTCTGTTCTCGGGAGTTAGGATCCGACTCCTTTCCCCCCACTCACCTCCCTCCACTCTCCCTTGCACGCTCCACTGAGTGTGAGAGCTCATGAAACACCCATGTCCCCCACTTCGTGCAAGACAGCGGACTAGCCATCATGATAACCCCATGAAACCGAACCAAATGTCCAAGTGTAGTCAACATCTTTTAAAACGTGGAGCAAACAAAGGCCACTGAAGGGAGCAGCCGAGGGGAAGCAGAGCCTCGAAGTCGCTCTGTTGATTGTCCATGACCCGCTGTGAGCGGGGCCGAGGGCCCGGGGCAGAGAGGCTGTGACCGAGGCTGAGCCGGGGAGTTAGGGAGCCGCCGCACAGGGTGCCGCTGGACAGAGGAAATGTCGACTGTCCCCGGCCACGCTCCCCTGGAGGAGGGAGCCCCACCGCCACGGATTCGGCCCTGCGCTGGAATGGTTAATCCAATCTCATCTCTTTCTTCCTCACGGACTTTGAGAATAATTTGATCTCCGTCCTTTCCTTCCTGTTGACAGGAAGCCCTTCTCTGCCAACTCCCGGCTTGTCACGGACCAATCAGATACCATCCGGGCTCCTGCCAGGACTGGGTGTTTTGATATACTCTGACCTGGCACAGAGTTCCTGATGAGTGTTCAACAAAGACCAATTTGCTCTTGGAAACCTCAGGAGTCCAGCCTTTATTCACGAGGCAGAGGCCGGACCGCCGTGGGGAGAGCGGCAGCTCTGCCAGCTGCGGGGAGAGCCGGGGAGCCAGCCGGCTGGGGATGCCCTTTTCTCAGGGCTCAGGGCTGAGCGACCTCCGTTTGTGCTGGGGGGCGGGGAGGGGCGGGCGAGGTGGGGGGAGGGATGGAGGAGAAAGGATGCACCAGCGCCAGGGGAGACTGTTAGACAGCGAGGCACCAGCTTCTCCTGTAAAGAAATGGAGCTGAATTGCTAAGCCATGTTTGGGAGCAGGCACGGTCAGAGCTGGGACTGGAAACCAGTCCCCTCCTTTACGCCCGTTTCCCAGGCCCAGTGCTGCGTGTTGAAAGTACAAAGATGAACAGGGTTACGGCTTGAATTATGTCCCACAAAGGCATGTTAAAGTGCTGGCCTTTGTGCCTGAGAATGTGTCCTCATTGGAAATGGGGTCTTTGCGACTTTGGAGGAAGGGCAGGCTGAGCGCCCACCAGTAGAACTGGCCCTCAGAAGAGGGGAACGTGGACGGAGACACGGAGGGAAGGCCCGTGAAGACAGAGGCAGAGAAGGGAGGCGCTGCCACAGGCCCAGGAGCCCCTGTGCCACCTGCAGCGAAGGAGACAGGGAGGTCCTTCCCCGGGGGCTTTCGGGGGCACAGCCCTGCGGACACCTTGATCTGGGCCTCTGTGCGAGTCGCATTTCTGTGGTTTAAACCACACTGTTTGTCCCAGGACCTAATACAACAGGGTCTTTGCCTACAAAGCACAGGATAGCAAAGACCTACAGGCTACGTTCTGCCCGAGGGGGGGGCCAAGGGGGAAGCCAGCATGCATTCCCCTGCCCACAGTTCATGGCTGCATTTTCACCCAAGATTCAGGTCTTCCATTATATCCTCCTCTTTTATTCCCGCCCAACACACACCCACACACACACCCCTTCCTGCTGGAAATCCCAGGGGCTGGGGCGGGGGGCTGTGAGGAAACAGCTTTGATGAGGCTGGTGTGGCAGCTCCAGGACCCAGGCCTGCTCTGCTTGTTCGAGCACCTTCTCTTGGTCCTGCTCATCCCTGGGCATAACCATCACCCCGAATCAGTGCCAGGGCGAGGGGTGGAGAGGCGGGGAGAGGGAGCCCAGCTCAGCTCCCTGTGCTGCATCCTGGAGACCGGCAGGCATCTTCCAGGAAGACACTTGTTTGTTGGGTTAACGTGGCAACCTTCCACCTACCTGCAGCCTGCCTCCCGGCAGCGGCCACACTGACAGCCTGTGCGCCGGGGCTGGAGCTGTCTTACCAGGGCCACTTCTTGCTCATAGCGTATTGTACAGTAAGCACCCCAGAGAACTCTCCCTCCTCGAAATTCTGTGGGTAGTTTGTTTATGGCGCTGTGACTGACATATATGATTGATTATCAGGTATCACCTGGGATGGACTGGTTGGCAGCAGACTGAGCTAATGTTGTGGAGCACTTGCTATGTGCCAGGCATCTACTTTCATATGAGCTGCTGCTTCTCTTTATCTCTGAAATGACCTTGTGAGATAGCATTGCTGTCGGTATCAATGTCATTGTTCTTACCTTAGAGTAAGAAGCATAGGCCATTTACAATCATAGCCATTCCAGCCCAACCTGCCAACATGACTCTCTGTTGTGTTTTGAAACCCTTAATTGGGTTTTTGATGGCTCTGCTTGGCCCAGCCCCAGCTGCAGGCTTTTGATGGCCCAGGGCTGGTCCTGGCAGCCTGAAGATGGGAGGCAGGACTGCGGGTAGGCAGTTCTTGCCCACAGGATGGGCACACGAAGGATGAAATACCAGGCCTGGCAAGCTATTTGCCCTTGGGGTTGACCAGATCTCCAGACTCTCTGTTCCTTTTTAGATGAAGGTCATTAAAGGCTTTTCTTTAATCTTCTTGTCTCAAAAGTAAATAATCTATCTTCCATAATTTTATAGGTCTTAGTCTCTAGTTCTTTCTAATTTTTTTTTTTAAATAACTGAAGATTAGGATAAACTCTAAGCCAGGAATTCAGAAATCTTATGTCAGTTTTTCCATCCAGAATTGTAGAGCTGTTTCTTACCGGGTTAGTGTAGTTACCGAAAGCCTGTGTGTGCCAGGCGCCGTGCGAGGCTCAGAGGGTGTAACTGTGACCACTGACATGGCCTGTGCCCTCACAAGGTTTATAGTCTCCAGAGGGATCTGGGGCACATGACACACATCAGTTCACTTTGCTGCTCTCAAAGCATCCCAAATGTAGTGACTTGAAATAACATTTATTCTTTCTCAAATGTATATAGAATATATAAGAATTAATATGTGAGAATACATGTGATAACCAACATGTTAATTGCATTTCTTATAATTATTTTGTATAATATTAATATGCTATATAATAAAAAGCTAATATGTAAATAGACCGAACAGCAGAATGACTGGTTGCTGGGATGCACAATGACTACCAGGGGGCAGACACTCAACGCAGGAACTGCCCCCTGGTGGTCAGTTTGCTCCCACAGGGGGAGCGCTGCTCAGCCAGAGGCCTGAGTGGACATCCCCTGAGGGCTCCAGGACTGTGAGAGGGCGCAGGCTGGGCCGAGGGACTCCCTCCCCCCAGTGTATGATTTTCGTGCACTGGGCCCCTAGTATAATTATAATCTATTAACATATGACTTGGTTATAATATAATTAATACATTAAGGTCACATACAGGTGAACATCCTATATAATAAAAGGCTAATATGCAAATTATTCCCTCAACCAAGAGTTCGACTGACAATTCGCCTGGCAGTTCAACCAGGGGCAGGGCCGGCCTGCCAACCACCCATGGCCCCCCCTCCCCCTGGCTGGCCCCACCTCCAGTCATTCCCCCACCCCAATCGGGGGCACCTCCCCCTGGCTGGCCTGGCCTAATCGGCCCCAATCAGGGTGGGCTGGTGGATCCCATACGTGCATAAATTCATGCACCAAGCCTCTAATATTATATAATCAGTGCTATTTAATAATTACAGTAATTTATTCTATAAGTAATGCATAATGACATAATTAACATACAGCAGTGTGTACTGTTTATAGTATTTTTTACATTTTTATGCATACAAATATATGTGAGGATTGCACTCTGAGGTGAGGTCTCTGACAGTCAAGCACCCAACTGTGTGGAAACGGAGCTTTCTCCAGGCAGCGGGGCTCCAAGAGCCCGGAGTGAGGGCGGGGGGAGAAGTGTGCGACGAGCAGCTGCACTGAGGGGCTGGGTCTTTCCGAGCTGGACACCACTGGCCTCCTCCAGTCTCATCCCCGAAGACGAGTGTCAGAGGAGAGGCTTGCCCTCTGACACTCACCTTCACCGCTCCTCTTTGCTTGTTAAGTGTATTTTGAGATTTCCAAAATGACCTTGGGGCACAGGTAATAGAATATTCTCGGCTCAAAGACAGGAAAATGCTGGTCAGTGGCCCCAAATTGGTCTGAGGGAGCAATTCGGCCAGGTGGCCGCCCCGCCAGGTGCAGCGGTGGCCCAGCGTGTGCGTGGGGCCAGGGGGTGGAGGCCAGGCCTGGGCCACTTCTCGCTGGGCGTGCAGCCTCGAGAGGTTCAGTGACCTGCCCGAGTTGCCATGACTGGCCAGTGGCAAAGCAGGGAGGAAATCTTGGGGATTCTCTGGAGGAATGTCGGGAAGAGGGGACCCCCTCTGGCAGTGGGCAGCCATGGCCACGGGTAAGGGAAGTCTCTGGGGAGCCACAGCCCCGTCTGCCCGGCCCGCCTGGCTCTCCGCCGGGAACACTGCCCCTCGGACCAGGCCTGACAGAAAACGACTTCCAAGCGGTTCTGGGTTTTGCTGCCTTAAAAGCCAGGTCTGGGAAGCAGTGAGGGAGCACCGAGTGTTTTCCACGGGGAACCAGGCTCCAGGTCTGCACTGTCCGTCTGTCCTCCGTCCACCTCCTCCTTCTCCAGCTGTGGCAACGTCAGACCCAAAGCAGAGCTCTGCAGGCGTGGCACCCAGGCCTAAAGTTTATGATAAAATGTGGCCAAAGTCAAATGGACACCCTTGATCATATTCCTTGTTTGGTAATGATCAAATGACCTTCGTTACCTTCACCCCAAAATCATTCTTTCCCAACGATTCTGTGCCTGTAATTTGGGCTCTTGAGTGTCCGGGGAAGGAAGGAAAGCCAGGTAGGGCAGAGGGAGAGAGGTTGTGGAACAATCACAGCAAAGGTCTCAGCTGACCCCGTGGAACATTCTGGAATTGGGATGGTCCTTCAGAGTTGTCTCCTTAATTAGACCGAACACCCCTTTGAAGATGGAGTGCATCCATACCTTCTCCTTTCCCAGCCCAAGGAAACTTCTCCCCCATAGCCCACCCTCCACAGGCGTAGCTCTGCTTCCTCAGCCCCGGAGGGAATAGGTCTCGCGTGGGACCTGTTCCCACCACGTGAGCTCCGGCCCGGCCTTTGGTCACTGCTTCCCAAGGAGCGTCCGTTGGTCCCAGAGGACCATTCCCTGGGCAGGTGGTGAGGTGACTGCCCCCACCCCACCGCTGACCTGGCGCTCGGATGCTTCGGGGCCTGGGTTTCCTGGCTCTGTCTGTGACCAGCGGGGAGAGACAGGCGTCCAACCCTCCCTCCCCCCCGCCCCGGCCTGGCTCCCTGAGCTTCCTGTACCTCAGAGGTTTGAATACTTCCCTTGGCCGATGTAGGCCGGGATGGCTGGGCCTGCGTGTGCCCCAGGCTTGCAGGAAAGGGGACCCTTGGGGTGGAGAGGCTGGGCCCCCCTCTGCATCCAGCCTCCCGCGTCAGCCGGCCTGAGAGCGCCCAGTGCGTCCCACACAAAGGGCCTCCCAGCGTGCGCTCCCGCTCCCACCATGCTCCTTTGGTTCTGAAGGTCAAACCCAACCTCGGCACCTTTAGAAGCTCCGGGGTCACTGGACGCACACAGTGACCACAGTGAGTTCCAGGGGTGCTGGTCCTCCAGAATCAGTGGGCCAGTTGGTTGTCATGATCCGGAAGCCCCAGGAGGCAGGACTTCCAGGCACCAAAATCTCCGCTCCTTCCTGCGAGTAGCAGGGAGAGGGAAGGTCACTTAGAATTTCAAAGTTGGGGGAGATGCGGGTATTTAAATGTCCACCAAGCCCCCCTGGTTCATTCCTGAGAAAATAGCATCACACTACAGAAATGCAGGAGGCCCCAGGCGCGCACAGGCTAATGTAAAACACTCTCTCTGTTTCTTAAAGTGACAGGAAGCCAATAGCTCCACCTGCCTTCCTATCACCGGTCACAGGCTGAGAGGTGGGTCTGTGAGGGAGGTTTATGGGCACACAGGTGACTTTGGGTAACTCCTGGAGGGCAGGGGCAGGTAGAGGAGAGGCTGGGCTCTGATGAGGTCTCAGTTCATCAGGTGAGGACTGCCTCCGACCTTGGGCAAGGTCACCGTCCTCAGCTGGGCCGTGCCTTGCAGAGGGTGGGCAGCCTGGCACCAGTCTCCTCGGTGCCATCCCTTCCCATGGCAGGAAACGAAGGTCGCGGCTGGGCGGAGCGATGGTGCCTGCCCTGCACGGCTTCCTCGAGGTGGCACTTGGGTCACATGATTCTCAAGGTCAGCCCTGAGGAGAGAGAAAGAGGAATGGTGGCCAATAATAATAAAAAGCTAATAGTCACAGAACGAGCATGCCTGGAGCGTGTCCGTGCCTCAGCTTACTTGAGCCTTGTGAGTCAGTGCCAGTATTGCCCCTTCTCCAGGTGGGAAATGTTTTTTTTTAAAACATATTGTTATTGATTTCAGAGAGGAAGGGAGAGGAGAGAGAGAGAGAGAGAGAGAGAGAGAGAGAGAGAGAGAGAAACATCACTGATGAGAGATCCACACTGGGGATTGACCAGGAATCGAACTGTGACCTCCTGGTTCATAGTTCAACACTCAACCACTGAGCCATGCTGGCTGGACCGGTGGGAAGCCTTGCAGGCTCCAAGCCCCAGCTCTCTGGCCACTGATCCCCACACCCACCCGCTGTGCCCCACAGGCTGGAGGCCGTGTGGGAGGGACAAGGGTGTCTGCCTCCCCCCCGTTGGGCTGACTGCAGGTGCTGTCTGAAGTCTGTTCTTGGACCGCCAGTGCTGGGGGGTCCCCCTGGGCAGTGCCAGGTGCACCCCAGTGCCAAGCTCTGAGGTCTGCCGCGGGGAGCCTTATGGCAAGAGAAGGAAGGTCTTGAATGTCACCAGGACCCCGATTTACCTCCATAGCCGTTTCCCGCCACCCTCACCCCCAGCAAACATTCCTTAACAGCAGCGATCAGCGCCCAGCTGCTGGTAACTGAGAGTGGAGGGACCTCAGGGTGTTTTCTAAAGTTGCTTTCCACAAATTGTAGTGGTTTGTCTGGGACTCCCTGAAGGAGTGCCGGCTTTCCTGTAAAGCTGAATACAAAGACCGGCATTTCAGACTGCTGGCTGCAAACCAGCAGCGTCTCTTGTCACCCACTCTCCTGCCTCTTTGGTCTGCGTGCCCTGTATCTGTTCCCATTCTTTGTTCAGTGGCAGCAGGCTTCACCGAGCTTGAAAAACCTGCCTTCCGACCCAGTTCTGCTCCCTGTGGCTGCCATACAGGCCAGGAGGCGCTGGCAGGGCGAGCTCCCCTGGGGCACTGTCCCCGTGCTCGTGGCCGATCGCCTGCTTCTCGGGCTCTGAGTCCCCCCAGAAAGGAGTCACGAGGTGTCCGTGGGCTGGGCACCGGGTCCACGCTTGGCTCCGGACAGCCCCTTTCACATACTTTGTCATTTAGCTCTTGGCCCACCCTGCCTTTTTCACATTACCCCCAGGTATACAGTTGGGGAAACTGAGGCGCAGGTAGATGGAGTGACTTGCCCACAGTGCACAGCGGGGGAGGGCCTCGTCTGAAGCAGGTGTGGTTGTGTCCAGACTCCATGCTCTTTCCCTGCAAGATGGCTTCTCATTTTTCCCTCAAATCCAGACGGGGAGATGGGACCATCCGGGGTGGGCATGGCCTCTCCCCTGGCTGCCCCTGAGGGCCCTTCCCGGTAAGATCAGGACAGCGAGCTGGCCTTGGGGAGCTGGGGGCCCGCCCGCCCACGGCCTCTCTCACCAGAGGAGCACCTTGGCATCGCTGAGCCAGTTGCTTTGTTTGTAAACGAGCAATGAGAATGCCTACCTGAGGGCTGGTGTGAGAAGTCACGTGAACCGCCGTCATGGGGCGAACCGGAACGATGTCCGATTATTACAATGCCATCATCCCCATTGCTTGGCTACGAGGTGGCCGACGCCCCCAGAGTGAGGTGCGTGGCGGTGTCTGCCCGGCGTCGGACTCCCGGCTCCGGCACAGCCGCACCCTGGACCCACCCTGCACACAGCCCCCTTCGCAGTGAAGACGGGGTGCTGTGAGGATCATGGGGACGGATGCCGCTATTGGAGCAAACAGAGGACAGATCTCCCTGGTCTGTGTGCCGGCTGCGTCATGGAGCTGGGCTCAGTTCCCAGTCCTTTTATTCCTGCCCTCACTTTTCCTTCCCCTCCTCCGCCCCCTTCCCTGAAGGCGCATCCCACACGCACCTGATCTCGCTGCCGCCTCCCCGTGGGTGTGGGTGCGGGTGTGGGCAGCAGGGTGTGAGGACAGGGAGGTTCAGACAGTGGGTGTGGACAGAGGGTGTGGCTGGTGAGTGGCTGGGATCCTGGAGCTCAGCCTCAGCGGGAGCAGCGGGTCCGGTGGCATTGTGAGCCACACGGAGAAGCTGTCTGCTGAGGTCTGTGCCCTGCATGTCCCCTGGCTCGGGTGTGGGCAGCAGAGGAGGTGGTCCAGAGGATGGGGACCCTGAGTCTTGCCAGTCCTCGTGAACAGAGTGCAGGGGAGCCAGGGGGGCTGCATCCAGGCCCAGCACAGCTGCACAGGCTGAGGCGGGTCACCCAGCTCAGGGCTCACCCAGAGGGCGTTAGGCCCCGTGAGGCATCGGCACTTGCTCTCCTCCCTGACGGAGGCCAGAGTCCCTGGCCTGACCCTGCAGGCCTGGGCTGCACAGTTATCGCACGGTCCTTCCTCCCGGGGACTGATCTGTCTCCAGGCGTCCAGGACGTGCCAGGGGACATGCACGGTGCTCAGGGAGGGAGGCTCTCCAGCCAGGCCTCCCATGGGGCCCCTGGTGGAGGCTGATGACCGCACCACCCTCAGCTTCTCGAGCACTGGCGGTAACATGTGCATTCACGTGTGTGTGTGTGTGTGTGTGTGTGTAAAGAGAGAGAGACATATAGATAGCGGCTAGGAAACAAAAAACGTACTGGGTTCAATTTCCTAGGATTTACAGCTTAAATCAAGCTCCTTGCAGACGCATGTAGGAAGTAAGTGACTGTGGCCGGGCCAGGCGGCCTCTTCCCGCCATCCCAGTCGGGCACCTCACTGTGGTGTGTGTCGTGGATGAGAAGTGAACTTGGGTACAAACGAGTGGGTTTTGGCTAAGTCCCCAAGTGTCCTCGGGCAGGTCACTGGCCCGACCCAGAGGCCCTGGCTTGTGTCTGTGACAGGAGGGAGGGCTGGATTGGTCGTGGTTTGGGGCAGGAAGCTGTGGTTGGCTGGAGTGGGAGGGAGAAGGGCTTGGTTTGAGTCATTTCATCCTTTGTCTTCTTGTGTCCTCTTGCTCAGCAGCCCCGTTAGGTTAACCCGTATGAAATGCCCAGTATTTCCCCATTTTTCTAACCTAAAAAAGTGATAACCTTATAGAATCAACCTAATATCTGGCCCACCCATCATATAAAGTCATCGAAATTACCATATAAAAATGGACCGAAGGACCATTTTTAAAGAGCTGCGTCACTTCATTGGCTACCCTGTGATTTTTGAGCCCCGCCCCCACCTTTGGCTGAAGCCAAGTGTTTCTCTTCCGCTTTCCAGACCCGCGCTCGGCGGGCCGTCTGCTCTTCCCAGGCAGTGCCTGGCCTGCGCTCCCAGGTGGAGCTCCGGGCGGAGGAGCGGGAGCCGGCCCGGCGTTCTGGGCTGCCTCCGTGGGCTCACCGGTGTCTCCGAGGGCGGCCTTGCTGGCTGGCGCTGCCTCCGCCGGCTCTGCAGCCGAGGGGAGCGGAGGGGAGCCCCTCACAGGGCGGGGCAGGGCATGGCCCCTGCTCCCCATCGGGTCTGTGCCCTGGAGAGGCGGAGGGTGCGAGAAGTGAGGTCCGGACGGTGTCTCAGCTCCCGGAGCGGATGGCGCAGAGTGGGATGTGGGAGTGAGGAGTGGAAGCACTCGCTCGGGCCTCCCAACGTGGAGACCTCCGGGCGGCGTCCCGGGACCCACGGTGTCATCGGTGAATGGTTAGCGCTAACCGTGAGCATGAGGTCAAGAGCCTGTCCTTTGGCTGAGCAGGAATAGAGGCATTTCCATGGAGCTCAGCTCAGAGAGGCCTGAGGCTGTCGGGAAGAGCCGGGCTGCTGGAGGCAGGCCTCAGCCAGTGAGTGAGTGAGTGAGGAGAACTGGCCCTGGCGGGCCAGCACAGCAGGGAGGGGTGGGGTGGGGTGGGGTGGGGGGTCCAGCAGGTTCCAGAAAAGGGGAAGCTGCTTGTCGAAAGCAGAAGTGACTTGTTTGCCAGAGGCCCCGAACCCCAGGGCCTCCAACGGGGAAGACTTGTTCTTAGCAAAATGCCAGGCTTGATGGCAGGAGGAAACTCAGCCCCTCGGAAAGCTGTGGGTTTGGCTTTCACAGGACCAGGCACCGACCTACGGCCACAACAAGAGGAACGCGGACACCCGCTGGCTCCTCCCTTCGCGTGTGTGCTGGCTGAGACCTCACCCGGCCATTGGCAGCTGCTGGATGCCAGTCGCCTCGGGAAGAAGGATGGCACAGAATCCCCGCAGGCTGCTGGGGGACCGTGATCTGTCCCCTCGCTTTGGGGGGGCGGGGGGGGGTGGCAAGAGGTCACGGCCTTGAGGCTGGCGGAGGTCCTGTCTGGGCCGCTCCGGGCCCTCTGGGTCGTCGCTCTCAGACTCGAGTCCCAGTGAGATGGCCAGCAGCTGAGTAGTGGTGGTGGGGATCTCTCGCACGCCTTCCCTTCCTCTCGGGCACTGAAGGGGGGCGGGGGGGGGGTTCTGTGGACACCGGGTGGTGGGGAGCGGTGGGACTGCAGGAGCTCAGGGAAGCTCAGGGCCTTAGAATCCGACCTCCTGAGTTCAAGGCCAGACTCGGTGCTTCCACTGACGGACGGGGAGCGAGGCCCCCGCACCGAGCCTCAGCCCCATCCAGCTGCTCTGGGGGAGCACAGGGAGCTGCCTCTGTGAAGTCTCTGAGGGGAAGCACTTGGTGTCCGTGGCCAGTCCCGGGCGGTGTTACTGGCGGCGGGCGGGTTTGATCCTCTCCCAAGAGAAGCTCTGGGAGGGGCACTTTCCACGAAATACTCAGGAAACCCTCCAGGCAGGGAGCCTGCTTGTCCCGAAGGGCCTGGCTCACACCCGCCGCCCGGGGAACAGGTCACGGAAGGCAACACTTGTCCAGCGTGGACCCCTTGGCCCAGCTCCCGGTGCCCCGCCCGTCTCATCTGCAGCCACCGGCTGCCGGCGCCCAGGACCCTCGGTCTGGTGAAGCAGTTCTCAGCCCCACGGGCACTGCCCCTGCCCGGCGGCCCTGCCCGCGGCACAGCGGTGCCCCTGTGACGGCTCGCTGGGGGCTGAGCCTGGGCGCACGCAGCAGTGGGGGGGGGGGAGGAGCTGAATCGTGCTCCCCAAATATGTCAGGAGTCCTAACCCCAGTCCCCGTGATGGGATTGGCTAAGCTGAGGTCATCCGGAGCAGATGGGTCCCGGCCCAATAGGACCATGTCCTTATAGGAGGAGACACAGACACAGGGAGGCCAAGTGAGGACTGGGGTTGCTGGCGCCCACCCGGAGCTGGAGGAAACGAGGGAGCCTCCCTCCAGGCTCCGAGGAGCTCTGCAGGCACCGCTGCTGCGGACTTTCAGCCTCCGGAGCTGGAGGGAATGCATTTCTGTGGTCTGAAGCCTTGAACTCAGTGTGTCTACTTCGTTGCGGCAGCCTGGGGTGCACATACAGCGGGTTTGCGTGTTTCTTCACCCCCTTCATTTTGCTCTCCTGCCTTCTAGCCGGGGTCAAATAGAGACAGGGAGGCCCTGGGGCACGAGCCAGGCTGAGGGAGGGGCCCCTGAGGCTCCCCACCGCCTCTGGCCTCCTGAGACCCCTGACCCCTGGATGGGAGGCCACCGCAAGGCAGCCCGGGTGGCGGGTCAGCGGCCGCCAGAGCGCCAGTGTGGGAGGGAGCTGCCAGCCAGAACTTTCTCCAAAGACGCTTCCTCAGGAAATCCTTTCCTAAGCAGTCATCTCCGGTGGCCCGCGCGCTCCGCTCCCAGCACAGCCACGGCCTCCCTGCCATCACGGCTCACAGACGGCGCCCAAACTGAAATTAGCTCTATTCGGAGCTCCGCAGCCGCTGCTGGGAAGAGGCCTGGGCGTAGGAAGCCTGGGCCGGGACCTGCCGGCCCGCTCTGCCCCAGCCAGCCCACCCCCTTCCTTCCTCACCTGCACAGGATGGAAGGTCAGGCCGACGGCGTGCACGCTGGACTGGAGCGCACTCTTTACAGTTACGGGTTGTCTTCGGCGCTGTTTTCTCAGTGTGAGAGGGTCAGGAAGTGTCAGGTGTTCGTCCGAGGCTCCCCGGGCCGGTCAGTGCACAGAAGCCACCTCCTCGGCCTGGTCTTCGCGGTTAGTTTGGTTCTGCAGCCTGGGTGGGGTGCAGGGTGAACCCGCACAGCCTGGCTGAAGGGCTGCTGGGCGCTGCAGAGGGTAGACGGCTGGCTCCAGAGAAGCAGCCTGAGTGGTGGTCTCGCCAATGCCCGTGGTGTCAACACTCCTCCCCAGCAGGGGTCCCAGGACCGCACTCCGTGGAGGGGGAGGAGATGCGCCCACTGCACTTGGGGAGCTTGTGTGAGCCCTCCCAGGCGCTGGCCCGCAGGGGGCGCCCCTTTCCTCTCGTCCTGGAACCCCAGAGGAGGGAAGCGGGGTCTGATGTGCAGAGCCGGGAGGGCGCCTCAGGGGAGCGGCGCAGCCAGCCCAGCCCTCACACAGCCTGTGGGCGCCTCACCTCTCCTGTTTACCGGACGACCTTTGTCGCTTTGGAGGAAAGAAGGATGTGAGTCTGTGAGGCCCAGCCCGGGGCAGGTGGGAGGGCCCGTGCTGGGCGGCCTGGCGAGCACTCCTCCCGGTATCTATCGGTATCTATGGGTCTCGCTTCGGGCCGCGGGAAGGCCCCATTCCTCGATAGAGAGGCAAGCAGGCACTGAGGGCTCCCTCCCTGCAGGTGTGGCTTAAAGGAAGGACAGAGCTGGCAGTGGGAGGACTCGCCTCTTTTCCATCCTCACCCTGTGCGCTTCCTGCCCCCGTGGTTAACACACCTCGCCCTTGGCCAGAGGGGCGTTACCAGCAGCCCCGGGCCTCCCCGGGGGCTTTGCCGGGAGGAGTATGTCTGCCAGGCCCGGCTCGGCCACACAGCGAAGCTGCTGTGCGCCCAGCGTGACTCCCGGCGACCTGGGACCGGCGCAGGCCGCGGCCTTCCTGCCCGGTGCCCGCAGTTACCTGGGAGGCCCCAGAGCCGCTCTCCCTCCCAGGAGCCCCGGGGCGCGGGCGGCCCTTCCCCACCGCTCACCCCGTGCCCACTGTGACGTTAGAGCCCTGGTGACTCTGCTGAGAACAGTTTGTGAAGCTGCGGGGACTCGCCGTGGTGTCAATAAAACACAGATCCCTTCGCAAAACCACCGCGGGCTCTGGTGAGCCTCCCTGCTCTGTGACCTGCTTTACAGAACATCAGTGATCCCAGTTCGGAAGCGGGTGAACATGTAGAAAGTAGCACATGCTATTTATTGAATCCGGAGGTAATCATCAGAGGATTCATAGCTTACTTAGCTACACATACACATGTATGTACACACACATACACGTATATGCATGTGCACCCACACATGGGCTGACATGGCCTAAGTTCCCGCCCCTCAGGGAAGAGGCACAGCACTTGGGGGGATGGGTAGGGTAGCCCCAAACTCCCACCGCACGATTTTAAAAAAAAATATATATATATATATTTTATTGATTCTGTACAGAGAGGAAGGGAGAAAGATAGTTAGAAACATCGATGAGAGAAAGTCATCAATCAGCTGCCTCTTGCACACCCCCTACTGGGGATATACCCGTAACCAAGGTACATGCCCTTGACCGGAATCGAACCCGGGACCCTTCAGTCCCCAAGTCGACGCTTTATCCACTGAGTCAAACCGGTCTCGGCCACCCGCACGATTTTTGTCCCAAGGACTACTTTTTAACCTAAAACCTGTTCTTCAGAGAAACACCCTGAGACTCACGTGCAGAAATGGAAAACCAACGTGTCTCACCATAAATTATGAAAACAAATATCACAGGGGTACACTGTGTCCGGGGAGCCGCCGAAGCCACTCCATGAGCTGAGGGGGCTTCCCTCCCGAGGCCATGGTGGCCTTTGCTGGGACGGCAGCCGCCTTCTTGCTCGGGGGGGGGGGGGGGGGGCAGGACGAAGGGCGGTGGGCCGAGCAGTGGACTCTGGGGGTGCCGATGGTCCTCAGGAGCAGGGAGCTCAGGGTCCTGCCACTGGGGCGTTGGAAGACTGACCTGTTAGTGGGTCCTGTTCCACGACAGGGCTTTGGCAAATGCCTCTGTTACCACCTCCTACTCTGTGTCTGGTCACGTGGCCGCCGCCTCCCTCTGAAGGAAGGCTGCCCTTCCCACCTCACCGGTGCTGCTCCCTCTCCCCCAGAAACCCTGTGACTGAGCTCCAGAGTCTCCCAAACATGCGCTGGTCCTGACGCTCTCAGAGGGGCCCGGGGCCGCCCCGCCCTGTCCCTCTTCCCCGGGGAGGGGAGGGCAGTGTTCTCAGCCTTCAGCTTCACCTGCGGGGCGGGGCCCGGCCCGGTCCCTTTGGTCTGCGTGGGTCCGAGAATCTGCTTTCCTGACAGGCTCCCAGGTCAGTGCTGATGGCGCCAGTCCAGGACGCACCCTGTAAGGACCTGGGATTCGCAGTTCGAGGCGCTGGAGTTCTGTAGCTCTTGGTCTGCTCCGCTCAGCAGCCCAGCACTCGGGTTCTCAGAGGGACCGTCACTGAGAAGGAAGGGTCCGGGCCTGGCCCCCGCGCCAGTGAGGAGCGGGTCACCGGAGGAGGCCATTTCTATCCCTGCCGGGAGGGGGCGAGGGGGGGTGCTGCAGGAAGGAGAGCTGCCGTGGGGACAGCGGGGAGGGCCCCACGCCAGCACCGCTGCCCCCCGTGCGCCCGCCGCGGCCCCGAGAGCCACTTGTCACCCCCCCGAGGAACCTCCGGAGCCCAGTGCCACCTGCCCGACCTCAGCCGTGGGTCAGCTGGCCCAAGGCGCAAGAGACGGATGTTTGGGACAAGGATTTCCTGGAATGAGGCCTATGCGTCGGTCATACAGATGTTTACTGGGCATTAACCTGTGCCAGGCAGCTCTCAGGTAACCAAACGGTCAGAAGTCCCTAACACATGGAGCTCACATCCTAGTACAGAAATGGAGACAATCGGCACCCAAAAAAGTAACTGTAATTCAAACTTTGGACCATGACCTACAACAGAAGTAATAGCAGCAACGACAGCAATGCTTCTCCTTACACAGGCTCACTCTGGCCTAGCCCCGGGATGGCTCCTACTCTGTCCTGTTCGTTCTGTGAAAGACGGTGGGACGTGGCCCCGGCTCAGTACCTGTCTGAGCTCCTACGGAGAGGGGCGGCGTGTGAAAGCTCCGTTCCGATAGCCCCTCCCCTCCTCCCGTGGGAGGGTACTCATCCTGCCCCTCTCTGCCTCGGCACATCCTGTCCCTCCCGTAGGTAACGGTCCTCTCTGACTTCCCAGGATGATGGAGACCAGATAGCCTCATGCAATCTCCCCATTTCACAGAAGAGTAAGCTAAGGCCCAAGGTCCCCACGAGGCTGGTCTCTGAGGCGCTGCCTTCACTCCCAGACCTGCTCTTTCCCCACAGCCCCCTCTCCATCCTACAGAGCATGCGCCTTCGAATCTGAATGCCAGTTCAGAAGCTTTCTTGAGATTGGTCTGTGGCCAGACCTGGGGCCATGCCACAGACTGGAGTGTGTGCTGGTTCAGGGCCACCCCCACACGGTCTGCCCTGGGCCAGCCCTGAGCGCGGGGCACTTTGGGTCAGGAGTCCTCACGGATGGGCGAAGTGAAGAGGGTGCGTCTCCATCCGCTCTGAGCAAGCGCGTGTCGCCTTCGGTCCAGATGTCTGAACTGGGTCTGCTGACTCCCGGTGAGGCTCCTCTGGGAACGTGCTTGGCAGTCCGCGTCTCCGGCTCCCGCCCAGGCCTTCCTGGGAGGCCCTGCCCACGTGGCCGGAGAGGCCCGCGGACCCCGGTCTGGAGGGGGAAGAAATGCGCTCTCATTCTCTCTGGAAGCACACCAACAAGACAGCGCTTCAACTTTGCTCCAGAAAGTATTGCTCTGGAGCAAAACAATTTATTAAACTTCACTTATTGACCTTTGGGGAAAATAAGGGCAGGGAGCGCACTGGGAAAACACAGCAACAGCCTCAGCCACGTGATGGCCCCAGGCCCGGGGATGGCGGGCCCAGCAGCTTCTTTCCCAAACCACAGGCCTGAAACGGCGTCTGACGAGGGAAGCTCCGAACTCACAAAGTGAGACACGGCCCTGCCGCTGCTGCCGTCGGCTCTCGTGTGCCTTCTTCCAGGCGTGTGGCCAGCAGCTCCACCGCGTGTGCTGCATGCGCGTGCACGGCTCACGTGAGAAGTGTACATGAGGGCGTTGCATGCTTACGTTCATGTGAACAGGTCTGTGCTTCTGCGCAGGAGTAGACGTGTGTTCGCACGGATGTGGAAGCCTTAGCCTTTGGTATACGCGCACTTTACTAGTAAGGGCTGCGCATTGGCTCGTAGACCTGCACCCCGACTCATAAATCCAAGTGGGGCCAGTCCAGCCGCCCCTCACGACCTCCAAGCCGGCCCCACGTTTGCCCGTTCTCTGTCCCGACGACGCACTGCACCGGGATCCTTGGCATCGAGGAGTCACTTAAGAGGGAAATGTCATATGGAATGCTGCGAGTGAGCATTAGGCATTTGTTTGTTTGTTTGTGTTAGGCATTTAAAGAAATAGCAGGTGTAGGCTGGCCGTCCTCCTCCCCCAGCCCGTCCAGCACTGGCTGCCTCACGGCTCACCCCACACTGCCCACACCCTCCTCCGGGGCCAGGCCACGCTCCCGCCTCTCACCGGAAGTCCTAATCACAGGTCAGTGAGCGTTTATTCGGCACTTCGCACTCTTAGGTAAACATTGGCATTGGACAGCTGCAGAGCCTGACTGCGGGCTCAGACAGCGGGGAGGCGCCCAGCTCCCCGTGCCTTCTTAGGGGGAAGCCATGTCTCCTCTTAGTCCCCCACCCCCAATTACGCAAGAACCCTCTGGCCCAGAGCTCCAGAGAGGCCCCAAACTGCCTCCTCCGGGTGGCTTTCTGGGCCACATGGTGTCCCCAGGGCGGAGCCACCAGCCAGGCCCCCCGAGCAGCTCTCCCCGGGGATCTCCCCGAGGTCCGGCCACTCGCCCTTCTCAGAGACACTGCAGCCTGACCGCTTGGGGTTCAGCTGGGGCCCGGACAGAGCTCCAGCGAGGAGGGCCCATCACACCATCACCCCAGCCCCATGCCCCCCAGAGGCACACGGCAGGAGGCAGCAGGTCTTTTCTGCCCGTATTCCCTGGCCGGCGGGGTGAATTGTGTGGGTGAAGCGTTCGGTTAACCACAAAGCAGTTAAAATACCAGACGTGAGTAAGGTGTGTCAGCGTCTGATATCTTATCTTACACGTACGGCACAGGCACTGAGTGCGAGGCTCCTGGGTGAGAGGTGAGAAGCAGCAGATTCGTGGACAGGCATCACTGTCTAGCTGGGGAAACCGAGGCTGCGAGCAGGGCTCTGTGCTCAGGGCTGCACCGGCTCCTTGGCCCGCACCGGCACGAGAATTCCCAGCAGACGGCGTCTCCTCGCCGCACCGCTGGCCAGGGTGTCACTTCCGGCTTCTTCACACTGTTGTCTCCTTCTCCTCGTTGGTCCCTTTGCTTGGCTCAGGCCTGGGGAAAAAAAATCACTGCATTTTCTATTTTAAAAAAATGTTTCTCTCGGTTGGTTGTGGCCCAGTGGTCCCTGGGACGGGATGGGTATTGAAGCACATTCCCTCCTGACCAGGTCTTAGGACGTGACCTGGGTAACACGTGTGCTGGCCGCGAGGCGCAGCCCTGGCTCCAGACAGCCGCTCTCTCCCGCGGTGACCTGTGTCCGACCGGGTTAACCAGGCCGGGCCCAGACGGCGGTTTCCCTGCGACCCTGGCGGCGGCCGCGGCCGCTCGGGCGGAGCGGGCCAAGGGCACCCGGAGGCCAGAAGCCAGCCCGGCGGAATCGCCGTGTGGCTCAGGGCAGCGGACACCGGGCCTTTGCGTCTAGGAAGCCGTGCCTCTGGGCGGGGCCTGTGGCCTGCTGTCCTGGCGGAGCCCTGGGTGGGAGGCGGCCCGGGCCTTCCTCTCGGGGCTGGGCTGTGTCACCACCCTTTCCAGAAACAGAAGAACTGCCCGGAGGGGCAGGGCAGGGAAGGTGAAATGCAGGTTCTAGTGTTCTCTGGGCTCGGGCCCTCCCTCGGCCACGGCGTGCCCAGGCCCCTGGCTTCGGGCTCCGCACGGGCCCTGTGCTCCTGCGTCTCTCCTCCCAAAGCCACGTTTCCGGGGCACCGTGAAGTGCCTGTGGCTTTGTCGCGGGGGGTGGGCAACCAAGGGCTCGGGGTTCACAGGAGCCCACAGCCTGTTCCTCCAGCCCAGAAAAATGCTCCCCTGCCCAGGCCCAGAGCCTTTGGGAGGCAGGCGGCAGGCGGGTAAAGCATTGTAAAGAGACGCGGTGAAGTGTTCGTGCTTTCAAGCCCGCTTCCCCGGGGGCACAGCTGTCGGCCCGGAACCCTGGAGCTCTGCTCCTCTTCCCGCTCAGCTTTCTGATGCCCTGCCAGGCGGCGTCCCATCTTTTAAAACATGGGCTGACTTTAACTGTGTCTGTGCATGTGCCTTTGACATGGAGTGTGTCTGTGTTACTATGATTGACCGTGTTCTGAGGCCGATACATTTTGGGGAGCCCTTTAGGGTGCAGGTGGCACGTGGCTGTCAGGAGCCTCCCTGGGCCGTCGGCCACTCTGATGAGCTGCCAATTTCCCCTTGTTTGGGACGGCCTAGCACATGGGCTGAGCAGGGGCCCTGCACGGCTCCCACCACTAGGCTGCCCCCAGGTCCTGAGGGAACTTGTCACTGGGCCTTATAAAAAGGAAAACTTGGAGAAGACAGACATGCACACAGGGAACCCCATAGCTGTGTCCTCCAATGTGTCCTCCACCCCCCTCACCACCCCCAAGCAACCATGAGCCAGCTCTCTGTGTGTATAGATTTCCCTGTTCTAGACATTTATATAAATGGAACTGTATAATGTGCGGTCTTTTGTGATTGGCTTCTGTCATCATAATGTGTTCGAGGTTCACCCATGGCATAGTGGGTACCAGAGCTGTGTTCCTTTTTATGGCTATGTAATATTCCATTGCATGACCAGACCTCATTTTTTAAATTGAGTTTTAGAGAGGGGAGGGGGAACATGGACTTGTTGTTCCACTTATTATGCGTTCATTGGTTGATTCTTTTTTTTTTTTTTACATTTTTTAATTAAATTATTATCTGTGTACATATTTTAATATTGCCCCCTCTCCCATACATACCCTCCCTCCCCAGAGTTTTGTATCCATTGGTTGTACTTATATGCATGTATACAAGTCCTTCGGTTGATCTATTATCTCCCCCACATTGGTTGATTCTTGCATGTGCCCTGACTTGAGATTGAACCCACAACCTTGGCTTATCGGGAGGACGCTGTACACAGCTACCTGGCTGGGGCAAACAGCCCCCCTTTTGCTTATCCATCATCAGCTAAAGGGCAGTGGCCTGCTTTCGTCGTTTGGCTGTTAGGGGTAACGCTGCTCTGAGCATCAGGTACACACTCTTCTGTGGACACATGCTTCCATTTCTCTTGGGTTCATACCAGGAATGAAATCGCTGCTCACAGGGCCATTCCGTGTTTAACTTTGGGTACCTGCCATGCTCTTTTCCAAACGGCTCACCATAGAGTCCACGTTCCCCACCGCTGTGTGAGGTCCCAGCTTCTCCATTCCTCACCAACACTTGGAAGTGCCTGTCTCTTCGTCTGAGTCATCCTCGCGGGGTGAAGTGGTGTCTCATTCTGGTTTTGATTTGCATTTCCCAGTGACTGCTGTTGTCAACCATCTTTTTAAAATGTGCTTTTTAGCCATTTCTGATCTTCATATCCTTTGCCCATTTTTAATTTGGATTGTCTTTTTATTATCGAGTGTAAGAGTTCTTTTATATTTGGATATAAATCCCTTCTCAGACAAATGCAAATATTTTCTTCTGTGGATTGTTCTTTCATTTAAAAAAAAAAATCTTTACCTAAGGACATGCTTATTGATTTTAGAGAGAGGGGAAGGAAAAGAGGGAGGGAGAGAGAGAGAGAGAGAGAGAGATGGAAATATCCATATGAGAGAGAAACATTGATGAGTTATCTTTTGTAAGCACCCCAACTGGGGATCGAACCTGTAACCTGGTGATGTGGGAATCGAACCCGCCACCTTTTGGCGTACGAGATGATGCCAACTGGCAGGGCTGTCCTTTCATGTCTGTGGTGGTGTTTCTTGAAGCATGCAGGTTTTTAATTTTGATAGAGACCAATTGAGCTACTTTTTCTTTTGTTGCTTATGCTTTTGGTGTCCCAGCTAAGAATCCTCAGAACACACCGAGGGACTCAAGCACTGGCAGTTTCAGGCTGAACCCTCGATGGGTCCAGGGGCCCTGATGGGAGGAGGAAGAGATAGGCAGGCGGAGGTCAGGTGTCAGTCCCTAAGCCTGCAGGAAACCCACCCATCCTCTCAAACTCGCTTTACCACACTTCCTGGCATCCCAGCTGGTGAGGTGGGCATTTTCTGTCATCCCCCTCCCCCCAATGTTTAAACAATTTATTCTCATTTGCTGGCATCTGCTGTGCTCCAGGCCAGGAAAACCCAGAGATGAATCAGATGCTGGCCCTGCTTTCCAGGACAGCCCCGCCCGCACTGGCACCGCAAGTGCCCCCTTAGGAGCCCTACGCGGCCTCTCTGGCCTCAGGACCGGTGTCACGGCTCCACGGGAAGGACGCAGGTCTTCCTCACCAAAGTGGGGACAAAACCTCGCACCCTTCCAGGGCCAGCGGGGAGGGCTCCTCTGGGTACTTGCTGAATGAATGGTGGTGCCTGGACCCCGATCCACCTGCGGACCGGATGGTTGCCCTGCGTCTTCCCAGGCCGGGTGAGGGGGGTGGAGAGGGTGAGGAGGGTCATCGCGGCGGCTGTGAGCACGGTGCACTGTGGTCCCTCTGGAGCCCCTGATGGGCAGGGTCTGGCCCCGGACGCCGTGGCAGAGAGCCGCACACAGCCATCGGTTTTAGATAAGGCCTCCGCGGGAAACCGTAACCGGATCTGCCATCTGGCTCTCTCTATGGAAGCCAGCACCCCGCACCCCGCTGTTTTCCTTTTTCTTGGTCCGCTGCTGTGGTTCTCAGCCTCGGCTGTGTGTCAGCGTTACCAGGGGCGTTTACAGCTTCCAGGAACTCTGCATTACCAGTTGAATGGGTAGCTGGGAGACCAGGCATGGGTTGTGTTTGTTGTTGCTAATCCTCACACGAGGATATTTTTTCATTGATTGTTAGAGAGTGTGGAAGGGAGAGGGAGAGAAGAGAAAGAGAAACATTGATGTGAGAGACACATCGATTGGTTGCCTCCTGCACCAGCCCCGACCAGGCCCGGGCAGGGCTCCGGCCTGCACCCAGGCACATCCGTGGCTGGGCTGTGTTGTTTTCCTTCCCCCTCGTGGGCATTGCGGAGGAGAGCCGGTGGGCTGCAGGAAGTTTGCAGCCAAATGTAAGGCTTGCCTTGCATTCTCTCTGGCTTTCTCTGTT
The DNA here is from genome assembly GCA_036971965.1 of Nyctalus aviator. Taxonomy (NCBI): domain Eukaryota; kingdom Metazoa; phylum Chordata; class Mammalia; order Chiroptera; family Vespertilionidae; genus Nyctalus; species Nyctalus aviator. The sequence goes on along the minus strand of CM072930.1, from coordinate 68,220,217 downwards.
TTCCTGGTGTTAACGTAAGAAACATTCAAGCCCGAGCTGATTTGGCTCAGTGGATAAAGCGTCGACCTGCGGACTGAAGGGTCCTGGGTTCGATTCCTATCGGGGGCACATGCCCGGGTTATGGGTTCGATCCCCAGTGGTTCCCTCTCATCATTGGTGTTTCTGTCTCTCTCTTCCTCTCCCTTCCCCTCTGAGACCAATAAAAATATATCTTTTAAAAAGTGGGTTTGATTAGGGGAGGGAGAAGTAAGGGATGGAAAATGCTGCAGAAATTCTAAAGGAGACTGGGGGGCATCTATATCGCACTTGGATGTGGTGACCATAGCATTTATGTCTAATTTCACTTTAAAACTTTGGTTTCACCTAATAAACTTTTTCTGGAAAAACACAGAGCCCTGGCTCTGTTCTTGTGCGATGACCAGTGTGGGTTTTTACCTCGTTAATGAACGGAGTTCCAGGAAGCGCAGGTGGGAGAGAATTTCCTCAGTGACCGGAGAGCCGGGGAATGGAAAGGGGAAATGGGTGGGGTGAGTGGAGCTGGGAGTCAGGAGCCACAAGGAAAAGGGCGAGGAGGCGCAGTGGGCAGCAAAGATCTCCTGGGTAAAGGGACGGGGCGTGTGGTGAGGTGGGACGGATTACCCTGATTCCCCGAAAATAAGACAGTGTCTTATATTAATTTTTTCTCCCAAAGTTGCGCTAGGTCTTATTTTCAGGGGATGTCTTGTCTTTCCATGTGCTAGGTCTTATTTTCGGGGAAACACGGTGGTACCTACTGGGGTGGCTGCTGTCTGGGTTGGCCTGGGACTAGGGTTTCTTGGACCATAAGGCTTTCTGTTTTGAACCAGACGGTGCTGGGCACACCAACTAGTTGGGCACCCTCACTACTCACTGGCCAGGGACCCGCTGGTTGCTTGGTTACTGACTTTCATTTTGAGGCTGTTGTGGGCAGGAGAGGGGGTGAAGGAGCCCCAGGCGGACAGGAAGTTTGGCCTGGCGATGACTGACCGGGGTGCACCTCAGCCTAACCCATTTGTCTAAGGAAAGGGCAGCAGGGGAGGGGGACCTGAGGGAGCCCCAGGCAGAACCGGGTGGGCCTCCTGCAGCACCAGGCCTTGCCTTTCAGACCAAGCACCTCTCTGGAACTCACTCGCCCCCAGGCCAGGGCCTGCTTTAGGGCCGAGACCGCCCTTCCTCTTTGTGTCCTTGTCGCCGTGTGCCCGGCGCAGGACGGCTGTCTGGCCGGGCTTGTTGGCTTAAACCCAGCCTGGGGCGCGACGTCTGGGTAGATGTTAAGGGTTAGGAGTGTTTTCAGAAAGATCACCATAACATTATTTTAAGACTAGAGGCCCAGTGCACACAAACTCATACACTCGGGGGATAGGAGAGGGGGTCCGTCAGCCCGGCCGGCCTGTGCCCTGTCAGTCTGGGACCCTCAGGGGATGTCCTGCTGACTCCATGGGGAGCGGGCCTAAGTCCCAGTCTGTGGGAGGCCCCCCTCTGTGGGAGGCGACTGGGCAGGCCCATCAGGGGACTGCAAAGGTGGTAAGTGGCTGGCCCTGCACCCCCCCCCAATTGCCCCTCGATGCCGCTGGTCGCCCCCCTCCCCCATAGCCATTCCCTCCTTCTGTCTGCTTGCAGGCCCCATCCCCCACTGACCAGTCATTCCACTGTTGGGTCAATTTGCATATTACACTTATATTATGTAGGACACAAGACATACACCCAAAGGATTAGTAATCAGAAACCAGTAAAAAAAAAAAAAATGTTGAAGAAAATCAAGCATTGTGTTATATTGGGGTTCCGGGCTCACTCTCAGGGACTCTTCAGTCCCAGCTCAGTTCCAACAGGATGAGTGAGGCCAGGAGGCAGCTTGTTTGCGGACAGTCAGTGCTCTGAGCTCACCGAGAGGCCGGGTAGACTCAGGGAGGAGAAGGGCAAGAGGACAGCGTGCATTGGCCCAACTGTGCCAGGGGCACAGTGCCACCCATCTCAGCGTGGGCAATGGCACGCTCACTTCTCCTTCTGTCTGCGTGTGGCACGGGCTGCTGGGAGCCGGTCCCTGTCCTGCTGGTCCAGGAGCAGCCTGTAGGGGCCCGAGGGCTGTCAGACCACAGCACAGCCCTTAAAGGTCCCCTCGGGAGTGGCACCCCTCTGCCCCGGCCTGCGGTGGGTGGCAGGGTGCCACAGGGAGGCAGCGGCTGTGACCTCATGGTGAGTGATCGCCGTCTCCCGCCGGCCAGGCTGTGCGCACTGTGCTTCCCGGGCTGCCTCCTCTCTGCACCCTCCCGCCTGTACCCCAGCCCTGTGCAGCCTCGGGTGTCCCTGTCTCAGTCCCTAAGTCCCGCGATGACACTGGCCCCTCACTCAGCCGCTGCCCCTGCCTCCCCTGTAGAGCCAGAAGGCACAGGGAGGCAGCGCTGGTCCCCTGGCCACGTGGCCGCCACTAGGGGAGCACGGGGACCACTTAGCAGGCGGACGGGCTGCTGGGTGGTCACAGAAACAGACGCGTGGGCCCCGGCCGGCTCCCGGCAGCTCACTGCAGCTCCGCCCAGAGAGGATGGCGGGCGGCAGGAGGGGCGAAGAGGCTGACTCGGATAGGGGGCAGGACAGGAACGGAGCAGCCAGAACAGATGAAAACAGTAATTATGCCTGTGCTGACTGTCCCAACAGCAAAAGTAAAATCAGAGCAAGTGCATTCCTTTCCTGGAGGCGCATAACCAGGTACCACAACCGGTGGCGCTGGCACAGAAATGCCTGCTCTTACAGCTCCAGGGGCCAAAGCTTCCCCCACGGAGGTGTTGGCCAGGGTTGCTTTTTTGCTTGCTTTTTGCAATCAGGGCCGAAATATTCTGTTGTGGAATCTTGGTCCACCTGCCTCCCGCACTCATTTGTGGGAAAGAAGGGAGCCTGACTGTGGGGTGTGGCTCTCCCCACCCCGGGGCACCCCCATTGACCACTCAGAGCCTCAGGGCACCGCCTGTGCCCGGCACCTCCAAGTACCGCCGGCCCTCCATCCAGCCGCCCTCCCCCACGGTGCGCGGAGCCCTGCCCCCCTTCCCTCAGGACGGCCTCACCCTCTTGCCCACTTGCCCACTCCCTGCCACACTCTCACCGCCTCCTGCCACCCGCCAACACTCCCACCCGGGGGCGCTGGGCGCCCTGGCGCTGCCCGTGGCTGCAGAGGCCTCTGTGCAGACCGCGTTCACTCTGCAGTGCCCTCTGGGGTGGACCCTCCGAGGGACCAGTGAGCGGAGCATGAGCACATTCCTCTCACGCTGAATCGCAGGAGGGATAAGTCAGCCTGAAACCACAAAATACAAACAAGCACAAGCATAACCACCAGGTGGGCGTGTGCGCTGCTGGAGCGGTGAGGACTGACGCCAGGCTCGGAGGGAAGGCACCTGTCCTGGTCCCGCGTGAGACCTGGCGACAGCTCCGGGAGCCGCAGCTCCCCTGTGCGGCCGGCTCGCCTGTCAGTGCCCAGCACCCAACACGCACGAGGAAATCAGGTCCAGGACAGCGGCAGGGCGGCCTCCAGCAGAGGCCGGGGCAGAGAGGGACCAGGAGGACTCGGGTGGCAGCGGTGCCAGCCCAGAGGCCCGAGGCATGTGGCCAGGCTCTCTTGGGCTGGCATGGCCGCCGAGGAGCTGGGTGTGTTCTGGAGGCAGCACAGAGCTGGTGCTGTGGGCTTTGTCTCACGTTGGTTTTATTTTGTCTGTTTTCGCCTGCTGAGGGTGTGAGGGTGACACTCAGAATGCAATCTGTAGGAAGATGAATGAGTGGGGTTGAGGGGCCTGAATCAGAGGCACATGCCCCAGGCAGTGATGTCCCCGAGACCTCCGGGCTGGGCCGGCAATGGTCCGGCTCTCCTGACGGCTTGGACCCGTTGGGGCCTCTCCTGCAAGAGGGCGGACCCTCACTGGCCCAGAGAGCGGGCGGGACCGGCAGAGCCTGAGGAGGAGGCGGGAGCCTGGGGTGCAGGGGAGACTTTGGAAGTGAGAGTGGATGCAGGTGAAACAATCACCATATTTGTGTTCGGGAGCCTGCAAGCCGGAGCAGAGCTGTTTATGCTGCTAATTCTCTGATGAATACCGCCAGGTCCCTGAGGCGTGGGACCGCGGGCACTCAGCCCTGCGCCAGCCGCTCCCCCCCACCCCGCCCCAGTCACTTCCAGGTGCCGGTCTCCAAGGAGAAGCCTCTGAGCACTTTGGACAGTGCAGCCCGTTTTCCTGGCGTTTCCAGCGGCTCCGCTGGCTGGTCTGTGTGCTTTGGAATGGAGCTCACACAAATAACACAAGCCCGGCGAAGCCAGCCAGGCTAGTGCCAGAACCGGCAGGCGGGAATGCTTGCATTGGCTGGATCTCCGGTGGGCGCTGTACGGATGCCTGGGAGCTGGGAGCTGGCTGGGGTGGGCCCCCTGCGCATCCCTGAAGGACGCGGCTTTGGGCTACCTTGCGAGGTGAGCCGGCACCGGCCCGGCTCCGGAGTGAGGCGCACATCCAGGCTGTGCTTGTCCCGTCCCGGTGTGTGCTCCCGTTACCCGGCCGCGGCCCCAGTGCACAGAGGTCTCTTCACTCGGGGTCTCTCTCCAAGGAGCCGCCGAGGCTGGGGAAATGGCTGGACGGCTGGACGGCCATTGTCACGAGCGCTCGTGCTTGGGTCCAAGAGGCCCCGGAGGTCCTCAGGCAAGAGGCAGCGTCCCCGCTCACGGGGGCTTTTCGGGGATCCGCTGGCGGGAGCCAGAACCCGGCGCCCGGAGAGGCTGCCTCTGCCCTCTCGGTCCCAGAATGGACGGCGGCAACATGGTGGCCACCTTGAGAGAGTCTTCTTCAGAAGCCGCAGGCTCCCAGCCTCACGCGATGCTCCCCAGAGCCCCAGACCCCAGAGCTGCCGCTGCGACCGGGATGCTTGGTGGTTAGCCACGGCACCCGGTGTGTCTCGCCTGCAGCCCTCACCCCCCTGTGCCACCCGAACCAGCACACCATCAGACCGGAGGGTGGGCTCTCAGAGGAGACCCTTCCTCAGCGTGAACACCACCAACGACGGCTTGCTCGGTGTCTTTCGAAGCAGCTCCTCCGTTGCTGGAAAGGTGGATTAGCAAGTTCTACCGAAGGGTGGACACTGAGGGTTCTGAACAGGGACCCTTTGTCTCCTAATGACTCAAATCCATTTTCTCCCCTCCTCTCCCCCTGGCCGGCTAGCTCACTCCGTAGGACAGGGGTTACCCGGGGCTCGATTGAACCGGGTGTGGAGAGACACACAGACGCCAGAATGGCTGTCATGGGAAGAGTTTATTGCACTCAGACCCCTAGACACAGGCGCAGCCGGCCACGGGGGTCCCACGGCAGCACGGGGGTTCCGGAGGTGGGGGGCCGGGGCCGGGGAGCTGCGGGCGGGCCCGCGGGAAGGGCCGGGCGGGGCAGGGTGAGCCGCCTCAGACTGGCGGGTGAGTCACTCTGGGGTCTGGTTGCAGGGCTGTCCCTGGGTGTCCAGACCTGCCTGAGGTGACTCGGGCAGGGGTAGTGGCCCAGAGCTGAGCTGAGAGGAGTGATGAGGTGGGCTCTGGGGGGGCTGGTTTGCAGCTGGGAGGTGTCCCCGGTGAGCGGCGTACTCTGTGCAGGGACTGGCTGACCCTGGGAGTCAGCAGGGCCCCGGATGGCAAAGCTTCAGAGTGACAGGAAGGAGGACGTGGTTAACACAGGCAGGGACCGCATCACCTTCCAGGTTGTCTGGTCGGGGATGGGGGCCCGGGGCTGGGGGACCCCTGCCTTTTGGAAGGGCCTGCACCATCGTTGCCAGAGAGAAATCTGCTTTCTCCTGTTCCAGGTCAGGGAGCACCCGAGCGCCAGGTGTCCCCTGCAGCGACGGGCCTTGCCCTCGGGGGAGGGGACAGTGTGGGCTGTGCTGGCTGGAGGACCGAGTCCGGATCCCTCACAGCGTCTCCTGCCTTCATTCTCCCTCCGCCTGTCTTTTTAAAAGACCTGGCGCGGCCCTCCCTCCTGCAGACTTGCCTGTGGAGTGAGGAGGTGCCTCCAGCAGCCGGGACACAGATGGTGATGACAGCGCTCCGCTCTGAGGCTCCTGCGGGCTGTGCCTGCGCGGGAGCCGCACGCGAGCTCTGAGCCCCAGCCCGCCCGCCGCCCGCGCTGTCAGGCCGGCCGCTGTCTGCCGCCCGCTGGCCGCTGGGCTCCGGACCGGGCCGCCCGGCCGGTGCAGCTGCTGCAGGGTGCAGCGGGGAGAGCGGCGGCCGCGCGGGAGCGAGGCGGGGATCCCAGGCGGGGAGCTCCCTGTCGCCAGGGTCGCAGCCGCACTCGGTTAGCGCCGGGGAGGAGCGGCCGGACCAGCGGGCTGAGTAAGCGGGCCCCGAGCGGGTGCTGAGTGCGGGGCGGTGCCCCGTGCGGCTCGCCGTCTCCCGTCTCCGGTGCGGGCCGGACGGTGGCGGCCAGGTGGCTCTGCGGGGGCCGCTCGGTACACTAAACACCCGGAGGAGCCAAATGTTCCCTCTCCACCTTGAGCGTGCTTCCTCCTTACGTAACTTCTCTCGGTGGTCTGGAGAGAACAGAGTGGGCGTGTGCATCCTCCTCCCGCCAGCTGCTGGGGGCAGAGCCGCAGCACGCAGTGTGTCCCCAGCAGAAAACCTCGGCATGGCCCGTTCTGTCCCCCGGAGGTGCCTGACCCATAGGAGTCCCGGCTCCTGCAGAGAAGGGCCGGCTCTGGAAAGTGCACTTGTTGCTTTCAACTTATGGCCACGCACTGAAGGAATGGGAGGGTGGGAGACAGCCTCACATCATGTCTGAGCCAAGGCTTGTCTGTCCTCTGATGGCAGCTGGGGGTGTGGGGGAGCTGAGACCAGAATGAACTGTTGACGAGTCTGGACAGGGCTGGACTCAGAGGCTGCGGGCTCTGCCCTATTCTGCTGACGCGGAGCGAGCCACTGTGTTTTGGTTGGTGGGGCAGGGTGGGGGTGGGGTGGGATGGACTGAGGGTGGTGGGGATCGGGGTGCAGGGGACTTCAATTCCTTGATAAGCCAGGAGTTAAGTGAGAGGGCTTCACCTGGGAGTGCGTGATTGCTGGCATTTGAGTCCTGGCGCCTGGGAAGCACCAGGGAGGGAGGGAGGGAGGGAGGGTTATAATGGAAGAACGAGGCCTGATGTTGTGCTTCTGAATGCTCCATCGGGTGGGAGGTGGAGAAGGACACTGGACAGTGCAAGATCCTGGGCCAGGAGCGCGCCCAGCGCTGGCCGTGCAGTTCCCAGGGTGACCGTGACCTGAGCCGCTGGGAGAGGGTCCTCAGAGGGGCCGGGGCTCTGCAGCACCCCTGCACCGAGGGACACGGCAGGGTGGTGACATCTGAGGGCAGGGAGACCCCAAAACATAAACGGAGGGGCTCTCAGGTGCTGTTAGGTGGTCTAGGTAAGAAGTGAGAGCGCAGGGGAGAGGGGGTGGGGGTGGGGAGTGGTCGGTTCAGCCCACGAAGCTTCCTTGGACTGGTGAGAAGCAAACGCAGCGACACTGACCAGCGCCCTGGGCCCTGGGCTCCGGCCAGGCTGCCCTCGGACTCACAGAGCCCAGCCTGCTCACGGGCCCAGCGAGGCCGGTACCGGCCACGAGGTGCAGGGCTGCTCGCCTCTGCAGCTGCTTCCCGGTTTGTGAGGGCATTTCCCCGGGCTGGGTCCACCTGAGGTGGGTTTTGGTGTTTTTTCAGCCCAACATTAGGCCTGAGACAGGTGCAAAGGAAGTTAAGTTCATTCAGCAGAGATCACTGGTAATCTAGGCTACTGAAGGCACGCCATGTTCTTACGTCTCCTAAAGTCACAGGGCTGGAGTGGGGAGAGCAGCGAGGGGTGGGGTGGGGGCCGGGAGGGGGTGGATCCCAGGCCGGCACTGACACCAGCCCTTTAACCAGCTCTGAGCCCTGCGCGCAGGCACGTGCCAGTCCACGGCCAGCAAGGCTCTTGGTCTGGACCTCATCAGCCCACATTGCTGCACATCCGGGACCCACTGCAGTGGAGGCTCTGATTTGGGGTTCGCATTTCAGCTCAGCTGGTTACTCGGCTTTCCAACCCCCTCACTGCTCACCTTCAAACTGTAGGCCTTTTCCTTCCTTTGAAAGTATCTCAGCCCCGCCTCCTGCAAGAGGCGGACGTAGACCAGCCCCTCCGTCCCTTCCCGCCCCTCAGACAGCCCGTGGGCGGGCGCGGGTGCACTTGGGTTGTGTGCAGCCGCTGCTGTAGAGGGGTTCCGTGGTGACTCCGTGGCCGGCCAGGGCTTTCGATTGTAGGAGGGTTTCTCTCCTGGTCACCTCTTCAACTGCTCTCAGCTGTCTGTGTTTTGATAACTATTTACTGTGTATCAGGCGGCATATTGGACGTTTTCGTGGATGTTAATGCTTTTTGTTCCCGTGACAACCCTGGGAGGTTTGCCTTGTTTCACACGTGGGGAAACCAGGGCTCTGAGAACGTGAATCGTTTACCAGGAGATTACAAACCAGGGCTCCCGTCCAGGCTCTAAGTTTGCCGTCCCTCCCACTGCACCGTATGGGCGTGCGACGAGGGTCTGGCGGTGGACACTGGCCCTCTGGCCGTTGTCATAGACGGCGGCTCAGCAGGGTCCTAGCAGAACCTACAGGCCCGTGGCTTCCTGACGGCTCCACGCCTCCCCACCTCCGGCCCGGGTCTCAGCGTCCTAACCCCTGGGTGGACAGCGCGCACCCAGGAAGCCCACGGGCTCCCAGCAAACCTCTTGTCTGCCCGGGAGAACCTCTCCCATGAGCGTGGCTTACACCTAGAGCCCTAAAGTGTTTAATGACAGGCTGCGGGCGCTGACCTCAGCTACTGAGCTCTGCGTTAGGAGAAGAGCACAATCCAGGTGTCCGGAGCCCAGGGAGCAGTGCGGCTCCCCCTTCCGCCCCAGAGCCCTCCGCCCTGGGCTTGGCGGCTGGACTTGAGTTGGGGTCCATGAACTTTCACCATCTGGAGACCATGGGCAAATGGTCTCATCTTTCTGAGCTGGACTTTTCACCTAAAGATGGGGCTCCCAGTGAGGCCTCGCGGGGTGGGGTGAAGGCCATGGACCAGGGCCACCGCCCAGCGCGTGGCAGATGCTCACGCACAGGCCGTCCCTCTGGGCGCGTGTGCGGTCCGAGGGCGGAGGGCCCAGTGAGCCCGGAGGCCTCGCTGGCAGCGCTCCCCTCGCCTGTCTCTGGGATCCTCTGGTGGCCTCACTGTCATTACTGGTAGGAAACGGAGGCAGGAGGCCTTGGGTTCTGCGGGGCTCATACAGTTTCCTTGCTGCTCCCGTTCCCTATCTGTCCTTGGTGATGGTCCCGCCTGGTCCCGCCCTCCGGCCCGCCCACCCGCGTGGGCACAGCCTGCTCTCGGGGGGGGGGTGGGGGAGGGAAGGGGGGGCGGAGGGGGGGCTGTCTGTTATCTCAGTGTCCCCCGTGGAGGTGCCTCCTGCAGGTCACCGTGGCCTGTCTGTATTGTCTTCCGGGAACCGCCAATCCCCTCCCTGATTCCCTCTGGCGCCCTCCGCCCCCGGGACCAGCACAGGCGAGGCAGGGAGGGGAGAAGCCAGGCCATGCCAGACTGGGGTTCTGTTTGGCTTTTGCTCTGCGGCGAGCTGTGGTGGCGCCGCGCTGTGTAGTGTCTGCTCTGAAGGGAGCCTGCCATCTGCCCGGTAACGATGGCTTCAGCTCGTTAGTCACCACGAGGTAGAGCTTCGCTGTGCAGCTCGGTGAGTAAGAGCGGACACCGGGCCGAGCCCAGCCAGCCGGCGTCTGCGGCCGCGCCGCGGTGACCCTGCGGCCTGGCGGGGCTGCTGACTTGGGGGGGGGGGAACAGGCAGCCCTGGGGTGGGGGGCAGCAGCTGTGGAGTGGGGTCCAAGTTCTCTCCTCGCCTGGACCCTCCTCCTGGCGGGTTCAGGGCTCTATGGGGAGAGCCAGCTGCGCCTCCGGAGCGAAGGACAGATAAAACGACACGCTGAGCCTCACTCCCTCATAACCCAAACAGCTCTGTTTTCTGACTCACTCCCCACGTGGTCCTTGGCCTGCAAGCGGCATCAGCTGAGTCACACTTTCATGGCGCGGGTTTGGGTGTAAAATTGGGGTGTCCCTAGACTTCCAAGGTGAAGGGTGCCCGATGGTCAGGAGGACAGACAGCGTGTGACCCTCAGCGTAGGGACCAGTGCCAGCCCCCTGAGGACCAGGGCCAGCGAGCAGAGTCTGCCGTGGGCTGTATTGGACACGGGACGCCCCTCTGGGAAGGAAAGGGTGACAGGACACGGGTGAAGTGGATTAAGGCGGAGGCTCCTTGGGATGGTGACAGCCACCCTGGGGCTCGGTGCTGTGCTCCGTGGGTGGGGTGGGGGCTCGTGCTGCCTGTCCCACTGGGATACCTGTGACAACATCGTGAGAAATACCTCCACCAAGGAGGGCCGGGAGGGTGACTATTACCCAGAATTCAAGCCGCCTAAACCCTCTCTGTGCAGCCTGGGCAGGGAACGGCGTTTCTGCCAAGGATGGGTCTCTGGGTGATTCCCCCTCCCCCCCCCCCCCCCAGGAGCACCGGGCGGCTCGGCCACCAGGTGAGCGCTCCCATTCAGAGTCAGGAGTGAGGGGGAGGCGGCTGGATGTGTCCTCGGAGGGCGTCAGCATTTCAGGAGCGATCAGGAGAGAGGTGCTTTGGAGATGAGAGGGCAGACAAAGCTCCTGGGAGCAGCTGCTGGGGCGCCGGGCACGGCCCCTCCACGCGGGGCAGCGGCACCCCTCCTTTTGAGGGAGACTGGTGGCTCCTGCCAGGGCCTCCTGTGACCCTGCTGCTGGCGCTGGGCTGACCGGGGCCGGAGGGGGCATGGGACCGAGCTGGGTTCTTCTCAGACTTTCCGCTCAGATGTGCAGAGCCCTCTGCCCCTCCCCCCCCCGCCCACCTGCTCCTCCCCACCCGTTCCCACCTCCGTGGGATTTGCCCTTCATGTTAGGCCAAGGCCCAGCCAGGCTTTTCCACAGACCTGCCAGCTCTGGCTCGGAGCTGGCGGCAGGCATCTGTCACCACCCACTCCTTCTGAGTCATCCCCACTCATCTCCCCAAATCACAGAGCCTTGAAGCCCAGCACAAACCCAGGGGGACTGGAAGGGAGGGAGAGAGGGAGGGTCCTGGACCGGGGAGGGGCACGTTCCCATCAGGCCTGGGGGTGGGGAGGGGCTTGGGGGCCTGGGAACCCCTGTTCTAGGCCCCTTGGATTGTGTCAGGACCTCCATCCAGGCCTTGCAGACCTGGTGATCTCATCCGTGGCCACCTGGGGGCTGCCCCGGGGGACAGCTCCTCCTGGCTACACAAGAGCTCCCCCACTCCCCGCGGGCAGTGCTTCCGAGGCTGCAGAGCTGGGGGAAGAGGGAGGCCTTCCTTTCCTCCCCCCAGATCTCCGCCTAATAGGTGAACGTGGGAAGGAAAACAGCTGGGCCCAGGTGTTTGTGTGGCCGCCTCGTGGGCAGGGAACCTCCTGGCCCACCCTCACCCTCTGAACGGAACCGCTCTGCAGGACAGGGACCTCAGAGCAGGTTTGGTCAGAGCCGGCCTTTCCTCTCCTGCTCCTTTCTCTAAAAAGAAGATTCCAGACCTTCCTGCCCACGGTCCGAGCAGGCACTGGGTCTAGCAATTTCTCCCCAGATCAGCTTCCATCATTTCACTCAAAGAGAATGATAAGGAAGTCATTGTACAATTGCAAAAAATAAAATAAAAATAAAATAAAATAAGCCCAAAGAGTATTTTCCAATCATCCCGATGGCCTCGTCACCCAGGGTGCTGACGGAGCTGCCAGGGGCCGTGTCTGCAGCGCTAACGTCCGGAAAGGAGGCGCCAGCCTCCCTCACAGCAGTGAGCCAGCAGCGCCCAGGCTGGCCCGCAGGTTCCAGGGTCTCAGGAGCTCCACGCTGACAAACCTGGAACACGGGGAGTGAGATAGCCTGGCTGCGGACACAGCCTTCACCACGTGTGAATGGCCACCGTGTTCCTGGCGCCCAGCGACCCCGCACTCCCCGCGTGGCTGGAGGGATGGAGGGAGCAGGTGGTGGATAGAGGTGGTGGCACACGTGGCCGTAGCCTGTGAGGGCTTAGACCTGGAGCCCCATGTTTTGTGACTCGGGGGGGGGGGGGGGTGTCCCAGGACTGTGAAGGTGCAAAGGGCAGAGATATGTAGTCCAGAGGCTTCCAGGACGCATGGTGACCAAGAGTGAGGACCAAGGGCCGGAGGTCCAAGGCACAGGCAATGCCAAGGGGCCCCTGGCTCCAGGAATGGCCCCTGGGGACCTGGCCCCGCACCTTCTGGGCATTTTCAGGAAAAATTAAGATCCCATGAGGGAGCAGATGAAAAGGCTGAGGGCTGGCGCAGGGAGGGCTCCTTCCTCGCCCCATCCTGGCTCAGAGGGCGCACGTGGCCTGGGACGTGGCCTGCCCTCAGAGCCTCTCAGTGCCCAGGGCCTCCTCAGAGGCTGAGGGTTTTTTGTTTTGTTTTGGTAATCCTCACCTAAGGATATTTTTGCATTGATTCTTAGAGAGAGTGGAAGGGAGAGGGAGAGAAACCTCGATGTGAGAGAGACACATTGATTGGTTGGCTGCTGCACACACTTTGACCAGGGCCAGGTTCATGCCCTTGACCAGAATTGAACCCTGGACCCTTCCATCTGTGGGCCGACACTCTATCCACTGAGCCAAACCGGCTAGAGCAGTGGTCGGCAAACTGCAGCTCTGTTGACTAATGAGTTTGCCAACCACTGTCATATACTGCCCTTTACCTCTTTGCACACAATATGCCACAATTGCCCAATAATCTTCACAGCTTCCAACTACACAGTAACATTTAGTCTAGCGGTGGTCGACAAACTCATTAGTCAACAGAGCGGCAAACCGAGCCGCAGTTTGCTGACCACTGGGCTAGGATGAGGCTGATGGCTTTTGACCCAATCCCTAGGATGTCAGAGCAGGCGTTTATTTTTCCTGCCTTGGAAAACAACCCTGTGCTTGTACCTGACTCCCCAGGTGGCAGCAGCTGACCCTGGAGTTTCTGCTGTCCTGGCTTCGGCCTCTCAGGCAGCATCGTCCTTCCCTCCCCTCCTTACATAACGCGCCTCTCCAGAACGGAAGGGTTTGTTGGCAGCTAAAGAACAAACAGCAAAAAAAAACTAGCAAATTCCTTGTTCGGATTCACACTAATGACAGGGTTTGTGGCCTCGGGTCCCCCCAGCCGTGGGATTTGTCTCCCGCCCCAGACATTGAGGCTGCCGGGGACCGGGGCCCACACCGACTTCCTCTGGAGCAGAAGGCACAGCCTCGATGCAGGATCCGCCCGGCTCTGAGCCTGAGAGAGGCCCGGCTCTCAGGCCTCCCGGCCCTCCTGTGCCTCACGCGGTGAGCTGCACTCGGCTCATTTCTCTTCTCTGCCTGAAGGCTGGGCCTTCCACAGGACCCTCTCGGCTCAGGGCCCTGCGTCCGGGCGTGGGCGATACAGCCGTTCCGCTGCCTAGAGCCACGGCCGTGGGCTAAGTGGCCACCCAGCTCCCGTCCCAGGTGGGCCCATGGCCACGGGTCCCTCGGGAGCTTCCGGCAGGCCCTGCAGCTCCATTGCAGGCTCCCGGTGCATCCCTGTTCTTCCCGAGAACCGGTTCCCACCTGGGGCTGCCCGAGCCCTGCCCGGGAAAGGGCGACGTGAGCAGGTGCCCCCTCCGGGACCTGCTGGTCTCCACGCACCCGCTGCCCGCTCTGCGGAGCGCCGCCGCCCTCAGTCCGGCAGGACACTGAGGAGACTGTGCGGTGACCTACTCCCAAGGGTCCTCGGAGCGGCTGCTCGCCTACTAGCCAGGGCCACAGGCGTGGAGGATTCTGGGAAGTAACACGCTCACACAGCCCAGCAGATGACAGAGAAGGGGATGTGGGCTAGGAACTTTTTCGCTTGGAGGGACGATACAAAACAGAACATGAATAAGAAAATGCCTCGCATGATACTTAAGACTGACATTCTCATTGCCCAGTACAGCCGGCCCCTGCCAGTGCCCGTTTGCACCGTGACTCTAAGACAGTTGTCACCATCTTTCGTCATGGAAACGTAGCTGGAAAGTCAAAACCAGCTGGAAAGAGCAAGGTGGGCTAGAATCGGGCGAGAACTTGCAAGAGCAGGATTTGGTCTGGCTGGGTCTGACTCTGCCACCTGGCTTTGACCTCCTCACCCCAATCTCCCTGGACATCCGTTACCCCAGTTACCCCCCGCCCTCCGAAAGATTTCTGAGCTCTGCCCACCATGCCAGCTTTGTTTCCCTGGAGCTAGGCGTCAGGAGACGGGGGCACGCCGCAGGCCTGGGTCAGGTGGGTACAGGCCCACTCTGAAGGGCTCTGGGTGGGTGCCCCCCCCCGCCAAGGGTGCAGCTGCTGTTCTGGGTCTGGCGGTGGCCTGGGGCTGCAGGGTTGGCAGGGACAGCAGGGCCCACCGCTTACAGCACCAGGGGAGGAACAGATGGGCCGGATGACCGGGGAGGGAGCGAGGAATTGCTCACCTCCCGTGATAATGCGAAATGCATTTTCTGTCTCTACTCCCTGCATATTTCTGGGCACAAAGTACAAAGAGCGTTCAGAGGGCCTCAGCAAGGGCAGAGGAAACAGGTGGGGCTCATCACTGTCTCCTCTCGGGACATTGGAGGGCCGAGGGTCACTCATCTCTGAGGTCACTGCTCCGCTGCAGAACTCACCCGGTGCCACTCTGTGGCCGCTCCGTCCACAGCGCGGGAAGGCGGCGTGTTATTCTACGTCCGTATTGCCGGTGCCCGTCGCTGACACAAACTCCTTGTTTCAGTCTAATTCATACTCCTCTGGGCAACCCACTCAGCCGTGATCCCTGGTGGGCGGCCGTTCCTTTGGAACCTGTGGCCAGGTGCACCTGGAGCAGCTGGCTCGCTGCGGGTGGAAGCGAGGGGACGACAGGGCGAGGCCCTGGTGTCCGTTGTGCGTCGTGTGGACTCTGCTTCCTCTGAGCCCCTCGTGCATTTCCGTCCGTCCTGTGCCGGCACAGGGGGGGCTGCGGGCCCAGCCGGGAGGGATGGGAGCCCCGTGGGCACCTGTAGCAAGTGTTAAGGGGGAATCTTTCCATACGTGGTTTTATAAATATGGACACTGGATATTCTGATATTCTGAGCTGAAAACCACTGGGGACCCAGCTCCTGGGTCAAGTCCGGAGCCCCCTTGGAAAGGTGGTTAGGGCTGGAGGAGGCTCAAAGCCCTGACCCCACCAGACACACACACACACACACACACACACCCCGCATAGAGGAAGGAGTGCCAGAGCCCTGAGACATTATACAAATGTTCGCTCGGTGCCAATTTTATTCTAACCTGTGGTGTCCCTCCTGCAGTTTGTCTTCAAACACAGACCGAAGCCCACATGATCCTCCCCCCTCCCCCCCGGTGGTGCCATCACTGCCGGCAGGGCTCCGGGCAGGCGGATGGGGAGGCTGGCCGGGCTCAGGTCTGACCGAGGCCATCGGGGTTCACGGGACAGACCCACAGAGGCGTCAGCGCCAAGGCCACCACTGTCTCGTTAGTGGTTTGGCATTTTCTTTGTGGGTAAATGAACCTTCTCCGGAGACCCAGACTGGCCTTCTCAGACCCTGTGGAAGCGTGAGGTTTGTCTTAGTGCATCACAGGGCGTCAGCGCTGCAGACAGTCCTGGCAGGAAGGCGCCCCCCCAGGGGCGGCTCCTGGGTCCGTCTGTCCTTGCCTGAAGAGGCCGAGCGACCACGATATCCCAGCCAGCGTCATCCTCTATCACCAGGGCCGCTCCTCGCCGCACTCACAGCCGTCCTGTCATTTACCCGTCAGGACGTGAGCTCGTCAGCGCCTTTGCCAGGACCGTCTGTTCAGGGAAAGAGCATCCGTCATCGGAGTCCTGCCGTGTGTTGGGGCTGGGGGAGCCCGTCTCTCCGGTGCACGACAGACCTTTGGGGGGGGGGGTGCGCTCACTTCTAACAGCTGGTCCACGCCCGGCGGAAACTCACACACCGGCGGTGACATCACCGTGTGGCCTCCGCCAGCAGGTGAGCTCAGAGGGAGGCCCAGGGTGAGCGTGGGACTTCTCTGAACCCGCCGACCTGTCTTTCCGCGGCCGTGACAATGGCCTGTCAGGACGGTTTCCTGTTTGTCACTCACTCTGGCAGAGGGACGGCCTCTCCCGTTGGTCTCAGTCCCGTCCACCTGTTTCCTCTGGGCGCTTCTTGTAGCGCCTGGCAAAGGGAAGGTCCGCTCTGTGTGCAGAGACGCCCGGTGCCCGAGTGCACCCACTCACCTCCAGGGGCAGCACCCGGCCTCTCACCTGAGGTCAGCACCCAGCAGCTCCCGGTGAGGGGTCAGGGTTCTGTGTCAGTCAGGGCTCACCGGGGAAACAGAACCAAGAGGAGAGAGAGAGCTTCCATACATAGCCTTAATGTGCATACATTAATAGGAATATACATGTTATATATGCTTAATACCCAAACATTGACAGTAATATGCAATAATCTACCCTGTTTCCCCCAAAATAAGACAGTGTCTTATATTAATTTTTGCTCCCAAAGATGCGCTAGGTCTTATTTTCAGGGGATGTCTTATTTTTCCATGAAGAGGAATACAGTACACATTTATTGTTAAATGAAAATAAAGGAAATTTATTACCTGTATACGGTACGGTAGTACGGTAGTTGTCAACACAAACCAGACAAACTGTGAATCCTACAGTTTCAAGAATTTACTCATTTATTCAATGACAATCATGTCATCATCTTCTGGAACATCATCATAACAATCCAATTCCTGAATTTCCTGGTGAATTTCTTGTGACTCCATTTCTTTCAGATTCAGTGGACCAAATCTCTCATGTTTAGCAATAGCATTCTGAGACAGAGCCTTGGGGGGGCCTTATTTTCAGGGGGTGCCTTATATTTTACTCAGAAGGAAACCTGTAAGTAGGTCTTATTTTCGGAGGATGTCTTATTTTCGGGGAAACACCAAAAACCGTGGTTTTCTTTGCTCTTTAGCATCAGGAAGCCTCTGAGACGCCGTCAGGAGCCGCCGTGTCCTCTGTGGCACCGGAAGAACCTGGCCCCCGGCCCACCCCTGTTGGCGAGTTCCAGTGATTCAGGGCTTGTTCCTTATTTTTTCCGAGAGCCGTTACATAACATGCGTGTTTTTCAAAGGCTCCAATTGGCCTTGGCTGTGGTCACCACCCCTACCGTGGTACCAGGAATTGCCCGTTTGGCGGTGTTGAGGTTTTGTGCAGAGTCAGTTCACCCGGAGACACCTCCCTGTGCTCCCACCGGAGGGCTCGAGAGCGCAAGCCACGCTCCCAGCAGGTCAGGCATAGACCAGGTGGAGCCCTGTGGCTGGGGTGGCGAGCGGGGAGACGGCCGGGCAGGGGGTTCCGCACGGGCACCCGAGTGACCTGCAGTTCGGAAGGTGCCGCTCTCGGCGTGTCTGGATCACACAGCGCGCCCACCAGGACCCACCTGCCGTGGGTTCTGATGACCCAGAGACCCAGGGACCTTAGAAATGGACCGAGAGCCAGAGGCTTGGACTCAGGAGCGGATGGGGGCGCAGGCAGTCAGAAAGGACAGACCAGCTGGGGGTAGGTGGCGGCACGCCCTTCCCTGCCCTCGCTGCTGCGATCCTGGAGCCTCTGCCTGAGGCCCTGAGCTTCGAGGGCCCGGAGAGGACTGGGTGGTTCGGGAGCGGAGAAGGTGGTTTATCTGGCTGTCACTGACTCGGGGGGGCCCTTCTCCTCCAATAGCAACCCCACCTGCTGTTTCGTCCAACGGGTTAGAACAGAGGACGAGGGGTGTAAAGGCAGCTTCTGAAATTATCCCGCTAAACCCTCTCCTCGGACAGACGTGGCCTGGATTCAGATTGCCCAAGGCCCTGGCAGCAGACGGCAGGCTGGGCTGGCCCGCGGCCTCCGGCTCCGTCCCTGCGAGCAGGTCGCGCTCAGACCTGCCGAGGGCCAGCCTGCGTGTGCCCACCTCCCCCGCCCGGCCCACAGCCCCTGCCCGATGTCGCCGCAGTGGGCGTCGTGGGCCTGCTCGTCGCGGGTGGGAATGAAAACCTCGCAAATGTGTTCCTTCTCGGGGAGGAATCACGGCCAGGAATTCGCAGGAATGTTATGTCGTGACCCCGACAGTGAAGCCCTGGTGGGCCCTCAGGTGCAGCCGTGCCCGGCATTGGCAGCCGCTGCTGGTCCTGTGTTTGCGCTCCCTTCAGGCTCTTCCTGGGGTCCCCCAGCTGCAGCAACAAAGGCGTGTGTGACCCCGAGCCGAGCTCAGAAACGCTGAGCGGGCAGGGCTGCTTCTGGTCGCAGGCCCTGCGCCGCCACCGCAGCTGCGCTGAGCGAACAGCCCTCCTGCAGGAGTGCACGCGGGGCTGGCTGTAGCCGTGCAAAGTCTGTTATCTCACGGAGGAAGGTTGGGATAAGCGTGTGTGTGTGTGTGTGTGTGTGTGAGGGGAGCTGTAAATAGGACCCCAGCTACGCAGCGTGCACACACGCAGGGTGTGGCGTGATCGCATTGGGGTGGGACACCAACGTCAGCGCCTGAACTACTTCCAATTAAGAAGGTTAGATCAGGGAGTGCGGATGGGAGCCTCCCAGCAAAGGCCACCACAGGCCAAGGCCTTCCTGCAGGGGTGCTGGCCGAGCACACAGCGCCCAGGGTGGGCGTGCGGCGTGGCTGGTGGATTGGAAGCTTTCGCGCCGGGTGGGAGCAGCTGATGGACCGCCACAGGCCGCCGTGGCAGCAGGGCCGGCGTCCTGGGCTTGGCACGCGTCACTGAGCCGCCAGGGCCTCATCGGAGAGGGTGCCGGTTCTCGGGGCTCTTCGGGGAGGACGCAGGAGCGCTTATGAAAAGGCTTCCGCTTGTGGGAACTTGTGCTGAACAGACGTTCGAGGGTGATGGTGACCAGAGACCAGAGAGGAATGTTCTGGTTAAAACAGGAGATACGGGCCCCTCGCCTGGCTGCTCCTCGCTCCCCCTGGACAGAGCCACGCGGCACTGCCTCCCCGCTGGCCCGTCAGTGCACGGGAGCCCTCCTGCTGCCACCAGGGCAGGAACGCCTTGTCCAGGGGTTCATTCAAACACTTCGCCACCTGCCGTGTGCCAGGCCAACGGGCCGCGGACACAAGGTGAGCAGCTCCTCCTGCCTCAGAGGAGACTGTGAATGTGGAAGGCAGCCGATGGCCCAGATGCATCCCTGTGGGAACACAGATAAGAGAAGAATTGATTTCACCTGAGCACGGGGCCCAGCCAGGGATGACACTTGAATTGCGTGACACACAGGAGTTGTCTGAGCCGGATTTGGGGCTGGGGTGGAGGCTGGGGGAGCAGCAGGCGGAGGGAAGGGCTGGGAGCGGGCAGAGGATGGCAGCTGCAGGGCGATCCTGCACGGAGCACGCTGGGCTGGCTCTGCGGCCGGGGCTGTCCCGGGGGGGAGGGCTGTCCTGGGAGTCAGTGAGAGGCCTTGAACTGAGGTGTCTGAGCAGTGGAGACAGCGATCCAGACAAGCCTTGTTTGGAAAAACCACCAAGGGCCCGCCCGGCTGTTGCTAGAAGGAGCCAGGGTCCAGAGCACACGACAAACAAGACTGCAGAGACCAGCACGTCCATGGGGCCTGGCCCAGTGACCAATCCCAGCACCCGCTGGTGGGAAGCGGCCAGCATCTGCCCGGGCGCTGACTGAGTCTCTGTGAGGCTGTATCCACCACAGGCCAGTCAGCGCCGGCCCCAGGGACCCAGCGCCCAGGGGTCTGTGGACAGCCACGGTGCTGTCCTCTGCCCGCTCCCCAAAGCTGCGCCTTTCCGCTCCCTGTTGGCTCCTTCCCTCCCTGCCCCTTAGTCCCTGCCTCTTCTTTCTCATTCCCTCCTCCCCGGTGACAGGTGCCCTGTGACAGGTGACCAGAGGCAGCCACTTCCTGCTCTGGAAGGGAATGTGGAGCGTGGTCAGGATTTCTGAGCGGCCAGTGCATCGTCACCCCTTCCTCCACCCATTTGCCATCCGTGCCCCTTCTAACGGCCGATATGGAGGAGGATCGGGATGGGGGGACACAAGAGCCATGTGCAGCCCTGGACGAGGCAGGTAGGCACCTGAGGGCCACGGTCATGACCACGTGCTCTGTTTCCATCCTAGGACCTGAGCTCGTTTGCCATGCCGTTCCTGGACGGAGACCTGGAGAGTTCAGAGAAGCACTCTTCTCGTAAGGTAAGTCCCCTTTCTCAGAGCTCACCTGAGGTGCCAGCAAGATAGGACTTCCTCAGCGAGTGCCAACACACACACTTCTACCTGCACAGCCACCTGTGCTCCCACCTGCCCATCCACCTGTGCTCCCACCTGCACACCCACCCGTGCTCCCACCTCACATCCACCCATGCTCCCACCTCACATCCGCCTGTGCTCCCACCTCACATCCACCTGTGCTCCCACTTCACATCCACCTGTGCTCCCACCTGCCCATCCACCTCTGCTCCCACCTGCACACCCAGCCGTGCTCCCACCTCACATCCACCTGTGCTCCCACCTGCACATCCACCTGTGCTCCCACCTCACATCCACCTGTGCTCCCACCTCACATCCACCTGTGCTCCCACCTGCACACCCACCTGTGCTCCCACCTCACATCCACCTGTGCTCCCA
This sequence comes from Nyctalus aviator, assembly GCA_036971965.1. Lineage (NCBI taxonomy): Eukaryota > Metazoa > Chordata > Mammalia > Chiroptera > Vespertilionidae > Nyctalus > Nyctalus aviator. Next base: position 68,199,528 of record CM072930.1, on the reverse strand, counting down.
CCTGCACATCCACCTGTGCTCCCACCTCACATCCACCTCTGCTCCCACCTCACATCCACCTCTGCTCCCACCTCACATCCACCTGTGCTCCCACCTCACATCCACCTCTGCTCCCACCTGCACATCCACCTCTGCTCCCACCTCACACCCACCTCTGCTCCCACCTCACATCCACCTGTGCTCCCACCTCACACCCACCTCTGCTCCTACCTGCACACCCACCTGCACTTCCACCTGCACATCCACCCATGCTCCCACCTACACATCCACCCGTGCTCCCACCTACACATCCACCTCTGCTCCCACCTGCCCATCCACCTCTGCTCCCACCTCACATCCACCTGTGCTCCCACCTCTGCTCCCACCTCACACCCATCTCTGCTCCCACCTGCACACCCACCTGCACATCCACCAGTGCTCCCATCTGCACTTTCACCTGAAGGTGCTCCCGTGTCTTCTCCCTGCATCTGGTGGTCTCCTGTGCAGCTGGAGACAGGGCCTCAAGTGAAAGCTGTGTGGGTGGGAGTAGAGAACTGGAGGGTAAGAGAATGCAGACTTTGTTGGGGTGCCGGTCAGACCCTGGCCCTTGTGAGTTCTTGGTCTTTCCTTGGTCTCCTCACGCCTGTGCCAGCACCATCCCTGGGGGCAGACACAGCCTCCTGCTGATCTAGAACCTTGGCAGGTCTGCTTCCATTAGACTCCCTGAGCTACACCTGGGCCAGGACTGCGCCTTGCGGTACATGCCATCACCTGTGCCCCAGCCCGGTGCCTTCATTGGGAAGGTGAGGGTGCCGAAGCTGAAGGCACTCGTCACACTGCTGGAAACAGCTGGGCCTCACATCCAGTCCTGTGTCCAGAATCCTTGCTTGTGCCACCCTGCTGTCAGTCACCTTCGTCCCACTGCCCAGCCACGTCCACAGGCACCGACCACCCACCACCCACCACCCACCACGCAGAGCTTCTCCTTGTTAATTATTCTAGGATTAGACAACACTCGGGAATCCTGAGTCCCATAGGGAGGTGGCATAGTGACAAAACTGGATACAGAGAATCTAAATGCATTTCACGTTAAATGGTTAGAGAGAAGCGTGAACTCTGAGGGGTGAGCTTGAGCTCTGTGGTCCCTCACCGGGCACGGCTCCTGCATCTCCCTGAGGCCACGCTTCTCTCCCCTCACTCACGCTCCACACACCCCCCTCCCCCCCACCCCCCTCACCATACAGGCTGGGGAGAGGCAGAGGGTGGGCCTGAGGTCACTGAAGGTGGAGCCCCCGTGAGGGCATCACATCCTCTAAGGAACCTCCAGCCTGGGTTGGGGGCGCCCTCTGGTGGTGGAAGAACTCAAGGGTCATGGGTCCGACAGGCACCCCCAGTGCACAGAGGCCCGTGGGCACAGAGCTGCCTGCCCGCCTCTGGGTGTGTGCGTCACCTACCTTCCCGGCACTGGTTCCCACCAGGGTCTCTGCGCTGGGCTGTCCCCCAGGCCTGTCCTTCCCCAGAAGCCCTGTGACGAGAGGCCTCCGGCCGCGCTCCCTCTGACCGGCACAGCCCCTCGCGCAGCACCGCAGCAGCGTGGGGCTGAGACACGCCTCCCTCCCCAGCCGGGGCCTCTTGGGACGGAGCCAGGCCCAGGGTGCAAACCACAGAGACCGCTTCCTCCTGGGAGGAGGGCAGAGAACATTGTCCTCCAGGAGGACCCCGGGAGGTCTTGAGCATGGAGAGCAGGAGACAGACCCACAAGCAGTCAAAGGGAGAAGATACCTCCTTTCAAGCCGTGTCCTCTGCCTGTCACCCCCCCCCCCCGCCCCCGGCCTCCTGCAGGACGCTGGGCAGAGGTCATGGGCCTCTGGGTAGTGCTGAGCAGCCTGCGGATGAGCTGCGGGGGAAGGGAGTCACCTGCCTTCCCCAGGCCACTAGTGGCAGCTCCGTTTGTAGAAGAGCTTAGGGCTGTTTCTCAGGAGGGTGCCCTGGAGGAGCAGCTCGGTGCCGGGGCCGCTGGGGGCAGCGGCAGGTGTGACGGTGACAGGCCGGTCAGGGCCCAGGTCCGAGCGCCCGGGCGAGCTCACCCCGTGCCCTCTCTCCGCAGGCGGACAGCCCCTTCGGGTCCGGCAGCCCCTCCAGAGGCTTCTTCTCCCGGGCCCCCCCGCGCCGGCCCTCCAGCCCCATGTCCGCCCCCGCGAGGCCCAGGCCCAGCCCCGGCTCCCCCAAGACCGTGTTCCCGTTCTCCGGCCAGGAGTCCCCGCCGCGCTCCCCGCGCCGCATGAGCTTCAGCGGCATCTTCCGCTCCTCCTCCAAGGAGTCCTCCCCCACCTCCAGCTCGTCCACCTCGCCGGGCGGCATCCGCTTCTTCTCACGCTCCAGAAAAGGTGAGGCTTGTCGTCCTTCCCCGGGGCGCGGGCGGCGGGCCCTCCCTCGGCGGCGTGTCCCGGGGCCGCCGCAGGGCAGCGCGGGGCCGCGGCTCCGCTGGCGCTGAGCGCGCCTGCACTGTCTGCACCTGAACCAGTCGCCCTCCACAGCCCTGGCGGTCTCCGCCGCCGGCTCCTCCCGACACTCGTCCGTCCCTGGCTGGACGTAGGTGTCTGATGCGCAGGAGGCCTTGGCCTCGGGCCTTTCTGAGAAACAGCGGCCGCGTGACGCCACGGTGTGTCCTGCGCCGGCCCGGCCCTTGCTCCGCCTGCCGACGGGCCTGTGCCGTGTCTGACGTGGGGAGGCCGCAGTGTGTCTCTTTCTGACAGACGGAGTGAGTTTCAGAGACAGTGCTTCAGCATCGTAAAGCTTTGTGGTCTGAGTGCAGCGCCACCGGTCAGAGCTGGAAACATACCAGCACTCTCTCTTCTCATGTGTCTTAGAGCATCTCCTTGCCCCCTCCCCTCCGCCCTCCCATTCATCCTGGTGACTAGGAAGGTCCAGCTCAGGAGGACAGTGATTCGGAAAACAGACTTGCCGCAGGCACCAGAGGTCCGGGGCGGTCTTCCTTTTACGTCCAGCTCCATTAGTATCAAAACCGGCAGCCGGTGCAGTGTGACCTGGGAGCGGGTCACAGCATCCAGTTCCGCCTCCTCACCTTACAAGGGAAGGGCGGCTGTCTCTTTCTTTCGTCCTTGCTCCTCCTCCTCCTTCTTCTTCTGGTGTGGGTGTTGTTCCAAGAACCCCGAAGTCATCCCAGATGGGGGATGAACCGAAATGTAAACGCACAAATGTCACAGGCGTGGAGTTGGGGACTCTACGTCTGAGGTCCATTAGCACTGGCCTTCCGATGCCCGAGGGAGCTTGCCCAGCCTCCTTGAACGGGACCTGGAAATCCTCCAGCATTCCCCACGTCCCGCCTCTGAGGAGGGACCAGACCGACGGCAGGAGGTCCTGCTCCTTCAATGGCACCTGGTGCCTGTGGTGGGTGCAGAGAGCGAGGTGTCCTGGGACCGCGAGACACAGCACCCCAGACGTGTGTTCCCTCACAGTGCCAAATCCAGGCGTCAGAGGGCTGTGCTCTGCCCGGAGAGCCGAGAACATGACCTGTCCCAGGGCTTCCTCTGAGCTCCTGGGCCCCTCAGCCTGTAGCTCGTCCCTCCTGGCACTGCCTCTCGGTCACGGTGCTGCCCCTCTGTGTGTCCGTGCCGAGTGCTTCCCTCCGCCTCTCACAGGACAGCGTTATATGGATGAAGGGCCCACTCCGCCCATGAGCTCCCGTCCTCACATTGGCAACAACCCTGCTTCCAAATAAGGCCTGTTCGGCTCCTGGAGGTGTGAGATCGGGGCAAACACTTCCCCCCAGCACACAGGTTACACAGGAAGCCGAGGCCTGCAGCTCACACCCCGGCTGGGGGGCAGGGCGGTGGCTATGGGTGGCCAGCCTGTCCACGGGGTCATTTCTGAAGCCGGAGTGACGAGGGGAAGGGGGGACAGAGGCTGGGGTCTGCAGCCAGCATTCCCTCCACCCCTCATGGCTGGTGAGAATGAGGGCGGGTCTCTGGTCCTTTCCAGAGACGGGAGGGCTGCTGTCAGGAGGTGGCAGAGCGAGGAGGGGAGACAGCCTGCGGTGCCGCTCATCACGGTGCCCGGAGCTTGTCACTCCCGGGGGCTGTGCATGGAGTGTGAGGAGGCCCACCCCTCAGCCGGCCAGTGGGTCAGGCATGAGGGGCCACACGGCATTGCGGCCAGGTTACCAGGCCAGGGCTGGTTGGGGAATTAGGCAGAAAAGGGATTTATTTCAGGCACCGCTATATAGATCAGAAAAATATACGATCTCATGTAATCCTTATAACGGTTGTTGGTTGACATGCTGACGTCCTCAGCCCCGAATGTGGCGGGACCTGAAGTGCAGCCATTGCGATGGAATTCACTGATACAAAGTCAGCTGGGGCGGGTGCGGCCTGACGTGGTGTGACTGGTGTTTAATGAGAAGGTGGCAATGGGAAGACAGACGTAGGCAGAATGCCAAGTGGCAGGAAAGGGGTTGGAATGATGCGCCTACAAGCCAAGGGTGCCAGCAGCCACGGAAGCTGGGGAAGACCGGACTGCCCGCAGCCAGGCTCACAGGCACGCCCGGGCTCTGCAAACCCCTTTTCTCCGGCTTTGTGCTGAGTGACCACTAGGGAGCGACATCGCCTCACTGCTGAGCCCGGTGCAGCCACAGGCAGGCCCTGCCCAGGGGGCAACGAGGAGACGCCCTCTCCCTGGATGGGTTTCCAGCTCGGGGTGTTCGCCTTCAAATGTACCCCCAGACCGGAGGAAGCCGATGCCACAGAGGAGCGGTGCCCCCACGGTGAGCAGCCCGCCGGGCCTTTCCCAGGGGCGTGGTGGCACATCGAACACGGGGCCCAGTGCCCGCTCGGGCACGCAGCCAGCGAGCAGCCCCGGCCCTGCGGGTTACATCCGAGGGCGGGGAGACCAGGAAATGCGAGTGCTGCTAGGAACACCTCAAAGGTGAAGGGAAGGTGCTGCTCCAGGAAGGCCTCGGGTGTGGAGGCGTCGAGCAGGGAGGGGAGCAGGCAGGGGGCGCCGCTGAGGGAATGGCTGCAGCTGGAGGCATCAGTGTGGCGTCTGTGCAGCGGGAGCACAGAGATGGGGGTGGGGGATCAGCAGGGGCCTTCAGAGAGACCTGAGGATCAGCTGTGATGGTCTTGGCCTCCCCGTGCGTGCCCTGCCTTCGCCAGAAAGCCTTGCCTGGTTGTGCTTGCCGCGAGCCACCCGCCGGCTGTCACTGCAGGTGTCTGTGCAGCCTGTGTGCCCCTGATAGGCTCTGTCTTTTGGAAGATAGTCGTCTGAGGTTTCGGGGCCTGCCCCTCATTCCCCAGCTTTCCGAGGTCCTCCCAGTGCCAGCCAGAGCCCATGCATCCAGCCCCCGGTGTGAACGCGCGGAGGTCAGGGCCGGCTGCGGTGCCCTAGGGGCACCTGGGTGAAATGAGAGTGACTGGACAGGCGGAGAAAGGCCGGCCCGCGTCACCATCTCTGTGCGGGGGGCCAAGGATTTGGGGGACCCTGGAGCTCCCTCTGTCTTCCTCTTGTGGGCGCCTTCGCTCTCACATCGTTGTTTCTCTCTAAAATCCATAAAAACATGCCTCAGGTGAGGATGTTAGAACGAGATGCCACAGATACTTTGGGAGGCAGTTTTCCTCCCAGAGCCGCACTGCCCGTGGCCACGGCTCTCAGGCTGAGACGGCCGTGCCCGTTGGCCCCCCTGAGCCAGAAGGGGCACTGTGTCCTGCTCAGGAGCTCCGCACTGGACACCCCTGTCCCACAAGAAAGGGGGCGGTGGAAATGGCTGGCCTGGACAGCCAGCCTCTCTGATGACACCCAGGGCCGCTTAGGTCGCAACCCTGTATCTGAGGGACAGGCCAGAAGGACGAGGCAACAGCAGGCGGCCCCCCTCCAGGGCAGGACCCACATACCTCTGGGCCCAGCAGCGGTTGGAGCCTTCCTGACTGCGGCCCCAGGAAGATGTACAATTCATGCCGCAGTCCCGCACCGCGCTGTGCGGTGAGAGCCCTTCCTTGTGCAGCAGTACCTGCCCTGAATTCTGCTATCTACTCGACTCCTGTGTGTGTCCAGAGCGTGCTCCATAGCCCGCGTCGGCTTCTCCAGGGCAGGAGGGGCGTCTGCACGCAGGGAAAGGCTGCCTGCACCGTCAGGAGCCGCTGGTGGGGCTGGAACGGCTGGGAGCACGGGGGGCTGGAACTTTTCAGGCCCGGGGAGCCGGGACGGAAGGAAACCGTGGGGTTTGGCCCGAGGCAGGAGGGCAGACATTGGAAGGATCCACTTCTAAGACCAGCTCACACCCGTGACCGAGGTCTGTGCGCTTTGGACACCCAAGTAGAGGTCATTCTCTGCCCAAAGTTAAGTCAGGATGCAGACTCCACCCCCCCCACCCCCACCCCATGGAGGGCTGTGCCCAGGAGCGGGCACTGCATTTCGGTTTTTGAAACCAAGAGCCAAGGCTCTGCCTCTGCGGGCATCACCAGGGCCCTTTGGAATTAGGGAATGAGCTTTCAGAGAAATGCCTTTCACTTGTAAGGTTTCCGGCCCTCGCCCCCATCTCTGTATTGGGTCGTAGATGGCTCTTCCTTTCTCGGCCAGCGATCGAGTTTACTTTTTCAAGGAAAATTCTGCTTTCCCATAAAATGCCAAAGGTTTTATCCATGTGTGGAGGAGGGACTGGGGCTTGTAAGACTGTAATGGGAGCCTCCAGGGCTCGGCTCCACCTGCCAGGCTACTGGCGCCAGGCCGCCCGCCCAGCTGGCCTGTAATCGGCCGGCCCAGGAGTGCGCGCCGTCTGCTCCAGCGCCGAGCAGGTCCCGCTCCGGGTCCTGGTCCCCGCACCGGGTCTGCACACGAGGCAGTGGCTCTGCAGGGGCTCCGTGCTGACCTTCCCTGGCTTCTCTCAGGAGCCCGTTTCCTGACATGTCAGTCCGGGTCCCGCCCACAGGGCACTCCTCAGGCATAGCAGACGGAAGCTACGAGAGCGAGGGAGTTCAGAGAAGCCGGCCAGAGACCAGCGGGAAGCTTCTCGCTGCCTGGGTGGAGAGGCCAAGGGAGGGGTCATGGGGAGGGGCACGCAGGGGTGACCTGCGGGAGCCCGGAGCTGGTCTTTGTGGCGGGATCAGAGACCAGGGCGGGCAGCCACAGCCGGAGATGCCGCCCGGGCCTCTCCCTCCCCAGGGTGCCAGCCAGCTGCGAAAGGGGGCCGGCATCATGGCTGCAGGGTCAGCCCCGTGCACCAGCAGAGCAGCTCTGGGGGTCACCCCAGCTCCAGGACGTTCTGTAAGGGTCCCTTTGAATGTGCCTGCGTCTCAACTTTGTCCTGAGCCCACCCTGCCTCCTTTCCCTCGTCTCAATGCTGATCCCGAGAGCGTTCCTAACACGCATCCAGCACGCCCATTTCCGTCTCAGAGTCTGCCCCTCGGTGAACCTGCGACTCTTCTTCAGGTCAGCAGCTGCCCCCTTCAGTCCTCCGCCCGCGAGGCCGGAGTGGCCAGTGGGAGGAAGGAGGGAGTGGGTGAAGTGAATGAATGAATGAATGAATGAGGCAGGGCTGAGCCGGCCTGCGGACGGGTTGGCAGTAGTTAGGTCTAGGGACGATGCTTTGCCTGCTCATGGAAGTTGCCCAGTGGCGCTGGGATTGTCTCCACACGCTGCCAGAACCCAGAGCTGCCTGGGTTTTACCCTGAGCCTGGCTGAATACGGTCTCCCTGGTGTCGCTGTGCTCTGCGGCGTGGTTTCGAGGCGGAGAGCGCGCCCAGCCGTCCACAGTTGCCTCCTGAGCTCCCTGGCTCAGCCAAGGCTAGGGCCTCTGTCCCGGCGCGGCCGGAAGCCTGCTGGATCGGGCAGCTGGTGAGGGCTGACTCCCCGCTGAGCAGACTTCAGGAAAACGTGACTCCTCTTGCCTGCCCACAAAGAAAGGAATGGTATGCCCGGCATCTGAGTTTCCTGAAAAGTCCAGCCAGCACTCTGCAGAGCTATGTGGCCCAGCACCCAGTGCGGTCCCCTGGGGGAGCGCCCCCTGGTGGCTGTCATGCAGATCCCCTGAAGGAGCCCCGGGACTGGGTCCAAGGAGATGCTGATGAGTGCTGCCTGACCACTTTATTTCTTAATTCCCTTTTTAAAATCACATTTTATTTTCACAGCGTCAACTTTTTACCGCGTTTGCTTATCGCCTCTCTCTTAATACAAATGTGTGTGCTAACATGAAATCTAAACCGTCTAGAGTACTGGAGTAACTCCTAAATCCTTCAGTACGTATTTCACACAAACTGGGACATTCTCCTACCTGCAGATTAATGACCAAACTCAGGAAATTGACATTAATGTAAGGGCCTGTGCTAAGCCATAGACTGTTCACATTTCACAAATGGTCTCAATAGCTCTCCTTTCTTTTTCTTTTTATTTTATTTTTTGAAGCAGGAATCTGTGATCCCACATTGCATTTGTTGTCCTCTCTCTTCTCAGTCTCCCTTCATCCGGAGCAGCCCTCAGTGTCCTTCCTGTCTTCAACATTTTCTACTACCCAGGCCCGTGGCGGTGTAGCCTGACCTTCACTCCAGTGAGCCCAACGTTTCCTCCTGATCAGACTCAGGGTTGCGGTCAGGCAGGCTGCCACAGGCCGGTGCCCGCTCCCGGCCTCACAGCAGGAGCACGTGACAGCTCCCGGGCCGTTCCTGGTGTGACGGGCTGGCGGCCGGGCTAAGGGGCGTGTGCGCTGAGAGCTCTCCGCACTGAGGAAGGAGTGCTCTCCCCTGGTAACAGCCACGGGCACCATCGTGGGTGTTGTGTAGACACCTGCTTTCTCCTCAAACCTGCCCTTGCTAGCGTTAGCATCAGCCCGCTATTCTTGCTTGAATTATTAGTGTGGTGTCTGCCAAAAAGTGATTCCCCCCACCCCCTCTGGTTTTGTCACTTATTCTACATGGATCTGTGGAATTCTACTCGGGAAGCATTTTCCCTTCCTCCCTGTGTTATACATATAGACCGTGGATTCATATTTTACTCAGTGAGTTTTCGCTTGTCATTTTCATATTTGGTGCTCAGATTGTCTGACGGGCAGCGGGCGCCCTCCCAGCCGGCCCCAGGCTCGCCTTGTCCGTCCCCTGCCCGGCCCTGCAATCAGCTGCTTCTCCAAAGAGCCCTGGCTGCTTCAGTGGCGAATCCCATTTAGAAATGAGATCTGGGTGCCAACTGTGCACATTGCTGCTTCGTGTCATTGCCTCTCGGCCCAATGAGCAGACAGGCCAGTAGCTGGATAAAAATAAAAGGAGGTACATCCACACAGTGGAGTACTATGGAGCTGTAAAAAATATAAAGCTGGCAGCTTTGAACCAATATGGCAAAGGAACATTCTCATACCACCACCACCCAGTTCCAGAACCTTCTATCACTGTGAGAGGAACCCTCATACCCATTACCGTCACTCTCCACTCCTCCCCACACACCCCAGCTCCTGGCCAACACGAATCTGCTTTCTGTCCCTAAGGATTTGCCTGTTCTGAGCATGTCACATCAATGGACTCATGCAGTGTGTGGCCTGTGTGCCTGGCTTCTCTCACTCTGCCTGCCGTGCTGAAGGCTCACACATATGGTAGCGTGTGCCCGGACTTCGTTCCTCTTTATGGATGAAGCACATCCTATCGTCCGTGCATACCGTGCTTGCTTAGTCATTCGCTGTTGATGGACACCTGGCTGTCCCGCCTTTTGGCTGCTATGAACATTCGTGTACAAGTTTTTGTTTGAACCCAGGTTTGTAGTTATTTGGGGTAAATATCTGGGAGGGGGCTTTTTGGTAATTCTGTGTTTAACTGGTGGAGGAACGGCCGAACTTTTCCACAGCGGCCACACCACTTTACAATTTCACCATCCACGTACGAGGGCTCCAATTTCTCCATCCCTGCCAACACTTACACTTTTTCTTATTATTAGTACTAGAGCCTGTGCACGAATTTTCACCCCCTTGGGGCAGCATCTCCCCGGGAGGAGGGTGCCTTCCACAGAGAAGACTCGGAGGTGAGGGATGCTGGTGAGTGCAATAGCATTGATTAACTTGTGAGAAGCCAGTCTGAGTTATATATGTGTGAGCTTTATATGTTGTCAGCCTCAGGAAACGAGCCAGCCACAGAAGCGAACAGCTGCCTGAGTGACCTTCCCAGATGTCTGAAATGTAAGCCTCTTGGCCCCATTTAGATGCATTAGTCGCGTTGTGGTTTTCTTATTCAGAAGACACTGAATAGAATGTCACTGTTCACGGATGCTATAGGGTCCTGACGCGTTTGCCTTGTGACACCCCCCTCGGCATATCCAGCCGCCCTGATACAGGAAGACCAAGTTCAGGGCTAAAAGCCACCCCCCCCCCAGTCTTGATAGTCCCTCCCGTCGGTGCAGGAACGTGCTCGGGACCCCAGCCTCTGGCTTGGAGCACCTCCCCTCCCACCGCTGTAAGAAACTCGTGTTTTGTGTGTGTGGCCGCAGAGAGGAACGTGTTGGTAGGAGAGCCCATGGCTCCTCACTCAGAAATCAATGTTCGGGCTGGAGAACGCTGCTGAGAGCCGGGTTTGCTCGCCGGCCGCTGGCTCCTCGGAGCCGGGCTCTGGCGCGGAGCGGCCGCCGTGGGCGCTTGTGCAGGCCCGGGCCCCGGTCAGCGGGGCCGCCACGCGGTGTCCGTCACGGGGGCGTCACTGCGGTCCCCCCGAGGAGTCTCTCAGGACCGGCCCACGTGAAACGCTCTTTTATCTCCTGTGACTCCCTTAGAAGCCTGTGCCATGGCTGAGGCTCTCCTCTGACCTCTTTGTGCTCCGGAGAAGCCTGGATGAATAAAGTCCATGGCTGGAACTCGCATGCCCAAAGGGACCCCGGACTGCTCTAAGTGCTGCACTTGTTTTACACACGACTCTCCCCCGCGCTGTGTGTCTGCCGCCGCCAGGAGAGACCGGTCACGGCGAAGGCCGCCCGGCACAGCGGCCACGCCCGTGTCTGCAGGGGAGGCGGAGCGAGCGGCGGGCCCTCCTGCAGGAGCCCGTCCGGCCGGAACCTGCTCCGGTGCGGGAGGGCGGGCCCGGCGGCCACGCCAGCTCCTGCCCAGCGGGTGCCTTAGCGCGGCCTGGACTCCTGCCCAGGGCTTCGCAGCTTCCTGTGTCTCTGGGTCTGAGATGTGACTCAGAGAGGGGGATTCGGGGCCGTGGCGAAGGGGCGCCCGGGAAGCTGCAGGAGCAGGGGGCCCTGGTCTTCCGAGACTTTGGCCTGGTGTGGACCCCGGGGACTGCGGGCCCCTGAAGGGATTCAATCCCCCCCATCCCCACTGCTGGGCCTTCCGTGGGCTGTGGGGCCCTCTCAGAGGCTAAGGATACTTTGGGGTTTCACATTTGTGGGGGGAGGGGGGCTGCCCTTGGGCACGCTAAGAATAACCCCTGCCATGGTTTGTCACTTTTCCTATGCTCTCTGTATTCTTAAAGCGCCGGTAGCCCTATTGTCTCCGGGTTTGGGTGTCACTCTCATGAGCTTGCAAGTGGAGTTTTTTCTTTGCCCAAAGAAACCACCCTCTCGTCCCTCAGGGAGGCTGTCAGCTCCTGCCCGGCCACGGGGTGAGCGTGACGGTGAGTGTGCGGTGATGCGGGCGGCGCCGGCGGCCACGGGGGCTGAGTCAGGGGCCAGGAGCGCAGCCACGGCGCCGGGCAGGCCGCGGGGCCCGGGTGACAGGGATCGCACTCCGTCACGTGCTGTGTGACCTTCAGGACTCGCATGAAATGTGACACAGGGTTTTGCAACCGAACAGGCTAAGGAGCGCGGCCGCCCCGGGCGCCGGCCGCCCCTTACGTAACGGGCTGTGCCGGGCCCAGCCCTCCGGAGGCCTGGGTGCTTTTCAGGGTCTGTCACCTGACCTCCGAGGCTTCCGCGGACAGGTGTCCGCTGGCTTTGTCCACTCCCGGCGGGAGGATGGGGCACGGGACCAGGATGTACCCCAGCCCGCCCCCTGGCTTCCCTCCCGGGGGATCTGGGCCAGAGCACTTGGCCTCTCGAACCTCTGTTCCTTTTTATTTCGTAAGCTGAGCGGTGCTGGCTGGCCTCCCTGCCCCGGCTGGGCACAGAGCGGGGAGGGCCGTTGGGAGAGCCTGTAACTGGGACAGGCGGACGGCACTGGGAACTCCGCTGGGAAGGCGGGGTCCGTGCAGAGGCTCCGCTCTGCGGGCGGCCCCCATCGGTGCGGCTCCGGCTCCAGCCACCCGCGTGTAACACAGCCGGGGCGCAGCTTCGGGATGGACGGTGGGGCCTTTCTTTTTCTTTTCTACCCGAATCGGTCATCCAGAGGCAGCTGGTCTCCCCCGGGTGCGGCTGCTGTGGCCGTCCGCACGCTGAGCTGGCCTCGGGCGGGGGCGGCACTGCCTCGGGACTGTGTGGCCCCAAAGAGTCCCCTCTTTGGGTGGGGGACAGACACGCTGGCCTCAGCGTGGGTGCTGTGCTCTGGCTGCTGAGGGTTTGCTGTGCCCAGAGGTGGGGAGGGAGCCACCTGGGACATACGAGCATCAGGACTCCTGGCTCCCTGCCCCCCGCCACCCGCATGCTGCAACCGGTGCTCCGCGGACCTGCATGGGGACATGCAGAGCTGTCGCTGAGCCACCTGGAGCCTGGGCAGCTGGGTCAGGGCAGCTCTGCGTAGACACCGCTCGGCTGGCTGGTGTTACAAGATGAACTGTGCTGGGAATAGAGACTCAAATATGGTGCTTCTCTCTGAATATGGTGATCTTCTGCCTGAAGATAAAAATTATAAGCGGATCTGAGACCCGTTTGGCTCAATGGATAGAGCGTCGGCTTGGGGACTGAAGGGACCCGGGTTCGATTCCTGTCAAGGGCATGTACCTTGGTTGCGGGCACATCCCCAGTAGAGGGTGTGCAAGAGGCAGCTGATCGATGACTCTCTCTCATTGATGTTTCTAGCTCTCTCTGTCTCCATTCCTCTCTGTACAAAAAAAATTATAAGCGGAGGCCCGGGCCGGGCAGCTCAGGTGGTTAGAGCACCGTCCCGATTCGCCTCAGTTGCTCGTTCCATTACTGGTCAGGGCACAGTAAGAATCAGCCGATGGATGAACAGATAAATGGGACAGCAGGTCGATGTTTCTCTCTCTCTCTTCACCCTTCCTCTCTAAAACCAATAAATAAACATATTAATAAAAAGATTACAAGTGGGCGTGGAGAGAGAGGCACTTCCCATTGTCCCAGCCCCACCCTGCCCTCTGCCGTCCTGGAGGAACAGCCGGGGTGCCCAGGCCTCGCCTCCGGCTGGTGGGTGTCCCTGTGCACGTGCAGGAGAAGGTAGGGTGCGGCGGGCAAGCTGTGCATTTTGGAATCAGATAAATAAGGGTCAACAAGTTCTTCCAACTTGTTAGGTGTGTGAGCCCAGTCAGGCGGCTTCCCGGACTCTGCGTTACTAACACCTGCCCACAGGTTGTAGGAAGGCTGAGATGCATAATAATCGTGTGGTGACCAGCACTCCGACTGGCAGGTGAAAGCACTCCACAAATGGGAGCTATTGTTTTACTAATTAAAGTGGAGTTCTTAGAGGACAAGAATGCCTCGGAATTATCCATCGCACTAATCCCCTCCGTCAGCACCTGTCTTACCTCGGACGGCGGCTTAATCACCACGTGAAGAGTGAGCGGCCGGTGCGCTGAGCCGGGAGCAGCGGGCGGAACTGCGGTGCTGTGTGTTCGCTCTCGTTGCTCCGCTCTGAAACGTTCTCTCTCCATCCTTTATCACTAAGGCACGAATGTTACATTGGCTTAGATATGACATCTCACTTTCCTCTTAAGCAAACATGCCCCCTTTTTTCTTACTGGAACACTTGTTGAGCGACTTTTTGCTAAAGAAGTTCGGGCTTTATTTTTAAATGAGAACATTCAACTTCCATTAACAGCTGGATAGCTTTAAAAAAAAAAAAAAAAAAAAAAAAAAAAAAAAAAAAAAAGGAACTCTAAATGTGGAACTCCAAACCTAGCTACTTAGTCTTTTTCAGAGTTAATTGCAATAAATTCGGGCTGAGATATTTAACCACAGAGGTAATCCATAGAATATCGGGCGTTGGCTGGAGGTAGGGTTACACCCTGTTTCTGGAAGTTTGGCTCCTCCCAGGGTGGGGCCTGGCCTCTCTTCTTTCCTTCAGTTCCCGGAGCTGGGCCACGAGACCACCCGCACCCCCCGTCTCCCCCCAACCCCCGTCTCCTCCCATCAGTGCTGACATTCTCGCCACCTCACCTCATTCTCACACAGTGGCTTTGTGAGCTGGTGCTGCTGAACAGTTAGTCGTGGTCTCTCCCATCCTTGAGTTCCTCGCGGGCAAGGCCTGTTGGGTGTGTGTGCGTTCAGGCGTCCTTGCTGCGAATGTTGGACACTGAGCTGCCCTTCGGCCCAGCAGGAGAAAGAAGGCACACTGAGCAGCCACCGGAAGTTCCGGCTGAGAAATAGACTAGATCCTGCCATGTCCACGGCTCCTCTTGGTTCTCAGAGCGGGACACTGAGGCCCGTGGGCGGGAAGGAGCTTTCTCAAGGTCACATGCAGGTCAGCAGGTCCTGTACCTTCCCGTGTCTAGTGAAGATATGGGGGGGAGGGGGGAACGACTGTTTCCCCTCTCTGTGGTTTCACAGTTGCAAAACGCAAGCTAAAAGCTTTTTGGTTTAATTAAGTCGTGGGCTTAGAAGTCCAGCCCCGGTTCTGACATGACCTGCAGGGCCTTGGATCAATCCCATCTCCTTCCCAAGCCTCCGTTTCCCATCTGAACTGGAAAGGGTTGGACCAGACCCGCTTTACAGCCCTCCGGAGCTCTGTCGTGCTACAGTTCTCAGCAGATTCGCGTTTGCTGACCCTTCCGGTGAATCCGGGGGCCCCCGCCCCCCACGTGCAGGTGGTCTTGTTTCTTTCGTGGCAAGGAGCCTGCGCTGGAATAGACTCAGCGATTTCCAGGGGCATGTGACTTCTCCACAGAGAAGCGCCGGAGCCTTCCGAGCCCTGGAACACATGAATCAAAATAGTTGTGTGATGTCATGTCATAATGGGAGAGCGCTCCGGCCAATTGGTGCCAAGGATCTGCCCGCCCGGCGTGGTTTCCTTTTACAGTCTTTTTAAAGAGACACCGCAGACCCGCACATGACCGCACCCGCGCCGCCTGCCTATTTGGTCCTCCCTCCTTCCTACTGTAACGGAGGAGACAGCCGGGGTGTCTGCGCTCGCCGCTGACCCGAGCTCCACAAACAACCCACGGGCGGCGGGAGGCTCTGCCTGGGCTCCCGGCTCCGGCCGCTCCGGCCAGCGGCGCCCCGCGGCTTAGCCACAGTCCTGGGAGGCGGGCCGCACGGGGTCGCCCTGTGTGCCCTGAGGCTGCGCCCCGAGAGGCACCCGCCCCGCGTTGGCCTCGGGCCCGGGAGGTCGCCGGCACTCCCAGCCGCCTCTGAGCTCCCGGTGGCCCGGGCGCCGGGCGCCAGGCACCTGCCGCCGATGCTGCCCGGCGCCTGGCCCCCCGCCGCCTGGGGCTGACGGGGGTCCCGCGCCCTGGTATGCTCGCCGGCCGCCGCTCCCCATGAAGCGCTTCGGCAGCCTCCGGGGGAAGAAGCACAAGGAGACGAGCCGCAGCACCGAGAGGCGCCAGTCCGAGCCCCACGGCCTTTTTGGTAGGACGCTGCCCTTTGCCCTTTGCCCTTTGCCCTGTTCTCTGCTGGGCATGCGGGGGAGGGAGACCCCAGGGCGCGTGTGTGTGTGTGTGTGTGCATGCATGTGTGCGTGTGTGCGTGTACGTGTGTGTGCGTGTGTGCGTGTGTGTGTGTGTGCGTGCGTGTGCGTGTGTGTGTGTGTGTGTGTGTGTGTGTGCAGGGCAGCCTCTCCCTGTGACCGTGGACGTGATTGCTGGGCAGCAGTGAGAGGAGCAGGTGGGTGTGTTTGGGGTGTGTGTCCGCGTTGATGGCAAAGCAGCTGCCACGAGCTGCCCCCGGCCAGTCTCTGCCGCCTCCGCCTCTCCTGCCCCCCTCCTCGCCCCCGGGCCTAACGAGGTTAGTTACCAGTTGGACAGTCATTCATTTGGGCAAAGCCAGCGGCTGGGAGAGAAGTAAGGCAGGATGGGAACTGCTGTTTCAGCTGTTAGAAGTGGTGTGTGTGTATGTGTGTGCGTGTGTGTGTGCGTGCGTGCGTGTGTGCGTGTGTGCGTGCGTGTGTAGAGGAGCTGAGCGGTGGGGACTAAGGGAGAGGAATTCTGCGGTCGCCTTCCTCCCGTGTTGAGCAGTCGGGCCCTCAGGACCCATGTGAGGGACCGGCACCGGCCTGGCCTGGCCCGGGGAGAGGACTTGCCTGCAGGCTCCCTGGCTCTGGGCCTCCTCCAGCTCCCCCGGGCACAGAGGTTGGGCCCAGGAGGCTGGAAGGTGGGGGGGCATCTCTGGTTGGGGGTGTCCGTGGACTGTGGGCTGTGCCCGTGTGGCTGGAGCCAGGCAGGTGGGTTCCGAAGCATTCTGAGCTTCCTGGAGCCCACAAGACCTGCCCCTCAAACAGGCGGGAGCTTCCTTCTGTCAGAATGGGGTCACCCTGCTGGTAACACACGAGCGCCCCCTGCTCACACACCCGGGGTGCTAACGACAGACAGACAGACAGCAAAGGGTGTGTCAAATGCCGGGTCTCTTGAGTGGAGTGTGACATGTGTAATGTGTGGTAGGAGACAGCTTTGGCAAAACAACCGGCAGAACGTGAAGAGTGGGATTGTAAGACCAGAAAAAGGCAAATGGAAAACTTGCCCACATCCCAGTTGGGTTCAGTTTATCCATTTGCTGTGGACAGTGGCCTTGTGTGACGTGGGTGACCCTGTGGGGGGACGCGGCAGCTCTGGGGGTCGGGGTTCTGGGTCTCGGGGAGGGACTGGGAAGCTGTCTAACCGGCTACAGCGGTGAGTTACGCCTCGCCCTCACCAAGGGAGGAGTCACAGGCACCGGGCTGGCTCGTAGACATGGTTTAAGAAGAAGCCCTGCTTTAAATAATAAAGTAATAAGCCATCGCTGCTCTAGTGTTCTAGGACCTACTGTCAAACCAAAAGTCGGGCTTTGCTAACAGGGAGGGGGACCCAGTATTAAAGCCTCTGACGTGCTTGCCCAACGGCAGTCTCTCCCCTTGGGAGTTAATCGGCCTCCCCTGTCCGCTCCCCCTGTCCACTCCCCTGTCCGCTCCCCCTGTCCGCTCCCCTGTCCGCTCCCCCTGTCCGCTCCCCTGTCCGCTCCCCCTGTCCGCTCCCCCTGTCCGCTCCCCCTGTCCACTCCCCTGTCCACTCCCCCTGTCCGCTCCCCTGTCTGCTCCCCCTGTCCGCTCCCCCTATCCGCTCCCCTGTCCGCTCCCCCTGTCCGCTCCCCCTGTCCGCCCCCCCTGTCCGCTCCCCTGTCTGCTCCCCTGTCTGCTCCCCCTGTCCGCTCCCCCTGTCCGCTCCCCTGTCTGCTCCCCTGTCCGCTCCCCTGTCTGCTCCCCCTGTCCGCTCCCCTGTCTGCTCCCCCTGTCCGCTCCCCCTGTCCGCTCCCCCTGTCCACTCCCCTGTCCACTCCCCCTGTCCGCTCCCCTGTCTGCTCCCCCTGTCCGCTCCCCCTATCCGCTCCCCTGTCCGCTCCCCCTGTCCGCTCCCCCTGTCCGCCCCCCCTGTCCGCTCCCCTGTCTGCTCCCCTGTCTGCTCCCCCTGTCCGCTCCCCCTGTCCGCTCCCCTGTCCGCTCCCCTGTCTGCTCCCCCTGTCCGCTCCCCCTATCCGCTCCCCTGTCCGCTCCCCCTGTCCGCTCCCCCTGTCCGCTCCCCTGTCTGCTCCCCTGTCCGCTCCCCCTGTCCGCTCCCCCTGTCCGCTCCTCTTCTGATATTTGCATGTTGACCAAGTCTTGCCAGCGCTCACATGCAAATGCCGGTGCTGACCACAGGGCCAGGGGAAGCCAGGCTCCCTGCAGAGCCTTCCTCTGGGATGTGTGAGGTCGCTTGAGGCCGCTCGAGGTGACCGGAGCCAGGTGTGCAGGTGTGGCCTGATCCTCCCGAGTCTCCGAGAGTGGAACCAGGAGCAAGGCCAGTGGCCGGTGCCGGCCCCTCTGACAGCACTGGCCTGGGTGTGACCAGTGAGGCCGGACAGAGACGGCGGACTGCGCGCTTTCCAGCTCCCTGCCTGTCCAAAGCTGGCCCCCCTCCCAAGACCCCGGTGGGCCATCGGCGCCTCCACCACCACCCCATCCCCGCCTGGGACCGCCTGGCTGGTCAGGGACGGGACCGCGTCCCCAAAGGAGCGCTTCACCCATCGTTCTAACCCAGCACCCGGCACAGGCTGTCCCCGCGGGTGGGCCGGCTGCGGGCGGAGGGGAAGGAGCTGCTCCACGAGTGCCCTGCTTCTCAGGGAAGCTCTGCTTCAGGGCTTCAGCATAAACCCCCTTCACCCCGCTCTCCTTCCTCCGGCTGCTCCTGTGGCCCAGAGGACCGCAGAGGAGTTTTGAACACTTCACACCTTGTGATAAACACCCCGAGTCATGCCCCGGCCGGCCGGGCTCAGTGGGTTGAGCGTCGTCCTGTGCACAGAAAGGTCGTTGGTTCAATTCCCAGTCGGTGCACAGGCCCGGGCTGCAGGTTCAAACCCTGCAGGTCAGAGTGCATGTGGAGGCAACTGATTGGTGTTCCTCTCTCACATCGATGTTTCCCTCCCCTCCCTTCCTCTCTCTAAAATCTGTAAAAACCATATTTTAAAAAAGTTCTGATTCAGGAAAAGCCCACTCCTTTGGGCCCCCCTGGCTCCCGCCACGGCCCTCTGGTTCCCGCGCCCACAGGGCAGACAGCAGCAATCCTGATGGAGCCTTTCCCTCAGCCTCTGGTCAGCAGGCCTGCAGAGCTGTGGCCGGCGAGGGTGGCGATCGCAGTGAAAATAGAAAAGGGCCCGGCCGGTTTGGCGGGAGGTTGCGGTGTCAGCCACCGGCCGAGGCGCTGAGGGCTGAGGGCTCGGCTCCCAGTCCACACACACACTTCAGTCGCAGGTTCAGTCCTGTCCGGGCGGGAGCTGGTAACCAGGCGACGTGTCTCGTCCACATCGATATTTCTCTCTCGTCCACTCTCCAAACATCAATGGAGAAAAAATACCCTCACTCCTTGGGTGAGTGAGGATTTAAAAAAAAAAAAAAAAAAAAAGGACAAGGAGGATTCGGAGGTGGCGTCCGCAGACACCAGGCCAGAACCGACGGCGCCCCCTTCCCATCCGCCCTCCGCGGGTGGACAGACACCCGGTTCTGGAGCAGCCCTCCAGAGGTCCTGTGCCCAGGCGCACCCGTCCCCCAGCACTGCCTTCCGGGGGCCGGGCCGGTGAGGACAGGCAGAGCCTGGGCGTCGGCGGGCGCTTGGCCTCACGCAGCAGGCAGAGCTGGAGAGCGAAGGCTGCTGTCCGTTCTGTCCCCCTCGGCTCCCCACCCGGCCCCTCCAGGTCTCCCCACCTGCCTGCCCGGCTCCTGGAGTCTGGAGTGGGGTTTCCTTGAAAGATCCCAAAATGTGTTCATTCAGATCTCTGTGCCCAGCCTTTTGTAACGGACATTCGCACGCAGGGGGAGGGGTGGAGAGACCCATGTGCCGGTGCCCACCTTCAGGCTCAACAGTGGCCAACGCTCTGCCAATCCCACCGGCCTCCGAGTGTCTGCTCTGTGCCAGCCCCCTCCCGGGCACACGCCTCCTTAAATTGGGGTGAACATACAGGACAAGACCCGCTGTCTGTGCTGTTTGTAAGTGTGCAGTCCGGGAGCACCGGGTGCATTTACCTGCCCGGCAGCCATGGCCAGCCTCCATCCCCAGAACTGCCATCATCCCCAGCTGAAAGCTGCCCCCACCCCACAGCAACGCCCTTCCGCCCACCCCAGCCCCTGGCACCCCTTCCACCTCCCGCCTCCATCAGCTGGCGCCTCGAGGGGCCAGTGTGAGTGGAGTCCGTGTTTGTCCTCGGGATCTGGCTTGTTGCACAGACGGTGTCTGCGGTGCCAGGTGGTGGCCATACTGTGGACAAGTCGGGGGCTGGGCGGGGCCCGCGCTGACCTGTGTGACAGGAGGGAGAGGGCCCTGTGGGCACCTGGGGTCTGTCCTTCCAGGCCTCAGGGGCACCACGGTGTGCTCCAGGCATGTGAGGCCGGGGTGGCCGGACAGCGGGAAGCAAAGCGGAGCGCCAGGCCAGCTCCAGGCGGGAGGGCGGCCTGGAAGCCCAGTTGTTCTCCACTGGGGGGAGAAGGGGGTCTGGAGGGAGGGCTGGGCGTGTACCTGGGCAGAGGAGCCGGGTCCTGGGAAGAGCACTGCGGGCTCTGAGGACCTGGGACAGTGAGGAGGCGCTGGGACAGGAGCCGGGCCCAGCCCCTCCACAGGACTGGACCCCGAACTCTGCCGAGTTCCTGTCACACAGGGAACCTTGGCCAGGCTGGGGTGGGGGTGGGGCAGATGCTATGACAGTCATGGTGGGTGTTTGGGATCAGAGGGGTCTGCCCCCTGAGCCCTGTCTGCCCCCTGAGCCTGTTGGCAGAGCTCAGAGGCCGCTGCGCTGTCTCTCTGGAGCAAAGACCCAGGCCCTCCAGGCGGCAGTGGGAGGCCTCCTGGGAACGTCTGAGTTCCCACCGGCCGGAGGGGGTGAAGGGGCCGCTGGTAGTGGGGCTGCCGCGCTCAGTGCTGGCGTTGGGAAGGTCTGGAGACCCGGCTGGGCATGGTGGGGCAGTCAGCACGGCGGGCACACCTGCGCCAGATGCTCGCCGTGCCAGGCGAGGCTGTGAGAAACGGTCTCGGCAGCCGCTTCCCTCTGGGGCGCCCTGGGTGGAGAACCCCGACACTGGACAGATGATTCCGGGACCCGGATGTCTGAGTGTCACAGACAGTGCGACAGGGTGGCAGAGCCTGGTGGGATGAACAGAGAAATCAGGAGAAGGAAAGAGGATGAGTTTAGACAGTGACCCTGCACCGTGAAGGAGACTTCCATGGCCTGTGACTGGGCTCCCGCTGGAGAGCCAGGCTGGGTGGGCCGCTCCTGCTCTGACGTGCAGACTTCCTGAGGCAGGGCCGGGCCAGGCTGGGCCTGAGGGCCCAGGAGCCTTGCACTCAGAAAGCGACAGGTGGCCTCCAGCTTCTAGATAAGATCAAGACCTTGTTATATTTAACTAGAGGCGACGTGTCTCATCCACATCGATATTTCTCTCTCTCTCTAAACATCAGTGGAGAAAAAATACCCTCACTCTTTGGGTGAGTGCACAAAATTCATGCACAGGTAGGGTTTCTAGGCCTGGCTGGTAAGCAGGGCCAATCAGGGCCTTCTGGCTGCTGGCCGGTGCCTTCCTTCATTTTACACCACCCCTGGTGGTCAGTGCATGACATAGCAAGTGATCGAACTCCGGGTCTCCCTGTCAAACTCCCAAGGGGACATCTTGCATATTAGCCTTTTATCTATAATAATAAAAGCATAATATGCTAATTAGACCAGACGTCCTTCTGGACAATCTTCCAGGCGAAGCTGGGGCTTTGAGGGAAGCACAGGTCCTGGGTGCCAGGAGGAAGCCGGGGCCGGCAGCTGGGGGAAGCTAGGCCTACTCTTGCACAATTTTTGTGCATTGGGCCTCTAGTATGTGTAGAAGAGCAAGGTGCATTCTATCCTCAAGCAATAATTTGTTTTTTTAATGTATTTACTTATCATTGTATTCATTTATTTGTTTGTTTGTTTTGTTAATTCTCGCCTGAGGATATTTTTTTCTTTGATGTTTAGAGAGAGTGGAAGGAAGGGAGGGACAAGATAGATAGATAGATAGAGAGAGAGAGAGAGAGAGAGAGAGATATGAGAGAGACACATCATATTTGGTTGCCTCCTGCCCAAACCCAGGTGTGTGTCCATGATGAGGTATTGAACCCAAGACCCTCTAGAGTGTCACATGGATCGACACTCTAACCACAGAGCACTCTGGCCAGGACAATTATTTCTTTTAATGATTAAGAAGAAAATAATATGCAAAGTCCAAATGTTCTCTGGAATGCATCATCATGGGTGTTCCCTGAGGTCCTGTGGCCCCGCCTTGGTCCTGGCACAGTGGGCTGCACGGGTCCAGGGGACAGGTCCCCGGGGGGAGCGTGTCCCCTCCTGGCCAGGCCCCTGGTCAGACCTGTGGCCGGCCCACAGAATCCGGCATGGGTGGTGGCAGCTCCTGCCTCTTGCTGTGGCAGCCCCATCGCTCTGAGCCTGGCATCTCCTGTCACCCAGTGCCCGCCCAGGGTGGGCCCCACGTCACCAGCTCTGTACATAGACATGAGCTGTGGGGGGCCGCGCAGCAGCCGGTCGGGACCAGGAGAGAGTGGTCGGGGAGCAGAGGAAGGCAGTGCGAGGAGGGAGGGGACCCGGAGCCCTGGCTGGTGGACGGGACGTCACTGTTAGCCATTGATGATGCCTTGTGTGGTGGCTTCTGCAGTGTTTTACATCCGGTAGCTCGTCGAGGCAGGTGGAGCAGGCGGTGGAGGTGGTGGAGGGGAACTGAGGCTCAGAGAGGCCAGGAGACCTGTCGGCCCATGTGGCCTGTGCAGGAGAGCTGAGTGCAGCCTGCCCAGTGCGCGGGTCAGTGCTCTCCGGGCATGAGGTGGCCACGCTCACCCCCTCCTGCACTGACGTAAAAAGCATCATTTCTCCGTCCCATTCGTCCCCGACCCTCTGGCTGCACCCTGGCTGGCCATGAGTCAGAGGGAACACTGGGTCAGAAGTCCCTCTGTCCTCTGCTCCTCGTTCCTGTGGCTCAGCCCGGCGCAGAGCAGCCCACGCTGGCCGGTCGGACAGCAGAAGTGCTGTGGCCCGGAGGGCACCCCGACCGCCGTGGCTCCGGCTGAGAGCAGCACCGATGGCACCACAGGAAGATGAGTCACTGTCTTCAGGCCGAACCCGCCCCGCCCCCCAGGCACACGTCAGCCAAGGGGATGAGCCCCCAGGGCCCCCCTTCTCCAGCCTCTGCTCTGCCGGCCTCCCTTCTCGGGGTCAGCCACAGCAGGGCCCCCTCGCTGGCGGCGGGTCCCCCTCAGTCCTCCGGCCTGGTGATTCTGCCTCGGAACTGACAGCAGTCACGGGGGCCTGGGCCACTCCTCCGGGGAGGTCCCGCCCAGGAACAGACCACTTGGACGTGGGCTCGGCAGTGGAGCGCTAACGGCCAGGCCCTGTTCGTGTGTTTTACTGGTGGACTCAGACACAGCACAGCGGAGGTGCACGTCACTCTGCGCGCCCGAAACCGCCATGCAGCGGGAGCGTCTCCTCGCACTCCCTCCAGGCTCGCCCCACGGCCACTGGATCTGGTCTTGAACTTCAGAGGCTGGGTCCAGACGAGATTCATTTTTAAAAATATATATTTTATTTATTTTTTACAGAGAGGAAGGGAGAGAGCTAGAGAGCTAGAAACATTGATGAGAGAGAGACATCGATCAGCTGCCTCCTGTACACCCCCTACTGGGGATGTGCCCACAACCAATGCACATGCCCTTGACCAGAATCGAACCTGGGACCTTCCAGTCCGCAGACCAACGCTCCATCCACTGAGCCAAACCTGTTTCTCGAGATTAATTTTTTTGCCCGGCTTCTTCCACGTGAGTTTTGGGAGATGTGAGCTTTGGGAGATGCGCTGAGGCCCGCCTGTGGCTGACCTCCATCCAGGTGGTTGCTGGGTAACAAGGCTCCTCGCCCGCAGGGACCACAGCTCCATCCGCTCCTGGGCCCGGGTTTGCAGGCCGGGCTCCCGCGGCTGCTGGGGATATTCCTGTGCGTTCACTCATTTCTGTTGGGCCCGGGCGGGCCTGCTGGCTGCCGGGGAACGTGTGTGCCGCTTGGGAGATGTGTCAGCGTTAGCGTGTGCGCGCTCACGTGTCGGCCTCGTGGGCCAGTCTGGGATCGGGTGCCGCGTCTCCATGTCCCGGCTTCCCAGCCTCATGCTCACCCTGCACAGCCAGCGCCTCCGCCGGCACCCAGTGCCCGGCACCCAGCACCCGGCACCCAGCGCCCGGCACCCAGCGCCCGGCAGGCACCCGGCACCCAGCGCCCGGCACCCAGCGCCCGACAGACGCAGGTGCTTGTCCTCACCTGGAGCTGAGGTGACAGCATCACCCCGGGTTCCTCTCAGTGGCAGAGCCCGGCACCCACAGCCTGCTATGGCACACCCCGCGGACAGCGGACGGGACCCCGTGGGCCGGGCGGAGCTCCTGTTTCTGAGGCGGCGTCCTTCCAGGGCTCAGTTTGGGATTTATTTATGACTGGGAGCTGTAGCGGGACCGGTTTGTAACCACCAGCTGTCACTATAGCAACTCCTGGCTCACACAGCCTCACGCTAAAAATAGATCACCTTCATCCCCAGGATAGAAAAATCTAGGGAAATCGAAGTGGGGGAGGGCTGGCTCCACCCCGCTGCAGGACCCCGGGTGGATTTCGAGGTTCAGGGTGGATTTCGAGGTTCAGCGACATGGCTGCTTGGGCCTTTTGAAACCATCGGGTTCCCCAAAAAGCAGGCAGGGCTGGGGGAGGGGAGGTGGCAAACTGGGCCACAGGGACCCTGAAGTTTCCCATTGCTTTAGACCTCGGCTGTCTTCTCTATAGTCTGAACCACAAAATATAATAATAATAATTATGAGCAATCTTAATGTGTTTGGACTTTATTCAGTTTCTTCATCTTTCACCTTAATTTTTCTGCGAGATTGTAAATGGCTCAAGGTCAAGGACTTACTTTGGGTGGTTCGAGAACGCAAACCCTGGGTGTGAAAAGGAGTTGAAAGAGCTGGAGGTGCTGGCCTGGCAGCAGCGAGCTAATGCTCGACGGGCTGCCCTGCAGCAAAGGAGTTGCTCCCCTCTGAAAAGATACGTAGTTATTGTTTTTTTTATTCCTCACCATTGATTTTTAGAGAGAGTGGAAGGGAGGGGGGAGGGGAGAGAGAAGCATCTATGTGAGAGAGACACATGGATTATTTGCAATTGGTTGCCTCCTGCTCTGACCAGAGCCGGGGATTGAACCTGTAACCGAGGTACATGCCCTTGACCAGGAATCAAGCCCAGGACCCCTCTGGTCAGAGGGCTGATAGTCTAACCACTGAGCAAACCAGCCAGGGCTGTATGTACTTAAATTTAACACATTTCACTGCGTTTTTAAAATCATGAAGTAAAATGACCCTTTTAAATGTTTGAAGCTGCAAGACGAACCTAGAACCACGACTCACAACACGCTGGTGTCTGTGAGCCTCCCGCGCGCGCAGAGCTCTGGGGGTGACGGCCGTGGGAAGGACAGGGCCCCTGTGTCAGCTGAGCGGCGGTGGTCCCAAAGGTGGCTGTGCAGACGCGGTGTGGCACCCGGAGCACCGCCTCGCGCACAGTAGGCCCTCAGCAGCTGCTGTCACAGCGGAGGGTGAGTTTTTGAGCATCAGGTGGGAGGTTTGCTGAGCTCTCTCTGAGGTCCTGGCTCTGAGGTTCAGGCCGGGACAGAACACAGACTGGGGGGAATGAGAAAGCACCGGGACACGTGGTCTGCGCCCGGGCCGGCGGGGCCTGGGGCCTCCGATTTGTACCTTCCTCGGAGCCCGCTCTGCCTCTCGGAGCCCCCCGGCCCGTGAGTCACACCCGGCACCGTCAGAGATAAGCCCACTCTTCCTTGTGGCACCGTTTAATGCCGGTGAAACGTATGTGACGTTGTGTGTACCGTTTCCACCCACAGGGCTCAGCTCCGTGGCACGTGGTTGTGCGGCCGTCATCACGTCCATCTCCCCATGAAACTGTCCCATCAAACGCTAACCCCCACCCCGCTCTCAGCCCACGCCCACCACTCTGCTTCCCTCTCCACGCGCCTCACAGTCTGCTGCCCCCGGGAGAGGAAGGACGGTGTTTGTCTGTGTGACTGCCGTCTTGCACTCAGTGTGCTGGCCGAGGTTCCTTCTTTTGGGCCGTGTGTCCGGAAGCGGAGTCATGCCCACTGTGTGGAGCCCCTTTTGCTCACCCGTCCATCCGCTGTGGACAGGGCTGTTCTTTCTGCCGCTCCTCCTCCCCCCAAGACAGATCGCCGGTTGGAACTCATTCCTGTTGGCCCAGGACCTCCCACACGGCACTCCTCATGTACGGCCATAGGAATGGCCCCGCTGCTCCCCAGGCGACGCCCGGGGGGAGCGTCTCATCACACCCTTTGCCGTGCTAACTAGAAGGTGCTGGAGCCGAGGCCCCTCCGCACCAGCCGGCGCCTGGGGTGGGCGGGGTGAGGGCACAGCCGCCTGCAGTGTGACCCGAGGGCCGCAGAGAGCACCCCGTCCCCATAGCCTGCCTTTCTGAAGGGCCACGTGGGTGCTCGGGTCCTGCCAGCACCCCCGGCTACGCTGTCCCTCCAGAGGCCTCTGTGCCAGCACTTCACAGTCAGGCTTGAATTAGCCTTCACACCAGAGGTGCTGGGAATGAGCGGCCCTGGGCCGTGGTGGGAGGTGTATGAGGTGGGAGCACTGGCCGTGGTCTGGGGAGGCGGGGGGGGGGGGGGGGGCGGGATGCAGAGTCCTTAGAAGAGCTGGTTGAGAGGCCCCAGAGGCTGGGAGGGGCCGTGGGACTTGGACGCGGGCCTGGCGTTTGTCACAGGTGACGGAGGTGCAGCCCGGCTTCCTGGGTCCCTCCTTTCTTGGGTGATGCCTGGGGAGGGGCAGAGCTGCTTCACCACGAGGCGCCCCCTCCTGGGGGCCAGAAGGGCCTGGCGTTGGTTGGTTTGCTTGGCTGAGACATGGGCCCACAGGCGCCTTCGCTGGACGGGGCAGAGGAAGGTGTCCAGGAGCTGAGGGAGGTGGGACGTGCACACAGATCACCACGTGCTGGTGAGGCCTCTCACCCGCCCCGGCGGGAGGTCCCGAGGGCGCCCTTCGCACAGCGGCCGCAACAAGGG
Source organism: Nyctalus aviator (assembly GCA_036971965.1). Lineage (NCBI taxonomy): Eukaryota > Metazoa > Chordata > Mammalia > Chiroptera > Vespertilionidae > Nyctalus > Nyctalus aviator. The sequence goes on along the minus strand of CM072930.1, from coordinate 68,172,659 downwards.
ACGTGCCAGGGAAGCCCCGCATCCCGGAGCTCTGGTCACTCCTCTGTCGGGCAGAAAGGACGTGGCGCTGCTGGCGTGGAGCTGAAACCCTGAATGCGACGGGCGTCGCCGGGTCCCGGTGGCAGGGCCCGGGGGCAGCGATCACCCAGGACAGAACGGGCACGCTAACGAGGAGGCACGCAGTCACCCGGGGTAAGCGTAGTCTGACTGGTGGCCTTGGCCGAGGCCGCCTGACCGTGGTGGGCCTGGGGGTGAGCTCAGTTCTCCCCTGGCCGGAGCGTGCAGAGCGGCTCCGGTCCGCGGAGCCAGAGCCTGACTCGGGCCGTAAACAGAGTGTTGACTCCTCGATGCCCTGACCCAGAGCCCCGAGGAAAGGGGCGGCCGGTCCCTGGAGGAAGGGCTCTGTTCTCCCAGAATGCATCCTGCCGGTCTTGCCAGGGTGCCTGCGTCGGGGAAAAGGTCATTAGCCTCTTCCCAGATCAGACACGGGTCCCAGGAGGCTGAGCACATGGCTGCATCCGCCTTCCCGCTGGAGCGTGTGGAGGGACAGAGCTGGCGAGCTCCGCGTGGAATCCCTGTTCCCCTGAGGCAAAGCCTCTCCTGGCTGCAGGCCTCAGTTTCCCTCTTTCTGGGGGCAGAGACCTCAGGGAGGAGGGGCGGGAAGGGCAGTGGGGCTGATAGGTAGGGAGCCAGCGAGAAGACCTCAGGGCTTCGGGGTGAGGAATGTCCCTGAGGGAGGACCGAGGCTGGTCTGTCTGACCGGGGCGGTGTGTGTGGCGGCACATCCACGATAAGCAAGTGGCAGTGACGGACCACCGGGAGCCGGCTGGTGTTGAGCTGTGGCTGACGAGGCAGAGACGCTCTCGGGTCCCTGGTGGGGCCCGGGCGTCAGGCTGTGTCTCCACTTGTCCCTCAGGGACCTCGCTGGTTACAGGACACAGAGCCGCCCGCCTGCTGCCCTGCCTGGTACCCACCAGCTTTCCTCTATCACAGCAAAGCCTCTTCCGGGGAGAGATAAGCCCGGGAGGAGCCCTGCGGAGGGAGGAGGGACTAATGACGGAGAGCAGATCCCTTTTCTGGGCAGGCTTTGCTGCCAACGGGAGAGAGACCCAAGGGCACTGTGTCCTTTGTGGGGAGGGAGAGGTTGGCAGGGTGTGGCGGGGCGGGTGCAGGAGGAGGTTCAAACACCCCAACACCCTTCCCAGCCTCCGGGCGCTGGGCACTGGGCCCACAGCTGCCGTTGGAGAGGAAGGGCATTTCGCTTCGCTCAGAGAGGTTCGTGCACAGACAGTCTCCTCCTTCTGCTCCACCCACAGGGGTTTGTCTCAGAGCAGAAGGAGCTACGAGGTGAAACACCTCTGCACGTGTTTTACTCACCAGGCATCGGGGGCTCAGATTACGTGACCACGCCACTGACCACACTGGACCAGGCACAGACCACTCAAACCCTGGAATAATGTTGTTTTGCTTAAATACATATGCAATTGACTAGGTAACTCACGTGCCTGTTAGAACTTTTGAAATGGGCTAATTTGTACATTTAGACGTTCTCCCTCCCTGGACGCTGGCCTCCTGTTCTTCGGCAGTCCTCACCTCACATCCTTCCAGAGGCATTCTGTGTGTTTCCAAGCCTCCTTTGTACAAAGGGCAGCATTTCATGCATCTGTTCTACCACTTGCCTTTAGCCCCTTAACCGCTGTATGCTGGCAATCGTTCTTTTTCATGGCTGCCTCGTTCTCTGCTCTATGGAGTCTGGAAGTGCTGAAACATGCTCTATTGGTGGAGCCACTCTCAGTTCTTTGCTATAAAAAAAAAAAAAAAAAAAAAAAAAAAAAAAACACCAATGGCTCAGTGGATAGAGCGTTGGCCTGTGGACCAAATGGTTCCAGGTTCGATTCCTGTCAAGGGCCCATACCTCTGTTACAGGCTCATCCCTGGCCTGGGCTCTGGTTGGGGTGTGTGTGGAAAGCAACCAATTGATATGTTTCTCTCACACTGATATTTCTCTGTTTTCCCCTCTCTCTTCCACTCTCTAAAAATCAGTGGAGAAATATCCTCGGATGATGATTTTTTAAAAAAAATGCAACAAGTACATACTCTTTGTGCTTATGCGTGAATATATCTGTGATATGCACTCCTGAGAGTAAATTGTTGGGTCAAAGAATGCAAGTATTTTTTTGTATTCATTGTATTTTTTGTTTTTTTGTTTTTAGCTATTGCCGAGTTCCCCTAAAGGAGGTGGTATGATGTATACTGCCTCCTGAATGGGAGCTCAGTTCCCCCCATCCTCCCACACACTTCTTATCTATTGTAGCTTTTTTATCTTTCTCAATTGTGATGGTTTCAGAACTGATCAAGCCCACAACCATCCAACTGTGACCTTTTGGTGCGTGGGTCACAGCTCAGCCACCGACACAGGGGCCAGCCTGGGGATGGAGCTTTTAGATCATCATTCGGGTTTAATGAGGCCATAAGGATGGGGACCTAGTCGGATGGGATTGGTGGCCTTACAAAAAGAGGAACGTGAGGACTCAGAGAGAAGGCAGCCAGGAAGAGAGCTCTTGCCAGACCTTGACCAGGCCGGTGTTGATCTTGGACTTCCCAGCCTTCAGAGCTGTAGGAAAGTACCTTTCGGTTCTTTACGCCAGGCAGCCTGTGACGCTTGGCTGTGGCAGACTGAGACCACTGTCTGCATCTGGGTTTGCACCTGCTTCTGTGCAGCGGATGCTGACTCTGAGCCAGGACAGCCAGTGCTCGGTCTAGGTCCCGTGGTGACACGCTATCGCCTCAGGGGGCCGGGCAGAGTCTTGAGAGAATTCCCCACATCGGAGCGCCTCTCCCTGGAGGCCAAGCACAGAGACGCGTAAAGGTGCTGGTGGGTCAGCGTCCTCCCAACACTGGGACCGGGACGTGGAGGGCGGCCCAGGCAAGGTGGGGGACAGCTGCCGAGAGGCCTCTCCTACGTGGTCACACTTTCTCGGTGAGTCACCAAGTCTCAGGATGGGTCATCAGCTGTAGGCTCCGAAAGACAACCATTTCACACACCGAGAACAGACCCCTTTCTCGCTCCTGGGGGCTATCCAGGTCCAGAGTCTCCTCATCAGGTGGCACCGGCGATGGGCACAGGTGGGGACATGGCGGAGTGCCACAGGGAGCCAGACCAGCAGCTTCCGAGAGGTCAGGAGTGTGACCGGGCTGGGGCTGGCACTCGGCCACCCTCCCCTTGGTCCGTGTGCCAAAGGGCTGCCGAGTTTCCTGTTTTGTGCCTTTAAATGACCATCCGTCCACTGTTCTGTATTTGGAGTTTCTCCAAAAAGTTTCTGCTTACGGAATTAGAGTAAAATATTATTCCTGCCTCCCCGCAGGTGACCTGGGTGTTCCCACATTCTTTAGGCTCATACTCATCATCTCCGGGTGACTGTCATCAATGGCTCATTACGTCTTTTTTTTTAAATGTGTTTCTCAAAACTTGACTTTATAAGGGCAACTTCTTTCCTTCTTTTGTTCTATTGTTCCCCCAAATTCTTATGGGGCACACATTTCTGCCGCCCTTGCCACTATGAACACTCATTTCTCCAAAACGTGGTCGAAACTGTTTTCCTGGCAGGAATTCAAACCACAAATGGAAAGGCTTGTATCAACCCCTGTGCTTTGCAAAAGGAACCCACGCCTTCAGCCTCTCTGTGCCTGCACCTCCGTGTCCACGTCGATGTCGTGGGGAAACGGGCTCCCGTGTGTCCTGTGTTGGTTAGGCACCTGCTCCGTGCGAGGCCGGGCCGTGCTGCGTGGGCGGCCGACACGCCGAGGTCTGTGCCGGGTGCGCTGTGGCCGTGTGAGCCCGGAGCTGTGGAGACCAAGGCAGGTGGACTCAGCCCCCTTTGGAGGCGGGGGCTTGCTCTGCCCGCCCGCTTCTTTAAGGAAAGAGGACCGCACAGGGGGCCAGAATAACGTGACAGAAGTCTATCCATGTCCTTGGCAGTGTACTCACATTCCATAGCAAGAGCTCCCTCCTCATCCTCCTTTGGGTTTTCTCAGTAAAGATCCAGAGGCTCTGGGGCTTAGTGCCACGTGTGACCCGGGGGTGGGGGTGGGGCAGCCAACAGCAACATCTTGTCGCCGTAAGCAGCATCTACACCTGCAGAGGATTTGTGTAAGAGTCTGTGTGGGCCACGCGGATGACAGTGTCGGGAAACAGGATCTCAAATGCTCTGGAGAATAGCAGTTCCAGTTTCCTCTGTGCATTTGGAATGAAGGCGGGATTGGGCCCTAAGGAAGATTGTGTGGAGGTGGGAGAAAGCAATTGGGAATCCGGATAACATGACAGGAGCAAGGCTGGGTGCTCCCTGAGGGTGGTTGCGCTTTAAGGGGTCTGAAAAATAGGCATTTCAAAGGCGTGTTAGCCTAGATGCGCAGAACAACGGACAGGGCTGGCTTACCCAAGGCCAGGGCAGCCTTTGACTACAGACAGTCTACCCCTGGTGTGGTTATCTGCTGTGACCTGCCCCGTGAGGCACTTGTGAACGCTCACCGGAGGTTACTGTCAGTCAGATTTATCAGAGCCCTGTGCGATCCACAGTGCGAACTCGCCGTTTGTGTGTGGTTTTGTCCCCTTTTGGTCAGTGACTCTGAACCAGTGGCTCGACCTTCCCAGAGAGATGGCGGGGCTCATGCGTTCGGATGGAGGCACTTCCCCTGGATCCCCCCAAAGTCTCCATCTTGGTTTTCCTTCGGGCTTGGAAACCAGTCATAGTGACGCAGGGGAATGCCCGCATTGAGTGTTTCATGAGCTGTGTGTTCTTTATTTTTCAATATGTTTTTATTGATTTTTAGAGAGAGGAAGAGAGAAGAAGAGCAAGGGAGAAACATCAACGGGCTGCCTCCTGCACGTCCCCTACTGGGGATCCTGCCCATAACCCTGGCATGTGCCCTTGACCAGGAATCTCTGGTGCATGGGAGGACACTCAGCCAACCGAGCCACACTGTCCAGGGCAGTCTGGCACTTTCCTTCTACCACCCTGTCTATTCCTCACAGCAGCGCTGTGATTCTGTATTCGGAGGGAGGTGTCGCAGAGGAAGCTAGTTACCCAGCCAGTGAATGGCACCGCAGGGAGCAAGCCGAGGGTTCTACCCCTGTGACCCACACACAGCAGGCTGTGGGACTCCTTCGGGGTGCGTGGGAAAAGTGCAGGTTCTGGGATGCTGACTCCTACATTGTGACACATTGGTCCGGGGTGGGATCCAGGATGTCCTTCTTTAACAAGACTTTTAAATGGTGCAGGCGCCATGTGCTGGAGATGTGTACACACTGTCTTCGTGGATAGTTGTGGAAGCTGGTGATGGGGAAATGGGGCTCATGATTTTGTTCGACTTTAAAAGTGATCAAGTGTTTCCATGCTGGGAAGTGGAGAAAACAGTGCTGTGTCATACGCATGTATGTGAGCTGGCACTGCGTCCTTTTAAAACCTGCTGACGGCCTTCCTGGCTAGGGCCTAGCCAGTTTGGCTCAGTGAATAGAGTGTCAGCCTGCGGACTAAAGGGTCCTGGGTTCGATTCCAGTCAATGGCACGTACCTGGTTGGGGCTTGTGCAGTAGGCAACCAATCGTGTCTCTCTCACAATATGTCTCTGTCTTTCCTTCTCTCTTCCACTTTCTCTAAACCCAGTGGGAAAATATCTCAGTGAGGATTAAAACCTGCTGATTCACAGCCTGGCTAGCTGTCAAGGGTGTGTCCTAAAAACCACAGTGAAGGAGTGGAGTCTCCCTTGGAGGGGAGGATCAGAGCAAAGGATAACAGATCCTGCACCCTCTCCACTCCCAGAGGCGTCTGGGTTTGTGAAGGAACTTATCGGATTTCTGAGCTGTTAGGCTCCCGGCTCTTCCCTAACTGACCTCCTTCCTCCTGGGACTTGGCTCCTGAGTCCTCTTTCTCCCCATTCGAGAGATCCTGTTATCCTGCTTCAGTGTCATTATTCAGCCACAGAGAAAAGAACTCAGAAACGACTTCAGCTCCAGACAGAGGCCCGCCCAGCAGGGCAAAGAGCATTTGTGGAGGGAACAGAGAAAACACCCCAAGCAGCGGGCTCCCTCTCCTCTGAGCTGGGCCACATTCCCCACGTGCAGGGGGTGCCCACATACATGGTTTGCTTGGGCGCTGGGGCATTCTGACAATACCCGGGGGTGATGGACAGTGCGGGTGCCAGTGGAATGGATTTGCATAACTAGAGACCATTTCTCTCCTCTACATCCCCGCGGTGTGTACCTCTCCATGGGAGATAAAGGTCGGGGTAGGCGCGTTGTCACATCTTCTCTCGGCAAACGTGGCCTCAGGGACTGATCTCTGAGTGTTACCCAGGAGCAGCGCTGGGGGGCATGTGAGGGTGGGGGTCACATCAAGCTGCCCAGTCCTATTCCAGCATGGGATGGGCAGGCTACAGGAGGAAGGCTGGGTCCCAGGTGGCCAGTCACACCCTGGCACTGGTCTTCCCAGCTGCGTGTCACCCAGCCACCAGGTGGGGGCAGAGCAGAGTCTGAGCGAAGGCAGCGCTGGTCCCAAGGCCCCGGGCAGCTCCCACAGCAAATAAAGTACAAACACACAGGTCATCCAGTCACCGGCCAGAAAGTCTAAGGCCGCTGCCAGTCCTTGGTCCCCTGGGGGAGTTGGGGCCCCCGGCACCCCACCAGCACTCGGCCTGCTCCCGCAGCCACTGTGTCCCCGGGGCTTGGGGAGGAGGAGTCAGGGTCTAGGATTTCGGGGATGTAGGAACAGCCACAGGCCGGCCAGTAGCTCTGGTGAAAACTCTATCTGATGCTCTGATCTCCCAACACCAGATCAAGTCGTCCTGGGTCTGTTTAAACATTTCTGCTAACAGGCAAGGAATCCCTGGCTCGTTCTCTCCACAAGATGAATTAAATGTGGAGTGACTCACCCTTCCGGGCCTCAGGGTCATCGCCTGTGAGTGGAGATCAGAGCATCTCCCTCACACCTGTGAGCACTAAACAAATAGACTTAACGTGTTCAAACAGATTAGCTCATTGAATGTTAACGCAAATGTTTTCTTAAGTGCATAGACGGATGTGCTCAATACTACCAACTGGGAAACGGATGAACCGTCACTGTGAAAGGCGCTCTGACATGTGAAGTGGCCGCAGAGACCCAACCGGCATCCCACGCCCAGTCCCCAGCACCCAGATTGGAGGGCCGCCGGAGGGAGCTCTCAGGGTGCTTGTGTGATTGGAGCTCCCGGGCTGCCCTGCCGTCCGGCGACCACGCCACGCTGGAGCTCAGCTGTCCCCATCCCTGAGGACTGCCATGTGTGTGGCTTCCTGGGTTCAAGTCCAGCTCAGCCAAGTGATCTTGAGCAAGTAACTCCTTCTCCTCCTACTTGGGTTTCTCCACTTTGCAATGGAGGCAGCACCGCGCCTGTGACAGGTGGTGGCCAGAATCACCTACGTGGGTGCATTAGGGTGCCTCGCTGAGGTCGGAGCTCTGCACCTTGTCCCTACTGCCCTTACCCCACCCTCTGGGGGTCTGGTGAGAGTCTTCTGGCTACAGAGCGGCCCTGCTCACTGTGGGAGATGCCCAGGGCCTTGGACCAGCGCTGCCTTCGCCCGGACTTCGCACCGGGTCCTGGCCGGCCTCTGGGGTCAGCCATCTGAGGCTCAGCTGGCCCCACGCAGAGCCCTCTGTTGCCCTGGGCCCCGCTCCTGGTCCGGCCCATGTGACTTGGCTCGGGATCAGGCGCGGTCCTTTGTGCCTCCCGGTTTGGCTGCAGGGGAGCGTGACTCCTCACGGGTCCCTCCCCACCGGTTCTTTTCTCCGAGCTGAACGGCCGCGTTAGGCACGGTGGTTGAGACCGGATGACCTTCTCGGCACCGCTATCAGAAGAGGGATGATTGCCCGGGAGAAGGAGAGCCTTTGGCCTTTGAATCTCCTCTCTTCTCTCCCGAAGCAACACCCAATACCCCGAGGTCCTGGGGAGGCCGGCACACGGGCTGGAGAACGTGTGAGTTTTCTGGGACCGCGTGAGAACCTCAGGGCCCCGAGAAGCCGCAGAGGCCTCGGAGGCCCTGGTCAGTAAGAGAGGGCCCTGGAAACGGAGCTGCAGCTCAGTGCCACTGCCCCGAAGCTCCGTGCGCCCCCCAACCCCCGTCACCCCAGGATTTGCCTCGGTGGGTTACCCAGCCCGGCTGTCAGTGGGTGCACAGCTGTCAGGTCTCGGCCCAGCAAAACGCTCTCTCCTGGACAGAGAGGCTCCTCAAGCCTGGGAACATCTGCGCGGCAGGACGGGTTTTAGTGGCCTGGCCCAGCTGTTCACA